>JAEIFK010000558.1:227500-844827 GCA_018901825.1 Drosophila funebris | reverse complement strand
ATTTTAAGAAGTTGCTCCGTTTGCGGCTGTAGCTCATTAAAGACCGACTCAAAGTCGGGCACCTCTTTCAGGTGATGAAGCAGACGCTGAATTGCAAAATTGGTTTGCTGCTGCTGCGCCAGGTGAGCAACACGACCACTGAAAAGCATGGCATACAGCTGCGTCAGTAACTTTGCTCCCGCCACACTCAGAAGAGTCTCAAGCAATATAACAGCACATTGACAGTGGAAGACTTTAGGCAGCACCACAGTCCGCTCTGCATTGTTTTTTTCGGCCTCTGGCGTCTCTGTCTTTGCATGGACATGCTGATCCTCATTATCGTCATCTATTTCAATTTTAATATCTTCCTTTTTGTTATCATCTTTGTCGTCAGCATCGTTTGGTCTCAGCAAACTTTGTGTTAATATTTTCTTGCCAAAATGCTTTAACATGCTTTTGTCGACAACGCTGAGCGATAAGCATATAACACCCAATAATGCAGAGGAGTGCTCCTGGTAGGGAAAGTCCACAAACTGCGGCCACATTTCCAGGCGCTGTGGGAACTCTTTCATCACCACATGCCATTCCTCAGGCACTGTGTAAAGTTTACGATGCTTGGCAAGCTCCGCACCGCCCTTCTCAAAAGCGATTTTGGGAACATGTATTCCAACCAAGCATAGTATAGCTGAGCGCATGATATGAGTTGCACATGAATCCCATACAAAGTCCTCCAGATTGTTTAGCACAAATTTTGATATACGAAGCACGAATTGACGGCAATTTTCACGGTGCGTATCACTGAATTCAGTTTCCAAATTATACTGTTCCTCGACCTGAGCTGCATCGGGCTTCACTCGTTTTGCCGCACCTGGAGCATCTGCGTCAGACTGTTCCTGCGCTGCTGTCTGCCCTAATCCACGAAGAAATGCTATTTCCAGCATTTTCTGTAATACATGTGAGGCAAAACGATCCGAGCACATGGGACGTAGGTTATCGCCAAATTTTCCAAAGAATCGCTCCAGTTGTGCATCATCCACAAATCCAATGAGGGATTCTATAGCCTTTGAGACAATTTGATTGGACGATAAATGAATTTCCTTGTCAGCTGTCTGCTCAAACACGTTATTGGCCATGTTAACTGTACAAAAGACAACTAATTAGATATTATTTCTTTAGGTGGACTCAGTGCACTTACCCCGATCTTCCACATCTTCGAAACCAGCCTTCATCGCATCCAAAATATTAATAAAGTAACTAAACTGATCATCGTCAATATGTGTACCGCGCCCGAATATGCCCTGCTTTGCAAATCCCTTGGCATTACGCATAAAGCGACTTCCCTTCTTCTTTGGTCTTTTTCGTTTGCCATTACTTTCCGTTTGCATGATCGCTTAAATAGAGACTCAATTTAAATAACAAATTGCTAACAACGTGCGCCGTCAACACGCTTTACAATATGATAGATGTTTTGTCGATTACAATCGATAAGCCTACACTCGATGATTGAAGTTGCCAGACTATGAGTTTTTATTCAGCAGAGAAATATCGATGTGTTTGGAAAAAGCATCGATATCTTGTACAGCACTGCTATAGCGGCTTCCATCTCTACCAACTAAAGAAACAAGCGTCGCATCAAACGGTTTAAAATGGAAGAATCGCAGGATTTCCAATTTATTTTACCATTTAAAAACAGTGATTTGCTCAATTCACGTGGCGATCAGTTCTATGTACAGCAGATATACACAGCAAATGAGATTCCAGAACAATTACTCGGTAAGTAGACAGTTATGAAAACAATAATGAGCCTGCGCGCCTGCAATTCAAAACATACTTAGGTAAAACATCAAAACAAACGATTCATTTTCTCTTATTTATTTGTAGCATGTAAATCAAAGGTTCACCAGCGTGATCCATTTTATATATTTGAGCACTTCGACACTTACTATTCAATAATAGAAACAACTGCAAATGATGCCGCTGCCATCCGCAATCTTATGCGCGCCTTCGACCTACTGTACCTTACAGTGGACAGATTGGGTGGACAATTGGTACCAATACTAAGCGCTACCGAGTCGCCATCCTCGCAGGATCGAGTGCGCTATCTGAATCTCACCAAAATGACATTGTATTTAATGATCAATACAGTGAAGCGCATTGACATTGTTGTCCAACAGGTGCTGAAGGAGCAGCAATTGAATCAGCAAAAAAAGCGCGGCAAACAAGCTGAGGCGCTGGAACAGTATCCCGATTGGGATGTGAAGCGAGGAAAATTTCTGGTTCAGCTTTATAATATCGTGCAATATCAATTGGAGAAACTCTGGAGTCCTCCCGTCGCTGAAGAGAACTTTGTCACGTAAGTATAGTCACGCATGGAACATCTTCTATTGATGATATTTTAACGACAATCCTCTTCCGCAGCATGATCTGTGATATTTGTTATCGGACTCTGGAATTGGTCCCTCAGCGTGCGGATAATCAGCATATCATCGACACACTCTTTCACATCTTTGGAATCGCAATAAAAAGATATAATCACGCTATAACTTTTCCCGCGCGCACTCTGCAAATTCTGAGAAGCACTGAACATGCTGCGACGACAGTGGCGAATGGTATATTGTTGCTTCACGATGAATACGCCATTACTACAGTATTCTCCATACTTATGAAGGATATTGTTGAGGCCCTAACACTGGACACATCAGATACTGTGGTGTCGCGAAACTTCTCCAATTTCCTTACCGAGTTCTCGGGCATTGCGCCTAAACTGATGATACCACACCTCTCCAAGCTGGGTGACGAACTGTTAGACTGCGAATCTCATGTGTTGCGCAACTGTGTGCTACAGATAATGGGAGACGCTGTTGTGGGGGAATTGACATCCGAGGAGCTCGACGATGAAATGAGAGAAGCTCGGAATGAGTTTCTCGAGAATATGCTTGCCCATGTTAATGACATCTCGGCACATGTTCGCTCTAAAGTGTTGCACATTTGGCATCATCTAAAGGAGCAGCATGCCATACCGCTAAGCTTTCTGATCCAAGTGCTGCGTGAGGCAGTATGCCGGCTAGAGGATAAAAGCTCATTGGTGAGGAAGTCATCAATACAGCTAATAAAGGCTTTCCTCGAGAACAATCCATATTCGGGAAAACTAACGCTGGAGGAGCTAATAAAAAAACATGAGAACGAAGTGCAAGTTATGGAAAAGTTAGACGAAGTATTAGCTGAAGAGCGCAAACAGGCGGAGAAACTAAATGAGCAATGGGAGTCAGTTATACCAGCGCTGTTGCCCATTATTGAACAGAATATTAGGGAGTGTAAGTAAGATCACTAGAAATAACTCAAGCAATTAACAATATCTTTTTGTAGTTCCAGAGCTTCAGTTTGACAAGGAGGAGGAATATGATACATTGGTAAATAAGATTCTGCCGCTGCTTGTGGAAAAGAACTACAAAGAGGCCACAGTGCTGGTGCGAAAGGCCGACTATGCTGCGGGCAACCAGGATCTGAGGTCGGCATTTAAAATCTTTAAATAAAAACTTTTTATTAATTTCTTTAACAATCCACAGCGAGTTGCTGAAACCGGAAGAGCGCTGCGTGTACCTTCTGGCATTATTTAAAACCTTTCTGTCCCTAGCAAATGGCTGCAAAGATAGCGTATGTATAAATGCTTTTCTGGAGATAATCTCTTGTTCCAATCATTGTGTTTTATGTACATAGAGCGAGGAAATGCAAAAGCAAATCAAAACCGTTGAGTTCTTAAAGGACAGCATTGAATTCTCACATGTGGCGACGTCTGCAATGCCAAAAATGCTTGAAATGCTTATGTCTAAAACAAACACGGATGTCTTCGAGGCGGTGGATCTGTTCACAACAGGCTATCTCTTTGGCATACACGGCACCCTGGCGGGCATGCAACGCATGTTGAATCTAGTTTGGTCCTCTGACAAGGAGAAGAGAGATGCTGTATCGAATGCCTATCGGAGGGTGCTGTTCACCACGGACTTGACGGGAAGAGCGCACGCTATCAAGGTGGTGCAGAATCTGTCCAAGTTCTTGTCTGAAATTGAGTACGGCCACTACACAGCCTTGGAAATGTTGATGGGCGAGTGGGTAGCCAGCGAAAACATTGATGCGCTCATCATTCAGGTGTTATTTGAACGCTTCACACTTAAGCTGGAGGGCACGACGCAAAATGAATCCCGGTTGGCATTACAGTTGCTCATTATGGCCTCGCAGGCCAAGTCAACGATTGCTTCCGCCAATCGCGCCATCATCGAGGACATTGCCGTGGGAGAACGTGTGAAACAGGATCCAAGAATCTACACCGGCTGCTTGCAGCTTCTGGTTAACAGCATCGATGCCAACAACAACAGCAAATACTACAAACGTTACGCAAGCGATGCCAAGTTCGTGCAGCAGATAACCACCTTGTTTCTAGCCTTTTTCTTTCATCCCACACTGCCAGACTTTGATGGGTTGGCCATGAGTCTGTTTGAGTACTATTATCGCATGTGTCAGGCGCCTGACGAGCTGGCCCAAAATATAGTAAGTGAACTAATCGGACGCTTTAATGATCACTGGCTGGTAGTTAAGGCCACCGAGGAGCCATGTCTGACGCAGGCTACAGACATTCCATATTCGCAACCGATGCCCATGTCACAGGGGCTCACTCAGTTGTCGTCCCAACAAGCCGATGGTCCTGTCCATATGCCAGTTTATCTGGTTACGCGTTTTGTTTTCTGCGTGGGTTTCATGACCATCAAGGAGATGATATTTTTGGACATGGACGTGTATAATAATTTGAAATATCGCGAAGAACTGACTGCTCTCGAAGAGAAGAAGAACAAAAAGGATGGAGTGAACGCACTACGCCGACAGACCGTCTCTGCCATGGAGGTGAGGAAACGCTTGTCTGGAGTGGCCGCAGAGCCTCAGCAGGAGCCCGATGACGACTTGGTGGGTGCGACGGCAGAAGATAACATTGCCGAGGAGATCAATGCCATTTGTGAGGACATGCTGCTATACGATCCAAAGGCGCTGATGTCCAAAATGTATCCGATTATCATTGATATATGCAAACGACCTGGCGAGTATCGGGATCAGCAGCTGCAACAAGCAGCGACTCTCACGCTGGCTCGCCTAATGACAGTCTCCTCGAAGTTCTGTGAAACGAACATGTCCTTCCTCATGAACATCCTCAACATGACCAAGAACCTGAAAATCAAATGCAATACAGTTGTGGGCTTATCAGATCTGACCTTTCGCTTCCCAAACATCATTGAACCCTGGACAGGTCACTTTTATTCACAGTTGCATGAGGAGGACACCGAGCTACGTCTTACCGCCGTCAAAATGCTTTCACATCTCATTCTGCATGAAATGATACGCGTTAAGGGACAGATAGCCGACATGGCGTTATGCATCGTCGATGAGAGTGACGAGATTAAGAATATAACACAACAGTTTTTCAAGGAGATTGCCAACAAATCGAATATACTGTACAACGTGCTTCCCGACATTATCTCCAAGCTCGGCGATACTAATTTGCATCTGGAGGAGGAGAAATACCGCACAATCATGCGCTACATTCTGGGACTCATTCAAAAGGATCGGCAAATCGAGACGCTTGTGGAAAAGTTGTGCTTACGCTTTCCACTCACACGGACGGAACGCCAGTGGCGGGATATTGCCTATTGTCTTAGCCTGCTTACTTACAATGAACGCTCCCTCAAGAAGCTGATTGACAACGTGCAGCACTTTAAGGACAAGGTGCAGGTTGATGAGGTTTATCAGTCGTTTAAGCTCATAATCAGCAGCACCTCAAAACTGGCCAAGCCGGAGCTCAAAGCCGTAGTCACTGAATTTGAGACGCGCCTTAACGAATGCTTGCAGGTTACGGAGCCAGGAGCGAATCCACAATCAGAGAGTGCGCCCAGTGAGTCGCGCGTTAACAAAACAAAGAATGCGAAACCATCTACCAGACCTAGAGGTCGGCCGGCAAGCAAGAATGCGGCTGCAAATAGCAGGCGCAGACAAAATGCGCGGCAGAATTCCAGTTTCGAAGAGGAGAGCTCCGAATATGATGAAGCGCCCACATCACGACGTCAGGCGGCGCAGCAGAAGCCACAGCGACGAAAGCAGACAGCTGAATCCAGCGAAGAATCCATGGAGGAGACAATGCCACCCGCCAGAAATCAATCCAGAAGATCGCGAAAATGATATCGCCCATCACTTTTACACCCTACATACATATATATTTATATATATATATACGTCTATTTAACTATAAGTGTAATTAAATGTACATCAGTTTTAAATCAAAGACTTTTTCTGAAACCTCAAGAGATGCTAACAGATTGTGAATAGAAGGGAACATACGCACACTTCCTTCAATTTCTATTGTGTGTGTGTGTGTGTGAATGTTGCACTAAGCCGCTTTGTGACAATTCATAAATTCCTATTGAGATCCCGTTTTCCATGTCTATTATATTTTGAACATCGTTTAATTGTAATCCACTTTTATTGTCACTTTCGTGGAAGCAGCTCAGCCGCCGTTAGGACTCATGTTTACACATGGAGGCGTACTTTGGCTTTTGAAGCAGGTAGACAACATATTTCAGGCACTTTACTTTACTTATATAAGTGATACATTAATAATGACAAACACAGTTGTTCATTAAAGTCCTATTTAACGACTAAGTTCAGTTCATTATTAGAAAACGAGCGACTTGTTCAACTAGTTCACAGAGCTCAAGTTCAACTCAAATGAACCAAATAAATTATATGAACGATAATCACTAAATTCTTTCGTTCGGTTCCATGAGTCGTGCAATCGAAAGTATTTTAAAGGATTCTGTACGCCATTAAAGTATGCTATTAAATACAGGTTTCGGATTAACAATGTTAATTTAACATAGCCTTTTATACTACAATACCCATTAATGCCTCGGGTGTTATGCGCAACTTGCAACAGTTATTTCGCAGATTATTACAGAATTTTTATCAAAAAGTTAACAATTTAAGGCCGTTAATTAAATTATCAACAAAACAACTACGCCCCACAAGATAAAAGAAGTCAAAATATTTTGTAACCAGATACACAGACTCAAATCAGAGACGCAGTCTCAGGCAGACACGTGTGTGCTGCCTTGGTAACGGGGGTGGCCGGAGGGTGGCGTTGCGGGGATGACTGCGACGGCAACGGCATCGGAGTCTGGCACATATAACTACAGTATCAATCAACAAATCAACGAGTGCAGAAGAAATCTTTCAGCCAGTCAGTCAGCAGCCACCCCCAAAGGCAATCACTGCTGGGATAGAAAGTCTCTGATTCCGTCCGTAGTAAAATTGCACTTTTTGCCGTTCAGGGCGTCGGTTGTCAAGCGCCGCCCTCAAGTCGAGACTGTTGCCAGGTGGTGTAAGAGGGCCACCACCTAGGTAGACATTGGTGCCATTAACATGCTCATTACATGCGTCGCGACTGCGATGTGAACGAGGAACGGGAAACGAGAATGAGCCAGAGGCGCGTGTGGGACGTGTGTGAGACGCACGCGCGCCCAGCAGACGACGTTGTAGACTGAGCCCATTATATCTATAGCTATTAGCATTAGCGGGTTTACCTGTCGACGCGGATTAGGGCCGTCTGCTTTGTGTTGTGGTCAGATTTAGGAAATGGGTGTGGACAGAAGTTATTATTATCATGCGATAATTACAGGTAAACATATAGGCATATATATAAATAAATATTACAAAACAATTATTTAAAGATCAGTTCATCTAATATATTTGTATTTTTCATATTATTAAAAATAATAATTATAATTAAATTGAAAATAATTTAATAGAATTTTTATATATATAATTTTTGCACATTTCGATTTGATTTGCATTCGCGGTTGAGCTGATGGCGGTTCTTCTATCATCTATATGTTCATCGCATATGTATATTTAACTTATATATACATATATATATATATGTGTGTATATATATAGATTCTTAGTTCCGTTCTCAGTTCGACCGCTCTAAAACTAAAGCCTAGCTATTTACACAGATCCATGTAGTTAAAATAAAATGTTCATTTTCTAATGGAGGATTTCCAATAGCTTGTGCAGCAATCCTCTATCTCTTTCTCTATTTGTCTGTCTATCTCGCTCTGTCTCTCTATATGCACATACACATATAGAAAAATGCCAAGTTATGCTCAAAGTGCTCTTATTTGATGATTTATAAAATGTATTGCTGTTGTTGCTGCGGTTGCTGTTGTTACTGCTATTGTTATCGATGCTATCGGTGCTATCGATAATGGGTTCCCAATTATTTTTGTTTCAGAAGTAAAAGCTTTCCGGATGCTGCTGCTGTTGGCTACGGTGCTGACGTTGACGTAGCGTTGCTGGCCATTCGCACGGCATATTGTTGTTGCTGTTGCCGTTACTGCCAATGTTGTTGCTGCTGGCTGCAGCAGCAGCCTCCAACTAGAATCATAAGTGCTGATACTCGCCCATATCATACATGGGCATGGCACCCATTACGCTATGCAGATGCGAGTAGGCAACGGCAGCAGAGAGCGGCGGCATTTGGGAGGCCACAGCAACTGCTGCAGCTGCAGCGCTGCTCTTGCTGGCTGCTGCCGCCGCACTAGCAGTGTGTTGCTGATGCTGATGGTGTTGCAGGCTTTGCTCAGCAGCAGCATGTTGCAGTTGCTGATGATGTTGATGTTGTTGATGTTGATGCAAGCTGCTGCTGTTGCTATTGCTGTTGTTATTATTATTGTTAATGTTGTTGTTGTTGTTGCTACTGCTGCTAGGCGATTGTTGCTGTTGATGTGAGTGATGCGAATGATGCGGGGCAGCGGCATGTTGCTGCTGTTGTTGTTGTGCGCTTTGACTGGAAAGCATGTTGCCCTCCATTTCTGAATCGCTCGATGAGTCCAAGTGTTGCTTGTCCGTGGAGCCGCTAAAATGAAAGATGTTTAGAAAATGTTAGAATTTATTAAGCAACGTTATTGTTAATTAAATAAAATATAATAATTATATTTCAGTTAGTTTCAGTAGCGCACTCTCTTGATTATTCACGCACTGTTACTGTCCAATTACTCTATCTCTCTCACACTAATGACATAATGGTGTTTGCTGTTGAAGAGCGTCATTGCGATTATAACGCTCTGCACACTTCCCCCCTCTCCCTTGGCGTAACTGTCAAATGTTGGCTCCAAACAGATGTTAGAGTCGTTTAAATTAAAATGTGTCAATTGCTGCAACTAATTTACTGCTGTCAACAACAACAACGTACACATGTATTTATATATGTATTTATAAACAAATCACAAATGACAGGGCGAGCAATTGAAAATAAAACCGGAAGGAAATTGTCTGCTTGAATATTTGTACTCCCAACTCTAGTGTTTCTATAAATGGTTTCAGTTTCATTTCTGACAGCAGACGCAGTTATGTGCAAGAGCAGCATAGCATGTACCAAAGGTGTTGCTGGGTTCACGCACACCCACAAATACAGATATACAAACGAAAAATACACACATAAATAATCGTGAGAGGGAGAGAGAGAGAGAGTTAGTCGAGAGAGGGGCAGCTCAGTGCATTCCCCCTGAGCGCCGTCGCATCTGATTTCAGTTATTTGAGCTGCGCAGTGTGCTTGTGACTGTTTATATGTGTGTGTGTATGAGTCGGTCTCGCTCGCACCTTTGATCAAAAGTTAAGCAGCTTGACTTTTATTATTTGCGGCTGATTCTGTAAATGACTTTCAAGTGTCGTTTTTATCGCCACCGTTTGCCGGGGTGGAAGCGAGACACTCTTCGCCTGTCTCGTTCCAATTCCACACGCACCGTTGGGAATTGAAACACGAAGACTCACACAAAACATGTACACACTTCACTTCTACAGTTGCAGCTTGTTGATGTTGTTAATGTTGTTGTTGTTGTTGTTGACGTTGCTGTTGATGATGTGTTGTTCAATTTGTTAGTGCTAAACTGTCCTGACATTTTAATGGCTAATAGCGATAACAACAGCAACATCCACTGCAGGCACATTTGAAATTCGAGCAACTGACATTATCGGCCCAGTGCGACGGTGTTAATCTTAATCTTGTCGCGAATCCAAATTGCAAACAGAGCGCACCCAGAACCAGTTTCACAAAAAAAAAAAAAAAAAATAAGAGAAATACAAAAAATTGATGACAACGACAACGTCAAGCGACGATGGAGGGAACAAGGGTCCAGGGCCATGCGAAAACATTTAAGCGCACACTCGACAAATTTGTAGCCAGAGATCATTGCAAACGATCTGCCAGATCAGCCAGCTTCATCTTCTCCTGCTACGTCCTCCCTAACCTCTTGCTCTTGGTCTTGGCCTGACCCATCCCCACTCCCAATTCCATTCCGTGCAAGTTATTTGCTGACTTTGCACGCAATTCAATCCGCGCCTGTTGACCAGTTCCCAGTTGCCCAGTTGCAGACCTGGAGCTGCCACCATGGCCACATACGGCGCAGTCGCAATCTCGCAATCTCCCCATCTCGTAAACGCAGACTCAGCCCAAGATGCAGATGCAGATGTAGACGCAGACTTGCCGGCATCTCGAATGACCAGCCAGCTGTTTGGTAATGCCGGCAATCGTGTAATTGTAGATTCCATTCACAGTTGCCACTTGCAACTTGCCACTTGCCATTTGCAGCGCCTTCATAATTGCCATGCTGTTCAATTTTTTCGCTCTGTGTTTTGTTTTTTTTTTGAGTCTGTCCGGGGATCTGTTGAACTGGCCAGAAGAACTTGGCGACTTGGCTACCACTCTGAGGGTGGCCTTTTTATTGAAATTGAATTCCTTGAGACTACGAATATGGGGGTGTCTACGAAGCACAAGGCAAGGATCATATTATATCCGTAAAAAGTACAAACTATGTATAAGATGATGAATTCTTTTATATAAAATAAAATGAGTTAAGTTTACGTGAGAATTCTTTAAGTATTTAATAACTACTTTAAGAATGCAATTTTTGCGATGGAGGAATAACTCTTTTTGATTGATTAAAACATGTTTGTACATGCATATATTCTTGATAATCATCAGCAATAGAGATCTGACAGCCTATTAAGAGATATCAAGAGATTTCCTTATAAATGATTAACTTAAACTTTCTTTTCATATCGAAGCGAATGAGAATTGTTTATGTTTGGAAACCATCAAATATTTTCCATATTTTCCATTACATTTCTGCCAAAACTTTAAGTGGAAGTGAATTGACATTGTTTGCCTCCAAACAAAATCGATAATGGGTGAGATGGGGGCGGAGTAGGAACCAACCCACACAGACAAAAATAGATCTATATGCAAGCAGGCTGAGCAAACACAAAGTTAACCTCAAATCGAGCAATGGCTGAAATGTTCGGCCCTTGGCCATGCCCATGCCCATGCCCATACCCGCCCCTAAGCCAACCATCCAGCTATCCAGTCAGCCAGTCAGTCAGTCGAGCGAGACAAAAGTGGGGAGCAAACAAAGGGCAACAGCATATAAACAATGATATCAAATTACCAGAATTTCATAGTTGTTGGCTTTGCTCGCTGCTGCAACACTTATTAACACGGCCAGAAAGCAGGGGAGCGAGAGAGGGACAAACAGAAAGAGAGAGAGAGAGAGAGAGAGAGAGAGAGAGAGAGAGAGAGAGAGAGAGAGGAGAGGGGAGGGAGGCAAGGGGAGAGAGAAAGCCTACTTTAATGGCATGTCCTTATATCTTCCTATATACTCAACATATTTTCAACTGATTGCATTATAAAAGTCTTATAAAATAAGCTTCGAAGTTGACTTCGCGGTAGCTGCGTTCCAAGGACAATCCCTCAATGCGTTGAATGTCACATAGAGTTTATATAACATATAACATACAACAACAACAACAAGAACAAGAACAACAGCAACAGACCCAACTTGACCGTGTCTGGCTAAGACTTTTTTGGGTTCTGTGTGTAGTGTGTGTGTGTGTGTGGTCCCACCTGAAGGTTCTTGGACTTTTGCTTGCTGCTCGTTGATGAGGAATTAATTTTAACTTGTTTGCTCAATTGATTTTTTACTTTTAAGCCAAGTTTTGATGTTGGTTGTTGTTGTTGTTGTTCTTGATTATTGGAGCTGCATTAAGCAGATTCATTAGCTTGGCAATAATGCATGATCGGATTATGCTGGACTTGGCGAACTGCGAATCTATAGTAGAATAGTAGAAGAAGAATCCCCTATCTCACTCTCTCTCTCTCTCTCTCTCTCAAAGGAAGCCTATTCAACTGATCCATACTTGCAGGGTATCTTATCATGCAACCGATCTCTGCCTGCGCCATGCAATTAAAAAGCAACAAAATTATTAACAAACAACAAAAAAATGAATAAAAAATACAAAAACTGTCAAAACAAAGCGTAGCCAGCATAAAATGCGACACACGCCAACCAAAAATAATCGAAGACATAAGATAAAATATTTTATAACGATGACAACGATGACTTTTCGTTTAATCGTTACGATCTACATGGGAAATCAGAGATTCCGATTCCGAATCCGAATCCGAATCATATTCAGACTGAGAGAGAAGCTGAAACCGAAACCGAAAGCGAAACATTGTTGTAGACAATGGGACAATGCTTAGGGACAACTTCAACTACAACTAGACAAGACGAAGGGCAGCGAAGCTCGAGTTGAACCCGTAACATGGCTAAAACAAACAACAACAATAATACACAACAACAACACACAACACAACACACCACACACATGCGTAAATTAAATGATAATTTATGATCAACACCTTTTCAGATTCTTCTTATGTGTCTCGCTCTTACTCTCTCCCTCTCGCTATCCCGCTCTCTCTCTGTCTGGGTCCACTCGAGGCTCGAGGCTCAGGTTGGGGCACCGTTTAGCTGGGTGTCCTGCTGCGCACACGTCTCGAGATTTGTGTACCGATCGCGCAATGCGATAACTCAACCTGTTCGTTGATTCCCATTCCCTGGGTTAGCTGGTTAGCTGGTTAGCTGGGTTGACTTGGACTTCGATCGATTGTGATTCCAGCTATCCAACTTGGAGTTCACTTTAGAGTTGTTGTTTTATTTTTTTATATTTTTTGAAACAGCGTTTCATTTTTCCCAACTCTGAGTGTGTCTGTGTGTGTGAATGTTTATTTGTTTTTACGATTTATTGGCTTATAATTTTTATTAGCAATGGAATTTCTTGGAAATCCTGCAACGATCTACCATATGATGTGTCGTTGTGGCTCGACAAAGAGTGTCCCCCCTCTCCCCCCTTAACGCTACCGGCTGTTGTTTTGTTTTTAATTTGTTTTGACTCTTGTGGATCTATAAACTTATCAGCGATTGTTAAGCCATAAACAGCTGATCGTTGCATCATAAAAGGAACTTGTGGCAATTTCCCGTACTGTGTACATAATATAATGTTGTCTCCGTCCCGGTCTTTGATAGAGTTCCATTCAAAATAGATAAATTCATTAAGGGCTATTCCACTTGACCTATGAACTTGTAGCTCTACAGTTTTCTTTTTTTACCATAAGCCTTAACACTTTTTAAGACCTTAAGCGGATTTGCTCAGCCTACAAAGATAAACTTTAACTTGTTCCAAGTGAAACCCTAGAAATTTGAGCATTGGCATTGAGAAATGTGTCAGAGAGAGAACGATGACAATCTTTGTCATATTTACTCCAAATCCATATAGAAGATAAACTGCATTCTAATTATAGTCGAAAGCAAATCACTTGACACACAGGGCCCACCCGATAAGTAAACCATACCGAGCAGCTACTGAGGGGGGAAAATTGAAGAGACTGCAAAAGCGCCTTCGATTGAGGTCTCAGTTCTCCATTCCGGTCCATCATCAGCAACGACATCATTATCAACGCCATCAGTGGCAGCTAACTCAACTGCCAATGCGTCACGGAACTCCAGACCCACATACAAATACACACACATACTACATGCATGTGGCTGTGTATGTATGTGTCTGTGAGGGGACTGCACAGGCAGAGAGATAGAGGTGTACATATATGTATGTATAGCAAGCATACAAAAGCGTGACAGAGACGGGCAAAAGCGCAAAATACATAATAATAAAAAAAAAAAACAGAATGTACAATAAAACGTATAAAAATGAATAACGCGCTGCGACGGCAACGGCAACGGCGACGTCAGCGTTAACAACGGCGACGGCGCTGAGGCGAACGAATAAAGAACACACGCACATTTTGTGGTAACCTGATACTCTTTCCAGCTACCCTCCAGCCAACCGTGGCATTCGACGAACTCGAACGCAAACGCAAAAGCAAAAGCAAACGCAAAAACGATGAGCCCTGAGCACACACACACACACACACGCAGTCATATATACATTAGGAGAAATGAACATCGAGACAACGGACAGCGACTGCGACTGAGGCTGTTGCTGGATGCAAGGGGATGGGGCGGGGGGGAATTTGGCACTGGAACTGGAACTCTGCTCTTCTCTTTACTCGTTTTAATGTTTTTGTTGTTGTTGGATTCCTCGCGGTTTTCATTGTAGTAGCTCGAATCGGGACATGCACAGACTAGTATGATGAAGGTGGTCTGATCCTGAAATTGTTGTTCTTCTCAACTGTCAATAGATTTCATTATTCTGCCAGTCAATCTAAAGATCTTTTTTTCTATTATATCCTTCACACCATTAGATACTCGACTAGGAAATATACATACAACTTATTTTATAATCTTTGTAAAATACTTTAAATTATTGTAGATGTCTTCGGAAGTTCCTTAACTACTTCTACATTTAGGATATTTGAGAACATACAAATTGGATATTTATTAAAAATATAAATAATATATGTATATATCTCAATGAAAATTCCAAATTTCCTCTAATTTATATACATGTACATGTCTTCAATTGATAAGTGTCCTCAGCTATGTAGTAGGCATTTTCAATAATTTCTATAGAATAAATATAAATAGAGGAAAATCTAAATATAAACAAAATTAACTGTAGAGATGCATAAGACCTGGAAGAAGCCGCTGCACAAGCGCAAAGTCGTAAGTATATAGAGCTTACGAATAGTATCTCAAATGCCTCAATTTCCATTTCCAATTCCATTTCGATTTCCTGTTGGAATTTGCAGTGGGCCAGCATTTCATGGGCGGGTCGCCTGGTCTATTACATGCAACCTCTTGTGGAGCACCTGTTCGATATTTGGTTGCAGCAATTGCCCTTTCCGACAATACTCAAATGCATTTACACATGCAGTATGCTGTTCTTTATACTACTTCCGATTCTCTATCCGATGATGGTTCTGGGACTTTACTATGCCATATTTCAGTATGTCGGCGAAAAGCATTTGCATCTTGTCTATCCGCACCAAATGGACTTGCTTAGCGGCGCAACCAATTTGTGGTACTTTCAGGTCACCAACAAGAAGTATCTGCTCTTTCTTACCATGTACATTGAACGATATCGTGTCATTATAACGGCTATATCCTCGACGGTCGACTATATGCGTATGGCATTGTGCCTTGTCTTTGGCTAAAAGGGTTTTGAGGTCCTGACTCTCCTCAATACATTCTGTTTAATGGATAATTTACTATTTTATTTATATTTGGATAAATAAATTGATTATTTGAGAGTATTTCGACTATTATTGATCTATTCAAAACTTCTGCTGATTCAGATGCATGACAAACTAAAGAAACATGTATCTTAAAGATTCTACACGCAACTCATACTCAAATTGAACAATATGTAAAATGAATAAAACTCAAGTTATGTGTTCTTTCATGGCTAAGATTCATTAGCCAATCTATGGTATAAACAGTCTATCAAACTAGCTGTAATTTGTGGAGTGCAACTCCAAGGGAGCATATGCTGAGTGTACATAGAGGCGGCTTCACTGTACATACAAAACCAAAACAACAAAATGAAAAGTTAAAGTAGCAGCGTTGCTGTTGAGTTGCCGCGTCGAGCAGCGGCAACAGCCATAAACATATATCAGGTTACCAGCAACAGCAACAACAGCAACAATAAGAAAAGCAGCAACAACAACTACAGTAATAATAATAATAAGTATAAAAGGTAGTGAGGACGCTACGTAGTGCAAACTATCGCAGCTATCAAGAATGTGTGTATCTGTGAGATACTTTTGTCAGCTGCATATCTGTAACTAGGTATGTGTGTGTGTGTTTGTGTTTGTGTATGTGTGTGCATTGCGGTTGCTACGGCGGCCAATTTTTATTTTTATTACGACAATTTTTCGTTGTTATTATTGTTTTTATTTCGTGGCTGACACTACGCGACTTGTGAGTTGCGAATTGTGAATTGTGGATTGCGAATTGAAGTTCTTTTGTGCAGTTTCGAGTAAATGATATACCGTTTAGTCTAATGGCTCAATGCGAAGATACGATCTCGGCCACTTCAAAACCCATTTCCATTTCCATTCCCATTCCCAATTCCAATTTACATTTCACTTTTTGGCCAATGTTTGCGCTTCACATGGCTTCTAACAGCCAGGCGGCGAGTAGAAAGAGAGACAGAGAGAGAGAGAGAGAGAGAGAGAGCGGGAGATGGAGGGAGAGAGCGAAAGAGAGAGCAAACAAAAGGATGCCTGAAAGGATGTTTAATATTTGAAAAGTTGTCTATCTGCAGCCGGGCATCTCTCAGAGCTAAAGGAAACCCAGAAGTGTTTCACAAATGTTGTCCTATTTGCTTAAGCGGAAATGCAGATGTTTCTTCTTCGTTGTCCTGCAGCAAGGACTATGCATTAGCTTTAGTTAGTGGTCGTGTCTGCCACACACATGACAATGCGCCTATGAAAACAGAGCAACAACAATAACAATAGCAAAAGCAATAATAATAACAATAACAATAACAACAAATGCTGCATATATGGAACAAGATGTTAATGAATTTGTCAGCGACATTGCCATACTTTACATTGAATACATATGAGTATATGAATATATATGAGTATTATTCACATTATTCACATGTGGCAGTTTTTCACGTGAAAAACTGTCGTGTCCTTGACACTAATTAGCTGCCACCCCCTCTCAACCTTCTTCTTTGACAACCACATTGAAAAGCCACATCTTGGCCTTGTTTTAAAAGCCAAGTAAACGTCGTCAGCTTTTGTAATTGAAATTGAAATGTTAATTCATTTCGCACGCGTTGACGCTCGAGCAAAAAATTTATAATAAATTCACAATTATAATTCATATGTATGTCGTATGTACATATGTATGTACATTTGTACATACATACATGTATATGGTGTAGTTTTCGATGTAGATGTAAGGAAAATAATACTTACTCTTTATGCTCGGCGGCACGATCTCTTTGTCGGCGATTCTTGAACCAATTGGAAACCTGTAAATTTGTAAAATACGAGAGAATTAAACGAATGTAATGAATGTGCGCAAGTGAGTACCTAAAAATAGATGAATACATCATCTCAAATTCTGTTTTCTATGATTAATGACATGCAATTAACTTGTGCGAGAGGAATTCTTTAAGAATTGCAAATGAAATATGTCAAATTCTAATATGTATGCCCCTCGACATTGTGATCAGACGACTTACCTGTGTCGTTGTCAGTCCCGTGGCCTCTGCCAGGTCCCGCTTTTCCCTCGGCGATGGATACGGGTTGTGCGCATACCAGTCTCTCAATACAGATCGGGATTTCTCCTGCACAGGATGATATAACGAAAGAATGGGGGAATAAGAGCAAGGAACTCATTTGAAAGTGAACAATAAGCAAAGTACTTGAATAATACAACAAATGATAGAGCAGAATTGTATTATATATTGTTAACTAATTATTCATTATATTATTTATCAATAATCTGTGCTTTTAAAATGTTTCATTTATTTAAGTTATGAAATTCTAAAGTTGAAGCATAAACAGATGGAACTTTAGTGGAAACGTTTTGATTAACAATCAACTCAAATGAACGAACTAGACTTGCATTCTAATGAATGAGAGTGCTGATCAAATGAACGAAGGGACAACAGGAACTAATAATCATAGACTCAGTTCGTTCGCTCACTTCAGGGATCAAACGAAAGAAGGAACTGCTTGAACTATGAATTTTTCACAATAGTGTATATTCCCATCGCTTTAACTTAGCAGCATTATCAAACACTGTTTAGTATTGTAATGTAATAATTTAACGAAATATTCTGCGAGGGAGAATATTTTTCACAGAATATAAGCGCGGGTTTGTCTATGTGCATGTGAGTGTAGTTTTTACCCTTACAAATATCTAACATTTACCGTTTCCGAGCTTTGTTTTTGTTACCATATGTTTTTAATCAATTGAAAGCCCGCACAGATAAAGCCCAAGTGTAAACAGTTAGGAAACTCTAGTGATTACACAAGGAGCAACATACAGGAAAGAAGGAGGCGTTGCCCGGCAGTTAACTGTGACCGGTCCCGTTTTCGTTCCTGTTCACGTTCTGGTTATCGCTTAGAGAAGAGTATGGGATGAGCGGTCATTTGTATGATTTCTTTGTGTGCGAAGAGAAGTGAATGTAAGGCAAGGCAAACGGAAGGAGCAACAACTGCAAGGAGGAGAGGGGAAAGGTGTCTGGTATGCGTACTCACCTTAAAACAGTAGCTCGTCTCCTCGCCATCCCAAATGGTGCGGGGCAATGGAAATTTACGACGAACACGATATTTGCCCACGGCACCCAAAGGTCTTCCGCGCAGTTTTTCGGCTTCCACGTAATGCGCTACAGTAAAAGAATTTCGGGTTAGTCCTGGAGAGTGAATGCACAAATGCACAGGGAGACAGTGATAGAATAAGAAAGAGTGAGAAGGGAGGGAAATGGGATCGGGAAAGTGAGAAGGAGAGGGTAGAGTGTCACTGCGAGTGGTAGATTGTCTTACCTTTCAACCACAGCGCCTGCAGCTTGGCGTGATTCTGGGCAGAGAAGTGATGATGCTCGAGCAGTCGGTACAGCTCCTTGTACTGACCACGATGGAATGCGACGACCGCCTTGGCCTTCAGCACAGATTCATTCAGTTGCAGTTTATCACATTGTGGCAGCGACCAAAGGAAGCGCCCCAGTCTTTCGATGTTGCCCGCTTGTTGTAGAACCTGCAGGTAGTTCAATGCATAAGCATACATAGATGATGATGCTGTGATGATTAGCTAACGCATCTCAAGCAGTTAACTCACCTCACACACACAGGCCACCTGCTCCTGCGTGAAGCCGAAACTGGGCAAAGTTTCTCGTCCGGCTGCGGAGCTAGCTCCACCACCACCGCCTCCAGCGCTGCTGCTGTTCATATGCAGTCCAGTAGCTGACACGCCCCCATTTCCGCCCACACCCACTCCTACTGCGCCTCCATTGTGCGTCAGCATATCGAGATTATTGTTGTTATTGCTTGTGCTATTGTTGTTATTGTGCAATGCCACCACCGATCCACCCAGACCCGTGGGGCTGTAAGGGGGGCGTGTGTCGGGCGGTTAGCACAGCAGCCGCATTGGCCGCAGCCAAATCGTAGAAATCTGTGGCGGGATGTTGAAGCATATTTTCGGTGTGAACCAAACCAATCCAACCCAAGCAGGAGGGATTCAGAGTTTCACTGCTCCACTGCTCTGCGGTCTATAAGCTGATGATCTGAGCTGGGGATGTGTTAATCCTCGCCAGTTGCTCACTTAATACATTGATAACCTAATGGAAGTTGTGCTGTCTTTGGTATTTGAGCGCTGGAAAACAGATGGAAAGGTGCGTTAGTGGTAAAGTAAATAATATCTTAAATATATAATATAAATATTGTTTATAATTAATGACATTGGATATTGCTTGAGTTATCAGTTAGTTTCCATATCAAAAGTAACATTTTATACAATTTCTTATTCGACTGATAAACACTAAAGTTATTCAAGCTTTATCCAGTTATCCTCAGTGGAAAGTTCGGTGTTGGCGGTCTGGCAACGCGCCGTCTACAAAAACACTAAATCGATAATTATCATATCGATACATTTCACCAACTCTCTTAATCCACTCGTCACCTCGACGCAACTGCCTTGTATTCTCGTTCTTTATGTGAAAGAGATAATTGAACAATAAATATATAACAAATAGCAAGACCAACTTTCTATATGGGATGCAGTTCTGGCTCCATCTAGCGTGCATTGAGCTTGTCTATGTTATAAGATTTATAAGAATAATGATTGTTTAATTCTCTCAATGATTCAGCGGAGTATTACAAACATGTTATATGGTTTATAGACCCCATCTTGAAGAATTGCCCAATGTGGATCTCAGGACGCAATTACCTTGCTAATTGGCAGCGATATTTCATATTTTTATTGCCATCATTTTGGTGTTTTGTTTAGCATTAATAGAACGATAATTGAGACACATAAAACTGTTGAAATTACCATAAATGAGAACTGAATAATTTCCACAAATTTTCAACATTAATGTTAAACAAAACAAATGAAAACGAAAACATTTGCGCTCAACACAATTATGAAATATTAAGGGAACTCATACGTAGCTGGACCTCATGTTGTCAAATGCGATTAGTCAATTGCTTAATTAGTTAATACAACTACTATGGAGCAGGTGGGCTGAACATTAGTTAAAAAATAATATATGGACATTCCCAAGACGAAGATTTCTCAACAGAAAGAAACAGAAACTTTTACACAATATTATTAAATGGGGCAAATGGTTTTCAATGTGTATTCTGCTGTTCTGATGTTCTGCTGTTGCTTATGCTGAGAATGTATCTAAAATTACCAGGCGACGTGACTGCCGCATCTCTGCTTACAAGCGCTGCAAGTGTATCTCTCAGATATTTAGATACTCAGATAGAATATCTGCGAAAGGTCAATGCATGCCTTACCAATAGATACGCATACTCATTGTTGCGGGGATGCGGATTGCGGAAAGGGGGGTGGGGGAGGGGGAGGGGGCCCAACGCAAAGTATTTTGTATCTGCTAGATACAAGCGATTTGAGCTCCAAGTTCTCCCCTTACCCAAATATACTATAAGTATATATAACCGAACTCGCGCACCTCGCAGTATATGTTTTCAAAATCGAGGCAACTGCGCCGCAGCTATTCGAGATATTCTTGGATCTGTTTTCAATTTTCAGCTTGCATCTCTCTCTCTCTCTCTCTCTCTCTCTCTCTCTCTCTCTCTGACGCTCTCTGTCGCTCTGTCTCTCTTCTGGTCTCGGCGTGAGGCAGATTATATATACAAAATGATTTCGTTTGCCGTTTGCCGTTTGCTGTAACAAAAATACCAACGGAGCAAGTTTGCCTGCTCTTGAGTCATCGGCCTAGAAGATCTTGCCGATCCCGGCGTGCCCATTTGGCCAAGCGTCAGATATTTTGGCTTGTTTTAATGTTTGACGCAAGTAAACAAGCAAATTGCGAATGTGAAACGAAATACGCTATACATTTTCAATATTGTTTTAGCATAGCAATTTGACTGCGAAATGCTGTAGTTGCAGTTGTTAATCATTGGCTTAAATATATATGTTATATACATACATAAATACAAAATAAAATCAAATAAATTTAATAATCATATATACATTTTGGTTTCAACTTTAAATGATTTTTGATTTTAATTTAACTAAAGTTTGTCAGTCATTAATCTATCGCCAATCAGATCAATGATAACTATATTCTATTGGCTTGAAAGTGTCTTGACCCGCAAATAAAGTAGCTCAGAGATACAATCCACAAGTTAGTGGCAACTCGTTGAGGAAGCGCCACAGCAGCAGAAGCAAACTCTGAGATACTTTATCTGATGTGAAACGGCTGCTCGCAGTTGTTGTTGTTGTTGCTGTTGCTGCTGTGGGTTTATAGATAGTTTTTCTTTTCTTTTTTGTGGCATTCAAATAAACTAAAAACTGTATTTAATTTATTTTCAGCTCGACTTACACACATTCTTAATTTACTTTACCAACGCGTCCATTTGAAAGTGTTATCTGTCAGATTTTCGATTTCTTCTGTTTGCTCATTGTCTATGCTCATGTGTGTGTGTGTGTGTGTGTGTGTGTCTGCTTGACTTTTATAAGCTTTTAATTTGATTGTTATTGTGTTATTGTTATTGTCTTCGCTTGCCTGTCAATTTAACTGCATGCGGGAGCATGCCCCTCTTTCCTACCTCCTCTTTCTCCCCTCTCCCTTATATAACCCTCTGAAAGTGGACACCTTGAGCTCCCATTGTAGATTTATAGAGTTGTCCGCTGTGCTTTGTTAATCACATCAAATCGTATCTTTTTGTTGCCTTTGCCCAATTAGTTTCTAATTAAAGTTTCGTGTAATAAAAATGTTTTAGATTTTCTTCATTTAAATTGATGGCGTATTTGCATTGATTTGTGGCTAGCACACATGGGCTGTAACACGAGATCATAAAAGTGTTACCTTTGATATGTTTGCTCAGCTGGAGTTGCTAACAAAAATTGTTGAACACGATTTTCTTTTCTTTTCCTTTTTTTGGTTGAGGAAGTAGAGACTACGACGCGTTTGAGCTTTGAAACGAAACTGGCCAAAAGCCCAGATGCGAATTCCTGGGCTAGGGCCTTGTTCTAGTTGTCGTTGTCGTTGTCATTGCTATCGTTAACAAGTGCATTGATTTGCGGTACCAATCGAACCCAGAGACGAGGACTGTTTTTTTTAGTGCTGAAAGCGAATTATCTGCAATTGCGTCTGTGTTTATGCAATGTAATCGACAAATGCAACAATTCGAAGCTGTTGTTGCACATTTTCTTCATTTCCATTGAAGTAAACAAATGGGAAAACTGACCAAAATCGACTAATCGGCCTGCATCTGTATCTGTGAGAGAGAAACTCGCACTCGTGTCATTTTTATTGCATTTGCTATTTAATTGCCAGCTGTAAACAGATTCAAACTGCAAAAGGCAACAACAAAATAAACCAAATATCTAATGAATGAAATTTGTCAACGTAATGTGTCTGCTGTGCTGAGTTCGCTGGGGCGTGGCCTGAAAAGGCGGAACGACAGAAACGACAGACCTAAAGACCGAAAGACTGAAAGACCGCAAGACCACAACAAAATGTATCTGTATCTGTGCGCTACATTTGCACAACTCTTGCATTTGAATGAAGCTCTCGCTGCATTCGAATCTAAATTGACCAAACAACCGCTCGACGATTTGTATCTTCTTGAATGAAACAACTTCTGCACGCAAATTAATGCAAAATCTCAACGCAAGTGCGTAAAATGATCAAAGCAACAATTGCTATGCTAATGTATTATGAATTATGCCGGCAAACTTTGTATGCCTTTTGATTTGAAGTTAGTGTCTACATTCTGACCAACTTATACTAAATATATATACGTGGATATTGGCAATAACAGCGCCTATTTGCACACACTAGATAAATCACAAGATGACGCTGGCCCATAAATTGGGGAGGCTGCTTAAACGTTTGCGATCTAAATGCTAAGCTAAGCCATAAAATCGAAATGTTGAAATGAAATATTGATGGACAATTTGCATGCAAACGATGGAACGACACGAGGAGAACAACTGGGCGACACCCACACAGAGAAACTATCTCAAGTGACAAGGAGGACAACAATAACAAACAACAACATCAACAACAACAACAACAACAAATACAACAAAAGTGGCCACAGCCAGTTAATAATAATTTTCGCATTTCTATACAAAATTTGCATGATTAAACGAATTTTTATAAATAAACAATGGCAAAGCCAAAGAAAAGAAGATTAAAAGTATCTCACGGATACCACAAGGCTCTCTCAATCTGTTCTATGATGTGATGAATGAATGACAACTGGAATGGGATGGGGCATGAAAATGATTGCATGTTTATTTGTTTAGCGTCTAATTAAACCGAAAATAAGAGCAACAAATGGAATTCACATGGAAACAGAAGCCAAACACATACGATCCACTTTTCCTTACCCTGCCAAAATATATGAGAATCCAATTCACAATATTTGCTTGTTATTACATACGTGAGAATATTTTAATAGAAATTGTGGAAAGGCAGATTATATAATATGACATTAATCTGAATATAGTTTATATATTTATAGAAATAACTTCTCGGTCTTTAACTGCTGAGAACTCAAGCTCAACTATTGATTGATAGATATATTACTCTTAAGTCTTTAATGTATAATAGTATATAAAAAGGCAAGCAATTTAAATCTAAATCTGTATTTAGTTGCAACTTATGAATCACAACTGACTTAAAGATAAATTAGTCATTGTGTAATCATCTATTTTGCAATAGAATATCATAATATTGCACAGGCTGTTCAACAATAAACATTACTTGATTGTTGTCATTGATGAACGTAAACAAATTAAGTAAAGTTACAGATATTCACAAGTTCGCATGAAATTCAGTAAAGTTAATAACGTATTTGTATGTTTTATCTGTGAACTATTGCAGATATATCAAAGGATCAATTTCACACTCGATGCCGTCGGCAACTGATTGCAGTTGTTTGCTGATAACTCACCTATGTATCTGTATCTGTATCTGTATCTTATGTATAAGTATCTCTGTCGCTGATATCGTTGCGTATCCGTGGGCCGATTGCTTTAATTGTTGTGCTTCTCTTGATTATTTTGTACATTTGCTTGGCTTTCAATATCCGTTTCAGCCACACACTCGAATTCACAAGCACACACACACTCACTCACACTCGCGGATGTATGGATATGTGTGTGCACGAAAATAACTGCGAGCGCAGAGAAGAAGCGAGATTTTCATACGCACTGTTAGCATAAACACGTGTTGCAATTTTTAGCAAAATTTTCCGCTTTCGCGACTTTCATAAATTTCGAACATGGTTTTCAAACAACAAACATGAACAACAACACCAAGTAGAACAACATTAACAACAAGAACATCAGTAGAAAAACACTAGATCTAAATTTGAACAATTGATTAGACTTTTCAGTGGCTGTCGCCGATATTTATGTTGAATTTGTGTGCGCACGTTTTCGATTTATGCGAGTATTTAATATGCTCGAGTTGAATACATTTTCTATTCCACAAATAAAACTCAACTCTGTGCGATGTTGACTTTTGATTTATGCATCGGACATTTGTTTATTGCTGTTGAATTCAAATTTGCTGCCGGCGGTGCCGTCGTTGATCGCACACGAGCGAATAGAATCGTAAACCACGAACTGCGAACTGCAAAATGCGGACAGCGAACCGAACGCGAGCAACGCAAGAGAGAAACTGAATGCTGAAGCATTGACGAAAATAAAAGACCGGTGCGAGCTAAACGCGATGGCCAACCAGCCGAGGGAAAGGTATGCTTGTGTTGGTGAGTATATAGATGTGTGTGTGAGTCAAATAGTGGTTGCTGCGCTGACTCGGTAGTGGGAGCGAGAAAGCTGACTGACTGACGTTGCCAGCACAGTGAATGTCAAACGGTTGTTGTTCCTGTCTCTCTACAAATAAACACAAGCCACCGAAATTGCTCAATTAGAGAATTGTGGTCAAAATGTTAGTCCTATTTACAAATTTACTTTTATGCTATACTATATTCTTATAAATATTCTTTATGTAAGCTTAATAAACATACATCATTTTAATTATGAACAAATTTTAACTTAACAAAAGTAACACTTTTGGATTAATTAAAAGAGCATCAACGTTTAAAACAATACAATAATATAATAAATATAATATATTAACTATCTCCGATGTTTTATCTCTTTTAAGCGTAAATGAATAGTACATATTATTATGACCGCTACTGTTGAAGCAATCTGCACGCACAATACTAACAGCATCTGTTGCTCTTTGCAGTTTTACAGCCACTGTTAATGTTCCGCTAAGAGCTAGCAGTGTACGAGTGAAATAGCAAGAAAACAGGTTATCTTCTGTAACTTGCTTACTCTTACTCTCTTATTGTCAGTGTTGGCTACGCCTACTCCATGCTACCTGTTCACACGCACACATGCACACACACGGAAGCACATACCCAATAGCAAATCGCTGATTGGTCAACATTCGCATCGCAAACACGAGTCATGCGCATTTGCCGCCATATTGATATTGATAACAGAGAGTAAATACACACATACACATGTAAGATATGCCATTGTAGTAGTATATACAAATGTGCGTGTATATAAATAAATATACATAGGCTTAAAGGCCACCTTGCAATTCCTGCTGCAACGATGCTGCGTTTGAAATCCTTTTTAATTATGCCAGACAATGTATTTCATTTCTATTGCCACTCGCATTGCATTGCAATTGCAATTAGGTATTCTTATGATTATTGTTGTCACTCCACAAGGATCTCCGAACATTAATGTTGCCTCCCTGCACATTGAATTGTTAAGAAATCCCCTCCATTGCGGCCGTTGCGGCTTTTGCGAATTAACTTTGTCAGGTTTGTAATTAATTTGGTTGCTTTCCTTTTTCATTTTACAACTGAAGTACAGTTAATCTGAAGGAATTATCTTAACTTTTCAGAATTTTCTGGAAAAAATACAAATTAAGAGATTTTTAACAGGATCAATATAATCGGTTATAATACTCTGTTAAGTATTTTGATTAAAATATATAGAAGTAAGTACCTAACAAGTGTTAAAATAAACATTTACAAATGCATGTATCGCAGTCGTGCGCTGTCCCAACGATTCAATGGAAACATTTATATTCTTCCTTTCTATATTCTTTCCTTTCTATATTTCTGATTTATACACCGATCATGATGATACTTTCAGTATTGCTTCTTTTTTGAAGCACCTGTATATCGAAAGTATCGAAAATTTAACATTATCTCGGCGGACGGTATACAGGAACCTTCCTGTGGAATTTGGCGTCTCTAGCTATTATAGTTGCTGAGATCGACGCATTCATACAGACAGACAGACGGACGGGCAGAAAGAAGGACGGACAGACAGACGGATATGGGTCAATCGACAAAGCTGTTAATACTGATCAAGAATATATGTAATATGTATATATATACATTATAGGGCCTGCCATGTCTCCATCTGTCTGTTACGCAAAGCTAATATAGCCCATAAACAGGGAATCAAAAGGATAATTAAAGGCGTAATTTAGGTCAGGTTATGAACTGAAATTTAATTTCTATTCTCTTTTATTGAATATATAACAAGTTTTAAAATTGTTCGTGCTAAATAATGGATCATTAAAGACCACCCAGAAGAGGAAATCAAAGTCCTATGAGTCTAAGTGAAATCAAGAAGTCGCTATCTTATCCCATCGAACGACGACAAAACTAAACTGAAAACTGATTAGATTAACGGGTTGGGGAGAACAGGCGCCAGGTTGGATATAGGGCTGATGGTTCGATATATCTTTGGATTTTGACTGACAAATTGCATATCGATTACAGAGTCGAGCTTTGCGAGTGTCGAAAACTTTGGGAATGTGCATTTGATAAATTTTTGGCGCCAAGTATTGTCAAAGATGTGTTAGGGAATTAGGGAATCATCAAATTTACATAATAACAGATCGTATTTCAAGGGGCCATGCACAACTGGACAATAAAGCGACCAGCGACAACATTCTGAAACTGTCCAGGAACATAAAAACTAAACGTAAAATGCGAGAAGACCAGACAAGAGATAAAGAAACCCCCATCCCGCAATATGTTAATGAAAAAACTAAAAAGACGCGATAAAAATCTTGTACAACATGAATGAGAAAACGAAACGCAGCAGCGATCAACACCACATTCTGTGGTTAACATCGCGACGAGGCAGATGCGAGGACAGAAAGAAAGTCCCAAGAAAATAAAAAACATATTCATCGTCATCTGGTTGATGGGGGGTGCCCCTGACCCTGCCCCTGCCCCAGCCCCTGTCCGTGGCCCGGCTGCTGTCTCTTCTATGCCCAAATCGTTGGTGTTAAAAATGAAGATAATAACGAGATGGCGCACGCGCTGAACGCGCGTTAACTCTAGAAAAGTCACCTGCTGTGCCGTCCCAGACTTCGATCTCGACTCAACTGAACCCGCAACAAAATGTAGTGTAAACAAAGCGCCCCTCGGTGTCCCCCCCACATAGTACACTTATTGGCTTACAAGTATATAGTAGAGAATACGTCGAGAGATTGGTAACGAAATGGTAAACAAATCTCAGAAACATTCATAAATTTAATTTTCATAACCATTTCGAAACATACTCACATTGTAAATCACCAGAAACTAGTCGCCTTCGAGTCGAAGTCTATGTTATTAATTTAGTTGAAATGATTATTAATTTTACGTCATAAATCTCACCTCGATTTCGAGCTCTGCTTGAGCTCGTGGCTCTTTGAAATCATGCTTATATCTCTGCATGATCTTTGGGTACGTGTGGGTAATTAGCTTTGAATACCTGAGATGCTTCTTGGCCAAATGATGCGTATATTGTTGTTTTTCTACGTAACTCTAATAATTGATAATAAAACATTTTCTGTATTTCATTCACTTCAGCTGGCCTCAACCAATTTAGTTTCATTTGCAAAATGTTCGTAAATCGCATCAATTTTCCTATAGCTATATTGTTATTATCAGATGAATATTTTATTGAATCAATGCCTCACTTAAACTTAAGTAAACTATAAAAAAATTAATGAAAGTTATTAAATTATATTTTTTTTTGGTTTGGTTCATTATTAATTCTTTTATATTATTTATTATTATTATTATTTATTATATAAAACTTAGGAATGTAAGTATTTAATTCGATTTTAAATTATATATTTTTATACAATGGGCAAAAACAGGCAGATGGAGGAATCTCCGACCCTATAAAATATATATATTCTTAATCAGTTTCAATGGCCGAGTGGATTGAGCCATGTCCATCTGTCTGTCCGCCCGTCTATCCGACTGACTGTATGATCCCGTCGATCTCAGCAACCATAAGAGCTACAGACACCAAATTTGGCATGAAGTTTCTTATATATCCTCTCCATATCGAGTTTATGTTAGATTTTCTAAACCTTTCTCCCCTAATATGATCACATTTCTCAGCGTAGGCATTTCTTACTTAACAGGTGCTTAAAGAATATCATATAGAAGCAATTCTACAAGTTTAACCAAGCTCGGTCTATAAATAAGAAAGATAATCAGAAAATAAATGTTTGCTTTGAATCACTTGTGCTTTGCTCTTTGCGCCCAACATATGTGTGCGAGCGAGATAGCGAACGACTGCAATACATGCATATGTAAATGAAGTGACGTAGCAATCAGCTTTTCAAAGGATTCATATGCTATTAAGTGTTTTACAAAGAGTATTTCTTAATCCCCTGGTGTGTACTTACTTCTTATTTAGAATACTGCACAGGGTATTATACTGTCGCGCGCGCTGCCCTTTTTTTGTCCAGAAGTGAATAGAAAGTTACAAAGTCCTTATAGGGTAAATTCTGTTTCGATTCCACTCGTTCCGTTAATTAGGCAAGAAGCATGAAAGATGAAGTATAATTTTATTTATATTAAATATTTAAATATAAATAAAAGTAGAGTTGAGCTAGGATTTAGACATATGCCAATTGTATCTCTAAGCTTTCTAACTTGTGGGATAGAGAAAGAGGTAGGAATAGATGAAGGGAGAGTTGTAGTTTCAGCTAGACATAATAAATCTTCTTCTTTCGATACAACTTTCATAATCTGTGATAATCTGTTCATACAAGTCAAGTCAGAACAAGTGGATCAGTCGAGGCGCATGCGACAGTTTAGTACCCTGCATCAGTATTTACAACTGAAAGAGGCTACGGCTACAGTCGACCGCAATCGACAGTGGGAGACTCTGTACTTTTCGTGAGGACCGTGGCGTGGGCGTGGCAAAAATTAAAAAAAAAAATTATATGCTGACAGTGTAGTTTCGAACCCCAGAACTCTTGCTTGCAAATCCTACGTCTTCTAAGTTGAGCTACTGATTTATAACGTTCACAGGCAGCAATCTCAATACTTATGCAGCACGAATTTTAGCATTTCACACATATGTACACAAATTCGAATTTCGAACTAAATTTTGTTATTTCTATTTTTTAAGATTTTGCTACTTTCTGACAAATGAGGCAGAATTTATAATATATATTTAAATACAATAGCAATAATTAATTAATAATTGAAAAATATAACTCAAATTTGTAATTGTCAGCAGCGAGATTTGAACTCGTAGCGAGTCTTGCTGTTGTTGTTACTGTAATGCTGCTCAGCGGGGGAGCGGAAGGGGGCGTGGCAAAAATCTAAAGCAAACTTGATCTGCCTGCACACTATAAGAGTGTTGTCACCAAATTTGGTAGCTCTAGCTCTTATAGTCTCTGAGATCTAGGTGCTCATACGGACGGACAGACGGACATGACTATATCGTCTCGGCTGTTGATGCTGATCAAGAATATATATACTTTATAGGGTCGGAGATGACTCCTTCTACCTGTTACGCACAAATCGCATTCGTCAAACTTAGAAGACTATGTACTTTTTTAAAGTACAGAGTCTAAAAACAGAAAAATATAAACCCTTCGCTTGCCGGAAATTTGAAAGTTCAGTCATACGCCTCCTCCCGAGGGGCTATTCTAAATTTCCCCCTTTACAATCGCCGCATAATTGGTCCGGCAATTCAATTACTCCGTTCACTCCCATGGATTCGGCGAGGTGTTCGGGCCACGTTATTATGCAATTGCCATGTAATTTGCCACAATTATTCATATTAAAAATGAGTTAGGCGCTGCTGGATGGATTGCGGGTTAGGGAGTGTGGGGAGGGGAAGAGACAAGTAAGCAATTTTCACGCGTAGGTAACTTTAAACGGAGACGCAGATGGAGTCGGAGTCGGAGACGGAGACGGGCTTGGAATAATAATCGCCGACACATAAATATTACAAGCATCTGACAACTGAAAATTATCTGCTTCACTCACGAGCCATTTAAATCAATTTTACACTTCGGATTTCACACACAGCCAGGGCTGTCTTGGCCAAAAGGATACTACACTGTCACGCGGCGAGGGAAAGGGAAATTGAAATTTATTGAAAAAATGATGACAAACGAACGAAAATAAGCGCATGCGGCAGCTGCAAGGTGGTCTCGGAGGTGTGACGTGAGAAGCTGAAATTTAAGGCCAGCACTTGAATGTATGGCCAAGATAGACACTGATTAGGGTTGCCAGGTGGCCAGCTTGCTGCACAGAATAGTATTTATATTATTTAATAATTTGTGGATTTATTTTCTTGATGAACTAAAATGAGAATAGCATATGATTAAGTGACGTATCTAAGAGTCGATATCTTCCTGATCTTAATCAATACACAAGATCATTTCTATTTCTTAAAGATTTTGCTACTTTCTGACAAATTATGCAGAATTTATAATATATATTTAAATAAAATAACAATAATTAAATAATAATTGAAAAATAAAACTCAAATTTAAATTGTCAGCAGCGAGATTTGAACCCGCGCACTCGTAGCGAGTCTTGCTGTTGTTGTTGCTCTAATGCTGCTCAGCCCTCATGAACTTGATAGTCATTCATTCCTTAAAATCTCCTTTGTTTATGGTTCGATCGCGATGAAATTTTCGGAAAGCGTCCGCACACATGCACACTCTATGTGTACCAAATCTGCCAAGTGTGGCTAGTCTGTAGCTCTTATAATACTTTTTTTCGATTTGCGGGGGCGGAAGTGGGCGTGGCAAAAATCTAAAACAAACTTGATCTGCCTGCACACTATAAGAGTGTTGTCAAATTTGGTAACTCTAGCTCTTATAGTCTCTGAGATCTAGGTGTTCATACGGACGGACAGACGGGCAGACTGACAGACGGACATGGCTATATAGTCTCGGCTGTCGATGCTGATCAAGAATATATATACTTTATAGGGTCGGAGATGACTCCTTCTGCCTGTTACGCACAAATCGCTTTCGTCAAACTTAGAAGACTATGTACTTTTTTAAAGTACAGAGTCTAATAAAATTTAGTTAGAAATTCGAATTTATGTACATATTTGTCAAATGCTAAAATTCGTGCTGCATAAGTATTGAGATTGCTAGCTGTGAACCTCATAAGTCAGTAGCTCAACTTAGAAGACGTGGGATTTGCAAGCGAGAGGTCTGGGGTTCCAAACTGCACCGTCAGCGTATTATTTTCTTTTTTTTAATTTTTGCCACGCCTCATTCTATTTTGGGTCCTCACGAAAAGTACAGAGTCTCCCTCTGTCGACTGTGGTCGACTGTAGTCTTACCCTCCTTCAGTTGTAAATACTGATGCAAGTCGCATGCGCCTCGACTGATCCGCTTATTTTTATTAATTTTTATTTTTAATTTGAAATTTCAAATGTTATAATATTTTTGTATTTGTTAATCAGAATTTTGTCTAATAAATTAAATTCTATATCAACTTGTATACTTCTATTTCTTTAAATTATCTCTGATCAAATTATTATTCTATTTCAATATTATATAAATAAATAAATATTTAAATAAAAAATATATAAATAATGAAATACAAAGCAATATAAATAAATAATTAAATAAATAATTAATTAATTAAGTAAATAAATCATTAAATATATAAATAAATAAATGAAGTGCAAATAGTCAATTGTAGTCGTTCCCTTTCAATTTTTAGTTCTGTTCCAGTTCCACTTGTTCCATTATCGAAATTGGTAACATGCTTCAAAATCAACAATTTTGTGCCTGCCTGACAACCCTAGACTTGCCTCACATTTCGCGCAGTGGTGTCATAAACGTGCCCGGCCAGTTGCTCCATGCCATGCCCCCCTTCCACCGACAACTTGGACACTTTGCGAAACGTTTAAACCAACAATTACGCGAGCATAAATCAAACAGTCGAGTGGAGCATCGGGCCAGGCGGGCGGTCCTGGATGAGAGTCGCGTGCAGCTCGAGCAGAGACGCAGAGCTGACGGAGCGACTGACTGTCAGACTGGCGATGGTGTTGCTGATGATACGATGTTGCTGCTCCCGCTGCTGCCTCGACTTTTCCTGCTGCTGCTCCTGCTGCTGCTGCTGCTGCTGTTGCATGCCGCGCCTACTGCCGATGACGATCTGCGAATGGTGCCTCAAATGGAATGTTATACCAGCAGCAACTCGACTGCAACTCCAACACCGACACCGACACCATCTGCTGTCACAGCGGCAACGCCTCAGCCTCAGCCTCAGCCCCAGCTCCAGCCCAAGTCTCAGCTTCAACTCCTGCTCCTTCTGCTGCTGCTGCTGCTGCTCCAACTTTGCTTATTGGTTTCAGGTGTCAATAAATAATAGCGCTGGACGGGGCTGGACCCAAAGTCGCCGTTGCAGATCTCGTTGAGATTAGATGGCGGCCGCTCGCAACAAACTTAAATAATTTTCATATTAATTAAACACTTTAAAAACAATTTGCACTGCCGCCAAATTGAATGCCGTCCATGTCCACGTCTGCAGCAAGGACGCCGCCTCGTTGGCGCATGCGCGAGTTATCCTCAAACGTGACTATAGAATTATGGCCTAAAACGGTAAATAATAAATACAGAAAACTATACAAAATATGTGCTTAAGCAAATGCAGTTAAGAGAACATAAGGAACATAAGAATAAGGAACGATTGGATCATGTCAAGGATTTAGGAATTCTTCTAGATCCATCCAGAAGGGAAATTTGATCTGCATATCTCGTATACTGTCAAAAAAGCAACTCAAGTACTTGGATTCATCAAACGATGTTCCAAGGAATTGGACGACCTAATCTGCAATATGGATATTATGAATATGAATATAGTAAAATTTTGGTAATTAACTTTCCATCTCTAAATAATCGCAGCCTTAAGCTAAGCGTGTCGTTTATAATTAAATTATTTAATGGGGACATAGACTCTTATGTTTTATTAAATCAAATTAATGTTTCTGTGCCTTTTAGGCCTAATTGTAACTTTATTCCTCTTGCTCTTAACGCTTGTAACACTCATTACGCATTGCATGAGTCTTTCGGGTACTCTGAGCTGATTATAACATAGAGTCCTTTATTCCTACTATCAAGATTCTCATTCTCAACCGTTTAAGCACTCCTTTTATTATTAATCTAATTTATTTTTCTGAGTTTTCCCCAATCCTTGCGACAAATGTTTTAAATGTATTTCTTAATTCCCCAGACTTAAATTTAAAATTAACTTAAACATAAATTATCTTATGAACTTTAATGTTGGCATTAAATCTAATTATAATTTAATATATTTTCTTTTAACTTTACTTTAAATATTTAGGTCGACTATTAGTCGAGGTTAATAAAAAATAAAAATAGAAATAAATAATATATAATAAATATAATATAATAATAATATAAATATAATAATATAAAGATCTAAAGTTGGGAGTATGGAAATAATGGACAATAGATAACAAGTAAATTTGGATGTCAGGCAATAATTTAATTGATATTGCGTATTAAAATGAGTGAAGTTTTAGCACAGTTATGACAGTTTGAAGTTTTTGAAATATTTTAACAGTCTTCGAACTCAACAAAATGATAATGCAGAATGAATTAATAGATCATTAAGAACAACAAAAAGAGAGTTACTGAGTGTATGAATGAATCTTATTAGTATTCATTCTTACTCACTATCAACTCAACAGACTTTCACGGCATTCAATTTAATCATCAATGGCATTTATAAATAACCAATTTCCTTTAGATCCTCGGGTTTGCTACCCGAATTGGTGTGTGTTCGACAACCAACAAAAACCCACACCACACATACACACTGGGGAGGGGGATTCAAATTGAAGCCGTTGAATAAATCAATGCCACAAATACACAAAAATTGAATTGTGGTCGTGGCTTGCGGCGCTTGACCGGCTGCCCCCGGTTGGAACGGTGTGAGCCAAGTTGCTGATCAAGCTGCCAAAGGTGTTAATATTCAATTAAAATTCTAGGGATACAAGTCCGAATGCCTAATAAATTAGCGCTCAACAAGCGACTTGCCAATTTCAATTTGTTTTCGTATCATTTTTCTGCGTTCACGTCTGCGTCTGCGTCTTGGCCAGGCTAACAACTAAGAGCGGAGAGCCAAAAGCCAAGAGCCAGGGTGCACTTCATTATTTATTGAGCTGCGCAGGTGGCAAGGGATTGCAGCTGAGATTGCCATGGACTACGGTTAACTGGCAAATCATTTGGTTCTTGTGTGAACTTCTCACACATTGTAGACAATGCGTGATTGTATTGGTGAGCTTTTGAGGGCGTAATACAGCTGAAAAGCTTGTTGCCTGTGCGTGTGCAAAGCTCGCATTTGTATGTGTGAGAGCTGAGACAAGATGTCAAATACAAATGCAACTCTAAACGAGATTGGAGACTTGAGATTCGTGATTCGAGATCCCATTGAATCCGATTGCCTCGTGCCAGAGTTTGTTCGCTCTGCGTGTGATCTTGTAATCGATGTTGTACTTAGTTGAACATTTGTACTTACACCAATGCACGCCACGATATCGATTTAATGGACCCACAGCCACAGCGATTGACGGCACGCACTGTGTGCCCCGCCAGAAATCGAGTCGCATCGCAGTCAGCCTCGACTTGTTTGCAACAACAACACGATATTTATCGCCGATAGGGATAGATGGAGGAGAACCGAGAGGTCGCTTGGTCGCTTGTGCCTCATCAATGTGTGCTTATTTGTTGTGATTGCTCATCTTGCTCAACCACCGCATGAGGTCTCTCCACATTCGACTCTTTGACTCGGCAACTCGCAACTGAAATGGGGCACGCAGACAAACATGCAACAATGCTTCCGATCTCATCTGATATATGATCGCTGATTGAGTTTTATTCCTAATTAGTTGCAATTGTAACGCATCACGCGAACTAAGTTCTGATTCATAATTGGGAGCTTATTTGTTTCTGATAACATGGAAAATATCGAAAGAAAAACTTTCATAATAGATCAATATTGTTATAGGTTTCCATCTGAACAGGTTGGGGAAATAGTATATAAGATTAATATTAAGTTAACTGATCATTTCAGTTAAGACAAAGTTCAGCGAATGTAGCGACTAGAGAGACTTCCTTTGTTTATACTCTGCAGAGGGTAGTAATCCCATCAGGTTTACAGATTCTTAAACAGGATATTAAGCTGAGCTCTACTAGTCTCTCCATTGTAAGTCAATGCTTATGAAACTTACAGGTCTGCTTCTTTGTTGCAGGCAATACATATGTTGCAACCAGTCGGATCGTAGTTAGACTCTGTACTTAAAAACCAGTCGAAAAGGCTACAGTCGACCGCATTCGACAGTATAATACCCTGTACAGGCTTCTATATTAAGAGTATTTTGATAATAGATACTTTGATTAAAAAAAAAGTAAGAACATAACAAGTGTTTAAAGAAAACCCCTTTGAAACTCTCATTTTGCATATGAATTCTTTGCTTGCTTATAGCAGCTAACTTTCACATATTTATACATATTCAATCAAAAGCTGAGTGTTACGACACTTAATTTACTTATGCCTGTGTCGCAGTAGTTCCCTATCTCGCTCGCACAAATATGCACACATGGTAAGCAGACGCATGTGTCACAGTCGTTTGCTGTCTCGCTCGCACACATTTGCTGCCTGCTGCTCTACGATTCCGTGGAAAAATAACTTTTATTGCTGATTATCTGTCTTATTTACAAACCGATCTTGATGAAACTTTCAGCGTTCCTTCTACATATCATTCTTAACGTACCTGTTAAGTTAGAAGTGTCTACGTTGAAAAATGTGGCTATTATTCGTTTTTTTTTCGATTTGCGGGGGAAGGGCGGGAGGTATCCAAAATTTAAAATAAACTTGATCTGCGTATGGTATACAGGAACCTTGATGCCAAATTTGGTGTCTCTAGTTGCTGAGATCGACGCGTTCATACAGACGGACAGACAGACGGACATGGCTCAATCGACTCGGCTGTTGATGTTGATCAAGAATATATATACTTTATAGGGTCGGAGATGTCTCCTTCTGCCTGTTACAAAAATTTTTTTCACAAAGTTAATATATCCCTGTACAGGGTATAAATACATAGTCTATTAAGTTTGTCAAAAGCGAAATGTTCGTAACAGGCAGAAGGCAAGAAGGAGAAAAATATATATTTTTGATCAGCATAAACAGTCGAATCGATCCATCTATCCGTCTGTCTGTCCTTCCGTCTTAAAACCTATGTAGATCTCAGAGACTAAAAGAGCTAGTTACTAAATTTGGTGACAACACTCTTGGAGATCAAGTATGTTTTGCTTTTTCAATAGCTGTAAAAAGTTTGCTATTTCTTGAGATATCTTAGTCAATTTCACAGATGAAGCATTCAATATAAATTTATTATTTACCGACTATATATTGTTAAAATTAGAATACATTATAATAAAGCTGTCATAGGAATGAACGGTAGAGAATCAATCTTCTTCTTTATTTCTGAAGATTCCTTATCCAAACTCACAGATTGAGCAAATTTGATTAAAATCAGACAAAAATCGAAGAATTCAAATTTATTGGTAAGGAACACAGTACACACTATAAACCAAATAAAACAAACAATTCTATTCTAACAATTTAATTACTTAATATTAGTTTATTGTGAAACTTATTAAATTCATACAGTAATCTGCAAGGGTATCCAGCCTTCGGGGTGCCTAAGATAATTATACTTACTTGAAATTAATCGTTTGATAGAAGATCTATTTATATATTTCGATCAAAAACATATATATTTTATAGTGTCTTAAGTAAAGTTAAAATACTCGTTATAATAATATAATGAAATTGAAATGTTTCGTTCAGTTTTGGTTATTGACGCAATATACTGTGAAAATAGTAAAATTGTGAATGGTTCTTTATGAGCTCATGCTCAACGACACCTCGGTCCCCGGTTACCTTCGTCCTCGTGCAAATAATCGCAAACTTCAATGAAATTAACATACTCATTATTTATGACTGTCGGTGATGGTCTGACTCTGGGCAAAGATGCAAGGAAAAGTCACATTAGAAACATTAAAATAATTTTAAAAGACATAAATTTTGAATTATGGCCGCACAACATGAACGTTGCAACGTGAACGTGCCCGTTCAGGCGCCCCTTCTCGAGCTCTATCTCGGGCTAGTTGCCCGGACAGTGCACGACGTATGCGAATTTTAAAATCAATTTAGTTGCCTATGTGGGAGGTTGAGGGTTGCTGGGGAGGGAGGACAGGTGGACTGATGCATTAGAGGAGTGGGACTCGTACTGGGATCTGGGATGCGATGCCAAGTGTTTTCACTATAATTACAGACAATTTCAAACGATCGTGCAAATGGGTTGCCTGGTGCCCCTTCCCCCTGCTAACTCCTCGCCATCCACGCCCCACATCTCTGGCAGCCGTGGGGAGTCCACTTAAATTGATTTATGGGCGCCTGATCGGGCGCATTAGTCAGGCCGTCGGCAGCCGTGGTCTGACAACTTTGCATTCCAGTTGATGCTAATTAAATCTACATAAGTGGGCGCACAATTGACAGTGGGCGTGACAAGAGCAACATATCACAGCTGTTAGCTACTGGCAACTCATTCCCAGGTAACGAGGTATTCTCTTACCCTTGTCAGGACACGACAAGACTTGGCCTTGGCCTAATTTTTGTGACTACCCTTAACAAGGCTAAGGGTCAAGGGGTCAGCTAAGACAATGCTGCATTTAATGAAGGGAAGAATAGCTCAAGAAAATTACGATCGTATCTGACAAATGTCGACCATCCTGCTACTGTCTTCCCGTAGCTTTCTCAGGCCTTTCAAGAGATTTGTAATTTAATCAGCGCAACATTGTCTATATTTCTGAATAAGTATTTTGACTTTTAATGATTTTCTGACATTTTTTATTGCTTTTATTTCAATTGATATTAAGACATAACCTCAAAGTGGGCCAATTTCCCGTTAAGGGAACGAAAGGCGAATTCCAATTAAAGGCAGCAAACAAAAAGCAATAACAATATGAAATGGAAGCACACACACACACACTCACATGCACACATATGCATACATTTGACAATGCAATAAATGAGCAAGTTATGAAACGAAAGTGTCGATAGGTGGCAAATGTTCGCAGTTTCAACTAACAAGAACTACAACAACAACAATAACGATATAAAGTAGAAGAAGAGCAGGAGAGATACAAGAGGATGAGAGGAAGAGAACGCGGCAGCTAGAATGAATGAAGCTAAAAAGGAAGTGCCATAAAAATGCAATTTTAGATTTCATCAACTGATAAGAAAAGTTTTCAAATTAGCAACAAAATGGAATATGAAATGCGAATATTGCGAATGAAAACTGTAAAGTGAGCAACAATAAGAACAACAATAACAAAATCAACAAAACTCACATGCTTGATTAGAAAACAAAACAAGGACGACGGCATGTATAGAACGGTTAGCTAACGGAGGGACAGTCGGCCTACAAATTGCTGCTGTCACGCCAAAATACCGTTAGAAAGTTTTCAGCAGTTCGACTCTTCTCTGCGTATGTATGTGTGTATCAATGCATGTGTATGTATCGTGCGACCACCCATGCCCACCTGCCGCCCCAGTTTACAGAGTGCACACAATATAAACACAGAGGACTCTAAAAGTATCAATTTCACTTTATCAAATGCGAGCAATCGCAGTGCCAGAGATTATAATAATAATCAAAAAGGATAAGACGAAAGTAAAGAAATGCAATGAAGCGAACTGTCGGTGAAGTTGGAATATCTAAAAGTGCAGATCAATGGTAGATCAGGCAGCAGAAACGGTAGCAAACGGTAGACACCGCTCATCATAATTAACGCCCCATAATGAGAGCGCAATCCTTGTCAGGCAACAACAGAAATATGCAGAGAAAAAGTAGTTGCTGCTCAAGCGGCGCCTGTAGGCTTTGTGCAATTGTTAATGATGATCTCTCCCATACATCTAGGGTCTTTGTTTGCGTCTCTGTGTCCGCCTGTCTGCGTGTGTGAGTGTGTCTGTGAACTGCTGCGTTGTTTACGTTTTATATTTTACCATGCTACTGGTGTTAATCCTGAGGGCGGCAAGTTGTTTGTTTTGCTTTTAGGCCGATTTACAAAATTCTGATGCGATTTTAATTATTGCATGGATTGATATGCATACAAATTTATTGGCTCTCTGCATTTAACATAACCATTGAATAGCTGAAGAAGAAAATAATTTGCATAAAATAGAATGAAGTTTTTGTTTAATTTTAGAATGTGTACAGTAAGATTTAATTTTAATAAACAAATTTTTTATTTGAATATCCGGTAAGGCTTTATTTTAACAGTATGTGTACAGTACGATTTAGTGTTAATTGACATATCTATTATTTGCCATTGAAAGTCCGGTAAGGCTTTAGTTAACATTTCTCAGCAGTCTGGCAGCGCTTACCTATAATAGTGCTGTTAAACTCTTAAAACTAGCTAGTTGCAACAAGTATGGCAGTATTTTTGGTGTATTTTTTATTTAAAATTTGTAATTTCTATGCTTACACACAGCTGCCACTTCATGTACATTTTTGAAAATTTTGCAAGTTGCTCACCCCTTTCCCGACACACCCACCAAAAAAAAAAAAACACCAAAAGAAAACAAATAAAGAAAAGTAAAAAAACTTCCGTTACTCGTTTTTCCCGCCTTTTTTCAAAAGAATGTGCTTTCAGTGTTTTTTCTTCAGTTTGAAAATGCGATTTGGAAGGTATAACCTTTTTCTAGACGGCAGATAGCTTAAAATTTCAAATTTTAAAGCGCGCGAACAATATTAATGTGACCGTTTTTCTTTTAAAATTGTCGTATAAACCAGGACGGTTAGCTAATAGTATGTTAAGGGAGCTGTATACGTGACTTTAGCTTGGGATTTTCACTTATGTCGCGGCTGTTCACACTGGAGTACCACGAAATAAGGTACCAATATTGGTACTAATGTACCAAGTGTGGCAACCGTGCTTACAGCTTGCGTTGGCAGTAAGTCAGTTTTTATCAAGTCGTTCGTGGGTCGTGTAAATATTGTAAGAACTTTTTAAAAGTAAAATTATAGTAAGGGCAAATAGAATTAAATAACTGTGCCAGTGAACAAATTTCTGCATTTGTGTTCATGTGTATTAAAATAAAATGATCAGCAACAGTTGACTTGTCGACAAAGGCAACGGCAGCAGAGTGCACACCAACACACACACACACTGGTACGGATACGCGTACATATAAGAATACATATGCATATGTATATTTTCCGTCTACGTTTCAATTTGATTTTCGGAAATTTCACCTTCGCTTTGCTGTTTTCGGCTATTTCAAACTTGTTTTTCAGCTGTGTCTGTTTCATAGTCTCATTTTTTTCATTTACCTTTGCCAGCCGCTCACTTTTTTCGTTTGCTTACGTATTACTTGTGATTGTGTGCGTGAGTTTCACAAAATTATCGCTAATTTGCACCAAAATGGGATGTAAAGTGGCATAATATGATGTGTATTCAAATCGCACATTCTTTTGTACTTATGCTTGTATGTATCAGACGTGCTATGTGAACAGCTGTAATTTACATAAAGAAATTGGCAACTCTTACACGGCACGTGTAGGTGAACATTTTATATGTGTATGTAAGCAAATGCAGCTGAGTGTGTGTGTGTGTGCATGTTATCGCAAAATTGCTTTGCTCATGTACATACGTATGTAGCTTTTGTAATACACGTACACATACGTACGTATGAAATGTTTATTTGCATTGAGCTGTTTATATCGATAAATAAGAAAACGGTGTTGTGACAATGTCACTAAAAAGAATACAAATCGTGTGGTCTTTGCAATTGATAAAAAAAAGTAGTGAAATGCGCTTACGATTTGCATAAATAATGCGTAGTTGTTGCGAAATGTGTGTCAATATGTGAGACAACGACGCGTTAAACCAGCAGGTGCAGCTGTCTAGTGTTGTAAAACGAATCGAATACATATGTTTGTATTTATGTGCTTAAGCATATATGGATAAGTGTGCGAATGTTTGCGTGTGTGTACCATTGTGAGCAGTGCAAACATAAGGCAAATATTAAAAAAATAATAATAATAATTGTTGCATTCTCTTCGCAGCACCTCAAACTAAAATTAATCAAAACAATGGCAAGAATAACTGTGCGATACATAAAAACCACTTAATACCAACACCAATGCCAAATGTAACAACGAAAACGTGTAAACGCCGTCTTGGAGGAGTAGCAAACGAAACATATAGAAATATAAATCAAAATCAAAATATAAGCAAAATTAGAAGAAAACAAAACAGCAATAACAAAAACAACAGCTACTGGAAGTCCCCCTTACGTACACTCCCGGCTACGTTGCGTACCTTAAAATATATAATTTTGATTTCATTTCATTTCGTTTGCATCGATAAAAACGTGTTTTTTGCGTGCAACACTTTTTTCCACCGTGTCCAGCGTGTGTGGAAAAAGTCTTGCAACGTTCAAAACAACACGTCGATAACTACGGCCGCAAAAATTCCCAAATCCGTGGCAACTAGCAAACTGCAGCGCCTCAAAGCCAAAGCAGCTGCAAGTCAACACTACGGCGGCAGTTATCGTAAGTCCGGTAACACAGGCAGCAACGGCGGCAGTGGCAGCGGCAGCGGCGGCGGCGCTGGGAGCGACATAGCGGCATTTACAACAACAAGCGGCTACAACTATCAACGCGGTGGCGCTGCGGAGGAGCGTAGCTTTGCTGCAACAGCGGCGACGTCGGCGTTGGCGTTGGCGTCAGCAGCCACAGATACAGTTGGTGAAAAGTCATATCATTACAACCACAACATCAACAGCATCAACAACAACAACAACAGCAGCAGCAACAATAACAATTATCAACAAAAGTCAAACTTCACCAGTGCCAATTACAATAATCAGACCCCAACAAACCACCTGCCTTATCAGCATACAACATACGCCTCCCACAACAACAACAACAGCAGCAGCAGCAACAACAATAGTAGCGGCAACGGAAGCGGAAACGGGGTTACGATGATGATGACCAAACAGAAGCCCACGCTCACCGAGCGCCTCAATATTGGGGATGAGGTGCGCGATCTGAAATTGGGTGCCACATTCAATCCGAAAAACACATCGACCGCATTTCACACAATCAAATGTGAGTTTCAGTTACAGTTTCGAGTTGTGATATTGTAGTTACACTTTTCCGTTACGTTCTGATGACTTATGCAATCCGTCTACGATTTCCAGATGACTTTAAGCCAGCGAGTGTGGATCCAAGTCGAATGGCAACTGTCGATGTTGGTTCCAATAATCAAGTTACTGTAACCGTGCCAAATTTAGGTGAGTTTCATCTTCTTATGCTTTTAAACATTATAAATTCAATTCAACAACTTGATAAGTATCTGACATAGAAGCAATTACCTCACACACATCTTTAATTACTATTTAGTCGTGTAATTGTTGTTAAATCAACGCCAGAACATTTTTAAGTGAAAGTTCAGCTTCATGAAGTTAAATTCAATAATCAGAACTTGTTCTTCGAATCACTGCCAAACAATGAACCTGAACAAATGATTCACATTTTGAGGCTTAAACTTAATTTTGTAATTGTACTTTTCAATGGAAGTGGAAAATATGGAAGTGAAAATGCAATGTGCATTGAGCAAAAGATACAAGATTCAAGACTTGGGCTTGTTAGATTGGCACTCTGAATGTCTGATTGTGTCTGTGTGGTTGCTGATGACATAATTTTGAGGCATTATATGAAAATATTTACACACACACACACACACAGAGGAAGACATTCATAGATACTCGCACAAATTAATGGATTGCCTTATGTATTATTTTGTTTAAACGAAAAAAGCAGAAAAAATAATGCAAAATACATAAAAAACAAAAAAAGACAAAGAAAAAAATAACTATAACCACAAGCAAAAGGTAGACGACAACGACTGAGGTAAAGAAACCAAATTACATCAAGTCAGGCAAAATGCAGCCAAGCGTTCAGGTTTTTAGTTTGCCATGCTCTTTGTGGCCACACAGTCTCAGTCTCAGTTGTTATTGTTGTCGTTGTCGTTGCTGTTGTTGTTGTTGCTGTGCTCCATTACAATTGACTGACTTGACTTGGTTTAGGTAACGCTTCGTTGATTGCCCTGCCTCAGCCATAGATTTGAGTGGCGTCGAGAGACACAAGCTTCAATCGATCAAGTGTATTTAGTTAAACAGTTTAATTTGCTTCTGACTTGATCTAAAACCAATAACCTTGATAACTGTTAGTCATCTAAAATGTATCTTCTAAATTGTAACTGATTAATTAACTATTAGAAGTACTTCAGCCCAAATTGCTTAAAAAGAAGGATGTAAACATTTATATTTATATTTAATAGATAAGAGAGTCATCTTCTATTCCATTTGAATTTAGTGCTCTAAGACCGCCTTTTCAATATAAAGTTTATTTCACTTATATCCAACATTTTAAATTTTCCCTTTTTTGTGAGCTGAACAAAATTATTAAATTATTATTTCAGTTGAGGCCATTGATTGACAGCTTCCCACTTACCAGCTTATCATCTATAATATACCAATATACCAGTATTTATCGGAAGAAAGCACACTTGTCGTAGCACTTTATAAAACGTGTAGCAATTATTTGAAAATTGCAATTATTTTATCTTATGTATATTTAGAACAAGTAATAGAATAAGCATTAGCCGCGAGATACATTTGTATCTGTATCAATATACATATCTATGCATATGTGAGTATAAAAATCTTGCTGAAACTAATGCAAAATCCACGACTTTCTATAGTCTTCAATTGCGTGTGTAGGCGTTTGTTGGCGTTTGTTGCACACATTTATTGTCACACATATAAACACACACATACAGATATATATATATATATATATAAATATTTATATATATATTTATAAATACTATTAACAATTAGCCACCTTATGGCCCGACGTTGGCGCCAATCAGAATGTGAGCTCCATCTGGTTGATGGAAATAGGTTTCGGATGAATTATAAAATTGTATATAGTACTTGTAGTAATTAAAATATACGTTTCTGTAGAATAAAGTCCATTTTCAAGCTGAGAATCTAACGTAGCTGTCCAGCTGTCAAGGAATATGATTTTAATTGCCGTTTTATCAGATGTAGGAAGTATATTCTCGTTTATAAACTTCAACTCAATATTTGAATGTAAATTGTAATATATCTTTATTATTTACACACAACTGTTATATACTGTTGTACTCTAAAGCTTCTTTTTAGCTACACAAATTGGCTTGCGCTGATTTTTGAGAATCCGCCTGTATCACTGCCACATTTGACATCTCTTGCAGCATAAGCTAAACGACTTTCCAGTCTCTTTTTTTATCTTATCAATCAAATTTACATAGTGTGCCCCTGAGTTGGTGACACAGTTTGAGTACACACATAGAGTAGAAATTAACAAAGAGAGTATTATATATTTTGTAAACCATGCAAATAATTATATAACTTACCAAAGAATATAATAGTTAAACGCATGACTCTAAAGTGCCGCAAAAGCTTTTGTTTCTTAGATTTACAGTCTGTTTTTAGTTTCTTTGGCCTGTAAATTGCTATAAGACAAGTTTGTATATCTAAATATATAAATATATATATATACTTACCTATATATATGGGTTGCGTAGGTGTAGTTGTATATGTTCTTTTGCTTGCATGTACTTGACACTATAACTTGTATGTATTTCAAGGCAATACATTTAATGCACGTACAAACGAACTGACAGACCGCCAAATGAACTCTTTGGGCTCTGCAATTTCACCACAAATACAATCCCATTTATGCTTATCGCATTGCGGTTCAGTGCTATTTATTATCAATTACATACTTGTAAATAGATTTGTATGTGTGCGGTGTGTGCTTTGTCAAGATCTTCTTTGTGTTTTATACAGTTTAAATTAATAAAGGCACAACTAACTGTATGTTTTCAGCTGTGGTACCAGAAATCAGCCAGGTGTCTAAAGGTGTAGCATAACTGAAGCAAAATGAAAGCACGCTAGAAGTTTATGGGAAGTCCGATGCACATTCGCTTCGGTTCAACTATCATTAGGAATACGAATGTGTGTGCGAGCCTAATTATGAATTATATATGCATATGTGTTTGTGTTCAACAACGTCAATATCAAACGGAACTTTTGCATCTCTTAAACTTTTTCATTTCTTCTGTGTGGCGCATTTGGCACGTCGCGTCGCTTACCGCAGCGAGCAGTCTGCAGTTTATTGTGGAATTTTCCGTAGCTCTTTTCGTTTCATCTGCTTGTGTCTCATTAAAAGAGAAAGAGACGGAATGAAAACTAACGGCAGTCGTTGTTTTCGACCAGCTGTTCTCGATTGCACTTGCAAGAGCTTGCCTTGTCGCCTCCCACGTGTTCGTGTGTAAATGTACACATATGCATAAGACTGTGTGTGTGTGTGTGTGTTACGTGGGGAGCAAGCTCTCTCTTATTCTCACGAACTTCTGCCACACTGACGGCATGCGCACATATTATTATTTTTTGGGAGTATGTGTTAGTAGAGAGACTGCAAGTTCATTAACAATTGCAAAGAGAGCGCAGTATAAAATGATGTTGATGATTCCAGCTTCAGCTGTGCCTCGACAACGGCAACCAGTCCAATTTGGTTGTAACTCGTGGTGTTAGCTGCACTTTAAATGATTGTTTATCAACATGCATACAACATACATTCAAACAATCACATACGCTTGGTTATAAGTACGTACACATGTGTGTGCATTGATACCATACACTTGCAATAACAAATATTTCAAAAACGCAACCGGATTTCGGTTTACGATTTCGTTGTTGTTGTTTGTTGCTCTGCTTTTGGTTGCGTTTGCGTTTCTGCTTCTCTTACTGCAGTTGTGGTTGTTGTTGTTCCTTTCCTCACGCTTTCATTTTATTGCTTTATGACATCTGGACTGTAGTTGTTGGCTCTTTGTCGCTGTTTTTTGTTTTTGCATTCACTGCATTTTGCATCTAAACTGTAACTGAAGATTATTCAACAGGCGAAAGGCGGCAAAGGAAATAATGCACGCAGACAAGCAAAAGCAACCAGAGTTCAAGTCAAATGAATAAATACATTTTATGACAAATAAAACACAAAGAGTCTTGCCTTGTTTTATTTTCTTCTCTTCTCACTATCTCTTTTCTCCTCGACGCCGACGTCGATGATGCTGATGATTTGCATTTATACATATATAAATAAATTAGTAATCGCGGGTGGATATATAACAATTAATTCAGAGCGCTCGAGTTCTAGATGCATAGATAAACAGACTAATAATTATTATAAAACATAAAGTCAATTGCATACAGTGAAGCCCACTTAAAGTGAACATTCACAATTGTCTCAATAATCAATAATATATATAATTAATTAATTTCCGTCTCATTTTGAATCAGATACTATATGAAATATTATTATTAGAAATAGGTATTAGCTTGCGAATTATGAAAAGGTGAAGAAAGTGCTTCCTCTTCCACATAGGAGAAACTTTTATTAAAAAGTTTAAAATACTTTTAAAAAAATAAACCTGGAAACGTTGGAAAACTTTTGGTTCATTAGTAGAGCATTCATTGTATGGGATTGTAAATCAATTTAGGCGATCTTTGCTTTGCTATCAATTGAAATTAAACTCTACAGCAATTTTTTATTTCACATACTCAAAAAATCGTTTAAACAATTATTGCTTTTTCTGATGTTTTTACTATTTTAGTTTAATTTGATTTTGTTGACAAGATAAGCAATTACTTCTTAGGGGCAATGCCATGTGTTTGAAACTGATTGATAAAATGCTTAATTCTTCATTGAAATATTTTTTTACGATTATAGCTACATTAAGTCTGAACTCTGAATGATATGTTTCGATTCATCGTTCAAATATGTTTATACAGGAATTGTATGGTATTTAAGGCATCGTGTTAATTTCCGATGTACAATAATTTACATTCACTTTTTAAGTAAATGTGGCGTATAGCAATCGTAATCTTGCTCTGAACTCGTTTTGTGCTGCAAAAATAATTGACAAAGTTGAACAGTACTTTGGGTTGAGACTCGTATTTTGATTCCCTGTTGAAATACCTGTATACAAATATGTTAATATGTGGTTTAATTTGCTCGTTACAGAAAGTTCCGGTGTGCCTCATACAGTTTATAAGGGTAATCACAAAAAATATACAAAAGAATGCCTAATCATTTTCGACAAGGAAACGGGTGCTATGACATTAGAGAAGCTAAATCACAATATACAAGTAAAGAAGACAAGGTAATTACTTGAATCTAAAACACGAACTATCACTTAACTCTCAACTCCAACTCTCAACTCCAACTCTCAACTACCAATTCCAGAAGCGAAATGACAAACAAGCCAAGCTTGATGCCCCCTGTGAATGCACCTCCCTCTGGCACCAATGGCGGTCCTCTACAGCCTGCGGGGGGCCGGGGTATTGGTTCCTGGGGCCAAAATGGAGAACAGTACCATGCGCATAACATCCAAAACGAAAGTGTCCACGGGCAGTCGCCGGAACAACATAAGTGAGTATCATTGCACAATTAGATTGCTTGGTGCAATAGCTGCTAATCTTCGTTTTGGATAAATCCTTGCATTTCAGTTGACTACAAGCCACGCAACTCACCCATGCAACAGAGCTCACCATCGCGTCCAGTGGCCTCGCATCGCAGTCCGCAATCAGCGCCAGCGTAAGTCATCTTTAGTGTTCATCTGGATGCTGGATGCACATAACAGTACATTGTTTGTTTCTATTTTAGCTGGCATGCGAACAATGCCCAGCAAACATTGCCAAGCATACCTATGATAACGGACGATGATGACTTTGGCATGGGCGCTGCCTTGCACAATGGTGGCCATGCGAATATCTCGGGTTCCTCGACAGGCTCCTCGGGCGGCCAGCCGGATTATGCGTCCTCACACATGGGCAAACAGAGACAGGCACCGCCGCAAGGTCATGCCAAGCGGCAGCAAATGACCCAACGCTCCAGCCCTCCCATGCAGCAGCAACCACAACAGCAGCAGCCGAATTATGGTCGTGGCGGCGGGAGCAATAACTACGCACAACAACAACTGCAGCAACGTCCACCCTTTAGCCATAGCAGCCATAACAGCAATAGCAATAGCATGCCCTTGGATCTGGACTCGCCCAGCCATCATGACCTCTCCTCACAGTCCGTAGCACATGCGGCAGCCGTGTTGGAACAGGTTTGTTTTCATTTCAATATCCAAAACATTCAAAATACTTACGTTTTGTCTATAATCGTAGCAAATTGGTGGCGCCTTAAGTGCCTCCAGCTCGAGTTCAGAGTCGGATTCGAGTGACAGTGAGAGTGGGAGCGATTCTGATGACAGCACCGAGGATGATCGCTCCACGCATCAGCAACAAACGACGGCACAGCAATTGCAACCTCACCATTCTCACCTACAGCAGCAGCAACAACAGCAGCATATGAATCAACTTCCCAATCTGGGACTTGGTTCAATATCGCCGGCCTACAGCAGTCATCATCATCATCAGCAACAGTCGCAACAGCAATCGCATCATCATCAACACCAGCAGCAGCCGCAGCATCAACAGCAGCAACAACAACAGCAGCACCAGCAGCAACAATCTGGCATTTATGCGTCCAACGGTGGCTTTCCTAATGATTTGCTACAAAACGATCTACAATTGTCCTCAAATTCGTCCGATGATGATGACGATTAGCCGTTTTTAAATATCAAACGTTTAGTTGTAATCTATAGGCCTTTCTTTGAGTATACTTAAAACAAAAAGAACCAACAACCCAAAACATTAATAATATACATAACATAACATAAACATAAACATAAACAATAACGACAACAGAAAACACAATATTTACGATATACTTATATAAATAGATTCATTCTCTCTGCGTTGCGTTAAATTAAGTTGAAATTATTGAATGGTGAATTTAATTGCTAGTGAAATTTTTATAAATAAATTCTTAGTTCTATGCATACATACACACACATATATATATATATGTATTTAAATATATATATATGTGGGATTTACGTTATTGTCTTAAGTAAATTCACAATGTTTTTTATTATATAAGTTTATTTGTATATTATTATGGAAAAATTAAGTAATGCTCTTTAAATCTTAGTCGTTAAATGGTTTTTTGTGCGATCGTCGTTTCGCAACTTCGTGTGAGCTCTCTTTCTCTATCGACCTTCTCTACCGGCTTCCAGATCAGAACTCTCGCATTCACCTCGAGTTCAATAACTCTTCGTCTCTCAACTGACCGTGGTGAGAAGGCTGAGCGGCGATGCCAGACCCATTCCCACAACTCGGCCATCCTTCTATACATTCGTCTCGAATGCATCATCTTCATCTTCGGTAGGAACCCATGGCTTCATATATTCGGCACAGGTGGATGTGTACCTGGGACCTTCGTTGAAATACGTATATTTGACTACATCGTAGGTATCTTGCGCCTTAATTTTGGCAACACGATACGGGCCTAAATATTTGGGCTTCAGCTTTAGCCCACCACCAAGCTGTGTACGCTTGATTGCGACAAGATCACCGACTTTGTAAGTTACTGCTGGTCTGCGTCGCAAATTGTATGACTTTTTGTTTTCTTGTTGTAACTTCAGGATCTGTTGCTTGGCGTTTTTGCGTAGTTCGTCTCTATTATCGTTGAAAGTCTGAATCATTTCTTCGTGAATAAGTTGCTTGATTTGAATATCGTCTTTGTTTCGCATTTTTATTCCAACGAGCAGCTCAAACGGCGTCATTTGAGTGCTTCTGCAGTACGTCGAGTTAATGGTTTGTTGAACTTTGTCAACAAACTGGTACCATTTGCTTGGGTCATCGATGGAGAGCTTGGACAGTACGGATATGATGATTGCGTTGAGCCTTTCAACCTGGCCATTCGCTCGTGGCAAGCCCGTTGTTACAGCATGATGTCTAATGTTCTCCTCTTTGCAGTATTGTTGAAACTCATCAGATGTGAAAGCAGATCCCCTATCGGAAACTATTTGAACTGGATTGCCAAAGGTTATGCTTTGAGTTTGCAGCCTGGAAACTACTTCCTTCGCTGATGTCGTCTTTGTTGGGTACAGCCAGCAGAACTTAGTGAAACCGTCGATTACTGCCAGGATGTGCTTGTACTGCTTATGCGTTGACTCAAGAGGACCTAAGAAGTCGATGTGTAATATTTGTAATGGAGCTTCTTCTTTCGGCAGTGGATGCAACTCTCCTTCCTTTTTACCAAGCTTGCGGTTTGACACTATGCATGGTATGCAACATCGTATCTGTCGTTGAATCTTGTCTTCGAGCTTTGGGATATAGTATTCCTTACCAACGATCTCCTTAGTTTTCTTGACGGAAAAATGTCCTTTCTCGTGAGCTTGCTTGATGATTTCGCGTTGCAAAGCTAATGGTACTACGATTAGTTCGTCGTCGTCAATTAGTTTATGTAGTAAGCCAGATTTCATGCAGTAGTTGTTGTGTATAGTCTTCTCAGCTAGGATGTCTATGATTGCCTTCAACTCGTCGTCTTGATCTTGGAGATACTTGATTTTGCTGTGCGTACTGTCGTTAGAGACCATCATGACTGGATATCTGCTCAGAGCATCGGCATGGCGTATGCGTGTGCCAGATCTATGCTCGACATCGAAATCAAAATCTTGAAGATGAAGAATCCATCGGGCAACTCTAGCGCAGACGTCTTTCTTGTCGATTGTTTTGGTAAATGCGTTGCAATCACTCACAAGCTTAAAATGTAATCCCAGAAGATAAACTCGAAACTTGTGTAAAGCCTCTACTACCGCAAGGATTTCCAATTCGTAACTAGAAAACTTTCTTTCTGCATCTGTCGTCTTTTTACTCATGTAGTACACTGGGTGTACTAGACCATCGTCGGGAGATTTCTGAAGAAGTACAGCGCCGAAACCATCAATAGAAGCATCCGTGTGCAGTTCCGTTTCGTGTTGAGGGTGGAAGATCTTCAATATCGGCTGCTCAGTAATCAGTTTCTTCAGCATAACAAACGAAGTGATCTCTTTTTCGGTGAGGACAAACTGGGCATCTTGTTTCATCAGGTCGGTTAAAGGCTTGGCTATAATTGCAAAATTTAAAATGAATTTACGAAAATAACCAACAAGGCCTAAAAAACTTTGTAATTGCTTTTGGTTTTTGGGTACTGGAAAATTGGTGACAGCTTTAGTCTTCGTCTCAGAAATTTGTATTTTCCCATTCTCCACAACGTGTCCTAGAAACTCAATCTTTGACATAAGAAAACGACATTTCTTGAGATTAAGTATAAGTCCATAGTCTTCACATTGCTTAATGACTTCCTTGAGATTTGACACAGCTTCGTCTTCGGATCTTGCGGGGATAATGATGTCATCAACGTATGGCATGGCAATACCTCGCCGTGTCAGCTCCCTGAATATTGCATTCACATGTCTCTGAAAAACTCCAGGAGAGTTGGTTAAACCAAAGGGTACTTTGCAGAACTCATATTGCCCATTGTGTGTTACAAACGATGTAAATTTTCGGCTGTCCTTTTCGATGTCAACGTGAAAGAATCCATTCTTCAAATCGATCGTGCTATATATTTTTGCATCAACAAGTCGGTCTATCTGGTCTTCGATCAGTGGCAGAGGAAAATGGTCTCTCACTATTACCTTGTTTATTTTCCTGTAGTCGACGCATAGCCTCGATGTACCATCTCTCTTCTTTACCAATATCACAGGGCTAGTGTACTCTGATTCGGATTGTTCCACTATTCCGTCTTTTAGCCACTGGTCTACTTGGTCGTCAATTATGCAGCGTTCGGAATATGCAAGCCTGCGTGGTCGCGAATATATCGGAGTTTCGTCTTTTATTACGATCTGCATCTGCACATTTGTCGATTTAGCATTTCCCGGTTTATAGTTTTTCACGAGTTCATACACTTGACTCTTGGCACTGGGACTTGCTTCTGGATTTATTTCAATTTGCTGTTCCTCAATATTTGTCACGTCTATTTTCATCACTGAGTTTATTTTCATTTCAGGGTCATCATCACATTTGAGTTCTTTAATTGTTATTCCGTCGCGATTTATTTTAATTTCAGCTTCTTTGCAAAAGTCTTCTCCTAAGACGATTTCGACATCTAGAAAGTTATCGGAGACAACCAAGAAATTAACTTTAAACTGCTGATTGTCTACATTCAACGATTCAATAAACGATCCGAAAGGCTTGACTTTGTTTTTTGAACCGAAACCGACGAGCAAAACACTAACGGGGCTTAAACTCAAATTGAATAACTTCTTGTACGACTTTTGACTCATAAGATTGTATTTGCTACCTGTGTCTATCAATGCAACGTAATTTTCATCTTGAACGCGCACTGCTTTACACATCGATATATGTTGAGCTGTTATATTACGCGTGTTACTTTCCTTAGAGTCTACATCTAGCTTTTTAAGAGAACACTCTCGAGCGATATGTCCAAATTCATTGCACGTAAAACACTTTTTTCCCTTACTTTTGTTTTCGCACTTTTCTGATGTATGTCCTTTCATTCCACAATTATAGCATCTTACTTCTTTATTTTGTTTATTCATATCATTTTCTTTTTTGTTATGTCCAGATTTATATTTATCGTCATTGCCTTTATAATTTTCAAATTTTCCGCGAATTTTCTCATAACATTTCAATTTTTCTTTAAATTCTTTTAGATCTTTTGCATTATATAAAATTGCCTTGTTTACACTTAAGTCGTTTATTCCGTCTATCACGTATTGCATTAGAGCACTGTTCTCCACACAACCGCGTGATGCCAACTCTTTCATATTAAAAAGATATTCTTGTACACTTTCACCTCTCTTTATTTTTCTGTCGGCCATCAGCTTATGTAATTGTGCACTATTAACTTGTGTATCAAATTCCGTGATTAGAGATTCCTTGAGCATTTGCCAGTTTCTAATTCCTCGTTCGCTCATTATGTAGATTTTAGCAATTCCTTTTAGAGATCTTTTAGCAAAAATAAATTTTTGTAATTCGTCCCAATTCATTGCAGCAGCCATGTCTTCAAAATCGTTTACCCAAATGTCGACTGCTAAAGAGTCATCTCCGTTAAAAGGTCTGATCGAATCTTCAATGTCGCGAAAATTCAATGCGAATCTTTGCGTCGGCATGTTTGACTTTGGTACTATACCAATATTTTCCTCAAGGGTTTTAACGTGTGGTCGCGCATTGTTGCTTCTGAATAATTCGTTCGTTCCGGCTGTTCGAAATGTGTTACTGCTTGCCGCTCTGATGCTGTCTCTGTCTACCTCAAGCGCGATTACATCTTCTTCGTCTTCGTCTTCATCGTCGTCTTCATCGTTTTCTTCATTTTCGTCTTCATGCGCGTCAGCTAGCAAATTTGATTTCACCAGATTGTGAAATATATGCGCAGTCAAATTGGTCTTGTCATGTTGCAGCCCTAATATGCTGCAAATTACAGCAAGATCGTTGTTAGTCAAATTATTTGTGACATAATCGACTTTTGCCTCATATGTTCCCTCGTTGTCGTCAAATCCTTCAAAATTTCGTAGGCGTTTACGATTGTCTCTATTGCCTACCGATTCGAATACAAATTTATGTAGAAGAACAATGTTATTTTTCTTTTCGTTCTTCAGCGCGTCGCGTATTCTTTCAAAATCAATGAGTCGTGGCATGTTGACTTCGTTGTGTATGTATGTGTGTATTTTACAATTGCTCGCAATTTATGTTAGCGCACGTCGTTGTTGCAAATAGTGTACATACAATTTTCACTTCTTTAATATTTCTGTTTTAAACTTTTCACTTATTTAAAACAATTTTATCGTCGTTACGTCGTTTACTTGTTTTCCGTAGGTTGAGCCCCCCATATTTGTGGGATTTACGTTATTGTCTTAAGTAAATTCACAATGTTTTTTATTATATAAGTTTATTTGTATATTATTATGGAAAAATTAAGTAATGCTCTTTAAATCTTAGTCGTTAAATGGTTTTTTGTGCGATCGTCGTTTCGCAACTTCGTGTGAGCTCTCTTTCTCTATCGACCTTCTCTACCGGCTTCCAGATCAGAACTCTCGCATTCACCTCGAGTTCAATAACTCTTCGTCTCTCAACTGACCGTGGTGAGAAGGCTGAGCGGCGATGCCAGACCCATTCCCACATATATAATCTATTAAATAATAATTTTTAACATTATTTGTAAATTTTCAATTACAAATGTGCTGGAGAACATTGAATACAAACAAAACCACAAGAGCAACAACATACAAACAAAAAACGAAAATGAAACAATGTAATCGTAGTTGTAAATTCTTAACAAAAACGTACGTTTGCCAATATTTCAATGTACATTAATTTTAATACGAAATCAAAGGTTATGTGAAATTTATTGGAAGTCCTGAAGAGCGCGCGCAATATTTTTAGAGAAACACAGATACTACGAATACGATAACAACAATTATTTAGTTTCTAATGGAGCACACACACACACACACAGGCGACACACACATGTACACATTTAATTGTTAAGTGAAAGGATAACAAAAAATGACGAGTGGGGTTTTTGCCATTAATTACGCATTTCATTCTAAGCAATTTTCAGCTAACATTTATATAATACACAATTTGACAAACAAACAATCAAACAAACACCAAAAGAGACAGCAACAATAGCAATAATTAAACAACTACAACGACAACCACAACCACAAGAACAGCAACAGCAGCCAACAATTAACAACACATGCAGGCTTATTATTTATAATTGTAAATTAGTTTATGCTTTGTATTTTATTAATTCTTTACTTGGTTCATTTTGCAGTCAAACTTACTTGGATTCTATTGTCATTGTTACGCAATAATTAGTTTTTATATTTAAGTTTAATTTTCAATAATTTGTTAGCCTATCTATCTATATCTACTTCTATATACCTATCTATATTACGAGCAAGAGTATTTAGTAATTAATTGCTAGCGCCCTTTTTATTAGTTCGCGTTAACTACAGTGCGGTATGAAGACATCAATGTTTTTAGCTCATGTTTTATTTGAATTTATTTGTAATTTTTTTAATTAATTTGTAGTAACTATTATTATAATTTTGTTATGTGCTTGCAATAATTTAAAGCAATTAAATGATGTGAAAAAAAAAAAAAAAAAAAAAAAATAAATATGCATTGAAAGAACTTATCAGCTTGATGATTATTGTCTCGTTTCATAATTTCATAGATACACACATACTTACGTATTTATAATGTTCCAACATCAATGGAATGTTTTGGAATTTTTGTGGTGCAATAATACTCATAATTCAACTCCTTCCAATAGAGCAATGCACTTAAAAAGAAACAACAAATGTCCACATAATAACACTTTTTGTTAACACTTACGGTAATAGCATTTAATTTGCCAAAGCAAGAAGAAGCAAAATCATAAATAAAATCGCATTTGTAAAAAACCATCCAGAAGGAAAACGACCAACAGCCGAAACGTCTACATCAAAAGAAAGCAAGAGACAAAGAGATAAGAGAACGAAAGTAATAGGTTTATATTTTTTAAACTATAACAAAATATGTAAAACAATATGTATGTTCATTGATTGATTGATTTCCAGGCCATAGGTATTTGTTTTAGACATTACACTTGAGACACCAAAAAGAACAACAAGATGAAAACAATTCTGATAATCATAAGCACAATGTACGCACCATGCATACAGCATAGGGCTAATTATAATTATATAATTATGTACTTATATAAGATGAAGTAACACTATTACAATGAATCAAGCAAGTAGTTTAATTGATAAGCAAATGTACGCTATATATTATATATTATACTTATATACATACATCTATATCCATATACATACATATACATATTACAATTACAATATACACACATACCATACGATAATGATAATTATCAGTTAAATTAGTTATAATAATGACCAGAAAAACAGTCAACAAATCAATACAATGACAAATGCAACGTTATGTAAATAAGTAAGAGCAGAGACCATACACAAAGAGAAAAATGCCCTTGAAAATGCCTTTACCATGTAAATAGAAGATAAATCGAAGAAACGAGCAGTGAAGAGAAGAGATGAGAGGTGAACATAAGTGAAGAGAATTACGCAGCATGGATGCCTATTACAATTAAATAAAGTGAACGAATTATGTATACAACATTTGACATATATTACGTTGTTTCTGTTGCTTGATCATTTGCTAAGAGCCGGCCATGCTGAGGCTTTATAATGGCAAACTGACAAACCAATGCGCCATCTATAATCAAAACTGCTCCGCAGTTATCAAATATATTGCAATAGTTGGGTGCCGAGAAGATTGTAACCAGTTTGCGATCCGCGAAAAACTCGTATCCATCCTCGACCACCTGATGGGCTCGCACGATCAAACTGAAACCGTGCGATGCAAGAAATGAGCCCACGATATTGGAATCGAAAGTGACACCAACACCTCGATCATTTGTTCCCCAGCCTATGGTATCTTTATCCGGATCCGACCAAAGAAGATCGCATAGCAGACCGGTCATCGGTACCTCGGTTGGACGAGATAACTGGCGTATGGCATCCAGATCCGTCAGTTCTGGGCTCAGACCGCCGTGGCAGCAGAAAATCCTGTTACCCACAATGGCTGCCACCGGCATGCAGTTGTAGCAGTCCACAAAGGTTCGCCAGAGTTTGGTGTTGTAGCGTCGCTTGCACTCGTCATAGAAGCCGTACATACGATTAACGTCAGCGGATTCGTGATTACCGCGCAAGAGGAAAAATGTATATGGATATTGTAGTTTATAAGCGAGCAGCAAGGTGATGGTCTCTATTGACTGATGTCCGCGATCTACATAGTCACCAAGGAATAGGTAATTGGCCACGGAAGGGAAACCGCAGTTCTTGAAAATTCGCAATAAATCTTCATATTGTCCATGTATATCCCCGCAGATATTTATCGGTGTATGCAACTCCAATAGCATGGGTTGGGCCAAAAAAACTGATCTTGCTTCCCTACATATGTTAGATAGGGTGTCTTCTGATAGCGCAACTCCGTTTCTGGGCGATTCGTTTCTTTCCAATTTCTGTATTATATCCTTCAATTTCTCACCTCCCATCAAATCGGTGTTTTTATACCAGTTTCCAATAAATCGTCGAGACATAATTTTATTTATAATGTGAATAAAGTTTGATTTTGAAACGGTATTTTCTCAAAACTTTCACACAAACGTTACACAGCACTAGATGAGTGCAGAGAAATCAAGTGGCAGCACATAACCTACTCATCGATGTGTTTGACTCTTACTCGTATCGATAACATAAGTAGTCTCTCTTCTAGAAAGATGCAATGTGGAACGTCGAAATTAGTTTTATTATAAATTCGTTTGTTGACCTTTGTATAATAGATATAATAACAAATGACATATTATAACAAATTTTGTAATCATTTGCAACTGGAAGTGGTCGAAGCAAATCGCAGTCAGCTAATTTTAAATGGGTACCGCAATCGCGGTTTTTTATTTGCTAAGCTAACAGCTGTTCAATGGAAAACAGCTGATTCACACTATCAAAACGTGCTGGTCAAAATTCCATTTTGCACGAAGAAAATTTAATTTTTGGCAAGTCATCAGGTGAATTTCATAATATGGGTGATGTTACAGGACTGAGCAATGCCGAAGCCGATAAGCTTTGTCAAAAGCAAGATGCAGCGACCAAGGTGAGTTCACTGTAATCAAGGTAATTCGGTTTGTGCTATTTAAATGCTTCTTCCCATCTTGGCAGGACTTTCTGTTCCAACAAACTATGTATCGCATCAAGGATCCACGCAAATCTCTGCCATTTTACACTGGGGTCCTGGGCATGACATTGCTGGTCAAGTTGGACTTTCCAGAGGCAAAGTTTTCTTTGTATTTCATGGGGTAAGTTCAAGTGGCAACTACTTGTGTGAAAAGTAAATAACAATTACGCATTTGTAGCTATGAAAACCCTGCCGACGTACCCAAGGATCCCAAAGAGCGACGAAGCTGGGCCATGAGCCGCAAGGCGACCGTTGAATTGACGCAGTAAGTTTTCGTAACTTATCAATGTTACATTAATCATTTCAATTGTTATGTATTTAGCAACTGGGGCAGTGAAAGCGATCCAGATCAAAGCTATCACACCGGTAATACGGAGCCCCGTGGCTTTGGACACATTGGACTGATGGTGCCAGATGTCTATGCTGCCTGCAAACGGTTGGTCATCATCTGTATATTACTTTACAACTTAATACTATTATTACTTTTATATAGCTTTGAAGAGCATGGCGTTGAGTTTGTGAAGAAGCCTGACGATGGGCGCATGAAGGGTTTGGCTTTCATCAGGGATCCTGATGGCTACTGGATTGAGATTTTCAATGCATTCACCGTGCCGAATTAGAAATTTATGCTGATAAAGATATTTGAAGCGCATCGAGTTTAAAACTCATGTCTATGTCTGTGTCTAAGAGATTGTTGTCGTCTAAGAAATTAAAGTTTAAATTTGTTGAATAATATTTGTAATAAAGTCGAAACAACTTGTATTTATCCGTATTTGTAAATGGCGTGACAATTGCCGATATTAATCCACACTACACAGTATTTGCAAGGTTTTCATTCATAAAATTGAGTAGAGGTAGTATTCGGCCAACTAATTGGCTTCTATGTCCTTAACTGATTGACGTTTCTCATACGCTAATTATTATTTACAGCCGATAAAGTAGTTCGTCAGCACAGACAGAGCAATTGTCCATAACTTGTTTATATTTCCGCTAATCTAAGGGTGGGCTACGGTTTTCACTTAGGCTGTCCCCTGTCTGAACTAATAATAGTCAAACACGGGAGCGCATTATTTGTTCAGTGTCAAATGTGCGCAAAAAAATTAAAAAATAAAAACAGAAAAACTTATTTGCTGATTCGTGAAAAACCACTCAGTAACTGTCGAGAAGCTGAAGTGAAAGTGTGGACATCATGGAAATTTCGGAACCCAGCATTGGTATCTTTTACGTTAGCAAACTTTTGGCTCTTGCTCCCTATTCGGCCAAAAAGAACTCAAACGGTCAAATGGAGATCCGTCGCAGCTGGATCTCCTGCATTTATTCAGCCAGCTTGTGTGTGATTATGGGTGAGTAACAAAAATAAAAAATGAACATAGAAACCTAGGAAGCTGATGCTGATGGATCTCTCATTCAGTTTTTCTCACATATCGCGGACTTCTCTTTGATGCAAACTCTAAAATTCCAGTTCGGTAAGTTGATAATCTTATAATTACGGGTTCTTTTAAAAGTCACACAAATCATTTATTAAGTACAGTAAATTAATTAAGCATTTCGATATATTATAAATGGGGATATATGTACAATAGATTTTAAAGTTCTAAGTGACATCATTGAAGTTTATTGGTAGACATTACCGTTCAATGGCTCTTCTTCTGGGAGAGTTGGGTTTGGTAGATATGAAGCGTTCTCGAGTTCAAGATCTGCTTCACGAGCAACTCGGGCAACTGGGCGGAATGTGGGGCGTGGCAAGTATGGGGGCCTCTCGTAGCCAGGATCCGCTTCACGTACAACACGGGCAACTGGGCGGTAAGTAGGGCGGGGCAGATAGGGAGGCCTCTCGTAGCCAGGATCCGCTTCACGAACAACTCGGGAAACTGGACGGAAAGTGGGGCGTGGCAGGTAAGGAGGCCTCTCGTATCCAGGATCCGCTTCACGAACAACTCGGGCAACTGGACGGAAAGTAGGGCGGGGCACATAAGGAGGCCTCTCGTATCCAGGATCCGCTTCACGAACAACTCGGGCAACTGGACGGAAAGTAGGGCGGGGCAGATAGGGCGGCCTCTCGTATCCAGGATCCGCTTCACGAACAACTCGGGCAACTGGACGAAAAGTAGGGCGTGGAAGGTATGGGGGTCTCTCGTATCCAGGATCTGCTTCACGAACAACTCGGGCAACAGATACTTCGTTGACAGGATCCGCTTCACGTACAATTCGGGCATTGGGCCGGTAAGTGGGGCGTGGACGATATGAGGGCCTCTCATAACCCGACACGGCCAAGGCACAGATCGAGAGCAGCAGCAAAGTAATTGTGAACTTCATTTTCGTTAGTTGGACAAAATGTTATTGATGCTGATCGATTAGCATGAAGTGGTTTTTATAGTCTAGCTTTGCTTTGTGCCAGCTGCGCTTTCGGGGCTTTTTGAGGTGCGTTCGGGGGATTTACACGATCGTCTCTGAAGTGAGACAAGGCAATATATGTGACTTGGGAGACAAATTTATTTATTTCGCCTATAAGTATGAAATATATGAAAAGAGCGTTATCAGTAATGCGCTGAACTGCAGTTAAAAAGGGGAAGTTCTACTAAGTAATCTACTTCCCACATAAAAAGTTTACACATTTTTAATTGATTTGTTATTGCAACAGAGATGCTGCAATGATAAAGATCTATATGGATCGGGTAATATGTCAGTAGTTGTCTTTTGAACTGGTTTAACTTCTTATTAAATATAGCAAGTATTATCTGCTTATCTGTTAACAGTTGATGGTCTTTACCCTTTCATTACTCTGATTTCTCTCAAATATTTTGAATGAGAAGACTTATGTCACTGATATGAGATTATATTCAGGTCGCATATTTCCTTCGCTGTATAAAAATCACCCAATATGTAAGTCCCCAACTCAGATATTGATAGATAAGCAACGCGGCTTGATTATAAAAGCAGCTAGACATCAATCGATTGACATTAATCAAGTTGTGGTAAGCCTACAAGAATGAAGTTCACAATCACTTTGTTGCTGCTCTCGATCTGTGCCTTGGCCGTGTCGGGCTATGAGAGGCCCCCATATCGTCCACGCCCCACTTACCGGCCCAATGCCCGAATTGTACGTGAAGCGGATCCTGCCAACGAAGTATCTGTTGCCAGAGTTGTTCGTGAAGCAGATCCTGGATACGAGAGACCCCCATACCTTCCACGCCCTACTTTTCGTCCAGTTGCCCGAGTTGTTCGTGAAGCGGATCCTGGATACGAGAGGCCGCCCTATCTGCCCCGCCCTACTTTCCGTCCAGTTGCCCGAGTTGTTCGTGAAGCGGATCCTGGCTACGAGAGGCCTCCTTACCTGCCACGTCCCACTTTCCGCCCAGTTGCTCGAGTTGTTCGTGAAGCGGATCCTGGATATGAGAGGCCTCCTTACCTGCCACGCCCCACTTTCCGTCCAGTTGCCCGTGTTGTACGTGAAGCGGATCCTGGCTACGAGAGGCCTCCTTACCTGCCACGTCCCACTTTCCGCCCAGTTGCTCGAGTTGTTCGTGAAGCGGATCCTGGATATGAGAGGCCTCCTTACCTGCCACGCCCCACTTTCCGTCCAGTTGCTCGAGTTGTTCGTGAAGCGTTGCTAGAAGATGAACCAGTTCATGAGGACATCTACCAATATTAAATGCTCCTGCAATGTTTTGGATCCTGAGAGAAAGGCTTAGGGGAATAAAAGTTATTTATTTGTTAAAATAAAATTGAATACAATTGGAATAAACATAGAAAATCAATATTCGTTTAATATAGACGAGAATTTAATAATTAATAAGGAACAATTTGTTGTGGAACTCATTTTAGAGTGGAAGCAGAAGCTGTCGCTGTCAATACGTTCCACTCGCTCTCTTTATTCTTTACTGTTGAATGCGTGTGTGTGTTTGTCTATGTATGGGTGTATTCAATCTCTTGTCAATTACTTTAAATGCGAATAAAATCCAACAAATCAAAAGCTCATCTTTCAGAATGAAATCAGCGACATCAAAAGTTGTGACAGCATCGGATGTATCAGTTGTTGTACTTGCCATCGTAGCAGGCGTTTACTGTGGTCTGTTTGGACTGCGTGCCACACAGGAGCTGAACACGCGTCTACATCGGGTGAGTGAAATATGAGAGGATGACACGGCCTCAATCATTGGATGGATCCATGAATTCACAATGTGTTCACTTGCAGATTGATAGCACTCTCAGTGCCTACAACAATTTCAAACTCGATCGCTTGCGTGCCTTTGGATTGGCCAGCATATCTTTCATTGTGATTGGATCACTACTTGGCCTTGATGTGTGGACGTGGGTGCGCGTGGCCCAAATAATGAATATCACTAAATCGAATTCTGGTGAGTCAAAACTTTGGACTTTAAGCAACGACCTAATATCAATGCGTACTCCAATCCAACAGAGCTCAACATACAGTGGTACATACCCTTCTATAGCCTCTATTTAATACTAACTGGACTCCACATACATTTCACAAATACCGCTTATGGACTGGGTAGACGATATAGACGTCTAAATCTTATGCTTCGCGCCAGCTATCTGAGTGGTAAGTTTCTATATATTCCACAATTGTAAGAAGCGTCAAGTTCCCTGCTCTCTGCCAGACAAGCCATACGCCAATCCAACCAATCTGGTCAAGGTAAGTGCTGTTAATACGATTAACTTCAATCAAATGATGCCCATGGCTTTGCATGCCAGCTTGACCAAGATAAACATTGAGAGGATTGCCAACGAATCGACGGGTGAGTGTGTTGATCGGGATTGCTTAGGATCTTAACTTATTGTGTTCATTTTGTAGCCAAGAATAAGAGTCTTGTGATTAAAGCCATGGCCGACAATCATGAGTCTTTGGGCAAATGCGTACGCCTGCTCTCCAGGTAAAACTATCTACGACATGGAATGCAGATGAGCTGTATGTCTTAGTATAATATCTATACTGATTGCAGCTCCTATGGCATTGCTGTGTTGTTCATTCTCATTTCGTGTCTGCTACACATTGTGGCCACCGCTTACTTTCTGTTCCTGGAGATGCTCAACACGCGGGACAATGGTTACGTCTGGGTGCAAATGCTCTGGATTATCTTTCACTTTCTGCGTCTTCTAATGGTCGTGGAGCCATGCCATATCATTGCACTCGAATCCCGCAAAACTATTCAAATTGTCTGCGAAATTGAGCGCAAAGTATTCGACCCTATTTTGGCCGAAGAAACCAAAAAGTTCTGGCAGCAATTGCTTGTGGTCGATTCTGATTTCTCGGCCAGCGGACTCTGTCGTGTTAATCGTACCATTTTGACGTCGGTGAGTTGATTCTAGAGTAACAACTAATAAGTAAACTTAAGTTATTCTATAGCTGAGAACAACGAAACATTGTTTCTTTGATTGTGTATTGTTCAATATAATTAATTAATTATTCCATATCCTTCGTTTTGATTCTTGCAGTTTGCCTCGGCCATAGCCACCTATTTGGTTATACTTATTCAATTTCAAAAGACAAACGGTTGAAGCTCGCTCTCTCTGTTATTTAAGGTATACAAAAGGTTGATTTTATTAACACTAAACGGAATTCTTAGATGTGTTTAAGTCTGTAATGCGTAAGCAAACAATAAAAGAAAAAACTTTTTTTTGTGACTATTAGAAACTCAATTGAAATTGTAACATTTCAGCAAAATAATTTCAATGGCTACTTAAATGGTCATTATAATTAGTTTTCATTTGAATTGTATTTAAACTATATTTGTATTCAAAACTCGGATATGCTGCTCAGAATCCCTTCTGGTACTGCTTTGTTTCCATACGCTGCTGCAGCAGCTCCAGCTGTCGCTTGGCCTCACATTGTGGAAAATTGTTCAAATCGTAGTACTGAGGCGCCAGGCTGAGCAGCCATTCCGCTGGAAAACCAATCAATGATATGTAATCTGTGAGCAAATGCAATTGGCAGTTACTTACGCTTCACATCTGTCACTGTGCGTATGTAGTTCTTGGTGGTCAGCACAAATTCGTTGTAGATGACCCAGTCTGGCTTATGGTCCAAGCATGTGGATGGATGCAGCTGCACGTTCTGGTTATCCTTGATGGTTAGATAGTGTCCTGTGCGTTCCAGATGCGCCACCTGCATAAAGAAGCCCTGTACCAGAGCCTTACGTATATTAACATAATAGTCCTTCGAGGTGAACTCGGTGCTTGTGCGTTTCAAATTAAAGCGATCCATGATTCTAGCCAATTGCTGGCGAACATTGTCGGCGCTCTTTAATGATCGGAAGTTAATAAAGTTCTCATAGCACCAATTGGGATCCTCGCTGCCTGTTGAATAATCAATAAGTAAGTAAAATTGATGGAGTATAGAAGTTATAGTCTGTCTACTCACTCTGCTTGAAGGCGTGGTAGACATTCAGCAAAGTTAGATGATCCCCGTCGATGTGGGCAAAGCGCATCTTGGCCTCATCAGCTACCTTCTTTGCCTCATTGGGACGCACGAAACATTGTGGCACTTTGGTTGATGTTTTGGTGTTTGAATTGGTTTGTTTTCGATTAAGCACAAGTTCATAACGTTTTTTTTTTTTACAATAACAAATAGATTGTGCTTACATTTTGTCAGCTAGGCAATCTAGAGGCTTGATTTAAAGATTGATTGCATTTGTGAGTTGCATGTGCGTTCAAATCCAGCGGCTATTACAACTTTACAACGTTACAACAATTTCGTTATAATTCAAGGACGCCGCGTTACATTTCAACTAAATGTTTGCATTGGGTACAACGCACGTGCAACTTTGCTTCAGTGTTGAATGCAAAGAACAAATAAATTGAAGAAACTTTTTTCTTTGCACTTAAAATTACATTTAAAGGTGCAGTCATTGTACGTCGGTGCAGTTGTCTTAGGGAAGACTTAGGTGCTAATAACATTAGTTTAAAATGGCACATGTGTACAAACAAACCAAACAATTCATTTGTCGAGTCCACTTCAAACTAATGTTTGAAAAAAAACCCGTACTAAAGCTAGCTAGTTTTCAATTTGAAGGAGAGCCCAATCCACTTAATCTAAGCAAAAGAGAGCAATATATTTGAATCACTTTTCGACACTTGAATACGTTGCTTGAAAGTACTTTTACGTTTTCTCAATATAAGTGGAAAAGTTCAAATGATTGCTCATCTATGCACCTATTGATTCTCAAGTTAAATACGGAGCGTAGTTTGAGCCTCACCCGACAGCATAGCCGTTATGGAGAGTATCTCGTTGGAGCAATTATGCTGGCAACTGGCTATCAGCATCTTTGCCAATTGTGGATCCAGGGGAAATTCGGACATGACAGCACCCAGATCTGTTAGATTGCCATCATCGTCCAGGGCGGCCAAGTAGTTGAGGAGCTCCAATGCGCGCATAAGCGTCTCAGGAGCTGGTGGATCCATAAAGTCAAAGTGCACCAAGTCATCAATGCCCAGTTTCTTTAGCTGTAGCACAACGGTGCCTATATAAATTAAAATTGAAATGGCATTAATAGTGTCCAGAAGGGATCTGGTAAGCATGACTCACCCAAATTAGAGCGTAGAATCTCGGGGTATGTGTTGTCTTGCATTTCGTTCTTGAATGCTTTTTCCGTGTACAGGCGGAAACATTTACCAGGTCGTGTTCGACCTGCACGACCGGCCCGCTGCTGGGCCGAAGCTTTCGATATCGGTGAGACAAGCAAACTCTCGACGCGTATGCGTGGATTATAGACTTTCTGTTTGGCAAAGCCAGGATCAATGACAAACACAACACCATCAATGGTCAGCGAGGTCTCGGCAATATTAGTTGACACCACAACCTTGCGGCCAATAGCACCATTTGCGTTTGGCGGTGGTGCGGCTTCAAAAATGCGCTGCTGCAGATTCGGTGGCAGCGTAGAATATAAGGGTATGCACTTGAGTTCGCCGATCTCAGAGCCTAGATTATCAATTTCTCTCTTGATGCGCTTGCACGCTTCTTCGATTTCTTCCTGACCCGTTAGGAACATGAGAATGTCGCCTGACAAGAAGAGAAAAACAGATAATTGTTAGTATTAGTGTAAAGAAGTATTTGCAGGATACACACCTTCAATTTCCTCGCACATATGAATTTGAATGACAGTGCGTATTGCAGCCTCCAAGTAGTCCCGCTCAGGTTCTGGTGTATAGAATATTTCGACGGGATGTGTTCGTCCAGGCACGTTCATAAGCGGCGCATTATCAAAATATTGTTGGAACTTGCCAGCATCAAGAGTAGCCGACATGACCACCAATTTAAGATCGTTGCGCTGACGAATAACTTCCTTCAGAACGCCCATCAATATGTCCGTGGCTAGTGTACGTTCGTGAGCCTCGTCGAGCAATATAACCTGATACTGCTCCAGCATTGGATCTGACATAGCCTCACGCAACAACATACCATCAGTCATGTACTTAAGCAGCGTCTTGGGCGACGAACAATCCTCGAAACGTATAGAGTAACCGACTTCCTCGCCAAGATTTACGTCCATTTCTTCAGAAACGCGCTGTGCTACCGACATAGCGGCCACACGACGTGGCTGCGTGCAAGACACACCTTTGCGTCCCTTGGAAACCGCAAAGTCCACACACCATTGTGGTATCTGTGTTGTTTTGCCGGAACCCGTTTCACCCACAAGCACTATGCACTGATGTTGGCTGAGCAGCCGCATAAAGTCCGCTTGGTATTCAAATACCGGTAATGAAATGCGTTTTTTGTACAAGTTTTGGTAGCGAGTTGAGTAAGGCTTATTTGTGAAGGGATTTATTGTTGGCGGCTACCGAAAGAATAACAAAAATATAAGAATCTGCATACAGCGCGAGTAAGCATTCAATCTCACTCAAGAAGTACTTACCAATTTGCTCGGTACAAAGCCGCCCAAAATTTGGGCAACAGTGCCGGCAGCCGAAGCAGCAGCCGATGATGTTGAAGCTTCTGATTCTCTGGGAATGACAGAAAACGTTTGGTCAAAACATGTGTGGTAGATGAAAGTGGTAGATGGTTATATATTTACTTATTTATCTTTTTGGAGTATGTTTCTCCCACTTCAATGCGGCGCTTCGACATCTTTCTTATTTATTTGAAAATTCACAAATTATAGCAAGTAGATTTTTGCACAAATAAAAAAACACGCGCTGAAAAGCAACGTGAAATGCGATGTCAATGACGAGGGCTGACTGAATATATCGATATATCGACCACTATTCTCATTGGCAATCACAATAATTATACTGATATTATCGATATTTACATGGTTTATTCGATGTCTTTTAATCGATATGTATGTGTGTTTCGACTGTTTTAAATACCGATAGCTGATGTCCGTGCGCATCATTATCGATTCTGCTGGTTTTTGCAATAAATTTTTGAGTTAAGCAAAATGAACACAAAAAAGGAGAAATCAAAGTGAAAAAGTGTTGCTTAAGCGACAACAAACAATGGAGATACCCATACAAGTGGCTGTGCGCATTTATCCCCACGTCGAAATTCAAAATAAGCCAGAGCTCAAAGCGACAGAGGATGGCGACGCAGAAGCAGACAAACCGCAGTCGGAGCCGCCGTCTTCTTCCCCTCCTCAACAAACGGCCGCAATAGATGCCAATGGCAATACAGAGAAAGATGTTGCTGAACTGAATGCAAATGACACCCAAAGCAGTGGCTGCTGCGTGCAGGCCATACCAATCGCAGCATCGGCTCTAGGTCTGCCCAGCGCACTGCCTGGCGGTGCGCCGTTGGACAGCATTGCAGCAGGTCTCATACAGGTGGGCGCTCATACTGTGCCCGTTACACATGCTTTGCCCAGCAGCACCACACAGAGCCAGGTTTACCATCAGACAGTCTTTCCATTGATCAGCCTCTTCCTAGAAGGCTTCGACGCGTCAGTGGTTACATATGGACAGCATAATACTGGGAAAACGTACACTCTCTATGGCCATGGGTTTGAGTGCGTTTACGGAGAGGCGGACCAGGGTGTGGTGCAGCGATGCGTGCGTGAGATCTTTACTCACATTGCAGGGCACGCAGGTGAGTCGTTTGAATTACCACATTGGTCAAAGTCATCTTACAAATTAACTGCTCTTGTTAGATCGCACTTATGCTGTTAACGTTGGCTTTGTGGAGATCTGCAATGGCGAAATTCGAGATCTGCTGGGAATGGGCAATGTGCATTGCACAACGGTTGAGGATGTTTTTCATTGGCTTCAGTTGGGATTGAGCAACAAACTCCAAGCACCCGCTCACACGCTTTTCACCATGACTCTCGAACAGCAATGGATTTCTAAGGAGGGGCTCATTCAGCATCGTCTGTCCACGGCCAGCTTCTCGGATCTAAGCTCAAGCGACCGATGGGGGGATCCTCCACCGGGGCACCCCCGCGATGCGGGACTGCAGGTGCTGGAGCAGGTGGTAAACACACTGACAGATCCCAGTATAATGTATGGCGTCAATGGCAACATTCCCTACGGTCAAACAACGCTGACAACCTTGCTAAAGGACTCTTTTGGAGGTCGTGCCCAGACTTTGGTAATTCTGTGTGTTTCGCCGTTGGAAAAGCATCTTACGGAGACTCTCGGCAACCTGCAGTTTGGCTTTAAGGTGCAGTGCGTGCGCAATTATGTCATCATGAACACGTTCTCTGACGACAATACCCCCATATCCCCGGAGGCATTGCCTCGCGATCCGTCCGTGGTTGGTACAGCGGCATTGATGGCAACCGTGGGTTCGGCCAACGGTGACAATTTTGGATTGCAGTTTGCTGCTAGTCAATGGTTTAAGCTGGTGTCCAATGCAGAGGGACTCTTTTCCAAGTGAGTTGGATGCTTTTAGAAGCTCTAAATGTTCACTAATGTTTACAATCTTCATTAGGTTAATGTCATCCACAGCCGTCACAGAGATGGAGAAGGAACAGATCGAGGAGTGGCTCTTTTTGAAACAGGAATGTGAGGAATGTCTGAGCTCCAGTGAAGCATTGCGTAACCAGAAGCCGCTGGTGCCTATACAGGAGGCGGAGGAGCCCGAGGAGTCCATTAGCGAGCCGGAAACATCCTGCCAACAAAATTCTGACAATGACACCGACAATGAATCGCAGCGTCCAGATCTTGACGAGAAGCTTGACAGTCTCATGGATGAGTTTCGTGCCAAAACAGATGCGTTGATCAAAGCCAAGCACGAGGAGTTTATGCTTAAGCATCCCAGAGCTGTCATGCAGAGCCAGGACAAAGATCGGGAACAGGCAACGCTTGAAACACCCTCGCTGGCTGAAAAGGGTGACGAGCGCAAGGTTAGCGTTGGCGGTAAGTACTGCAGACAGACTCGAGCACCAATCATGTTGCATCGATGTTGAATCTTCACCAGGTCGTCGTCGCAGCATACAACCGGGTGCCAGCTTGAGTACCGCTGAGCTGGCAATGCTCAATCGCGTTGCCTCACAGCAAACAACGGGAACTGAACTGGTGCCAGAACTTGATCCGCTGGAAAGCACCCCGGTCGGCGAGGAACTGCGTCAGGCGACTGCTGCAGCCGGAGTCAGTGCGCCAATAGAGCAAGTGCAGAAAAAGATGCGAAAGTTGCATGCCGAGATTGAGGCACGCCAACGACAGCTAAAGGAAATTGAACAGACCATGCAACTCAAGCAGAACATTATAAGTGAGCTGGTGAAGAACCGAGAGACACGCAGTCATGCCAAGCAGCGTTTCCACAAGAAGAAGGCCAAGTTGGATGCGGAGTGCGAGAAGGCCAAGAAGCATCTTGCCAAGGCGCTTGTGCAGGGCAAGGAAAAGGCTGAAATCGAACGCTGGAGCGCCATAGTAGCACACATTGAGCAACGACTCGAGGATCTCAGCTCCATGAAGCACATTGCCGGCGAAAGCGGGCAGAAGCTAAAGAAACTGCAGCAATCTGTCGCCGAGTCGCGCAAACAAATCGAGGAGGTGCAGAAGAAGCTTAAGAAGGAGTGCAAATTGCGCGATCAGCTGGAAGCCGAACTCAAAACCTTGAAGGAGGCATCACTAGTCAAGCTGGATCCACATCCGGATCAGCTAAAGGCGGTGCAGGCTCGCATCACCCACTTGGATCACATACTGCGTGAGAAGTCTGAAAATCTTGAACAGTTCGCTGGCGGAGAACAGTCTCCAGCTCAGCAGGAAGGTCTGCGACACGAGATACGAAATCTGCGACGTACACGCGACCATCTGCTGGAGCAGCGTTGCACACTGGATCGTAAGCTCAAGCGGGACAAGATGCTGACGCAACGCGAGGAGCGTAAGCTGCTGGAGTGCGATGAGGCCATCATGGCCATTGACGAGGCCATCGAGTTTAAGAACGAGTTAATATGCGGCCACAAATCCATCGATTTGTCCAGTGAGCGACTGCAGCGGGAGAAGGGCGAGCAAATGCTGATGGCGCGTCTAAATAAGCTTTCATCCGAAGAGATGCGTACGCTGCTCTACAAGTACTTCGTCAAGGTAATCGATCTAAGAGACTCTTCCCGAAAATTGGAGCAGCAATTGGTGCAATTAGAGCGGGAACGCGATGCCTGGGAATGGAAGGAGCGTGTGCTCTCGAATGCTGTGCGTCAGGCGCGGCTTGAAGGCGAAAGAAATGCTGTGTTATTACAGCGTCAGCATGAGACTAAGCTAACACTAATGTTACGCCATTTGGCTGAGGATACCTCGGCCAGCTCAACCAGCTATGGAGAGCGCGCATTGGCGCCTGCTAACGCCCAGGGCACCACCGCCAGCAGCGACTTTGACTACGAACTGGACTTTTACAAGACGGCAGGCAACAAAGTAATGCTCAAACCGCCACAGGCGAAACCCACGCCCGCTGTTTTGGATAAGTATAAAGAGAAGGAACGCAGTGGGGGTCGCAACATCTTTGCTAAGTTCCAGGTGCTCACACGTTATGCTTCCGCAGCAGCTGCCGCTGCTGGATCATCTTCCACCGCCGAGGAGTCAACAGCGTTGATTGAGACGACAACAACTGCGGGAACAACTACAACAACTACGACAACGGCTACTACGAGCACGGCAGCCACAATTGGCAAAGGTAAAGATAAAGTTGGCCAGCTGGTTAGCATTAATCAGGATCAACTGAAGCGTCTAATGCCCGCACCGACAACCACAAAAGTCACGAGACAAAAGAACAAAATTATCATTCAAGATGCCACGCGCAAAAATTAATAAAACCAACCCACGAATTTACAGTCTAATTATCAAGCTGGCTAAGTACATCATGGGAGATATCTGCTGTCGATCCCAGATCAATTGGAATCGTTCTCATCTCAATATGTTCCCTTTGCATCTGAATCTGCATTTGTATCTGTATCTGAATCTGTCGCTATTCTATAACCAAAATACTCAAATCGTACTGCAACAGTGAACAAACTCGTCCATATTCTCGTTTCAACAGACTTAACAAGGTTTTCATATAGTCAACTTTTCAGACCCTTAACCTGAGCATTTAGCAAATCCCTCGACTGGCAACTGTAAAGACTTAACAATTGTTACTTAAAATACTCGCAAATCACAAATCCAAATAATATGTCGCAATTAACTCGCTCAAATGGTTAAGTTAAATGAGTTTATTGATTGGAAACTCTTATTTTATGTATGTAAATACATAATTATATATAAATATATATATATATGTATATTAATTTTAGTTGTAAGTTTTTGGCATTTAAGTTTCGTCTTAAGCCTCTGTCCCAGATTGTGCTATTTATTTGTTTACGACTTTTATATATATGTTTTTAAGCTATTATTATGTCTTCCCTCAACCTGACAAACTGATTTTATAACTTACGAGCTCAAATATGTTAACTTTAAGTACTTACCAATGCATTTAAGAAAATATCCTCATGTTATATGTTTAAGTCGTATCGAGCCTACTTAAAAATACCATAATACTCTATGAAAAAAAAGTTTTGGGTTGTGTTGAATTTTATTTAAATGTTTTTCATTTACAGGATCATACAATGCATAGGCTTTATATCAAAATTGCTCAAAGTCGAATGTATACATAATTTATATGTGTAGTATTGATATCTTCGCGTAGAATTCATATTCCGAATAAAAGTATTTTATCAGTGTAATTTTGTTATGGTTTCTTTTTCGATATGCATTTAAATCTCTCTTACTCACTCGCACGCATACTTAGACTGGCATCAACAGGTGTTCCCTCAAAATATCCCAAGTAATTTCCCAAACAAATGCCCCTCCACGCATACATTCACATCAGCCCGCAAGAGAGCACAGCGCAAAATGGCCGGCCGCTACTGAGCAACTGCTAGACAGGGAGACAGTTCAGTCTTGTTTCGACCGTCGAGCGGTGATTGTCAAGCGTAGGGAAGTCGGAGCGTACGTCAGCTTATCATAGATTGCCTGTGTGTTTGTGTGAATTGTTTTGGCCACGGTTACGGTTACGGTAAGCTATTCACACCCCCGCAAACCGGTTCGCTGGTGGTGGTTCGATCGTTAGCGCGCTTTGTGTGTGCTTAAGCTGTGTACGCTAAATAAAGTTAAATAAAATGCAAAAGCAATAAATAATACAACAAAATTGTTAAAAGCAGAGCAAAGAAAAGCAGCAGCATCTGCTGTCGGCTGTTGTTTGTTGTGTGCGAAGTGTAGCAGTTTTTTGTGCAGAGTCGCCACCCCAGTGGATTAGTGGCACCCTGTTACAATTTGCTCACACTCAAAGTGCTTGTGAGTGTGTGTGTTTAATTGTGCATTAACATTAACTAAATAAAGTCATCAATTTATTCAAATTCAAATTGAAGAGCAAACGGTAAGAAACAATAAAAGAATTTTTGCATATATTTGTCGCTGTCTGGCAACTTCTTTGTGCTTGTATGTGTGAGTCTGTTGTTGTTGTTATAGTTATACATGCCCACACCGCCGCCCCCACTCCGCAGGGTGACTGCAAATAGCTAAATACCCGTTAGTGCAACAAATTTATAATTTGCATTGTTTTGGCTGATGAAATTTGTTAAGTTTGGCACAGCTTCCTATTGATTTTTCGCCAAAAACCTAAAGGTTTTCCCTTTGACGAATCTACTTTGTTACTTTCCGCACACGCACACGCACACACACATACTTGCAAAAGGGTGTGTGCCGAATAGAGGCTGGCGAATCCCACTCAAGTAGCAAAATGGAATCTTTATGTGACTGAAAAATTGACTTCAAATGTTGAAATCTAATGAAAATTTCATTTATTAGTTACATTGGTTTAAGCTGCAATATTCTGCAAAAATGTTGTATTTATTTCATTAGTTTTCATTTAGAAATTTGCATTTTGCCAAAACGCTCCGCCTGATTTTGTTCAGTAAATTCATTTTTGCGCATGCGCTTTGTTTCCCTCACGACAATCAAAGCAACTCTGCGTTGTTCCTTTGCGTTAGTGTGTGTGTGTGTGTGAGGGTGATTGTGTTTGTGTGTGTGTATGCAGGCAACCTGCCTGAGCCTTTGTCTCTGTCAGGTAGTTTTCCCAACTCAAGGCACTTCTTTTTGAAGCATCTTTTAAAATCCTTTGCAGTTTCCATGTGGCACACATACGCAGCCCTCATTGTGCTCATATGCACACAACTGTGAGAGTGAATGTATGTGTGTGTATCTGTGTGAGAACAACCCCTACCAAGGAGGAGGAAGAGCTCATCCCGACCCTGTTCAGCGGTTCAACGAAATCCCGTGCAGCTGTCGTTTAATGTTTTCTTCCTTCAGATTTCTTTATTTGATTTCGCAAGTGTTGCGCTTCTTCTTTGCCTTCTCGATGACGCGTCCTCGTCTGCAGGTCCTTCGCTGTTTTGGGCTCTCGACGTTGTCATCAGCATCCGTTCGTCCTGTTGCTAGGCGCAGTTTTTGGCTGGCAACTTTTCAATGCGTTCGAATTTGTTTTTGCCTATCGTCTGTATCTATTGATTTGCCTTAAAGATGCTTGCAAGTTTGCAGTTGGCAACAGATGAATGGAAGGTCAATTCATGCATCTTCCGTATCTTCGTTGGTATTGGTACTTAGAGACTAAGTATAAGACAAATATTGATTTTAACTTCTGCACAAAGGGTAAACTGAGCAACGGGAACAAACAGGCAAATAACATAATAAAAACTGAGCAAATAAAACATTTCATTGTTGTTGTTGTTGCTGTTGCTGTTGTTGTGGCCACAAAGTACACTTGAATTTCAATTAGGCGCAGCGTCCAATGGGTCACTGAACATGGAAACTGGAACTGCACCAAACCGGACAATGGACAATGGACAGTTTTTCCATTCTTTCCTTTCGTTTTGACTGTTGATGACGAACGATGGTTGCGCTTGTGAATTGACCCTGCGTTGGGCCACTGCACTTTGTGGAGCAGACAACCTCCCTTCCTTCCTTATCCCTTTCTCATCTCTCGTTTCCCCTGAAACGGAATCCAAAACAAAAAACAAAATACATTCCGTTGCAGTAAATTGCAATATTTATTGACTCGGCACCCTAATGCACATACATTTTAGCATTTTAACATTTTTGTTGCCATACAACGAAATGGAACTAAAATAAATTACAACAAAAAAAAAACAAAAACAAAAAAGAATGAGTAATAAAATTTGTATTTCGTTGATGTTACCACGCGATTAAGGCCCTGCCGGATCTGTCCAGATTTAATTATAAGGTTAAAGTTTCCTCGTTGTGCAATTGACAATATATTTATTTCAAAAAAGTTAACTAATATTGTGTACTCAAATAAAAAGAAATCATCAGCTGATGTCTCAATCATTCTAATCAATTTTTAGATAACTTTTCCTTCTATTCTGATTAAAGTTTGCTAAGCTTTCCCTATGCTAAATATTTTTGTAGTTATGTAAAAAATCGAAATTTTCTAGCTTTCTTTAAAAGCGTATATCAAATTGGCACTCAAATCACACTAATCTTAAATATACAATTGTAAACTATAGTTTACACTACAATATCTAGATCTCAGAAGAGCTTTAAAGTTATAAATATGGTAAATGTACGATGCTTGCATATTATATAGAATCGCATGTGGAACTTCCGTACTGTTGACTGATTACCAGATGTTTCCAAATTGAAATACGCAGTTTTTGGCATATGCATCGTATATTGGATCGTATTTTGAATGGGCGCGTCTCTGCAACGCCGGCTGAATCATGTTCAAGGCAGCTCATGAGGTATCAAACCAAATGGCATATGGGAAGCACGAAATGAGAAATTGTTTATAGTATATATTATAAAATATTTCTTTGTTCTTCTTGAGCTGAACAGATAACCAAGTTATAGTAAACTAGTTTTTGAAAATGGAATATGAACATTCTCTTTTAACTTTTCCACCCTAAAGTTCGTGGCGCAGCTGTGCAACTGCGTAGTAGCTATTAAATTTGTCAGATGCATTGTTAATCTCCTGGCAAAGTTCATTAAACCAATTTGAAAGCTAACAATTGTTCAATCCTCCCCTTGTTCGTTGTTCACGTGTCCGTTTCAACTTCCACGCTTGCGCCGAACAACCCTCAACGGATTAATTCCATAACTCCAACTTCCACATACAGAAAGGGAATGAAATAGTCGTTGTAAGACTGTGATAACTCGGCCTGTCGAATAAAAATTCAATTGTAGTGAAATTATCAGAATAATGCATTTATTAGTTAAACTATAAGATTAGCAAGAGTAACGATCTTTACTCTGTTCAAGCTATTGTAATTGGGGATTGAAACGGGATAAAAAATAAACAATTTAAAATAAACTTGATATGCTAAAGACATTCTATAGTTCTCTGTGTTTATATCTATGTATCTATCTATCTATTTATATAGTCTATGCATCTATCTATGTTTATTCTGTCTATGGAATGTGTCTTATAAAAGCAGATCAATATTAAAGTTTTATAGGATAGAAAATGTACATAATTTAATTATACTATTTTGTAGTATATTTTATGGATCTAGAGTATAAATATGAGCCTTGAGCATTTGTTGCTATGTTAAAATTCACTTAAATTTTGATTAAGTGTTAAAAAGCAAACCAATTGCCACAGAAATTCATACACAAATGGATTAGGAATATGCTTAGAAGGGCAGACAGTCCAGAGCTCTATCGTTCCATGTTGGCATCCATGACAAGTTCATGGAGTCGTGTCGCTTGTCAAACAGAGACGAAGACAAATAAAGAGGGAGAGGGAGCGAGAGAGAGAGAGACAGAGAGAGAGAGAGAGAGAGAGAGAGGGATGGGGAGAGGGCATAGCAATTGATAGATATGGAAACAGTCATGTGTGTGGAATCGTGACTTCCTGCATGTCATAAAGTTTTAAAAGCACGCGAATGTTTGGGCAGGAGATTGGCAGGGGAGGGCGGCTGAGACGAGCTGGCAGTTGGTATTTTATGGATGACAAAAGGCACAAGACGACAAGACGATATCGAAGTGCCTGTTCTATCGCCACATTGCCGACCATTTGCCCATTTGAGGTTTAATTAATGACATCCACATCGACAGCAGTTTTTCCTGCTTTTCCCCGCTTTTCTTTTGGTTTCCTATTACGTTCTCTTTGACTCTTTTCGCTAATCGTTTGTATGACTTTATAAATAGTTGACGCTGTCTGCGGGTCCAATGCGACTTCCATATGTGGAATATGTGGACAAATTGTTGCTTTGCTGGATTTGCATGAATGTTTTGAAGAAGGGTCAGAAGTCTATAATGTTTAAGTGAACGTCGAGGCTAACAGCCAATTTGGTGGCGGAATAGATTTATCAAATAATTGTTATTGTTCTCACTTGGTTTAAGACTAATCAACTAAACTTGTGATGGAAACTTTGCATGATATTATTTGCCAGCCACGCCCATTCGCCAACATTTAGCTAACACTTTGCACTGTTCAACATAACGAAAATTTGTAATTGTGGGTGGTGCTTGACTTTGCTTGAAGTGTTGCCCCCTAGGTTGCCACAAAGGTGGGTGTTGTTGCCTAATCAAATTATTTGCATTTCATTAGCAAGGTAAAGCCAGATAATCATTGTTGTGGCTTTCAATCGATGGTTAGTTATAGCAGTTAATAGTTATTTGAATAAGGGGAAGAACTAAAGATGTTGTAGTCTCTCAAGGATTCAAAGAACTACCCCTATATTGTACAACTTTAGCATGAAAGAGACCTTATTTGGTAGAGTTACAACATAGTTAATCCTACCCCCAGCCTATTGTTAGTATTTATCTCAAAACACGCTACAATAACTTTAAACTTGCTCATTTATCTGTTGACGCTAATCTGAACCCTTACAATATTTGTTTCTCATTGCAGCAGCTGAGTCACCGGGTCTACTCGAGTAACCTCACTAACGTCGCGTCGATTGTCGAGTGCCGCCTCCTGTAAAGGGTGTCTTTGAGCCCAATTTGCATAAAATCGATAAAGTCAGCGGCCACCCTCGAGCAGAGTAGCAGAGTGTAAAATGGCCTATATGATGCCAAGCGAACGCCGTAAATGGCTAACACTGTGCGCAGCTGTTGTTGTGCTTGGTGAGTAATTTGTATTTCTTAAAATTTTTATTATTTTTCGATGGAAAACGCTAAACATTTGTTCGATTGAGGCAGCACTTGAGTTGCCACAAGACGAAGAGACACGCAATACTCTGAATCAAAAGGAAATAGCAATATTAATTGTTATTCATTATCATTGGGATTACTCTCTCAACTCTTTTTACTCGGTAAAGCGTATAGGGCATAAAAATAGAATGTTGTAATAACAAATGTTTGAACAGACAGAATTTGTTAGTACACATTGTGCAATGTTTTTACACTTTTAAACTTTTACTTTTCTCGGTTTGTGCTCCGGTTTTTCTGTATCTTGTTGACACATTCCATTGCATACTCTACCATAAGAAGCACATCTCATGCTACATACATACATATTTAACATTCTGTTCGACATTAACAATTTCTGTGCGTTGACTTTACATTTAGATTACTTTTGTTTCACTGTAGCTTTTCTCACTGTTTGCATTTTCATATTTACTCGCTGGCTGCCTACAAATGTGATATGTATCTAGATACATAGTCTAATGCATGTGTGTGTGTGTGTGTGTGTGTATTGCATGTGTATATGTGTTAGAAGCAGCAGATAAACTACGGTTCATTGCCTTGCGTTCTGCTGAATGAAAGATACGAGTGTAGGAAGTTCAAAGCATTCGCTTTGTGATTAATGCTTCATAGTGCTTCACAACAAATAAATCTACGTAACTCTCGTAATACGAATTCTTTAGTAGGTCACCCTTTGCTGCCAAGAGATCACGCAACTGAGTTCTAGATTTGAGTCACTTCTTATAACTTTCCATAGAGTTATCACTGAGAGAACTACAAAATAAGAATGTTATACTCGAAATGAGTATGAAATAATTAAAAAATATGACTTCATATAAAATAAATAATAATAAATTACTGTTTATTATTAAATATTCAATTACTTGAGATCTACATAAATTGCAAATATTATTTATTGAACTCAATTGAATGCATATTCAAAGGCTTTAGAGTCTCTACATTAGTATTCATAATAATTTAGCATATTTTAAAATTGGCATTTTGTGCTATTACCTTCATGAGTAGCAATTGGGCAGGCCAATCAGTTGACCCGTTACGTCTGAATCGGTAGAAAACAAAGGCTTTGATTGTGTTGTTGTTATCGACAAGTCTGCGTTCTATTTAATTAATGAAGTTTTGGCAACGACTGCTTCACATTCAGAGAAATACATGTATAGCCTTATATGATATGCATAAATTCGAAGTCAAAAACCCCATTTGATTGCGGCCCACGTGTCGTATGTGTAATTATCATTACCAATTAAATTTGTGCGCAGCTCTGCCTAAGAAAGAAAGAGTTAGATAGAAAATATGATGAAAAAAAATTCTCACAATTTGCGCGCAAGTTATAAATAAATTGACACAAAAAATGAGCCAAGCAAATTGCACAAAAAATAATCCACACAATATGCAAGAAAATAAAAATAATATTATGCGTCGCGTGCTTAAGTTGAAATTTCTGACGAGTTGAAAAATTAGAAATAATCGTTATGTGATTTGATATGCGTAGAATTTTAAATAGTCAAATGAAATTGAAAACTATATTCACTAGCCGTATTGAAATTCTGTTGAAATTGAAGTAAGATAAAAGGAAAATAAAAGAACATTGAATGCCATAAATCAAATAAAATTCAACGATCGAAAATCGTGAGGAAAGTAAATTCAAACATAATCGTAAAAGCGTAATAACAATAGCAAAGAAAATAACAAAACAATTTACAAACATAGCATAAAATACCATAAATTATTACAATCTTTATTCAAGTTTGATTCACGGACAGCCCACAAGATACAAGATGCAAAGATACGAATACAAACTGAAAGATACAATGCTAAAATTATTTCTGTCGAGCTACTGCCGCGTTTCTTGTGCTGATTGTGCGGGTCATCATTCAATTTAAATTGATTAAAAACATTTTGCGCCAATTTTCCATTACATGTGTGTATGGACGAATGCTTATGTGGGAAGTGCTGAGCTACTAGATACCCTGTATTTAAAAGTTGAGAATTATAAGAAGTTTCTTTTCTGATTTTTATATGTTTTAACTTTCAATTTCGTTTGAATAGTCCAAACAATTACTATTTATATTTATATTTATAAGTTTGAAACCTCTCTGTTTGTCTTCTCTCTAGATGCAGGGTATACAAATGTAAGTAAGCTTCCATTCGATTCACGTACAATTGTGAATATCTGAATCTATGTATGTTTATGCTGCACTGTATGTATTTATATACGTTGTGATGTAAGCTTAATTGCATCTTTTGTTTTCGTTGCGTTGCAGCAACGCATTTAATTCGCATTTCATTCAATTGGGATTGAGATTCAACTCACAGACTCACTCACTGCTAATCGTGAGTATTTACAGGATGTGAGTAATTTAACTTGGCGCGATTATAATAATTAAATAAATAGAACAGACGTTAAGACGTTAATCTTTTGCTTCAGATATGTTGGACCATTTGAACGGGAGCTCAGTTCTAATATAAGTTGATTGGAATATAAAACATTATCTGCCCTTGAGAAATGCTTTCTTTGGTGCTGGGACATAACGTGTTTATACTTATAATACATTAACCCTATTTAACTAACCGAAATGATAATCTTTGTAATTGTTATTAGATTTTGAACACTTTTGTCAGGTATTTTCTAATTACTTAACATTTGTAAACGGTTTGGCAATTAAACGAATAATAATATCAACAACTTCTTTTGTTTTCAATTTGCATTTCTTAATTCAAAGAAAGGCTTTTATTAAGCAGTTATAAGCTCGTTAAGTGTTATTAAGATAATGTACATAGCTCATTTGTGCTATAAGATATGAACTTGATAACAAAAAGAGATGCTTGTTAAATACCTAATTACTAGAATAGGGTTGGCTGTATAATTCCAACAGATAGAAATTATATATATTTACAAATAAGTACAGATAAGTACTACTGTGTTTGGTTTATCATCGTATCAATGGAATCAATAGCAAGCTGTAAGTTTTGTCTGCTGTTATGTAACTTGGAGCACTCGTAAATTGTATTGAATGGAATGACAGACCTCAAGTGAGAGATAAGTGTAAGATGTATGCTACACACGCAACCAGATCAGATCACTGAACTGGGGCTGCCAAAATAAAAACCATTTCCGTTATAGAAACACATAGATGACTCGAGGAAAAGAAATGTTGGGGAGAAAAGCAAAGAGAGAAAAGCGTATAATTACAAATGATTGATGTACACTAGCCTAGGTACCGAGAGACGAGAGACAAGAAGCGAGGGGCGAGAGGCGAGAAGCGAGAGAAGATGCCGATGGAGATGGGGCAGACTGTGGGCCCCTACTTATGAGACCCCGACGACGGAGGCATATCACACGGGGCGCTTGTCTAAACAACAAAAGGCAGCCTGTCAGGCTATGGGCAACGGGATTGGAAAACACTCCAGCATGGAAGAGGAGCAGCTGCTGCAGCTTTCGGTTCTATAGATTTTTCCTTTACATGATTTATTTTTAATGGCTTTTCCCGAAACGTGTCTCGATGTCTGCATATTCGATTCGGTTTATTATTAGTTATTATGCTTCTGCCAAGTGGCGAGGAATTGTCGACACAACCGCAGGAATGCAGTCTTTTTTGTTTGCCAACGCCTTTATGGAGCTGAAGAACATCATCCAGTTGCAGTTCTATGGACAAAGTTTGGTGCATTTCATTGTTGCAGCAATTTGGCGTCATTATTTCAAAGTTGGTCTCTCGAATCGCAAGGCAATTTAAGAGGCCCAAGAGGAGAACTCGCATAATGTATGAAGTAAATATATTATGAATGCATTTGAAACTCTTGTAAAATCTATTTATTTGTTCGTCATAAATTCCATACAAATCCTCTCGACATCAGACAGCTTAAGCATCAAAAGAGTCACAGAGTCGCATTCCTTGGGCCATTAAGAACATTTGTCATACATTTTGAGCTCATTAACAAAGTTGAAAAGACTTTTAAGTATTTCTATAGACAACCCATATATGTCTAACGCTTCTATATATATATATGTGTATATTTATATAGACCTAAAGTATTTTACGAGCTGCTGCGGAAAATGCATCGTTGGCAATTTATGTGTCTGCAGCCCTAGAAAAATTTCACAGATTTAATACTAAAGTCGTGTTAAGAGGTGCATAACTTTTACAGCTCAGTCTACATAAAAATAAGATAAAGGGCATCTAATAATTCGTTCATAGCTTTGAATGGGGCAACAGAGTAATTGAGTTTATATATAAAATTAATTTATAATTGGAGAGCAGACATTGGAGATCATTAATCATATTTATTAAATCACTTAACCTCTCTATTTATATATATTTATATATCTAACATACTTTGTTTTATAAACGTTATGAATATCTATATCTATATCTATTTAATGTTAATTTATTTTCTTATTTTTCAACGACTTAAGATGTCTAGTAAACTTCATTCGTAATACTCGGAAAGTGTTTTGTTAACTCAAAGCAAAGCTCACTGATTACTAGTCGAGTTGAAGCACATGTTATTTATTTGACAGCCAAAGTGAATCGAAGTGAATATTTATATCTAACATTCATTTTATTCTCACATGTTGCTAGAGAAAAACAAAAACACTTTCAAAGTGGCAACAACTAAGTGCTGGCTGTGGTTCTATACGCACTCCCTTTCCATCACTTCTGCTCTATAACAATTATTTCCCCCTGCCTTTAGCATCATCATCAACACTTGGTAGTAATCGGAAAAAAAAGAGAACTTGCCGACATATTATTATACTTATTTAATGTCTCTGCTTGTCGTTGCCTTCAAAATCATTTAGAGCCATGCGCTGTTGCCACACTTCACTCAGCGAGCCCCTGGATAGGGATGAGGATGGGGCATTGAGAAGTGAGAGCTGAGAACTGAGAACTGGGCTTCCGCTCCTTTTTTCCTGACAAGGGCTGTCTCTGTGGGTGTGTGAGAGGGTGTGTTTGTGTGTGGGTGTATTGTTGTATGTTTGTTTTGCTTTCTGTTATAGAGTTATGTATTCGTAAGTAAAGTGAATATTAAGTAGATACACTTTTTACTAGAGTCCTAAAGTTATTCTTTTCAATTAGTTGAGAAATGCGATAGGAATCAACGCTTGTCCGCAACACACACTAAATTTAAAATTATAAACAGCTCGAGGAACTGAGGTGATTATAGTTAAGTTTGGAACTGAATTATGTGGCGTTAAATTAAAACGGTTTATCTACGGAACGAGGCTAAGAAAATCTGGCTTTGCCATCTTTATTAACAATGAAAGGGGAATAGAAAAGGAGAGAGAGAGAGATTGAGAACGAGGAAGATTAATATAATTTTGGCGCCCCCATAAAAGTATCAAGCCATAATTTGTAAAATATTTGATTGCCTCGCCCAGAGACGCAACGAGGTGACATTTATCAGACAGACATCATCTACGGCGCGTACGACGAGGCATGACAAGAGCACCGATCTCTCCCCTTCTTTCTTACCTTCCCTCTTCGGAATGTATTTAAATACTTGTACACTTTTTTTGTTGAGCATGTAAACTGAGTCACGTTTTTTGGGAGTTGCCAACTCGTCGCGTTTTTAGACTCTGTTTAGACCCTGTACAGGGATATATTAACTTTGTAATCAATTTTTGTGAAACAGGCAGAAGGAAGCGTGGCAGATCCTATAAAGTATATATATTCTTGATCAGTATCAACAGCCGAGTCGATTGAGCTATGTCCGTCTGTCTGTCTGTCCGTCCGTCCATCTGGCCGTCTGTATGAACGCGTCGATCTCATCAACTATAATAGCTATAGACACTAAATTTGGCGTTAAGGATCTTGTATATCATACGCAGATCAAGTTTATTTTCAATTTTGGATAACTCCACCCCGAATAATGGCCACCTTTCTCAACGTAGAAACTTCTAACTTAACAAGTGCCTAAAGAATATTATATAGAACGAATGCTGAAAGTTTAATCAAGATCGGTTTAAAAATTTAGAAACATAATCAGGAAAGAAATATAAGTAATTGTTCGTTGAATCGTTGCGCGTGGCGGGCAGCACATGTGCAGACTTAAATGAAGTGACGTAACACTCAGCTTTTTAAGGAGTATGTACACATATGCAAAAGTTTGATGCTATGAGCATGGAAAGAATTCATATGCTAAATAAGAGTTTGAAAAGAGTATTCTTTAAACACCCGTTATGTACTTGCTTCAAAGTACGTATTATTAAAATAATTTTATTATAGAAACCTGTACAGGGTATTATACTGTCGGTTGCGGTCAACTGTAGCCTTTCCGACTGTTTTTTTTTTTTTTGCTTATCGCAGCTCTGTAATCTGGCTAAAGAGTCAGGACAGACAATGAAAACAATTCTTTTATTTAGAGTTAAAGTTATTTAAAGTTCCATTGCTCGCGTGTTTATGAGTATTCTCCATTTCAACGTATCTTCAAATGTCTTTCAGCGGCCTTAATTAATGCGTCAACAGCGCTTGGTTCGCTTTTAATATGCAAAGCGCGTCGGGTTTTACTTTTTGAGCAGTTCCCTGCTTGTCTGGCATGGCAGTCTCATAGCAAGTTGACAGTCCACTTGGGTCGCGCTTCCCTCAAGCTCTTGACACATTCCCATGCACAACCATCCAGACACTCTCACAACATACAACACACACACACGCTCACGTAAATGTTGTGCAACGCTGTCAACTGCAAGCAAACCACCCTCTCTTTGTATGGCGACCAGAGTGTGGCCCGACTCCTGCCCAAAAGTATCTCCAACTTCTACTTAATTCTTCGCCCCGCTCATAAACATTTGTAGTCGTTGTCGTCATCTTTGCACAGTGGCTTAAAATGAATTGAAAACTGTTGTATAATATAGATGAATAATATTATTACGAAATACACTTTTGAACAAAAGACTCTTGAAGTCCGAACTTAATAGGGATCACTTAAAAATATAATAATAATACTCTAGAAATAAATAAACCTTTAACTTATTTTGCTTATTAAGGATTGTTTATTGCAACTAAAAAAAAATTATAACAAACTTGACTTATAAGATAGATGTCACCAAATTTGGTAAGTCTAGCTCTTATCTCTGAGATGACGCTGATATATACATTATATATACATTATAGGGTCGAAGATAACTCCTTCTGCCTGTTACGCACTTTTCGCATTTAATAAACTTAATAGACTATATATTATTTTGAAGTACAGGGTCTAATTAGTCTCTTTGCTTACTTTTTATTATGTATTATATTTTTACTTATTTTATTACAAAGCAAACGAAACTCTTTTTGATCAGTTAAGTAATAATAAATTGAATTTGATAAAAAGTTAAGAATGAATTTCATAAGGTGTGGGACACTGCACCAGCTGTCGAGACAATCAACTGCATCATCATCATCATAAACCGCACTCAGTCTCTCAGTAAGTTCATAACTAGATTCCACGTGCTAGCTCTCTCTCTCTCTCTCTCTGTCTCTCTCCGTTTCCCTCTCTCTTCTACGCTCTTTCTCTTTGTCTGTTTGTCTGCATGTCTGTGTAACTACCCACACCCAAGCGTTGTCCCAGTTTGACTCCTGTGAGCTCAACGGCGTCTCACGTGTGTCGGTCCAGATACTTTTATATCTGTATCATGTCACTCTTCCATCAGCGGCGCGTCGTCGACTCGACCACAAGGTGGACAGGTTGTGGTTTCACTTGTTGTTCGACTAGACGCTGTCTGTAATTGAAATGCTGGATTGGCCGGATTCAAGAATTGTTGTTGTTAGAATAGCGTGGGCGCATTAGCTGATTGCATTTTAGCCAAATACTTTATTAACAGTTGTCCATGGCCTAAACGTGACGCTGTGTGGGTCTTCAAAGCACACGAATCGTGTGGATAATACTGAAAATATCAGACCTTTTTGACTAGATTCTCGAACAGCTGCCGAACTGGTTTTTCATCTCTATAGCAGATGTTTGTATCGCCAGCTCTTTAATGGCTTTAAAAGCTCCCAATCTGATTGAACTTCGCACCTTAAAAGAACATAATCGAGAGCTACTGTTCATGGAAGCATAACTTCTAGATCGCGTGTCATTCGACGAATTTGTTCAGCCACAAATGACCTCTCACCTCTCGGTGCGTGTTTAATGTTTGGGGCGGATTGTTTGTCATACGTGAGCCTATTGAACTTCTGCGCTTTGTATTTCTTTGACAGGAAGTTATAAATTTCCAATTTCCTTTTACCTTCCCATACAGGAATCACGGGTGGGAGTAATTACGTCTTGATTTGGCCTTCATGTGTGACTGGGCATGAGTTTATTAGCCAAGCTACATATCAAAAGGGCGTAACATACTAATACTAATGAGTGTTTGTTTTCGTGTGACAGTTCAGGGAATTCATTGATCGAAGTAAAGCATTCTCTAACTGAAGATGTGAACAATATTAGTTAATATTAATTAAACAATTCACTTTTAATTATATATTATATTATTCTATATATAAAACTTATAGCTAGTTGAAATTACATGAAACAATACTCTCACAGAATACCCCCCTCAAGATTTTAACAGTAATTCACACTTACCAAAAAGTAGTTAACTGACAACTGTTAATCTTATACAATTCTGCAAATTGTTTATCTTCTTTTTTTTTTAGTCTGTACAAATAATGGACAATAAATTATTTTACTACGTAATGCGACACCTTTGGGACTTGCTTTTGACAACCCTTTGCGTTGACTTGAAATTTATTTGGTATTAGTCATGTTGTCACATACATTAAGAGACACATACGTACTTCTCAAACTCATGCTTGGCTTGCTTATTTGTTTATTTAACATTCAATTCATTTGCGAGTGCGGTCTGTGTTAATGTTTGTTTACTGTGGCGCCGTTCATTTGACGCTGAGACTTTAAACTTAAAGACTGGTAGCTCCCAGCTCCGAGCTCCCACGTACGTATCTCAGAGCTTGCCGCATGTGGCATGCCACGCAGTTGACCTTAGCTTCCCCATCAGCGGCAATTGCAATCCCCTTATTAATAATTTTGCCTCATAATTGCGTTTACTCAGTGCACGTTGTTCAACCTCTGTATATGTGTGTGTAAGTAATCGTTTGTGCATGTGTGTGTATGTGTGTGTTTGTATATAAACTTATGTTCTTGTCTAATCTGGTTGCATATAGTACATACATAGTAATTGTAAAATTGCGCGAAGCAACATCTGAAGCGGCAACAATTGAACAACTTGAGTGTTTGTAGATGTCGTTGTCGTTGTTGATGGTGTTGTTGTTGTTGCCGTAGTTCTCCTCGTTTTAGTTGTTGTTGTCGGGCAGCTGGTAACGTCACCAGCCTGTTGAATGATAGCACTAACTTGAAACCGGTTTCGTTAGTTTGTTTATTCAGCTTTTGATTTGCCAAAAAAAACGAAGTTTGTGTCTTGACCATTGAAGAAACAGAAACACCTGCTGCCAATCTTTGCGAAAAGGGTAAAACAACGAAATAAAGAAGATTTCGCAAAGCAAAACAAAGCACAGCAAAATAAGCAGCTGGTATTGAGTCAAGGAGAAGCAAGAAGGACAAAGATAAGTAAGAAATCAAGATCTCTCTCTCTTATTTTCACTGCTCTTGAGTTGTCTGTAGTTCAGTACAATGGGATAGTTCAAGGATATATGTAATTTTTATACCCTTTGCCAAGACATCATGATTTTGCCATTAAATGTGCAACGCATTAAATTGTTATTTACGATTCCATCAATTAAATGATTATTGTGTTTTATTTTAAAGTTGAGTGGAACAAAGTCTAGTCTTTAATAGTAGTTTATAATTTATATTTATTTAACATTGTTGCTAAGAGTTTTCTCAAATCAGAAACTGAAAAGCAGATGCATAACAGCTGCAAGTTATGAGTATAATTTGATTCGCAGTATCCGTCTGCCTTTTTCGCACTCATTCTTATTCACATCTTTTTGCGTGTCTTTTACATCTCTTCCATCTTTTCGCCAGTTTGCCAGATGTATATATACATATATATATATATTTATATATATATATATATATATATATATATATATATACCCGCATATGGCCATCGTATGTTTGCCGTTGCGCATTTTTAATAATTTTAAAAGGAATTATTTTATAAATTCGCGTCGCATTACTGCGCATTTCCTGTCCCTTGACAATAAGAATGAGATTGAGAATTCATTGAGAAATCAAACCCAACTCAACGATCCGAAACTAGGACTAATGACTGGGTATTATATAAGGGCGACACATTCAAAGTTCAAACTGTCACATAGTCTAAATTTGTAGTTTTGTCTGTCTAATTAATTTGTTTCCTCTTCACATTTGCCACAGTGGCACGCCGCATGTGGTAAGTTCAAGCCGCAATTTCATATCTTGTTGGTTAAAGTATCCTAACATTCGCATAGATACGTTGCCTTTCTCCATGTTCACTTTTATTGTATTTTACGAAAACTTTCTGCGCACATGTGTGTGCCACGCCCACTTCACAACTCCCTCTAGTTTTTAATTACCCTCGTTCGTGCCGTTTGTTTAGAGAAATAAAAGAGCTGCGCATTAATTAATGCGAGAATGGAAATAATTAATTGGACAAGTGGCCACATGACCCAAAAATTCAGCTGTGTGCGCTCTGAAGGACATGCGAAGTAGTCGTTACAGTGAATCATAGCTATAGGCAAATGTATAGAGTAATTTCCGTTTCCTGATTTACTTCTCTAGCAGAGACTTCACTTTAAATAGGCATAAAAATATTCTTAATTTGAGTACGGAAAATCTTGAAAGTTGCTTGATGAAGTACTGAATTGCGAAAGATTAATTTTATTAATTCTATAGCGAATCGTTAAAATTAAGAATAATTAATCAATGCTAGCTTGAAAAATATTATTTACATATAGCTAACATTCACTTTAGCTAACATTACTTTCATATTCTTATTCACATTCTCTATAAGTAGAAATGTGCTTATCACATGACACACACCAGTGCTCTGGATTAAGGTGTGCACTTTGCACAGGGGGGCATGCCCCATTTGGTGGCATGTCAGTGCATAAAATTGAATATGAAATTGCTTGGCAATGCAAGTGTGACAAGTGTGGCAAGTGTGATGCTCGTTGGCTGTTGGCTGTTGGCCGTGTCTATGGGCTCAGCTCGTAGCTTTTGTTGTTGTTGAAAAGTGTCAATGAACGATTTTAGCCTGTTTGCCTTTTGTTTGTGCTTTGCGTATTGTGGGTGGGTGTGTGTGTGTGTGTGTGTGTGTAGAGGAAATGAAAGAACGACCAGTTTGAGTAGTTGTTGTTGTTGTTATTGCCATTGTCGGAACAAGAGCGACACACTGGAGCACATGAGCACATTGGCTGCAGGGCATCACAGCTCAGAGAGTTACTGATCCATGGCATTCAATTGTCGAGCAGCAGCAACAATAACAACAACTACAACTATGACACAAAAGCCAAACTGACAATTGACTGACAAATTTGATGACAAATATATACATATATACATATTCATATGTACATGCGGATACGTTTGTATATCCACATCCGTTATGCTTGCCCTGAATATTTTAAGTGCTTTATGAGTTTTTAATTATTTGTATTAATTATCTTTTCTCTCTCTCTCTCTGTCTATCTCTTGCAGCCAGTGTGAGCTCCACTTTGGCAGCCAATTCAGCAGATTCAGATCAGAAAGGACCCGTCTTCCTCAAGGAACCCACCAATCGCATTGACTTCTCAAACTCTACTGGCGCCGAAATTGAATGCAAGTCAAGTGGAAATCCCATGCCTGAAATTATCTGGATCCGTAGCGATGGCACCGCCGTTGGAGATGTACCCGGTCTGCGTCAGATCTCGTCGGATGGCAAGCTGGTCTTCCCACCCTTCCGTGCCGAGGACTACCGCCAGGAGGTTCATGCCCAGGTCTACGCCTGTCTGGCCCGTAATCAATTTGGCTCAATCATCTCAAGGGATGTTCATGTGCGAGCGGGTAAGTTGTCGGTGTTCTAGAGAGAGCACGATGGGGTCTACTGAGTGCAGAGCAAGCTGGTCGGATGCTGGTTAAATACAGTAGGATAATTAACAACAAATTACTTAAATTTCAGCTATTAAATGTAGAGTTTGTAATTATCAAGGAGTTCAAAAAATCAAAAGATTGTTGAATGAGTTTTACTAAGTTAATATTGGAAAATTGACAACAAATTAACTAAGATCCAACTATGAACGTTAGCGCTTGTAATTGTCAATTAATAAATTGATAAATTAATTTAACAAAGATTTTTATTTGTTTATTTAACGTGAACAAAAGGCACAAACATTTTTGTAAAGAAAACTATTTTTAGGTAAAACTCTAAAAATTATTTTAACATTCTGACTGTATAAAATGCAAAGTTTTGAAAGTTTAAATAATGAAATAATTATTTTATTATTTTAAATCTTAAATTCATAGGTTGTCCGATATTTTATTTATATTTTTGGAATACCTAATTCAAGTTTAAGCCACATCCAATGCTTGCACTGCACTCAATCAAACATTTTTTTCAGATTTTCAGCAAGTTTCGGCACAAATTAAACATCGTTGGTTTCCAGTTTGTCGCCTGTCTACGTTGTTTTAGGGCTGCCAACTTGTTTGCATTATTTGGTATATTTTAGTTAGGGAAACGCTTAATAATATCCGACTAAGATCGATGGAGTATTCTGCGAAGAAGGAAAACTTTTCAATTGCATTGCGTTGCCAGTTGGCATTTCCTTAAAACGATTTGTTATTTGCACTTTCGAGCTGTCCAAAGTGTTAAAATGTTGCAGTACTTTGCTGTTTTTGGTAAGATCCCTGGTCTGGGCCACTTGGTCACTTTAGGTGCAGGTAGGAGACATGTGTTCAGTGTTGTAATCGCCGTCTATACAATTTCACTGTAATTCATCGTTGGGCAAGCTGTTGTTGATGATGCAATTGCCACATCGTCTGGCCTATCGCCTTATAGAGGTGGCCAGAGTTCAGCAAGTTCAGTTTATCGAGTTATGAGTTCGCTGTGTAAATATCCATTACTTCCGCTTGCATAAACCAGCACTAAATAGGCCAGAGTTGATGGCATTTTACCTAATTATGTTACAATCATGTGAGCAACACCTCCACTCCCCACAACAGCACCACCTGGCGACCATAGATGACAACAGTTCCAACTCAACCTCGCTTAGTCACCGGGCGTCTTTACTCGTCGCGGCAGTTGACGTGTTTGTTAGCAATTAGGCCTTGCTAAGAGGCCTAGCCCAATCTCTGTTCCCCCCTGTTTCCAACCGCTTTCCACCCTGTCCAACCTCATTATTGTTGGCTTTGCTCAGCTATTTAACTAAGAGAATTTATCATGTTTGCTTAGTGCCAAAAATATATATAAAATGTGAAGAAATATGGCCTGAACACGGCTTCACCTAAGAAAAAAGTTTTTAATTAATATTAAGCTTGACTGTGATTATGTTTTTTTTCTTCGCACTTTTCACTTAATTGGCCGTCTAATTGTTTTCCGAAAAACCGGAAACAAACAAGATTATTTCTGGGAACTCTGTTGAAAAAGTTGTCAAGGTTAAACAGGTGCTTTCAGCGTGAGAATCGTTTGGTTCTATCATTGAGTTTCATATTCGCACAACAATTTATTTAACACACACAATCTCATTCACAACACCACATTACAGTTGTTGCCCAATACTACGAGGCGGATGTGAACAAGGAGCATGTGATTCGGGGCAATGCGGCGGTTATCAAGTGCTTGATACCCTCATTTGTTGCCGATTTCGTTGAGGTTGTCTCCTGGCATACCGATCAGGAGGAGAACTACTTTCCTGGCACAGAATATGGTGCGCCGTACAGCAAACAACTATTCTATAACTTCTCTCTAAAGTATCTTTGCACAATTTAGAATTAGGTCTCTACTAAACGCATGGTCACAGTGAACAACGAAACCCTTCATTCAATCATGTTTCATCAACTACTATTTATCCCATTTTTATATGTACATTTATTTTTGTTTCTTCTCTATACGTTCTTTAGTCGTTTCGCAACACTATGAAGAGGATATACACAAGGCGTTTGTCATACGCGGCAATTCGGCCATATTGAAATGTGATATACCATCGTTTGTAGCTGACTTTGTCAATGTTATATCCTGGCATACCGATCAGGAAGAGAATTTTTATCCAGACACTGAATATGGTGTGTTTTCACTCTCTCACTCTCTCTCTCGCTCGCTCGATTTCTGCCTCTGCGTGTGTATGTGTGTGTTGGTGTGTTGCAAAACAGCACTACTTTTAACTATGTCTACAAATCATATACTCCCCCAACAACAATCGCAACAACACACAACACATGTACAGTGCTGTTAACAAACACTAAGTACTAGCCAAATAGCAACAACAACACCCAACACTGGTACACTAATAACTGTAAAATACGCGCCACCACACAAGTGTATCTCTGCAATGAGCTAACTCAATTAACCAACACTGGTCAGGTTACACTTCTCCATGTCAAGTGTTTCAGTTTCAGCGTTTCGACTTTAGTTTCTTTATTTTTTGTATTATTGAACATAAATTTGATTTTTGTTTTTATAGTTTTGTCATATGCTTATCCATCAATGTTTGTTCAATTTGCTTTAGTCGTTACCCAATACTATGATACCGATGTAAATAAGGCCTATGTGATACGAGGTAATGCAGCAGTTCTCAAATGTGAGATTCCCTCGTTCGTTGCTGATTTTGTTAGTGTTGTCTCCTGGCACACGGATCAGAATGAGGACTTTTTACCAGGCTCCGAATATGGTTTGTTCACTTCAATATGTTTATGTTTGAGGTTATGTATAGAGATTTGTATTCTAGATTAACGAGTTTCCTTTTCCCCTCTCCATGTTTTCATTTAATTTTTATGCATTTATCCATATTACAAAGATTGCTTGTTTTCTCAGTGCGTGTTTATTAGCCATGTTCCTAAAACTATTATTAACCTCCAGCCCCGAGACTTTCTCAGGGAAGTTGCACATACCCATGCCCATGACTATGGCCATGCCCATGACCATGGCATAGCTAAATATTTATGTACATCTCATCAAATTGCGCATTAAGGTGCATTAAATGCATTCGCTGCTCTTGATTCTTATTAGTCGTGTAGTCTTATTTCAATTAGTCTCTTGATGATTTTCACACGCCCGACACACGCAAGGTGTCCATCCTTTCCCTTGCACTCTCACCATCATCACGTAATCTCTTTCACTCTTTCCACTCCACTCCTCTACTCTCTACTCTCACTTATGCAGTTGTGCAGCAATTCTACGAGTCGGAGGTTAATAATGAGTATGTCATACGCGGCAATTCGGCAGTGTTGAAGTGCTCGATTCCCTCGTTTGTGGCGGACTTTGTTCAGGTAGTATCCTGGCAGGATGAGGAAGGTCAACTCTATGGCACACTCGACGAGCAACAGGGCACGGGTGCGATTCTATAGCTCTTAAAACATACCTACTATAGGATTTGATTATCTACCTTCCCTATTATCTCCCGCTCTTTTCCCATTTTCATTTCTTAACTTGTTTCAGCGCGATTTTTCATTTTTCTCTACTTCTTTTGTTGTATTTTAAAACTTTTCCATCGCATTTTACAGTCGTCAACCAGTACTATGAGGCTGAAGTTGTATCGGAGTATGTGATCAAGGGGAATACGGCGGTTCTTAAATGTACTATTCCAAGTTTTGTGGCCGACTTTCTGCGTGTTGAGGCCTGGGTAGCAAGTGATGGCACGGAATACATACCTCAGGATGACTTTGGTAGATTCCCAACTATTCTGATTGTTACTCATAAGCAGCGGTTACCTACACTATCCCAATTCCATTTATAATACCTTTTCCCAAATGCATTGGCTTTCTTTATTCTTGTTGCTTTTGTTCATTTTCCATCCAGTTGTGAATCAGTTTTATGGCGCCGATATTTTAATGGAGTATGTAATCAAGGGGAATGCGGCAGTATTGAAGTGTTCCATTCCTTCGTTTGTGGCTGATTTTGTTCGGGTTGAGTCCTGGATCGATGAGGAGGGGACAGAACTCCGTCACTCTGACAACTATGGTACACAAAACTTAAGCTTAAATTTACTTAGATTCGATGTCACTAAGAGTATCTGTAACTGGGTTTCCTCCTTCCCAAAACGCTTCCCCCTTTACTTTTGATTTCATCTTATTTTCCCGCCTCTTTGTGCATTTTCCAGTCGTAAATCAGTTCTATGAGGCCGAAATTATGACCGAATATGTTATAAAGGGCAATGCGGCAGTTTTAAAGTGTTCGATTCCCTCGTTTGTCGCTGATTTTGTGCGTGTCGAGTCCTGGATTGATGAGGAAGGAAATGTTTTGACATTCTCCGACAATTATGGTGGGCACCCGTAACATTTGTGACGTTGTAGTCTTAGGTTTAAGTTAAAAGCCCTCCAAATCCAAATCCAACCCAAATCATAAGTTATCCGTTCCTTTGACTTTATTTCATGTTTTATTCCACGCAGTTGTTTCACAGTTCTACATAACCGAGGCTGAGAATGAGTATGTGATTAAGGGCAATGCGGCGGTGGTCAAGTGTAAGATTCCCTCGTTTGTAGCGGACTTTGTGCAGATTGAGGCCTGGGTAGACGAGGAGGGGGTTGAACTTTGGCGTGATAATTCAAGCAGCGCCTATGGTATAGTCTAAACAAAACATATTTTCCTAATTAGCTGTTAACGCTTACTTAGCTCTTAAACTTATCTTTCCCAACTTTTACCTTCATCATTTGCACTTATCCAACTTTGTTTTCTTTCCCAAATCTAAACTCACATTTGCTTCAGTTGTCATTCAATCCTATGAATCGGAGGCGGACAATGAATATGTCATTCGTGGCAACTCTGTGGTCATGAAGTGCGAGATTCCATCGTATGTGGCGGATTTTGTTTTCGTTGATCTCTGGCTGGACTCAGAGGGTCGCAATTATTATCCTGATAATGCCGAGGAGACCGGTACTCTTCCCATTTACGAATAGCTATCTCTTAATAATCTTATGTGGTCGCATGAGCTCCAATTGCAAAAGTTTGGTGTCCTCAAAGTATTCCTTACATCATTTAAATGTACAATTTCGTTAATTTTCCTAATTTTATTTTTCGTGCCACCTTCGTTTATCTCTCAGTTGTGCATCAGTTTTATCAGACACGCGTCATCGATGAGTTTGTGCTGCGTGGCAACTCTGCCACGTTGAAGTGCCTGGTGCCCTCGTTTGTGGCCGATTTTATAGACGTTGAGGCTTGGTTAGACGAGGAGGGTGTGGAGATCACACGTCCTCTTCCCGACGAATCCCTGGGTAAAGCGTTGTCAGATTGCAAATGCTTAAGTTTACGTTTAGTTCTAGTTTCTAGCTAGAAGTCTAAATCCTTTAAACACATCACATTTATTATCTTTTTCTAATCATGTCCTCCACTTCCGATATCCTCATCAATGCCATTTCAGTGGTCAAACAGTTCTTTGAGTCGCAAGTATACGATGAGTACGTGATCAAGGGCAATGCAGCCATATTCAAGTGTCAGACTCCGTCGTTTGTCGCTGATCATATCGATATAACCGATTGGATTGATACCGAGGGCGGTGTCTATACCAAAAATATAACGGGTATAAGACTTTCGTGTATATTGGTAACATTGTAGAAACATGAAGGGGGCAGTCCATCCACTTTAACCTTTATGATTTAATCTTATTTTCCTCATCATATACGTATGTTAGTTCTGTGGATGCCCATCAACAATTTCCTATCTCATCTACTTCAGTTGTGCCACAATCCTACAGCGTCAATGTCATGGATGAGTCCATCTTGCGTGGCAATAGCGCAATTCTCAAGTGCCACATTCCCAGTTTTGTTGCCGACTTTATAATGGTCGATTCATGGGTTGAGGACGAGGAGCGTGAGATATATCCGCAGGCCGATGTCACAGCTAGCGGTAAATCCTAGCTTTAAGTTCTCTCCTAAGTGTTAGCCTTGTTTCTATTGCCACATACACAATACTTCCCGTCCAAATACATTCCATTTGCCAGCTTGTTGCTCGATTCGATCACTCAGTGCCTTGGTCCTTGAGACTCTCTTCTAACAGGTTTTCCTCATTGCTGCGCTGTTAGGCATTTGATTACTTCATTCTTTACTTTTAATTTCAATTACAAATTTACTTTTTTTTTTTCATACGTTTTCTTTTGACCGAAATCTGTAAAACTCCTCTTTTTTTATTTTGATATCCTTTCCCGCTATATCCCGAACTCCAAGAGTCGCTCCTGACTTGCCCAGAACCTACCCCTTCATGTAGTTGAAAGTAGCGTTGTTTTGTAGCCTAGTGTAAATAAATTCTCTGTAAATATGTATAAACAAAAATGCTAATAATCTCAACTCAAATGAACAATTTGTACATATGTATGAAAGCATAAGCAAACATTTATTCAGAAACTGTTTAACAAACATCCATCAAACATGATCTATAATCTATAATCCACATCAGCTAAAATATTGGCATTTTTGTTGAAGCATGAGAATCATCAATGATTGCCAAGAAATTGTGGAAAATAAATGAGAATTTGTTTATAAAGTAATTCAATTTAAATGTAATTATTTCCCTGTGAATTTCAACAAGTTTCCCACAATTTCTCATCAATCAAAGCATTGCTTGAAATGGTGCATAGTTAGTTATAAGATATAAGATTTTGCTCAGATTAATTTAGTTCTATTTAATTGAACTAATTAATAATCTGAACAGAATATTGTTGGTGGTAAGGCTGAAACTAATGTTAAATAATTAAATTAAATTAATTTACTTTTCTAACATTTTTTACATTCCAAATAAAGTATTCAGTCTTACCCATACAATTGTACATAGCAACTAATTAAATCTATTTAATATTAGTATTTGTACACAAATCGCATTTTGAAAGTCACATTGCATGATGTATTAACAAATGACACAATCTTTCAGTTGCGCAATGCTTTCAGATCAAAGACAAAATGTATATATATGTGAAATGCTTATTTATAAGCTGAACTGTTGTGTGGCTTTCGAATGTGTAGCGAAAAATTCAATTAAAGCAACAATTTTAATTGAATTTGATCAATTGTATAAAAAGTAGCTTTATTTGTATGCTAGCTTAGGTTCTCTACAAAGGCCATTACTAATGTACTTTTTCTTTTTATTAATTATCTTATAATTAAAATCAAAATAAATTAGATGGCAAATATCTTGTATTGCCCTCCGGCGAATTGCACATTCGTGAAGTTGGACCCGAAGATGGATACAAGAGCTATCAATGCCGCACCAAGCATCGTTTGACCGGAGAGACACGACTTAGTGCGACCAAGGGACGCTTGGTTATCACAGGTAAGTCGGCCTTGTTTGCCAATTTATTGTTTATACGTTCCACAAAAACTTTAGTTATTCATTCTGATAAGATTATACGTAAAGTACTATATAAATTAATTAATTAATCTGTTAAATAAAAAATAAATAAAATTAATTAAATCGATCATATTTATTGTACTTTTGTCCTTCATTGCACTAATTAATAGTTCTATCAAAAGAATAATAACTAAAGTTCATAATTGCTAAATATATTTCACACAAATATAAATCATTATTAAAATACTCTAAAAACTTTAAAGTAATTTGTAAAATTTTCTAGTTGTTAAATTTAAATATATTAATTATATTAATTTTAATAAAAAACAAAATAATTTTTAAATTTATTTTATAACTGATAACGTAGCTAAAAATGGTCATAAGAAACATGACATAATTTAACCATTATCTTGTAAAGAAAATAGCAGAACTTGAACATGATTTTGATTATTCAAGTTTATATATTAAACATATGTATATTAAATAAATAAAAAGTAATTGAATCCAATTTTTTTATATAATAGTTGTGTGAAAATTATTTAGTTAAAATAATTTGATACAAGGAATTAGCCTCAATTGATAAACTATTCATTCAGTTTAGGCTTAAGTACTTTATCAAATTCAAATATATTTGGAATTTTTATTGACGTTTAATGTTTAAATTTATTGTTAAATAAAAATGTTAAATAAATAATAAGACAAATTTCCAAATGTATTACGTATAATAGGGAAAAAGTTTAATTTTAAATTATAAAATAAAGTAAAAATCTTTTTCCCTGTTATGCTTATAAATTACTGATTCAGTAATTTATGAAATATTTTACAAATTTTGAAAGCAACAATATTTTGATACCATTGATTATATTTCAATATTCAATCAAAAAGATTTTTCGCTTAAAATCTTTTTCTTTGTGAAGAATAAAGCGAATTTGTAAAACTAATTAATTTATGTTTTTCTCATTTGGTTTTAATTTAAATATTTTCGCATTTGTCAAAATATTGTTGCTCTCTTAAGACTAAATTGAAAACTGCCTGAATGTTGGGATAGGGTACTCGACAATGATATGAGCTTGAAATAAAGCCAATTGAAAGCAAATTTAAGAGTTATCCGTGGTCCGTTTTGATTAGAGCCTTACCAGGGCATTTTAATTGAATACTTTTCGTAAACCTTTTGCCAATGCGCCCAAGGTAAGTGCCAACAACTAGACGTAGTTCTAATAATTAAAAAGAAAACTTATATGCAAAATTGTAATATCATTTTCCGTTTGGATTCATTCACAGAGCCAGTTGGCAGGGTTTCGCCCAAGTTCCCAACCACATTGACAAGTAGCAGCTTCACGAGCGCGGCCAATGATAGCCTCACTTTGTTGTGTCCCGCTCAGGCCTATCCGGCGCCATTATTTAGGTGGGCTAGACATTGACATCTCAGTAAACTAGACCCAACTTTGGCCGGTTTTTCGGTGTCTTCCACTTCAAAGATTTAGCATTTTCCTCAACTTTCTTTTAAAGAACCCATTGCAAGCGTTGGCCCACGTCTGCTTTCTGGCAATGATATCAAAGTGGTGCAATATGCCGCCCAGCATCCCATTACCTTGCTCTGTCCAGCACAATCGTATCCTATGCCCATGTTTAGGTAAGATCTATCCCAACTGCGGCCAGTATTTGACTTGATTATATTCCCAAATTAGAGCCTGTTGGTAGTGTTGGACCCCGTCTCACTAGTGGCGATGAGTCTCGTATCCTCAAGGTGCACATGGAGCGCAGTGCCACATTATTGTGCCCAGCTCAGGCCTATCCGGTGCCATTCTTTAGGTAACCTAACCCAACATCAGGTTTTATTGCAATCGACTTGCATGCTAAGCTCCCATTTGTAATCTTTCAAAGAACCCGTGGCAAGTATGAGCCCCAAGATAACGGCTGCTGATGATGCCATCAAAATACCCAAAGTATTAATGGGCCACAGTGCCACTCTGATGTGCCCAGCTCAGGCCTACCCTGTACCCTTCTTTAGGTAAACTAACCCAACATTTAGACACAAAACAAAATCCGCGTTCCAATTACTTAAGAACTTCTATCGATTCAGAGCCCGTCGGTAGCGTCAGTCCACAATTGAATGGGAATGGCAATCAGGAGCACATAACTCTCACTCGTGTTCCACTCAATCAAAGCGTAGCTCTAATGTGCCCAGCTCAAGCCTATCCAGTGCCCTTCTTTAGGTAATGCTCCATATCCGTATCCCAACATTAGGCTTTCTATTTGTCGTGGCATCATTACATTAGAAGTGTCTTTTGTTTTTAAGAACCCGTTGGCAGTGTTGGTCCAAGATTAACCTCAGGTGATGATTCCCGCACCACAAAGATTCAGCTTTCCATGAGTATTACTTTACTTTGTCCTGCTCAGGCATTTCCTGTGCCTTTCTATAGGTAAGATCCAAATTCAGGCAGTAATACCTTTTTCTTAACCGTGTCACCATACATAACCTTGACTCAATTAATTTGCAGAGCCAGTGGGTAGTGTTAGCCCCAAAATAAATACTGGCGAGGATTACAAACACATTAAGGGCAAGAGTGCTCAAGATTTGAGTTTATTGTGTCCTGCCCAGGCATATCCGCAGCCTTTCTATAGGTAATATCCCTGAACAATCAAGAGCAGTTTTCAAGTATTCTGTTTCAATAAGTTCAATCTCTATATACTTCGATTACAGAACCCATCGGTAGTGTTAGTCCCAAGATAACAAACGCGGATGATCTGAAACATGTGAAGATTAAGAACTTACATAGCCTCAGTCTTTTGTGTCCAGCTCAAGGGTATCCTCAGCCGGCTTCTAGGTAAAGTTAGCTCTAATCCCAACATATCAGCTGCTTAATAGAGAATCCCTGTTTGACGTGATGAGACATTTCCCTGTTTGCAGAGCCCGTTGGAAGTGTTGCACCCAAGCTGATCTACTTAGAACGCTTTAAAATGATGCAAATTGAGGGCGGCATCAGTTTCAACATACAGTGTCCTGTACAATCATACCCTATGCCTGTTTTCAAGTAAGAATCCCATGTCCAACATTCAGTTAGTTTAGACTTGGTATCGCCATTTAAACTGTTTGTTAATTGCGCTTTCTAGAACCGGTTGGCAGTGTACGTCCGAAAGTCAGTCCCCAAGACAAGCACCAGTTTATAGATGTGGAGCTGAATAACAGCTATGCTTTACTCTGCTTGGCCCAATCCTATCCAACGCCCGCTTTCAGGTGGGTGGCAATTTGATTACACTCCATGTGACTTGACCCCGCCCATCAGCAGACAGTTTTCTAGCATAATAAAGTGCATGTCGTGCTAAACAGAAAATGAAAAACTATTCCAATTTTCCTATTATAGAACCCGTTGGCTCAGTCAAGCCCAAAATAAATGTCCAGGACAAATTGCAGACACGCGAGATTGCCCAGAATGTTGGATTCGCTCTCCTCTGCCCGGCACAATCGTATCCTATGCCTGCCTTCAGGTACCGACTTCTTGAATAACTCCACTGCATGTTGTAACGCCATTTTGTAAGCTATAAATTCCTCAAATTGCCTCAATTTATGGCGAGACTTGACCACAGAAGAACAATATAATTCAAGTGATTATTGCGTTAGCCTCATTTCCAGCATTTCCATCATTTTCTGCTGGCAGTTTTCAAATTATTAAAGATAGCACACTATATTCATGTTGTTTACAGAACCCATAGGGAGTGTTCCACCAAAAGTTGGCATAGCCGATGAGTTATCCAATACAAGAACTGTACTAGGAGCCAGTTTCAACCTGAAGTGTCCGGCACAATCGTATCCTATTCCAGCTTATAGGTATGCTAATTCAGGCAGTTGTGGGGGGAGTAGGATAGATATATCATGATTGTACTCATATATACTTTGCAGAGCCCATTGGTAGCGTTCCACCCAAGGTTAGCATAGATGATGAAGTGGCCAATGCTCGTGCGTATGTGGCCAAAACATTAAGTCTTAAGTGTCCCGCACAATCGTATCCCATACCCGCCTATAGGTATGTTCCTCAATCCCAAATATACAATACTCCTGACTCAACATTCAGCTAGTATTTTGGTCAGAATTGCACTTAAGAGTTGGTTTCTTAATCTGCTTTAGAGCCTGTTGCTTCTGTGCCCCCCAAATTGAATCTACTCGAAAGGGTTCGTACCATGGAAGTACTCTTGGGCACGGAATATGCCATGCAGTGTCCCGGCCAAGCATTCCCAGTGCCCATTAACAGGTAAAGCTCCAATCCCCAACTCAACTTCAGGCGGTTTGATATGCTCTTAAGATTAATAATATCAATGATAAGTTTCAATTGATGCAAATCAAGTTGGGTCGCAACTTTGCCATGCAGTGTCCTGGTCAGGCGTATCCTGTGCCTGTAGTTCGGTTAGTTTCATTGTCAATGGCTTGAGTTCCCAACCAACATGTCAGGGTTTCGTTTGTAATCAAATAAACATCATAATTTTTCTATATTAGAACCCATTGGGGCTGTTCCTCCGAAAATAACGAATCTGCACGACAAATTTCAATTTGTTCAAGTGAAATTAAATGAGGATTATGCCATGAAATGTCCTGGTCAAGCGTATCCTGTGCCCATCGTTAGGTTAGTTTCAATTGAGAATCCCAGAAACATGACATTTATGGCAGAGTTTTCGTATCAAATTCAAAGTATTATCTTCTTTTAGAACCCATAGGGTCTGTGCCGCCAAAAATCACTAGTCTGCATGATAAGTTTCAAGTTCTGCAAGTGAGACTCTCGGAAGATTATTCCATGCAGTGTCCTGGCCAAGCATATCCAGTACCCATCGTTAGGTTAGTTATAGCGCAAACGTTTTCCCATTATATACAACATTCAAAAAGGCAGTTAAGAGTTTGGTTCTTGATTCTCACAACTTTCTATTGTAGAACCCGTGGGCTCAGTGGCCCCAAAAGTCGATACACGAGATGAATTCACCTTTGCGAGAACTCAGCTTGGGTCAGCCAAGGCTCTTATTTGCCCAGCTCAATCGTATCCCATACCTGTATTTAGGTAAAGTCTACCTTTGGTCTCCCAACATTCAGGCAGAAGTTAGAGAAGGAATCCATAAAAATTGCTTTGTTTTCCTCGTAGAACCCGTGGGCAGCGTTGCCCCTAAAGTTGATATTAAAGATGAGATTAACTATGCTCGTGTGGCGCTGAATCATAGTCTAGCTATAGTGTGCCCAGCTCAGTCGTATCCAGTTCCTTCCTTTAGGTAAGCCCTATTCCAGCATTCAGCATTCAGGAGGTTTACTTTAGCTATTCCTGGGAATGCTTCTTATTCTTCTCTAATATTGCAGAGCCCGTAGGAAGTGTGGCACCCAAAGTTGATCCCAATGACCGCATCAAATGGGTAGACAAACCCAAGGGTAACTCCTTAAGTTTACTTTGTCCAGCTCAATCATATCCGACACCCGCTGCACGGTAAGCTGTGACTTTCCCACTTCATATTTCCAGGCAGTTTTCATTAGAGCATTTAGTTTGCTTAAGAACTCGAATAATTGCTTGCAGAGCCTGTAGGGAGTGTGACACCCAAGGTGGATGTCAAGGATCGCATAACGTGGCTCGACAAACCCTCGGGAGAAGCCCTAAACCTGCTCTGTCCAGCTCAGTCATATCCCATGCCTGCTTACAGGTAAAATACCCATTTTACGGCAGTTTTCAAAGAGCTATCGATAGATGTAAATATGTTAAGTTAACTAAGGCGGCATTATTACAGAACCCGTCGGCAGCGTTGGGCCCAAAGTTGATATGCACGATAAGATGGATTTTACAATAAGAAGATCAAACACGTCTTTAAACTTGTTCTGCAAAGCTCAAGGCTATCCGATGCCAGCCTTTAGGTAGTTCACATAACTCTTTAATTAGCTCTTTATTCAGGCAGTTTACAACTTCTAAACATAGTTAGAAGTATAATTTTATGTGTCTGTTATTGTAGAACCAATTAGCACTGTGGCACCCAAAGTTGACTTGAAGGATAAAGTTGCAATCTCTGTTGCCAAAGTTGGCTGGCAATTGAGTTTGATTTGTCCTGCCCAGGGTTATCCCATGCCAGCATTTAGGTAAGAAATATTCTAGACCCTAGACCAGCAACAGGCAGATAAGATATAAGCAGAAATAACTATCTTTCTCTATCAATACACTTAGAACCTGTGGGATCTGTTGCACCCAAAGTGGACATGAATGATAAGCTGAAGTTCTCGTCAAAGCATTTCAATGAATCCTTGAGTATACTGTGTCCCGCTCAGGGTTATCCCATGCCCGCCTTTAGGTGAGCATTTACATTCAGGCAGTTTTTGTATTTGGGAAAGGACATACATATATAGAATTTAGGATTATTTGTAACTTTCAGAACCCGTTGGCTCTGTCGCACCCAAAGTTGATATAAACGACAAAGTTAAGATAGCCATCATCAGGACGAATCATTCATTGAGTTTGGTCTGCCCAGCTCAAGGTTATCCCATGCCAGCATTTAGGTAATCCATAGTCGAGTATCTCTTCCCCCTTTAGGTGTAGTTTTAGTATTTTTAGAGTGAAATCCCTCTTTGATTTCTTGCAGAACCCGTTGGCTCTGTTGCCCCAAAAGTTGAAATTAAGGATAAAGCTGGCATATTTCTGGCCAACTCTGAAAACTCTTTGGCTCTGCTTTGTCCTGCGCAATCCTATCCAATGCCCGCGTATAGGTAATTAGTTCAGTTTAAGCAATTGTCAGATCAAACTAGTCCAATATTTCGGCAGAAGTAGAAGTAGGCTAAATTAATTTTGCTTGCAGAACCTGTGGGAAGTGTTGCGCCCAAGGTTGAAATAAAAGATAAACTGGGTATATTTGTGGCCAAATCAAACTATTCGATGGCTCTGCTGTGTCCAGCTCAGTCTTATCCTATGCCAGCATTTAGGTAAGCTCACATTCAGGCAGTTACCTTACTCAATATCGTCAACTCTTGCAGAACCGATAGGCAGTGTTGCACCGCGTGTTAATCGCAAGGATGAGTTCAATCATGACCGCATTAGCAGCACTCAGTCAATAGCCATACAATGTCCTGCTCAATCGTATCCAGTTCCTGCCTATAGGTAAATTCAGTCGAGTATCCTTTGCCCTTTCAAACAGTTGCCTTGTTCCCTTTCCTTACTGCCTTCAACTTACCCCCAAAACTTCCAAAGCCTGTGGGCAGCGTGGCACCACGTGTCAACAAACAGGATGGCCTGACACGCGATAGCATTCGACTTGAGCAAACTGTTGCCATCTTCTGTCCCGCTCAGGCCTATCCAGTGCCATTCTATAGGTAATTGTCCAAAGCCCTTCAATCTGAAAGCGAGCATAACAAAGTCTTCAAGCATCATTGGCTACGAATTGTAATTAGCTTAAAGTCTTTCCCCCCCCTCTGCAGCATAATTAAACCCAATCACAACAATGTCACGCAACAGGCTCGAACTATTGTTAACATTGTTCTACTCCCCCTACTCTAACCATATTCCTCACTTAGACTCAGAGTTCAGGCAGTTTACAAAGTTTTCAACTTGATCCTGTATTGTATTTGCGTGTACTTTAATAAGTTGTTTGATTTAAGAGCCCGTGGGTAGTGTGCCACCCAAAGTCAGCATTGGGGAGCGTCGCAAGGATGCCGAGGTGCCTCTTAGTGGGGATTTGAGCATTTTTTGCCCAGCACAATCCTACCCAGTGCCAGCTTATAGGTAAGACTACTCAAACAAAAGGCAGTTGTCATTTAGTAATTAGTTCTAGTTTTATTTTAAATAACTAGAATCTGTTTGTTCAATCTGTCTAAATAGAACCTGTTGGCTCTGTTGGGCCCAAGATAAGTGTGGGGGAACATCTCAAGGATGCGGCATCTCAGTTGAACTCTACATTTACGCTCTTCTGTCCCGCACAATCCTATCCAGTGCCCTCCTTTAGGTAAACCGCATTTATTAACTCAACATTCAGTCAGTTTTATTGTCAATTATAGTTTCTAATAGCAACTGTTTTAAATATCGCATTTTCCTAGAACCTGTGGGCAGTGTTGCACCCAAAATCAGTGTTGAAAATCGTCTTAAAAATGCCGAAGCTCAATTGGGAAGCAGCTTTACACTCTTTTGTCCCGGTCAAGCTTATCCAATGCCATTCTTTAGGTAATCTATGCAAAATTTGGTTCAAGATTCAGGCAGTTCGGTATATATAATGTTTTCCTACTCTCAACAATATTTTAACACTATTCTTATAGAGCCTGTAGGCAGTGTTGGTCCACGTCTAACCTCAGGCGACAAGACGCGCAATGTGGATGTTTCGCTTGAAGGCAGCTTCACTTTACTCTGTCCAGCTCAGGCTTATCCAGTTCCCTTCTTTAGGTAGGATCTCCAACCATATTCAGGCAGTTTATTTACTCATTTAGCAGGCATTAAATTTACTTTTTATTTGACTTATAGAACCTATAAGTGGCGCTGCTCCTCGGGTTGCTTTGATACAGAAAACAAATATCGAATATGTTCGTATTGAAGAAACTGTGGCCATCATGTGTCCAGCACAAGGTTATCCTGTGCCTGCTTTTCGGTAATCTCAGAGTTCTCTTCTCTTTACATTTAGACAGTTTTCGTTAAAGTCTATATTCTGGCTTTTCCTAATCGCTTTTCTCTTCTTTAGAACCAATTAGCAGCACTGTGCCCAAAGTCGTTTCGTTGGCAAAATTCGATATGAAAACTTTTGAAGGCTTAAGTACCTTGGCTTTATTATGTCCAGCTCAAGGTTATCCTGTTCCTGTTTTTAGGTAAACAATGTCAAGCTGAAGTAGAAGTACTCAACATTCAGGTGTATTGTTAGTTTGTATTTATATTAAGTGTATGAGAACTTTTCAGAACCTGTTTCGAGCACAGCACCTAAGGTGCCTCCTCTACAGTCACGTCCGTTAGTTGTGCCCGGACACTCAATTATTTCCATTCTATGTCCAGCTCAGGGTTATCCTGCACCTAGTTTTCGGTAAGCTTAAGCCTTGTTCAAGTATCTATCCAACATTCCGGCTCTATATTAAATATTAGCGGCTCTTTATAAATGAATTGTAAAATTTCGTTGCCCTTTTCAGAGCCCATTGGCAGCAGCCCGCCCAAAATTAATGCGTTGACCTATAAACCCAACACAGTTGAACTCCAAGCTGCCACTGCAATACTCTGTCCAGCCCAAGGTTATCCAGCTCCAAGCTTTAGGTGTGTTATTAAAGAAGATATAATAGAGTTTAGGGAACTGAAAAGTATCCATCCAAAACCAACATCAGGCTGGGGATTTCATTTCAAATATTAAACTCTTTTTTCAACCATTCACAGAACCCATTTCTAGCTCAGCTCCAAGAACACCTGCTCTGGTTCAGAAACCCCTCGAACTGCTTCAGGCTCATTCGATTTCTTTACTTTGTCCTGCGCAGGGTTATCCAGCGCCTAGTTTTCGGTAAGCCGAATATTCCTCACCCGTCCAACAATCAGACAATAGATAGGAAACTCTAGATAACCTCCGTTTTTTAACCATTTAGAACCTGTTGGCGGTAAGGAGCCTACTTTACTCTCAAACGACATCAAACGCTCTTGGATCGAGCGTTTGATGTCCACAAATCTGAGGCTATTCTGCCCAGCGCAAGCTTATCCAGTTCCGGCATTCAGGTTACGATTAGCATATAAATATATCAATTCTATTATTGCCGTTTTCGGCAGTTTTTACATATAGTCAATTGCCTGATTGGTTAACTTTTTTCAGAGCCTGTCTCAAGCACAGCACCGCGCATACCCTCGATAATGAGTAAACCATTCGAACTGAGGAGGGGCACAGAAATCTCCTTGCTTTGTCCTGCCCAAGGCTATCCAGCGCCAAGTTTTCGGTAAAACCCTTTATCCCAACATATAGTTTGTATTAGTATCTTAAAATGGCTTATATACTCTATGAATTGGTTTCCAAAACAGAACCTATTTCGGCTAAGGGTCCCACGCTTTCCATCGATACGAAGTGGTCGGGTATTGAACGTCATCTCGGCGTGGACATTGTTTTGCTGTGTCCGGCTCAGGCATTTCCGGTACCTGCCAGCAGGTTAGCTTTACATCTCAAATTGAATGCGTGCCCTTAATTATGCATGAGATGTGCGAACTTTAACCCCAAGCAAATGAACGTTCGTTCATTCATAAAACGTGTACGAGTACAAACACACACACACTCACACAACTCAAATACAAATCCAAACAAAACAGGCGCGCACACTCATAAAAAGTAAGCTAAGTAAACAAACCGTAAACCATAGACTGTGGACCATAGACTGTGGGCCGTAGACCGGAGTCGGCAGCAACGGCAACGGTTGCGGCAAAGTGATAGAAATGCGGCGGAAAAGGCAATCAAAAAATGCAGCTGGCAGCCCCTCGCTCTATTGCCCTTCTGCTATCTATCGCTAGTCTGTGTGTGTTTGTGCAAATTGAGTGCGTGTGCGTAACGATTTGTAAACAAACGCGTAGTCACAGCTGATCGCTCTCTCACTTGCGCTCTCTCCATGTGCGCATGCTCGTGATCCACACAATAATTTCCCAAACAATTACCCCTACATGCGCGCGCCATTGCTTGTGTGGATTGTGTGTGGACAGCATTGCTCTCGCTCACATACCGGTTTATGAATGAACGCACGTTTTTGGGTCAACTTTCGATTGTTGTTTTTTTCTTGTCTTTTTCTTGGCTTTTGCCCTCGACTTGTTGCCGTTAGTTGCGCTTTGTGCGCATGCTCTGTCACATGTTGTTGTTGCTGTCATTTGAGTAACCTTAAGCTTAACATTGACCTTAATAAAATATGCAGTGTGCGCGTCAGTTATTGTCGTATTTTTCCCCTCTTCTTCTCCTTATTTTTTTTTCTGACTGAGTTCGTAAAGTTCAACGTCTTTGGGGGTTGCGTTGGGCAAGAGGTCACGTTCGAAGTGCACGTGAACAAGTACATAAACAAAAACTCAAAGTTGAAGTTTCTTGTCGGAGTTGTTAGGTTTTTATTGAGACGACAACAGGTTCAGGGTTAAGCAATTATTCAGGCAGTTTCCAAAGACTTGTAAGCATATTTCTAAGATAAAATAATTTCCCATATTCTTCTAATCTTTCCGAAGAGCCCATTGGTTCCAAAGCACCCGCTGTGCCCACGGGCATACAAACCTTTCAACAAAATATTCCCCTAGGCGGCACTTTTGCCATGCTCTGTCAGGCTCAGGCATTTCCGGTGCCTGTTTTTAGGTAAATCTCTTATAATACTCAAGAACTAGATAGAAAATCTATTTGTATACTATTATTTAGGAATAAAGCTGTAATATTTGTGGTGTTAACTTGGATTAACGATTGTCAACTGACTCAATTAGTAATTAGTATATAATGTAATTGTGCTGATTGCACCTACATTCTCCAGTGACTCCAAGGGCAGCATTTTTGAGCGATCTATCAATTCAAGCTTTGCACTGTTGTGTCAGGCGCAGGCATTTCCTGTGCCAATAATTAAGCAAGTTCATAAATTAGCTACCCAATATCAGGCAGTATTCCGAGGCATTTCAGCAAAATGATTTTCCATTCCATGACTTTGCAGAACCTATTGGCTCCAGGGCGCCTACATTTTCATCGGACTACAATTCGTTTTCCTATGCACGTCCTGTGGGCCACAGTTTTGCGCTGCTCTGTCAGGCACAGGGATTTCCCGTACCCGCTATGAGGTACAGCATTTTCTCAGCTAAATCGGGCAGTTCTCGTATCATAAAATTATAGTTTAGTTGAGTTTTAAATTTTTGATTGACTTGTAATTTACAGAACCAATTGGAGCGAGGGCGCCAACCTTCTCAACCGATTCTAATATCTTCTCATATACCCGGGGAATAGGTCAAAGCTTTGCGCTGCTTTGTCAAGCTCAGGCGTATCCGGTGCCTGCCATGAGGTAGCCTGTTTCCTTTTTCTTAAATCGTTCTCATTCGGGCAGTTTTCAAAATGAGCTAAGTTATCTTTTGGGTCAAAGGATACATCTGACTTATCTTAAATTTCAGAACCCGTTGGAGCCAAAGCGCCCACATTTGCCAGCGTATCCAAAATCTCTAGCTTAATTGGACATAGCTCCTACGATATAGTACTACTCTGCCAGGCTCAGGCTTATCCAGTGCCGATTATTAGGTAAACTTAAACATGCTTTAGGCCCAGTGCCAACTGGTTTTTTTTTTAAACGAATTCTGAATTAAATCTTAAAATTTGGAATGTATTTTTAGAACCTGTTAGTGCCAAGGGTCCTACCTTCGCTTCCGATATGAAAAGCTATACATTTGTGCGCCATTACCGTCAAAGTTTTGCGCTTCATTGTCAGGCTCAGGCGTATCCTGTACCAATGATAAGGTAGTTGTAATCGTTTCCAATAGTAATTTTACCATTTTCAATCAAAAAATTTTATTCTTCTTCTGTTATTCTCTTAATATATAAAATTCAAAGATATCCAAGTGAATAATAAATGCATAAATTTCGAACAAATTCAAAAACTTCATACTTATATAAGTTTATCAAAGCTTTATCGATTTAGATGCGGATAAAATATGTCCCAGGTATCCAAATCACAGTTCAGGCAGTTGACAACTATTCTCTGATTCCTTGTAGAACCAATTGGATCAAAGGCGCCTTCCTTCTCAGGCGAATCGAAGAGTTTTACATTTGTTAAAGAGATCTCAACCAGCTTTGTCTTATTGTGTCAGGCTCAAGCGTATCCCGTGCCTATATCACGGTTAGTCCTTCAGTCAACTAACAATCTGGCAGTTTTCTATCAAGTTCACTATGTCTTTAGTCCTAATGCGTATTACAATGATACTTTGCAGAACCTGTGGGCAGTGTGGCACCTAAAATATCTGGTGGTCGCTTGCAGGAAGTGACAAGGACAGCCGACAGTGACTTGGCCATGCTGTGCCTCGGTCAATCCTTTCCCACACCAGCATTTAGGTAATGATCCTAGCAATGTTCAGGCAGTTTAGTAGAGTATTTTCATCTACAATTGAAATGATAATTGACTTTCTTTCAGAGCCCATTGGTAGCGTAGCACCCACCATATCAGGTGATCGATTGCAGGAATTAACTCGCAAGATGGGGCATAGTTTCTCCATTCTATGCCAGGGACAAGCATATCCCATGCCTTCGTTTAGGTACTGATAAGTTGATGATACACGTAGATAGCTCTCTTATCGTTCAGGCAGTTCAAGACAGAATACCGTTTAACCTATTCAACCTATTGATTCATTCAATCCTAGAGAGCCTATCGGTCATGTTAAGCCTCGCATTGCAATCAAAAGTATTGAGATCAATGAGGTTCTCTTGAGTGGCACATTTGTCGGACATTGTCCTGGGCAGGGTTATCCTGTGCCAGTTTATAGGTAGATAACGATAGTTATTCCTTAGGGCGTTTGTCTTTTCTGCTAGGAAAACTCCTTTTCCCTTTGAAGTGGCACACACAATAAGCAAATGTTTATGTTAATGAACTCACACAATTCGAGGTAAGTAAGTAAAGTACTCTTATTGCCAGTGGATAATATCGTGTAAGTATGGAAAGATCTGAGGTTCAAGCTGTGAGTGTTGTTTGCTCGTTGTGTGTCCACTTCCATCCCAATCCAACTTGAACCCGTTGAATATCGATTAACACAATGCTCTCATTTCAGATGGTACAAATTTATTGAGGGAACTACCCGGAAACAGGCCGTTGTGCTGAATGATCGAGTGAAACAAGTCTCCGGTACACTGATCATCAAGGATGCAGTTGTCGAGGATTCTGGAAAGTATTTGTGTGTTGTGAACAACTCGGTGGGCGGTGAAAGCGTTGAGACTGTGTTGACTGTGACTGCTCCACTCTCGGCAAAGATCGATCCTCCCACACAGACCATTGACTTTGGACGTCCAGCTGTATTCACCTGCCAGTACACGGGTAACCCGATCAAAACCGTCAGCTGGATGAAGGATGGCAAGGCGATGGGACACAGTGAGCCTGTGCTACGCATCGAGTCAGTCAAGAAGGAGGACAAGGGAATGTATCAATGTTTTGTGCGCAACGATCAGGAATCCGCAGAGGCAAGTGCAGAGCTCAAGCTGGGCGGTCGCTTCGATCCCCCCGTCATCCGTCAGGCATTCCAAGAGGAAACAATGGAGCCTGGACCAAGCGTATTCCTCAAGTGTGTCGCCGGTGGAAATCCTACACCCGAAATCTCCTGGGAACTGGATGGCAAGAAGATTGCCAACAACGATCGCTTCCAAGTGGGACAATATGTGACTGTGAATGGCGATGTCGTTTCCTATTTGAATATCACCTCTGTGCATGCCAACGATGGTGGCCTTTACAAGTGCATTGCTAAGAGCAAAGTGGGTGTGGCTGAGCACTCTGCCAAACTGAATGTCTACGGTCTGCCCTACATCCGTCAAATGGAGAAGAAGGCGATTGTTGCTGGAGAAACTTTGATTGTCACATGTCCCGTCGCTGGTTACCCCATTGACTCCATTGTCTGGGAGCGTGGTAAGTGGAAGGGGGCAAGATGGGGATGCCAATTAATCTATAATATTTCATATGAAAATCTATATATATATATATATATATATATATATCGAATATCTTCTCAGATAATCGCCCTCTGCCCATCAATCGCAAACAGAAGGTCTTCCCCAATGGCACCCTTATCATCGAGAATGTGGAACGGAATTCGGACCAGGCAACCTACACATGTGTGGCCAAGAATCAAGAGGGTTACTCGGCTCGTGGTTCACTGGAAGTGCAAGTCATGGGTAAGTTGATCAGATCAGTTACAGCGCCAGCCTCCACAAAGAAGGGAAGCTTGGCGTCAGTTTATCTTCTGGGCGGAACAATTTTCAGGAAATCACAGGAAATCCCTGCAACGCTGGTCGTTCGTCTGTTCACTCAAAGTAACCTGATTGACATTTAACCTTAGTGCCGCCACAGATAGTTCCCTTTGACTTTGGTGATGAGACCATCAATATGAACGAAATGGTCTCTGCCACTTGCACCATCAACAAGGGCGACACTCCACTTGAGGTTTACTGGACAACAGCGCCGGAACCGAAGCTTGGTGTGGCGCGTCTCATGTCCAACGATGGCATCCTGATTACCAAGACCACTCAGCGCATCAGCATGCTGAGCATTGAGTCTGTTCATGCCCGACACAGGGCCAACTACACTTGCGTAGCTCGCAATGCAGCTGGCATTGTTTACCACACGGCGGAGTTGCGTGTCAATGGTGATGACCTCCGCTTTGCCTCATATCCTCAGATTAGAGCTCATAATTGTCTCCCAATTACGTTTAGTCTAACGTTATGTTTTGTTTAATCCTTCAACCCATCCAAGTTTTGCCTCAGATAGTGCCCTTTGAGTTCGGTGAGGAGAGCGTCAATGAACTGGACATGGTATCCGCCTCCTGCACTGTCAATAAGGGGGGATCTTCCCATCGACGTGGCCTGGACAAAGAATGGCGGTCGTGTCTATACTAACGATGGCATTGTGGTCACAAAAACTAGCACACGCATGAGTGTGCTCAGCATTGAATCCGTGAGAGCTCGCCATGCCGGGAACTACTCTTGTGTGGCAACCAACAATGCTGGGGAGAGCAGGCATTGGGCCATGTTAACTGTCAATGGTTAAGACCATAGGTTAACTCGTTTTTAGCCGCATTGTCGTTTCATTTTGCTTTCGTTTTTGTTGTCCCAATCCCTTCCCAGTTTTGCCTCAGATTGTGCCCTTTGATTTTGGCGAGGAAAGTATCAATGAGCTGGACATGGTCTCAGTCTCGTGCACCGTAAACAAGGGCGATCTGCCCGTGGATATCTATTGGACCAAGAACGGTGGACGACTCTACACTAACGATGGCTTGTTGGTTAATCGCAACAGCCAACGATTGAGTGTCCTAAGCATCGAATCTGTGAGAGCTCGCCATGCCGGAAACTACTCCTGTGTGGCCACAAATAATGCCGGAGCCTCCAGGCAATCGGCCATGTTGGCAGTCAATGGTTAATCCTTAGATACTTCGTTTTCTTTGTTTGCATTTACTTGATTTGTTATCCCAACTACCTTTTCACTCTTCCCGCAATAATGAATAATGCAGTCCTACCCCAAGTTATGCCCTTTGATTTCGGGGAGGAGAACATCAACGAACTGGACATGGTATCAGCCTACTGCACGGTCAATAAGGGTGATCTGCCTCTCGACATTGCCTGGACTAAGAACGGGGGTCGGGTCTTTACAAACGATGGTGTCGTTGTCACCCGGAATAGTCAGCGTATTAGCGTGCTGAGCATTGAGTCCGTGAGAGCTCGTCATGCAGGAAACTACTCTTGTGTGGCAACCAACAATGCCGGGGAGACCCGACAATCGGCCATGTTGGCAGTCAACGGTTAAGATTGACTTTCCTTTGCAATAACTTCACTTTTATGCTTTAGTTTATATTCAGTTCTCTATCCCAAAACCATATAAATTTCATCCTATTGTCAGTGCCACCTTCCATTGCACCCTTCTCGTTTGGCGATGATCCCGTGAACACGGGTGAAAATGCCGGAGTGCAGTGCATGGTACAGAAAGGCGATGTACCCATCACCATCAAGTGGACGCTCAACTCGCGTCCCATTATCAATGGGGAGGAGGGCATCACTATACTGAAGCTATCACCCAAGACTAGTGTCCTGAACATAGCCGCCGTCGAGCAGTATCACCGGGGCACCTTCAAGTGCATTGCCGAGAATATGGCAGGATCTAGTTATACCACATCCGAGTTGAAAGTCAACGGTATTCACACTAGCAAGGATATCAGGATAGATTTATTATTTCGATTATTCTTTTCATTTATTCCCTTTTCATTTCGCACACATCATTCATATAGTGCCACCCCATGTCCTGCCCTTTAACTTTGGCAGCGAGGTCTTCAACATGGGCGATGTCCTGGGCATAAATTGTGTGGTCCTTAAAGGGGATTTGCCATTGCAAATACATTGGACTCTGAATGATGAGGTCATTGAGACGGATAACGATGGTTTCACTGTCATGCAACTGAACAGTCGTACCAGCTACCTCAGTGTGGATGCCCTGGAGGCCAAACATCGTGGGGTCTACAGCTGCATTGCCCAGAATTGGGCGGGTCAAGCCGTATTTGCCGCTGAATTGCAAGTTAATGGTTCGTTCTTCAGTAGATTCTAAATTTCCTAACTTTACGTTACTAGTCTTCTATTAACAGTATTCTGGTTTATTCGGTGCGTTTAAGTGGTTGCTGAATAGCTGAATATGAACTGAATTGAGGTGGATTAGCTTAATATGAACTGAGTCCAAGCGGTGAAATGTGTGCTGTATAGGGACATAAATTGCTGAATCGAATTTGGATGAATTCACTTTAAATTATGTTAATTGCTGCTGAATAGCTTAATATATATTGTTTCTATGTTGTGGAATGCGTGCTGAAAAGGTATTGAAGTTGTATAGCTGAATCTGAACTGGTATGTTTGCTGAATAGACTTTTGTGTTGGTGACTGAGGCTGAATTTCTAGTTAAAAAACTAATTTCAATATATGGAGTATAAGCTGAATAGGGACTTCAGTAGTTGACGCGAAGCTAAATAACTGATATGAACTGTTCCAAGTTCTATCGTATGTGCTGAGTAACCTCTTAAGTTAGCGACTATAGCTGAATAGTTAAATAAGCGCTCCATCTTTCTGAACGCAGTTGCACCACAGATAAGTCCGTTTTCCTTTGGAGACGAGCCGCTGAATCGCGGAGAGGTTGCCAGTGTTACTTGTGTGGTACCTAAGGGCGATCTGCCCCTGGATATATACTGGACCCTAAACTCGGCGCTGATAGTCAACGGTGAACTTGGCTTTACCATTGTGCGACTCAACAAGCGCACCAGCTCTTTGAATGTTGATTCCTTGGAGGCAGCTCATCGGGGCAGCTACAAATGTATAGCCAATAATTCAGCGGGTTATGCTGAATATGTGGCAACACTCGATGTGAATGGTTCGTCCAGCGATATGAAGAGATCAATATTTAGCTTAGATTACTTGTATTTTGTTGTTTATATTTCCTATTCATGTCTTTTGTTTTGCCCCAATTCCCAATCCCATTTCCCATTCGTAAAGTGCCCCCACAAATACAACCGTTCGACTTTGGCATTGAACCCGCCAACACTGGTGAAATGGCGGGTGGTTTCTGTATGGTTCCTAAGGGTGATTTGCCCATGGAAATTCGCTGGACTCTGAATTCAGCGCCCATTATAACGGGAGAGCATGGCTTCTCGTTGTCGCGTCTGAATCCACGTACAAGTTCGCTGAGTATCGATGCTTTGGAGGCTCGACATCGTGGAGTGTACAAGTGTATAGCCACGAACAAAGCGGGCAATGCTGAATATAGCGCTGAATTACATGTGAACGGTTTGTGCTGAATGCTGAATGTAGAAGCATTTTGGACCATTTACACACATATTTCATATACATTTTGATCATTTTATGTTGTTGCATTTGTTTGATTTATGTTTTGAATCCCACTTAATCACTTCAAGTGCCACCTCAAGTACTGCCGTTCAGCTTTGGCGAGGCTGCGGCCGATGTTGGCGACATCGCCAGTGCCAACTGTGTGGTACCCAAGGGGGACTTACCACTGGAAATACGCTGGTCCCTGAATTCAGCGCCCATCGTTAACGGTGAAAATGGCTTTAGTTTGGTGCGATTGAATAAAAGAACCAGTTTGCTGAATATCGATTCGCTGAGTGCATTTCATCGCGGTGTTTACAGGTGTATAGCCACTAACGATGCTGGGAGCAGTGAATATCTTGCTGAATTGCAAGTCAATGGTTTGTTCGCGCAGATAGTATATGTGTAGCACGTTAGCTAAGTAATACTGTACCATGCTTAAATATTACAAAAATAATTTGTTGTAGTTGCTGTTTATTGTTGGAGCACTTTTGTACACTGCTTCAGTTTGCTGAATAGCAATTAAGGCTGCTGAATAGCTATAAAAGGCAGTGTGTCGAGCAGGTATCAAGCTGTTTTGTCTTAAATCTCACGAAAAAGTGTGCTGAATTGCACTTTAACTGCTCTGAATTATGATAGAATACTGAAAACGAGCTGAATTGTTGATCTCTTTGACTTCTCCTTCTTATTCAAATTTGAATTACTGTATTATCCATTGCCCAGTCCCACCACAAGTCATGCCCTTTGTTTTCGGCGATGAACCCTCCAACTACGGCGATAGCACCGCCGTCCAGTGCATGGTGTTCAAGGGCGACACACCACTGCAGTTGCACTGGACACTAAATGGACAGCCAATAACGAACGAGAATGTAGGCATAAGAATTATCAAAATGTCACCGAAGCTGAGCTCCTTGAGTATCGATTCCATCAACGGTCATCATCGTGGACTATTCAAATGCATCGCTAGCAATGCGGCGGGGAGCGCGGAACAAACTGCTGAGCTAGTTGTGAATGGTTAAACGAATGCACTCATACATGCAATTATGTAGTTTACCTTTGTACCTTTGTAATTTTGTTATTGTTTTTGATTTTGAAATCCCAACAACAACCCGACAGTTCCCCCACAAATAAGACCCTTCGATTTTGGCGACGAGGCGTCCAACTCCGGCGAAACCATGGGCATACAGTGTACTGTTATCAAGGGTGATCTGCCCATCAACATTAGCTGGGCCCTCAACAATCAGACGCTCACAAGCGGCGACTGGGATGTGGTCATAGGTCGTATGTCCAGCAAGTCGAGCACCCTGAATATTGATTATATCTCAGCTGAACATCGGGGTATCTACACTTGCCGGGCTCGCAATCCAGCTGGCGAGAGCAATTACAGTGCCGAGCTGAAAGTCAATGGTGATCTTTTCTTCAGATAGAAATAATAATAAGATTTAGTTTGTTTGCTTTCTGATTTGTTTGATCTTGTGTTCTTGTGTCCATCCCAATCCCTGACCTCTGACCCTGTCAGTGTTACCCAGCATATTCCCCTTTAGTTTTGACGACGAGGCCAATGAGGGCGACAGTGTGCAGTTGACCTGCCACGTGGCCAAAGGTGATTTGCCACTGAGAATACGTTGGACCCACAACGATTTACCTTTGTTCTCACATCTGGGCGTAATGGCCAGCAAGATTGGCGAAAGAGTCAGCCTGCTGACCGTGGAGACCGTAAAGGCGGTCCACTCGGGAAACTATAGCTGTGTGGCCAGCAACAATGCGGGAAACATAAGCTACACCGCCGAATTGTTTGTCAATGGTTTGCACTATCACATATCTTTAAAGTTACGTTATCTCTTTGTATTATTTTGAAAACTCCTAAACACAGTCTACATTCTCAACCCTATACGCGTCTCCCTCTTCCTCGCCGACATCCATCACTCAGTTCTGCCTCAGATAGTCCCATTTGCCTATGACGATGTCATCAACACAGGCGACTCCGTTGATCTGTTCTGTCAAATCCAAAAGGGAGATCGCCCCATGCGGGTTCACTGGAGCTTCGAGCGCAGGGCCAGTGATACGGATGCCACCTCCGATGAGCTGCAGCCTCAAATGCGCACCAATCGCATAAACAGCAAGACGAGCATGTTGTCCATCCCCAGTGCTAGTCCAGCTCATACGGGCACCTATATCTGCATCGCCAGCAACTCGGCGGGCACAACGAGCTACGGCCTCAATCTGACTGTGAATGGTACATGGATGTGATATTGAAGGGTCTAGTCATATTACTTTGGGATTAGGGATTACGATAGGGGGTTGTGGCTATCTTTAATGCGTTAACCCCTTAACTTAGTTGGAGTATGTTTTGATACTAATCCACCTAACTAGTAATGGAATCTACACTTCATCTATCTCAACTAACTACGATTGCTCGACATTTTCCCTTTTGCTTAAGTCTCACCCAAAATCGCACCCTTTGACTTTGGCGAGGAGCCATTGAACTACGGCGAACCTGCCTCGGTGCAGTGCACCATTCTGGGCGGCGATCTGCCCATCAATGTCACCTGGCTACTGAATAATGCGACCATCGATAGTTACCATGATATCTCCTTCTCTCGCATTGGCAAACGCATCAATGTCTTATCCATTGAGTCGGTGGCCGCTCATCATGCCGGCTTCTATTCCTGCCACGCCCAGAATAAGGCGGGCTTGACGGCCCATTCGGCACGTTTGATTGTGAACGGTTTGTCACCTGACTAAATGAGAATATCAGTTATATAATTTACCTTTATTTTGGCTACTTTTAAATTCATTTCCTTATTATTTATTTGATTTCCCACACAAACCTGATTAGTGCCTCCCAAGATAACACCCTTTTCCTTTGGCACGGAACCGATGAATTTCGGTGAACCTGTCTCGGTGCACTGCACCATATCTGGCGGTGACTTACCTGTCTCGGTCATCTGGACATTGAATCGCCATCCTCTGTTGCCGGAACTGGAAATATTTACCGAGAAACGTGGCCAGCGCATTCACAACCTAATGATCGATGCCATCGAGGCGAAGCATGCTGGCAATTATACGTGCATTGCCAGCAATTCAGCGGGTCGTGCTGAGCATTCAGCAGAGCTCATTGTGAATGGTGCGTGGTTCGTGGTCCCCACAGGGGATAACGACACTTGAGTAGAGCCTATCATCTGTATATTATTTTCTTTTGTAGTTTGATTGTATTTGTTGTCAATGCTAACAAAACTCCAGCCCCTTAAAGACATTCTATAAAGTGTTGTGTGCTGCTTATAAAGTGTATGTTGAATACAAGAGGAGTAGAAAGAGGAGAAAGAGCTCCCAATATCAATAACCAGTTAGTTGTCTATAATTATATAATATTATCCATTCTTTAACTAGCTCTACCTCGTATTAGCGCCTTCTCCTTTGGTGAGGAGTCCATGAGCTACGGCGAATTTGTAAATGTTCAATGCACAATATCGGGCGGAGATTTGCCCGTTAACATAACGTGGACACTGAATAATAAACCCTTTGAGGATTATTTAGAAATATTGACCACGAAGCGAGGCAAACGCATCAACGAGCTGACCATTGAGTCTGTCTCGGCCAAACATGTGGGAAACTATTCCTGCATTGCCGAGAATCGAGCGGGTCGTGTTAACCACACGGCTGAATTAAAAGTGAATGGTTAATACTCCGACTTCCTTATTAATATGTAGTGTAATGATTGTGTTCTTTTTGTTTGTTAACCCTTAATCCCCACTGTAAATCCAAAAACCCAATGAAAGTTGAGCCAAAAATTGCACAATTTGATTTTGGGGAGGATCCGTCGAACTTTGGTGAATCGGCGAGCGTACAATGTCTGGTTACATCGGGTGATTTCCCTGTGAGTTTTGCTTGGCTCTTCAATGGACGCGAGATCAATGAGAATGTCTACGATGTGTCCATGGTGAAGTTGGGCAAGAAGATCAGTGCTCTCTCCATTGACTTCGTGCGCGATCATCATGCAGGCAACTACACTTGTGTGGCCGTCAATCGGGCCACTTCGGTTAGCTACACTTCCGAGTTGGTTGTGAATGGTACACAGAATCAGTTAACTGTTTTACTGTATTTTCGGTTTTATTCTTCTTTTGTTTTGCCAACGCCTTTCCCCAATCAATCCAAGTTCCCCTTAAAATTGCACATTTCGACTTTGGCGACCATGCCATCAACTTTGAGGAGTCCGTTTCGGTGAATTGTCTCATCTATCTGGGTGATCTGCCCATGGACATCACTTGGCTGTTCAATGGCGCTCACATCCAGCCCTACACCGGAGTGTCCATTGTCAAGGGCGGGAAGAAGGCCAGCATTCTGACCATCGACTCGGTTCATGCTGGCCATGCCGGCAACTACACCTGCAAAGCTCGCAACGATGCTGATTCTGTGGAGTATTCAGCAGAATTAATTGTGAATGGTATTCAATGCTGTGCATCGACTGCACGATCTATGAACTGTGAATTTTCTCTTTGATTTATGATTTCCTTATTGATTTTCATCCTGTTAAAACATTCCCACAGCTCCGCCCAAAATCGCGCCCTTTGATTTCGGTGGTGCACCTGCTAACTTTGAGGATTCTGTCTCAGTGAATTGCCTGGTAACCTCGGGAGATTTGCCCATTGAAATTGAATGGTTATTTGATGGAGCACCTGTCAATTACGCCACGGGTATTGCGGTACTGCGGGGTGGCAAAAGAACCAGTCTCCTAACCATTGACTCGGTGCATGCCGGACACGCGGGCAACTACAGCTGCAAGGCGAGGAATAAAGCGGCGAGCAGTGAATTCTTAGCAGCCTTGATTGTCAATGGTTGGCAATAACTAGCAGTGTAGAGATAGTTATAGTTCTATAAGTGTTCTGTTTGATTTCACCATTATTTTTGGATTTCTATACCTCGTTCGACTCCCCCTAGTACCACCTAAAATCACACCCTTTAGCTTTGGCGAAGAGCCGGCAAATGTCGAGGACTCTGTCTCAGTGACATGTCTGATATCAACCGGCGACTTACCGATCGACATTGAATGGTTGTTCAATCACTACGGCATCAGTTCCTATTCGGGCATAATGGTCATCAAAGGTGGCAAGAGAAACAGCGTGCTGAGCATTGACAATGTACATGCGAGTCATGTTGGCAATTACACTTGTCGTGCCAGGAATCAAGCGGCAGCTGTCAATTATACAACTGAATTGATTGTCAATGGTATTTTACAGTTCTAAACTGAAAGTTTCTTTAACTTATTTCTTACATTCTCTTAATTTCATTGTAACTTTTACTTTATTGATTTATGTGAACCCATTGTAATGTTCATGTATCCAAAAGCCCCGCCTAGAATCACACCCTTTACATTCGGCGAGGAGCCCACAAACGTGGAGGACTCTGTGTCTGTGACTTGCCTGATCTCCAGTGGGGATCTACCTATTGATATCGAGTGGTTGTTCAATGACTACGGCATCAGTTCGTACTCGGGCATAAATGTGGTCAAGGGTGGCAAGAGGAATAGCATGTTGAGTATCGATAATGTGCAGGCTCGTCATGCTGGCAAATACAGTTGCAAGGTCAAAAATCATGCTGCAGCTGTTAATTATACTACAGAATTGATTGTTAATGGTACTCCAAAGAACTTTTTTATAATAGTTTAATGTTTCTTTAACGATTTTCATTTAGTTTTCTTTATTTTCACCCACACTCAACACTTTGCTTAAAGTTCCACCCAAGATAACGCCCTTCGATTTTGGAGAGGAACCCACAAACGTGGAGGACTCTGTGTCCGTAACCTGTCTCATCTCCAGTGGGGATCTACCTATCGATATTGAGTGGCTCTTCAATGACTATGGCATCAGTTCCTATTCGGGAATTACAGTTGTCAAGGGTGGCAAGCGCAGCAGTGTCCTGGGGATCGATAATGTACAGGCCCGTCATGCTGGCATGTACAGCTGTCGAGCTAGGAATCATGCTGCTGCCGTTAACTACACAACCGATCTTATTGTGAATGGTATTTGGACCGTGAACGAATTACATTTTAACATAATATTAATGCCTAAGTTGATTTTCTCATAGATTTGAACTCTTTTGTTATTGCATTCCTTTAAAGTACCTCCCAAAATCATACCTTTTACATTCGGAGAGGAACCCACAAATGTTGAGGATTCCGTATCAGTTACTTGTCTGATCTCTAGCGGAGATTTACCCATTGACATTGAGTGGCTATTCAATGACTACGGCATTAGCTCCTACTCGGGAGTTACGGTCATGAAGGGGGGCAAGAGAACAAGCATGTTGACCATAGATAATGTAAGTGCTCGGCATGCTGGAAAGTACAGCTGCCTGGCCAGGAATCATGCAGCTGCCGTCAATCATACAACAGAGTTGATTGTGAATGGTATAGAGTTTATTTTTTATAGAGAAAACATGTTGCTTATTTTATATATTTGTTTTCTTGCTTAAGTTTCCAGTTTCCCCTACCATATCCATCCCTAAATGGGAGTTACTCAAACCAGATCATAAGTGTATCTTTGTATAATGAACTCCCACAGCTCCGCCCAAGTTAGCACCCTTTGATTTTGGCGATGTCCCCGCAAGCTTTGAAGATTCAGTTTCCGTTAACTGCTTGGTTTCTTCCGGCGATCTTCCTATCGAAATCGAGTGGCTTTTCAACGGAGAACCGATTAGCTTTGCCTCGGGAATTGCGGTTGTACGTGGAGGCAAAAGAACCAGCGTTCTGACCATTGACTCTGTGCATGCGGGTCATGCCGGCAACTACAGCTGCAAGGCAAAGAATAAGGCGGCCAGCAGTGAATTTTCAGCAGAGTTAATTGTGAACGGTTGTTACACTTCCATATATAAGTTATCTGAGAGTAATTTGTTGTTATTATGATTTTATTCTCATCTTGCATACCCACTTATTCCCTCAAGTACCACCTAAAATAACTCCCTTTGACTTTGGTGATGAGCCGGCGAATGTTGAGGATTCGGTGTCGATTATGTGTCTGATCTCAACTGGTGATCTTCCAATTGATATCGAGTGGTTATTCAATGACTTCGGCATCAGTTCCTATTCCGGCATCAATGTTGTAAAGGGCGGCAAAAGGAACAGCATGCTAAGCATCGACAGTGTTCAGGCCCGACATGCGGGGAAGTACAGTTGTCGGGCCAGGAACCATGCGGCTGCGGTTAACTATACTACAGATCTCATTGTGAATGGTATTTGGACCATTAGCATCAGTAATCGTTGTTGTTTTTATCTTACACTTTGGTTTATTCATTCTATTTTACTTTAATACCAAGCAACAACACAAACAGAACATTTTCAATTAGTTGATTCGATAACTTAAAGTATCGAAATTTCCATTAGTTGCACCTAAAATAGCGCATTTCGATTTCGGCGAAACTCCTGTCAATTTTGAGGATTCCGTATCTGTAAATTGTCTGGTTAGTTCAGGCGATTTGCCGCTCGACATCGAGTGGCTTTTCAATGATTATCCCATCAATCATTATTCGGGTATTTCGACATCCAAAATGGGAAAACGCTTGAGCGTTCTGATGATCGATGCGGTGAATGCCCGTCACGTCGGCAACTACACGTGCAAGGCCAGAAATCTATGGACCTCGTCCATCTACACTGCCCAGCTCCTTGTGAATGGTATAGCAAAACACTTGTATGTACAGCACATGAATGTTAATTACTTCTTTGTTTTATTGTCTTTATAAGTTACACCAAAACAAAATTGTAAGAAACACGAACAAATCAAAAAAATTGCATGTTTGCTTTTCGCTTTAGTGACAATGACATTGTAAGCTTCATGTTTTCGCTTTTATTACGTGTACTATGTAGCGTAGACCACAAGACTTAAGCAACGACCTTGAAGGCATTACAAACTCGTGAAATTCCTGCATTATAATTACATCTCTTGTCGGTTTCCGAGTTTGGCATTTTATAATGAAATTCTTCGAAATATATCAAGAAATGCAAAAGACTTAGGCAACAAACTTGCATGGATCAAAAGACTTAGGCATCAAACTTGTGCAATCCTAAAGAAACATGCGTTTAAGCACTTGGCGGCAATCCTTTCCATCCACACCTTAACTGGAACATATCTCATCTTTTTCTGCTCAAGTGCCACCCCACATAACACCCTTTGAGTTTGGGGATGAGCCGGCGAATTTCGGAGACTCGGTGACCGTGCAATGCACCATTTCGAAGGGTGATCTGCCGGTGGATATTTACTGGATGTTCAATGATTATGCTATCAACGAGTATCACGGTGTTACTACGTCGAAAATAGGCAAGAAGGTCAACGTGCTGACCATCGATTCGGTGAATGGCAACAACGCGGGCAACTATACGTGCCGGGCCCGCAACAATGCTCAGACCGTGGAGTATTCGGCAGCGCTGATAGTCAACGGTTGGGCAGCTCCTAAGAAACAATTAATTAATTATAGATTTAGTTTATGTTGTAGATTTATTAATTTAATTCATTATATTCCTTTCTGTTTTATTTCTGTTGTGCTGAAATCCCTCAAAACAAGTATTGCCCCAAATAACGCCCTTTGCCATGAGCGCTCAACCCACCCATTTGGGTCAGTATATAACCTATCAATGCACCCTGACCGAGGGTGATCTGCCCCTGAATATACGCTGGACATTTAACAAGCAGCCGCTCTTCAACGACGAAGATCAAGACATATTGATAGCCAAAATGGGCAGACGCAGCAGCGTTCTGACCATTGAGAGTGTGACGGCCAGACATGCCGGAAACTACAGTTGCCATGGCGAAAATGCCGCCGGCAAAGCCTCCTACAGCACCCAGCTGAAAGTCATAGGTGCCGCGTTCACTTTACAACTACATTTTATGCTTATTTTTTGTTTGTTTTTTTCTTCTTATTTTGGTTCTTCCCATCCACGTCACGATCTACATTCAGTTTTACCGCGCATCACACCCTTTGCCTTTGAGGAGGGCCCCGCTCAAGTGGGCCAGTACCTAACGCTGCACTGTTCCGTTCCTGGCGGCGATCTGCCCATGCAAATCGAGTGGACTCTGAATGGTCATTCGATTGGCGTTGAGTTGGGCATCAGCACCGAACGCGTCGGTAGCCGTGGCAGCGTTTTGACCATTGAGGCCGTTGAGGCGCCACATGCTGGCAACTTTACGTGCCATGCCAGCAATTTAGCTGGCCAACAGCGCTATACGACACAGCTAAATGTCTATGGTTAGATACGTAGATAGATGCACACATATACACATACACCCAAACTCACATAGGCAGACTCTAACCCGTCCGCTGTAGTTTGAAGCTACTAACCAAGCGTCTCTTTGAAATCTGGCTGCATGTCTCTCTCTCTGTCTTCGTCTCTATCTCTGTTGCTGTCTCGCTCTTTATCTCTGTCACACACTCTGTAAAGGCTCGTCTCACCGCAAGGCTTGCATGCTAAGACATAACCCAAGCACTGCTACTTTGTAGCACCGTTCAACACTTACTTAAAGAACTTATGAGCTGAGGATTATCCACTCAAGGATCATAGATAGGAAGCAAATGGTGCTTACGGACTACCATTTTATAAACGTGTATTCCTTTTAGGATCTTAAGATCCCCTTCAGGTCATATTCTCTTCGTGTCTCGACGTTTCCCCCATCGCCAGTGACATTTATTAAGTTAATTTACTTTATTTTTTATTTCTATTATTTTAATTGGAATCATTTCGTGTTAAAGTACCACCTAAGCTGGCGCAGCTTCCCAGCAACACGCCACTTTATGTGGGCGATTATTATCAACTGACCTGCGCTGTGGTGCATGGCGATGCGCCGTTCAACATTACGTGGTACTACAATGGGCAACCCGCTGGCCAACTGGCGGGTGTCAACATTCTGATGCACAGTCATCGCAGCAGCTCCTTGAATATTGAGAGCGTGCAGGGCGAAAATGCGGGCACCTACACATGTATGGGCGCCAATGGGGCCGGCTTTACCACAGTCGAGACGAATCTCAGCGTGAAGGGTTTGTTTTTGTCGCACTTTTAGCCTGGACTTGGTAGTTGTAGCTAAAACTAGACTAGGCAGCAACTGTATATTATGCCCACTGTCCTTGTCTCCCTCTCTTTCTCGCTCTCGCTCTCGCTCTCACTCTATCTCTTTCTTTTGTGTGTTTGACCTGGTGTTGGTATTGTTATTGCATAATAAGCACAGTTTGTATAATAACACTTAATCTCATGCACGGCTTTATGTGTGTTCGATCAGAGTTGCCGCAGATCGAGCAATTTCATTTCAATGCCAACGGCGTCAATGGCGGCCAAGCGGTGCGTGTCATGTGCATGGTCATCTCGGGAGATCTTCCCATCGACATCTACTGGCTGAAGAATGGACAGCCCCTGTTGCGTTCCATATACCACAAGATCGATGAGTACACATTGATCTTGTCCCTCCGCCAGACAGCCATCAGCGACTCCGGCAACTACACGTGCGTGGCCAGCAATGCGGCTGGTCTGGCCAGTCGCTGGTCAGCTCTGAAAGTGAAGGGTACAAACACTAACCTAACCTTTTCCCATTTTTTTTATAATTTGTATAAAGTTTTTCCTTATTTTTTGTGTCCCAGTGACTCTAAACCCAGAAGTTGTAGGGATACTTAGACAACGAACTTGTGTCTTATCATAATGTTAATAACTGTGAATCAACAGGCTCCAATCAAAAGACTTGGAGAACGAACTTGTGTCTTAACATAATGATAAGAAATGGAATTGACAAACTCCAATCAAAAGACTTAGGCAACAAACTTGTGTCGCAACTTACTGAAAACTATTGGAATTAAAAGACTTAAAGAATGAACTTGTGCTTTACTGTACCTTGAACACTTATCATCCCGGTCACCTCTAGAGCCGCCACTGCTCGCCGCCCTGTCGCTTTCCACGTCCGTTTGCGATGTCAACGATTACGTGCAGCTGACATGCATTGCCAGCAAAGGTGCCACGCCCATTCGCTTCGAATGGCGGCTAAATGGGAGGCCGTTGCATGACGACGACGATGATACAGATGCTACGCAGGCGACGGTGGGCGAGCACACTAGCCTGTTGCTAATCAACAAGGCACAGGGTCGTCATGCTGGCAATTATAGTTGTCGAGCCAGCAATCCTGTGGGCATGGCTCAAAGGCAGGCCATGCTCATTGTCAACGGTAAATGGGAAACGTATTGAAGAAGAGTTCAAGATTTTGTTATTTCTCTTCAGCTAATCAAGATTTTTCTCGAGATCTTTTGCTCTGTCTGGGCCCAAAGACTGTTTAACGAGTTCGATTGAGGTCTATCTATAATGTTTTTCGATCCGATTAATCACTGTATATAAGTAGTTATAATGAACACCCTCAAAAATCTACCCCCCTCTCTCTCACTGTATTTCTCTCTCTTTCTCCAAATTTTTGGATTGCCATGTGGAAGCAATTGTTAGTTCTACCTAATCTCACTGCATCGACAGCAACTGTTGTATGGCAAAACAGCTCAGATTCGCATACATTTTAACCAGCAGCACACATACACACACATTCCATTACACACACGCCCACACACACTCACACACACTCACACACATATATATATGCATACAGTGCACAAACTTGTAACAGCACCATCACATACATACATAGATTTGTGAAAGGACTCACAGCTTGATACTTGCTTGAGTTTTCAGTTCGATACGATATTGATTATGATAACGATAGCGATAACAATAACGATATCCATGCAGATATTGAATGTGTTTTTATAATTTCGATTCAGTTTTGTACAGGCTCATGCTCCAACACCGAATAAGCCGCAAGCAACAACAAACCACAACAAACAACAACAAACAACAACAATAACAACAAGAAATACTCGCATATTAAACGCTTTTAATTGTCTACTACATTTAATCTCAGTCCTTTGGGCTAACTCTAAGCGCTTTCATCAAGAAAAACACAAGCCTCTGCTACGTCCCTAACAAACCATCAGTTCCTTCCCGATCTCCCGATTTTTCCCTTAACTTTACTTACTTTTATTTTCGTTAAAATCTATCATTTACTTACTTGGTAAAGGCACAAAATGAAGACTGAAAAATTCTAAAGAAAATGTTTGAAAAACAACAAGTAGAAGAAAAATCAGCACTTCGTTTTGCACAAATTGCATGTTCTTTAATCCTTAGTTAGTTACTAATTATTATTTAATTAAACTCCAACTTTAATTTGTCCTTTAACACTTTTGTTAATTAATTGTGCTGATATATTCAGTTGTAGTTTGGTGTTTTGTTTTAACTAGAGCTTAAGTCAATTGTGGAAATATTCGATGATTCCTAATTAATTCAAGCTATATCATTTAATATATCATCTCAATACTTCAATGCGAATATTTCCACACAGGTTGTACAAATTGAAATGAAAGTAAAGTGATTTAGGATACATTCAAGCTCATTTCAGATTGTACAACACAAAAGTCCGTCCATCCGTCTGCCGACAAATCCTATAAACCGCATGCTAATTATTCTATTGCGATAGAGAAACCGCGACAAACTTATTAATATATTATTCTTTCCACAATCAACGAAAACAACATCAACAACAACAACAGTACCACCCAGATGGATACTCGAGCCCACGGACAAAGCCTTCGCCCAGGGATCCGACGCCAAGGTTGAATGCAAGGCCGATGGTTTCCCTAAGCCTCAAGTGACCTGGAAGAAAGCAGTTGGTAAGTTGAAACAAGCAAGTATTCCAATGTTCCATTAAAATGTTGCAAATCCCTCAATAGGCAATACACCCGGCGAGTACAAGGATCTGAAGAAGAGCGACAACATTCGCGTTGAGGAGGGAACTCTGCACATTGACAACATCCAAAAGACCAATGAGGGCTACTATCTGTGTGAAGCTATCAATGGCATTGGCTCAGGGCTATCCGCTGTGATCATGGTCAGCGTTCAGGCGCCCCCGGAGTTCACGGAGAAGTTGCGCAATCAGACGGCTCGTCGTGGTGAACCCGCTGTGCTGCAGTGCGAGGCGAAGGGTGAGAAGCCAATTGGCATTTTGTGGAACATGAACAACATGCGTCTGGACCCCAAGAACGATAACCGTTACACGATTCGCGAGGAAATCCTCTCTGCCGGCGTCATGTCGAGTCTGTCCATTAAACGCACCGAACGCTCTGACTCAGCTCTGTTCACCTGTGTGGCTACCAATGCCTTTGGCTCGGATGATGCCAGCATCAATATGATTGTCCAGGAGGTGCCAGAAATGCCATATGCTCTCAAGGTTCTCGACAAATCGGGGCGCTCTGTGCAACTGAGCTGGGCTCAACCCTACGACGGCAACTCTCCACTCAACCGCTACATCATAGAGTTCAAACGATCCCGTGCATCCTGGGATGAGATCGATCGCGTTATGGTTCCCGGCCACACCACGGAAGCCCAAGTCCAGAAGCTAAGCCCCGCAACCACTTACAACATTCGCATCGTGGCCGAGAACGAGATTGGTTCATCGCAATCCTCAGAAGCCGTAACCATTATCACTGCCGAAGAAGCTCCTTCTGGCAAGCCACAGAACATCAAAGTGGAGCCAGTGAATCAGACAACTCTGCGAGTCACCTGGAAGCCACCAGCACGCTCTGATTGGAATGGAGAAATCCTTGGCTATTATGTCGGCTATAAGCTATCCAATACCAACTCTTCGTACATATTTGAGACCATTAACTTTATCACTGAGGAGGGCAAAGAACACAATCTGGAACTGAACAATCTGCGTGTCTACACTCAGTACTCTGTGGTTATTCAGGCATTCAACAAGATCGGCGCTGGTCCCTTGAGCGATGAGGAGAAACAGTTCACAGCCGAGGGAACTCCCAGTCAACCACCCAGCGACACCGCCTGCACCACTCTGACCTCGCAAACCATTCGCGTCAGCTGGGTTAGCCCACCTCTCGAGTCGGCCAATGGTGTGATCAAGACCTACAAGGTTGTCTATGCCCCCAGTGATGAGTGGTATGGTAAGTAGCGAAGTAGAAGTCTGTCCATGATTGTGATCCTATTGATCCATTGAATCCTCTTCTTAGATGAGACCAAGCGGCATTACAAGAAGACTGCCTCCTCTGATACTGTGCTCCATGGCTTGAAGAAATACACGAACTACACAATGCAAGTCTTGGCTACCACAGCTGGAGGCGATGGAGTTCGCAGCGTGCCAATTCACTGCCAGACCGAACCCGATGGTAAGCTCCATGCACCCAACTGAATGATGATTCATATTATAACTCAACACGTTTCCTTCTGCAGTTCCTGAGGCACCCACCGATGTGAAGGCTCTGGTCATGGGAAATGCGGCCATTCTCGTCTCCTGGCGACCACCAGCACAGCCCAATGGCATTATTACCCAATACACTGTCTACTCCAAGGCTGAAGGCGCTGAGACTGAAACGAAAACCCAGAAAGTGCCACACTATCAAATGAGCTTCGAGGCAACCGAACTGGAAAAGAACAAACCCTATGAATTCTGGGTCACTGCCAGCACCACCATTGGAGAGGGTCAGCAATCCAAGAGCATTGTAGCCATGCCCAGCGATCAGGTGCCTGCTAAGATAGCCTCCTTCGACGACACGTTCACTGCCACCTTCAAGGAAGATGCCAAAATGCCTTGCCTAGCCGTGGGAGCTCCCCAGCCTGAGATTACATGGAAGATCAAGGGCGTCGACTTCAGTGCCAATGATCGCATGCGTCTCTTGCCCGATGGTTCCCTATTGATTAAGTCTGTGAATCGTCAGGATGCTGGCGACTATTCCTGCCACGCTGAAAACCCTATTGCCAAGGACTCGATTACCCACAAGCTTATCGTGTTGGCACCTCCTCAATCACCTCACGTTACGCTGTCAGCCACAACCACCGATGCGTTGACCGTCAGATTGAAGCCCCATGAGGGAGATACTGCACCACTCCATGGCTACACTCTCCACTACAAGCCAGGTTTGATTCAAGTACTCCTTCGTGAGATTGTCGATTGATTTGCAATTTACTTTCAGAATTCGGCGAATGGGAAACCGCTGAGGTCTCCGTGGATTCACAGAAACACAACATTGAGAGTCTGCTCTGCGGCTCACGCTACCAGGTCTATGCTACAGGATTTAACAAGTGAGTGGAGCTGAAGTTATTCAATGCTATTCACACTTTACTCCCCTATAATTACTCCTTCAGCATTGGCGCCGGAGAAGCCTCCGATATTTTGAATACACGCACCAAGGGTCAGAAGCCCAAGCTGCCAGAGAAGCCACGTTTCATTGAGGTGTCATCCAACTCGGTTTCATTGCATTTCAAGGCCTGGAAGGATGGCGGCTGCCCCATGTCCCACTTTGTTGTAGAGAGCAAGAAACGGTATCCTAAATTCTGAAATCAAAGCAAAAATCATCTCACCTTTCGATAACATACTAACCGTCGCTTCTTGTTTTTAGCGATCAACTTGAATGGAATCAAATCTCGAACAATGTCAAGCCCGACAACAATTACGTAGTCCTCGATCTGGAACCCGCTACATGGTACAATCTGCGTATTACTGCCCACAACTCCGCCGGATTCACTGTTGCCGAATACGACTTTGCCACACTCACCGTAACCGGAGGTATTTACGATCTGTTTTCCAATTCACAAATTCACAAACTTCACATTGCTTTTGTACATAGATAACTACGTTGATAATGTTGATGGAGCTGCCACGCCCCCAACAGCATTATCCATATACAAATAACAAAGCTAGGCATAAAGTAAAAATGTTGTACACACTTTTGCCCGAGTTGAAAATGCTTTTTATCAAAATCACAATATCAAAATGAAAATGAGCCAATTTTGTTTTTATTATAATTTTATTTATCCGAACAAATTGCACAATATTTAATTTAATTTCCATTAGCTGATATTTGTTTTTACACCACCACCAAGCTTGTCATATATATATTCAATCATATCATATATATATATGTATATGATTTTAATCTAATTTTTATTTATTGAAATTTCCATCAAATGCCAAAACTTTGACGTCGTGTACAAAAATACTGATTTTATTGCGTAAATGCAATTTGTTTTTTACGTTTTTTTATAATGTATAAAAAATAACCCGAGAAAAGCAGATGCATTGCCACAATATTGTATAAATAGTTAAATTCAAAACCCACCAGTCTTAACCAGTCACCAGTCACTTTACAATGTTTGTTTCTTATTGTTTCCTTCGCTGTGACCACTAGACTATCATAGAACTCTAGACGATCACATTTTTAGTTAGATTATTATTTATTACCAGTTAAAGCATATAATTTATAATTGTTTAGTTTGAACACATTTTTTAAATTGCATTTTATTATACATGTATGTGTCCAGTTTATGGAGATGAAGTACTCGTATTTTGAAATAGAAGAAGGCATCGACGTAATAATATAAATAGATGTTGTAACTCCCTGGTAATCCCATCCGCTGTGCGTATTTTAGTATACGTGAATGTCGCTTGAACAAAATTACGATTTGTAAATTGCCTAGAACTTCTCAAATTCCTAACTAATTGATTCTATCTGCAGCGACGACAGAAAATTGATCTTTCCAATATTATTCGTAACAAATGAAGACTTGTTCCACTCTGTATCAGTTCTCTACTGGATCCAGCAAGGAACTCTGCAATAACCATTCCATAATAATTGTCCAAAGTCTTCCACAACTGATCACACATGATTCATGAACTCACGCATTATGATTGATTTATTTTAGATGATTTATTTTCTTGTACAACTCTTTATTTGATTATGACAATAACAAAATGCTCATTAATCCTGCTTTAATTAAAAACAAAACAATACTCAACTTGAGATACACGAGCAGAGCGAATGCGAACACATTTTCAAAAGCACAACAACCAAAGATCCATCCATTCAATATTTTATGAGTCCAAAAGAGAGCTGAGAACAAGTTAAATCTGGAGAAGAATATGATGATTTTATTAAATGAACATTCTCTTTACACACAAACATTTATTTCAATTAACAATTACAATTACAATTCAGTTATGTCATCAAGTTATAGTTGAGTTCAACCTTAGTTAGTTAGTCTTTACGATCTTTTATTTCAAGTTAACTTTTGAGAGACGGTCAAGATTCTCTTTCGTTCCTGTACTCGGTCTCGTTCTCGTTCAAGTTCTCTTGCTCATTCTCTTGAAAGCTGTTACACTTGGAATGCTGTTAAATGAATTTTTCCAATTGCTTTCGAAAAGTATTTACCATTTACTTAACTTAATTAGTTGTAAGTTCTTTCAAATAAATATACAAAAAAAAAAAAAAAAACAAATTGCATTTTAACGTTTTAAAAATGATGTTATTTTTGTTATACAATTAAAATTTATACAATAGATAAAATAGTTTTCATATAAATATTCGCAACCAATACTTGTGTATGCGTCGCCATTTGGCATTCGGCGCATTGTAAAATACTTAAATAAGTAATTTAACTAATTTTCATTCTCAACTAAATATTTGTGACACTTCTCTACATTTTCGAACACGTTACAAAAGTTAATTCGAACTCAACTCGAAGTTACATACATTCATACATGTGTACTTTTGTATTTTTCAATGTATTTGTATATGTGTGTTTTGAGTACAAAAGTTAATGTACGAGGAGAAAAGGTGTAAGCAAAGAGAGCGAACTTCGAACTGTTCGCTCGATTTGTTTGCTCTCTTTGTAGACTTGCTAACTATTAAAGCTTCCTTTTCTCTCTCAATCTCTATACATACATACACACATCTATAACTGTGTCTCTCTCCTTTCTCTCTCTCTCGGTCTACATGTGAAACACTTTGGTTGTTGTTGTTATTGTTGTTGCAGGCACAATCGCACCCTCGCGTGATTTACCCGAATTAAGCGCCGAGGATACAATCCGTATTATCCTATCGAACCTAAATTTAGTAGTGCCGGTCGTGGCAGCTCTGCTCGTCATAATCATAGCAATAATTGTTATTTGTATTCTGCGTAGCAAAGGCAATCACCATAAAGGTATCTATAAGTATATCAAACTAATTACTTATTTCTCTTTTTTCGGTTCCTCTCTGCCTACCTCTCTCTCTCACTCACTCTCTCAACATACTGCGAACACTCGCGCTTGACTTTAAAACTCTCTTTCGGTACACATACATACACACACATACATACCATATGGTCAATCAAAATATCATATATATTTTGACTTCCAAATTTGCCTGCTATGTTGTTGTTGCATCCGATAAACGAATTGCATGTTCAATTATGGTTTGTATGTCGAATGCGAATCCGGATTCGAATTCGAATTTGAATTCAAACCAAAGGCACACTAGCGCCACTCGACGATGGCTTGGGCCATGGAAATGTCCATGCACGAATTCCCTTGCCCGCTTGGATGCCCGAGTGGCTGGATCTGAACTTTATGGTCCCCCTAATTGCAACTGTTGTTGTGGTTGCGGTTGGTATCTGTGTTGTGTGCGTGGCGCTTTCCCGAAGACGTACGGATGACATGCGAGGCGGCCAAAAGGATGTCTATTGTAGGTTTTTTCCTGTGCAAACATATCTCTGGAGCGCACGTTTTCTTATTTATTTATTCATATAATTTTCGATCAATTTTATTTCTGTTTTTTTTTTTTGTTTTGACCCAAATGGTTAAACATTGTGCAGCAGTTTATGAAATGGAAATACTGCACAGTCTCAATCATATGGTCAATCTTAAGTCTAAATCCAACGCCGTCACTCTACAAAAAAAATCTGATAAACTTTTTGAATGCTTAGTTTAATGTTTTAGATTTCTTAATGATAGCATGATATTCATATATGTGTATATAATCGACAGACACCAGCTTACACGAACAAAAAAATACCAATTGTTTATCACTTTTACAAAAATATACCAACAAAATACTAAAGGTTATATCAAATATACCACAACCAATATGTATGTACTTATATTAACTGTGTATCCATACCAATATAAATATCTGTGTATATATACTCATATGTACATTCATACATATCCTATTAATCTCATAGAACTATCATCAGTTTTCCATCGCCATTGAAAACAATTGGAAAATTATATTCAAGTATTTTGCGATTACTTTAGATTTGCCATAATGATTTGAAACCAAAACAATAATAATAAATATAAATATAATAAATATAATGTAAATTAACAACATTATAGAGTTGATAAACATAACATAATTATTATGGCATTTTATGTGAGAAATATTACTCTGTTATTATGAGTTTAAGCCCTATCATATAAAGTATACCCTATACTATACTATACTATACTTTGTTGTAAATACGTTTTGCTTATACCCTAAGCGAGTTTCATAATGCAATTAATTTAATCTACAAGTACTATTCACAACAGACAACTTTTCCCACTCACTGTACAACCCTACAACTTTCTATCGACACATTTTCCGCTGTTGTTGAGTTTACACATTTCCCCTATCCTATTTATGAAATGAAACCAAAACTAAGATGCTTTTTGAAATCGCAAATGAAAATGCTTAAGAGAAAAGTAAATAGTACAGTAAGCGTAAAGTAAATTAAAGTAAATTTAAATTAAATTAAATACTAAACAAAATTAATATCATCGCTCATTTCATGTCATTATATCATGAATCGCTATATCGCTAACAAGTTGGTATATTTTAAACTGCAAATCAAACAGTACACTCTCTATTCACGTAATTCCCTTTGGAAACTTGGTTCGCAATTGTAAACTTGTATTTTGAGCTATTATTTAGCACTATAGCGTCTTGAGATGCCGCACCAAAAAAAAAAACTAATCTAAACAAAATATAAAAAAACAAATTACAAATACTGTGAGTGACGGAACAAAGATGATTGATACGAAAGAAAAACAGAAGTAAAGTATGCGAGTTAAAATTTGAGCTGCATTAAAAAGGGAAAAGCATCTTCAGTGTTTCACTATTGAGTTCGCGATATCATATATTAATTCTAGACGATGTAGTTTACAATCAGACAATGGGACCCGGCGCCACCTTGGACAAACGTCGCCCGGATCTGCGTGACGAGCTTGGCTACATTGCACCACCCAACCGGAAGCTGCCCCCCGTACCCGGATCCAACTACAACACCTGCGATCGGATTAAGCGAGGTACAGTCATAAGTAAGCATCTAAATTTCCAATGCAACATTTATTAATGCCAGGACTATGCCAGCGAAGCCCAAGCTTCTACTCTCAAGGAGACTGGGTTATCACTGCGCATTGGCTGCGGCTTAGTTTTTTTTCTTCTTCCATTTACTTTGCGTACAAAAAGAAAAAAGGAAAAATAATGAAAAAAAGAGAAGAAAAGAAAAGAAAAGAAGAGTATTTCATATTTTGCGTTGCTTTTGCATAACACTTACAAGGCACATTGCGACCTAGAGGTCTAACACCAGACATTGCCACAACCATTTCTCAACTATCATATCATACACTCATACACTCACACACTCACACACTCACCCACTCACACACACATAGCAATGCTTTCTCAGAACGAAATTCTTAATGTTGCTTCTTCGTGTGGCTTTTTTATGATTTGAGAAACCCATCCGAGTATTATTAAATGTTGTGCTGAATTTAGATTAGTCTTATATTGATTTTCGATATTTATTTACTATTTTATTAATTATTTCAAATTCTTTTTATTTCATTTGAATTTTTCCCCAAACTTCCATTCCAAACCTCCAACGTTTCGGTTGCTGTAACTTCAATTGCTTACTTTTCCGTTTATTCATCGTTGATGTTGTATGAATATTGGAAATTAAATTTACAAACAAAATATAAAACACCCACACTCACACTCACACTCACACTTGATACCATACTCGAACATTTATTCGAACTGGTTCAGGCCGCAGTGGACTGCGGTCAAACCATTCGACATGGGATCCCCGTCGCAATCCGAATCTGTATGAGGAACTCAAGGCACCGCCAGTTCCCATGCACGGCAATACCAATATCTATGGTGGCCATGCCCATGGCAATGTTGAGTGCCACTACAGACATCCAGGTAGGAGAGGTTCCTCCTTTCTTTTGTTTTTGTAATCTATTCATTTCTGTATTGTATCCCAATTAACATCAAGACTATGCCACACTTAATCTTTTAATTTAGAGTAATCTTTTTATGCTAACGAACCCAAATCTTAACCCTAACTTAGTGTAGTCTAATCCCAGTCGCAAGGTGCTAATCTCAGATACTGCATAGTAAGTAAGTAAGTAACTCCTGTCGAATCTGGCAGCTCACCTCTCGCAGAACTCGTACTAATACACTAAAACAACTACAAAGACACCAATAATGCATTCCAAATGGAATCGTAGAAATCATGCTAATCAAAATCTTCTCTCGCAAGGCATGGAAGATGAAATCTGCCCCTATGCTACGTTCCATTTGCTGGGCTTCCGTGAGGAAATGGATCCCACCAAGGCCATGAACTTCCAGACCTTCCCACATCAGAATGGACACACACCCGTACCCGGACATGCTGGTACCATGCTCCCACCTGGCCATCCTGGACATGTTCACTCTCGTTCTGGCTCCCAGTCTATGCCACGTGCCAATCGCTATCAACGAAAGAACAGCCAAGGCGGTCAATCCTCGATCTATACTCCAGCTCCCGAATACGATGATCCTGCTAACTGTGCCGAGGAAGATCAATATGTAGGAAGATACACAACTTCTATTCCAAAGAGAGTCGCTAACTATTCAAATTTATCTCTTTCAGCGTCGCTATACTCGCGTTAACTCTCAGGGTGGAAGCCTTTACTCTGGACCCGGACCCGAATACGATGATCCTGCTAACTGCGCACCCGAGGAGGATCAGTATGGGTCACAGTATGGTGGACCTTATGGACAACCCTACGATCACTATGGCTCTCGAGGATCTATGGGACGTCGTAGCATTGGTAAGATACTTATAAATTGTTAGCATGATTACTTAGCAGATACCCTATAACGTTTACTTCCATAGGCTCTGCACGCAATCCAGGCAATGGATCCCCTGAGCCACCACCACCACCACCACGTAACCACGACATGAGCAACTCCTCATTCAACGACTCCAAGGAAAGCAACGAGATCTCAGAGGCCGAGTGCGATCGTGACCATGGACCACGCGGAAACTATGGTGGTAAGTGTCTGACAGTCAGTCGAGAACGGACTTGAGTTAGTTTTGAAATAAATTCCTATTCAAATATTCTCATACGCTTTGATTAAAATGAAAATGGATCAAATTTTTAACAAAATTCCATTCGCATTCTTCTTAATTTCCTTTTTCAAAATTAAATGTACATTCTAATTATAATAAACTCTATCAGAAGACTCTAATGAGGGTGAGTGATGTGAAATCAAAGCGAAGTTCATATTGTATTCATAATGAATAGTTGAATTGAATTATTCCCCATTTGAAATATATATCATCACATCTCACCTCATTCCTTGTACTGATCGCGATAATCTCATGAAGAACCCCAACTTATCCAAGGAATCTCTTCATTCACCCCTCATTCTTCTATCATTCATGAGTCATTTCGAAGACAATTGTTGTGTTCTTCAGAATACAAATATTCATGCTGTGTTTTGCTACAGTTTCAAATTTTTATTAATGTGTTAAAAAATATTAACTTTGGTTTCGGTTATCCATTTTTCATTTTCCATTTTATAAGTTTCATTTTTTATGCACATTCAAACACCTTTAATTTCATTTCACGAAGCACAACTTTCCTCATTTGAGGGGTTCCCTTCCGGCACATTTGAATGTTTTATGTTTTGTGTCTAATAACGGATTAAACTTTAATTTATTATTACTGGAAAATCATTGTTTTCATTTCATTGATCTCATGTGTCTCTAGAAATTCGCATGTGTTCCATAGAAAGTTGTTTAGAAATATTATGGTTTTTAGACAAACAATAAGCTAGTTTTATATTATAAGATATGTTAGGAGAATTGTCGCATTTAACAATAATTTTTTAGGTCTCTTTTCTGCACGAGTTTTTCATTTTGTTTATAAACAAAAAGAAGAGTTTTATTTGAAATTCATTTTGTGTTTTCTTTCTGTTTTCTTTTATATTCTATGATATTTTAAATCAATATAACAACTACTTTCGGTGGGTCACTTTTATGTGGGGTTCTTAAACAATGATTTCTTTTGCAAATATGTCGATTATACAATCACAACAAACGAAAAAACAATTAAATAAAAAACCATAATCGAATACAAACAGCTGTGAAAAGATCTCCACAACCGAAAGATCAACGCACCACTGAAGAGATGCGTAAATTGATTGAGAGGTAAGAAACGAGCAAATCTAGAAATATTGCAATACATTGCAAATCTAATCAACACGTATATTAAATAACTAAAAATTGCACAGAATGATAATATAAATTACAAACTGAAATCAAGCAGAATCTGTCTAAACTATTAATGTTTATCTTGCATAAATAACCCTTTGAATATAATCAGAGTTACTCGAAATTAAGCCATTAACTCGCAAGCAGTTAAAACAGTTTTGATCTTAGCTGTGATCTTCTGTGCAATTTTCATACCACCTCGAGTTCTCGCCCTTTAACTAACCCTGACTATTATTACTTTTTTTATATTAAATAAATATATTCAATGAATCACCGACTACTTAGTCGCAGGCAGTTGTAAGTTCTAATCTAAACTAAGTTGTGTATCTAACTATTAACGCTTTTGCATGTTCTGGTCGCGATTTAAAGTTATAATACTTACATTAAGTGTGCATGTTTGATCTTGTCTATTTCCCTTTATTTTGTTTATTCTTTTACTATATTATATGTGTATATTATGTTTGATTCGTTTGGTTCTCTGTTCATTGCAAAGCAAATCACAGTTGAGTGTTTCGAAAGTATCCAAAACATTTGATTATCATTTGATAAACTTTTCAATTACATAGCATAATCGTATTCGTATATTAATCAACAGGCTTTAAGTGATACCACACACTGTATGATTGTCAATCACATATACTACATACAGTTAACAGTTTTTACAGTGCAGCTTGCCGCTTGGTCTTGGCTTGCCATACACAATACTCGTACCATATTGTGGCAACAATGCCAGACAGCCACATGAGGCAATGCTTTGGTTGCATACATGAGCCTCAACAGCTAAAACATATTATTAATTATATAAAAACTATCACTATATTATTGATTGATTATTGTTTGAATTCACTGACTAATTGATTGTTCAACTGATCCCAAACAGAAACGAAGCCGGCCCAAAACAACTCCAACTCCAACAAACAAATGGCGCAGGATTCACAGCCTACGATACTATGGCAGTGTAATTTGTAAGCAGCTACTTGCAGTGGGCGTGGCAGTTTAGCTTAGTGTTTCAAGTCAATGAAGTGCGTAGGAGTTGAATGACACATACACACACACACACAGATACACACAGACACACACACTGGGGCAGTCAGTCATCATATTTGAAAGTATATTATCGAAAGAATAACAAAACATCACTGAATTAAGCAACGCATTTAGCGCATATATAAATATACAATTATTAACTATTTCAAGTATTTATAAACAAATAATAATATACACACACACACACGTAAAATACCCAACGGTAATGAGTGTGGCAAATGAATGCGAATCATCTTTGCATTTACAAATATTTAAAAACAAACAAACTGAAAAGAAAACATACCCATTTATATTTATATAAATGAATGAACTTGTATGTGGAACAGTTTTTCATAATTGAAAGTAACTTTTAATATTGTATTTTAGTTTGTAAGCCAAGCAGAACAACCAAAATATCAAGTGAAATGCGAATGCGAATGCAAATGCAAAGTATCTGCTCTATACGTAAACGCATAAGTTCGAGTGTATAAGATTCTTTCGATTTGAACTTATTTGCCATCTATGCCAAAAGCATTAACTCTTTGCCTAGCCTAAGTCAAAGTCATAATATTAATTGATAGTTAACGTATTGTTTTATTTTGTATGGTCTGCAAATCCTATAACTATTACTTATTTGTATCAACAGAAAGGAGTTGGAAAATGTAAGTTTTCCTTTTTGTTTATTTGCGTTGACTTGTGATCATAATTTTTAGCATTGTGTGTGTCGATTATTTATAATTTATAATTATTATTTGGTATTTTTACATTTGTACTATTATTTAAATTTATTGTATTATTTTAAAATGCGCTTCCAAAAACTATAACAATTTGTTCGATGCACAAATAGCATTCGTTTAGCAAATAATTACACTCAAAATTGTATTATACAAAGTCCCCGAAGAGCGCACCTCTTGATTTATCAGATCGATCATTTATATACAGATGCATAGTATATGTATTCTTCGCACATCGGTTATACGCATTTCAAGCTTTAAGAAATACTGAAATTGTACAAGTGCACACCTCAATTTCTTTTATTCATATTTATTTAAGTTTTTTAATTTTTTAACTTTATTTATTAAGTTCTGCGAAATACATATTTGATTTTCTTGAAAACTCAATTGTTCTTTTATTTTCCAACAATCTTGCAAATAATGTGGCTACTCTCAAAACTCAAAGACTGAACTATGCAAATTTATAAAGAAATGAAATGGAAATGCTTCACAAAATATGTAATTACAAGAGAGTTTCACAGAACACAACATTTGCTCAACAAGTAGAAATAGCAAAGCATTTGGGGTAGCCCATTATTTGTCAGCAGTGCAATAATAAGTTTGAACATGCATTTATTTATTTATTAAAATTTTCAGTTATTATTATTATTGCTTTCAGTATACCTTAACACTTTATATATACTACACTATAATCCTACCTAGGTATACCGATTTTATATATGAATGTAGTGTTGTGACGAAAATATTGCTTAAATATATATATATAATGGGAAACTTATATGAATGTACTACAAATTTTAATGGTAAACGATCTACAAATATTAAATAGCGTTTAGACAAAAGGCATTTAATTAATATACAATATACACAAAAAAAAAAAAGAACAAAACAAAAAATAAACAAATAACTCTTCAAAAATCGAGAAACACTCACAAATTTTCAAGTAATTCAAATAGCGAGCAATGTATTCGAAAAAAAAGTTAAAACTTAATGTTGCATTTCAGAAACACGTAAATTAACAATTAATAATTAAACATTTTTCGGCAAATCAAAATCAAAAAAAATTATTAAACGACATAAAAACGAAAAAATTACAAGAAAAAAAATATAGAAATCTTTCAAGATTTTCACGCAAAGCAACCCAGAGGAGTTTGCATAAATTAAGCTAAGTATAATATTCAAATAAAATACAATTACATCAAGCATTTTTCACATTTATCATGCATATTTGATCGCTTGCTTTTTGTGTTGCTTCAAACAAGAAACAGAGCAAAAAAACGAAAGAAAAAAAATATGAAGGAAAATAATAATTAAGCCTAACATAAACTAACCTATTTTGTAATTATTTAGCATTAAACATGCATAAACATACACACGTAAACATATAATAATAATTTTCTACTTAACTTTACTTAAAACGCATAAATCAAAATTAAATTTCCATTGCATTAAATAACGAGAAACAAGAAAAGAAGAAAAAGAAGAAACTGGAAACAGAATAGTGAAATATAGCCCACACATGACGACAACATTCAACTTCAACGCACATCAGACCCAACACTTCTTTGGGAACGTGAACTAAGCAGATGAATAACCAAAATTAAAGACAACAAAAATATTAAAATATTAAACATAAGAGAAACAGTTTAAAACGCATACTAATCACTCGCTCCTTCTTAGCAACAACAAACAAATATTACTCATACTCATATTACACATACGAAACGATACGATATATATATATTTATATATATATATATATGAGAAGAAGAAGAAGAGGAGCTAAATAAATATCCAAAGATTCAAATTCGTAATCCTTAAGCGCGGCATTATAAACCTAAAAACGAATACTTCAAATATGTGTATTACTAATTACAAATTACAAAACATATATGTATTAACTATATATATTAATATTGAATGTATTGAATTGACAAACGACATTGCACTTATACACACACATGTACCCCACATATACACACACAGTCACACACACATACACATACACATACACATGCAAAAGCAATTACCCACACTTACTCGCCCTTCTCCCTTAAGTCCGAGTCACCATTTCGGCCACATTTCCTACTAACAACTTATAAACACACATACACATCAATTTGTCAGTTTCAGTGTCATAAAATTCAAGAACAAACAACAAAAACTAAATAAATGCCAATCTATGTTGGATAAAACAAACCCCTCGTTTCATTAAAATTATAGACTTCGCCTTTTATACGTTTCATATTCTACATAGAAGTCATAACATTCACTGTTAGAGTATTTAACTAAGAAAGTCGTCAGCAACAGCTGCTTTTTATTAAATATGTTAAAAGCGCCATCTATGCGTCAGCTTTGGTTTGTGTACAAGCTGTAATTGGCGCTGCACTTGGCTAGCGGTGAAAAGTCGAATTCGCCGCGTTTCTTTGCAGTGAGTCCTACTTCTAAACTATTAAGTTTTTATTTATATAAATTTCAAGCTAATGTCTTTGAAATATATCAATTGAAAGTAAAATGCTTACTTGGAAAATACCTTGAAGCTTTCTATACTGGCTCCTGGTAAGAACAGCAGTGTCGTCGGCATATGTTGCGATAAGAACGTCCTGAGGGTCAACTGCTCGTACTACACACGGCTTCGGCATGTCGACTGTGTACTCTTTCTGCTCCATAACCTCCAGTGCAAAATTCACAACTCTATGCAATTGTTCTGGTGTACCATGTCCCTTACGAAAACCGAACTACCACTTTGGTATCGCTTGAGATACGCTCTCCAGACTAAGGATCCGAGTTAAGATGACTCTCTCCATCATTTTACCCAATGCCGGAACGAGACTGATTGGTCTGTATGAGTTGACCTCCGTTGGTTGCTTCCCAGGCTTGGGGATCATGGTAATCAGTGCAGACTTCCCCAGGATCTTCTTCTTTTGGACGGCCACTTAAATCGTATTCATATTAATATTAGTTCAGCGTGAAAGTATTCAATATTAAATGTGAGTATTTCGAACTGTGCGGTGTTTTCCAAGTTTTCCCAATTTCCAACTGTATATTGGGACTGCTTTCTGCGATCAGCACTTTATGAAGCTCCCTGAATAACCCCCCCAGATTGAGCGTATGTTAGATTTGCGATACCTCACTCCCTGCCCCGCAAATCGCGCCTGAAGACAAAACTTGTACCGCCCACGCCAACGCAGACACTTCTAACTTGGCACGTGCATGGAGAGCACCACATGGAAGCAATGCTGAAAGTTTCATTAAGATCGGTCCACAAATAAGAAAGAAATCAGAAAAATAAAACTGAAAAAAACTTCCGTTACTCGATTTTTCGCCCCGCCCCTTTTCAAAAATTCTGAGTTTTTTAGTGCGTTTTGTTCGGTTGGAAGGGGTGATTCGAACGGTACAAAAAAAATGTTCTAGGCGACGGCTGGTTTTTGAAAAAAACGGCAAAAAAATGCTTAAACTAAGATTTTCAGTTCAGCTAAAAGTATGCGTTGCTTTTGCTTATGCTTTCAACAGCTTACTCGCTTTGTAAGTGAAACAACAACAACAACAACAACAACTCAACTCAACTCTTTCGCGGTGTGCCAAGTTAGGCTCGTGATCTATTTTTAGCTACTGCTGAGCGGTGGCGGCAGCTTATTACGGTACTTGCCATCGTTAAGCCAGTCTTAAGCGCAGCTTCGCAGTTGATACCGTTCTAATTTCCCTTATCTACATTTTGATCTGGTGAAGTTGTTTACAATTGCCTATTTAACTATTAAATAGAAACAATTGTAATTATGAATTATGGAAACTCATCGACTCGCTCGCTACCTAGTGATAGGAGTGCAAAGCTTGAGGAGATGAGGAAAATAGCTGGTGCTGACCCTGCAACTATACGCTCCCAAATTATAGCCAGCGGTGCGTCAACGTCTAACCAAGCTGCGAGTTTATTGGCGAACTCTATGTTCAATTACCCATCGGTAACGACTAGCAGTGATACCAGCTTTACCTGCACTGTCACTACGTCTCAAGCAAGCTGTGCATCTACATCAACGTACACTGTGGCGGCAGCTGTGGGGCCGAACATCTGCTCAACTACGCCGGTTGGTAACAATTCGGTGAGTGATACAATGGCTCAAATGGCTGGAAAGGCTGCTCGTAAGGGAAAGTGCTCGTTTCAAGCACCTAGTCTATCTAGTAGCAAGAAACGCAAAGTAGTTGTGAATGCTTGCCAAACCATTCGCAAAGTAAAGATGCAGGCGACTGACCTACGCAAGGCGACACCTAAAGTTGCTACAGCCTCGGCGACAGCAACGACCATGAGCAACAACCGCTTTGCAGCACTAGATTTAGAAGCGGATAACGTTATGGAGCAAGACTTGGCAGAAAATTGCTCGAACGGAAAAGAAGATGTACCGGTTGTCAATATGAACAGGCAATCAACAAATGGTCCATCAAAGCCTCCAGCTATATGCGTTCCAAATGTTGACAATCCCCACTCATTGGAACAGGCATTAAATTCGTGCGTCGGTGACAATAGTTACAGTATTCGTACCTCCAAATTCGGTGTGTCCCGAATATACACTATCAACGCCGATGCTTTCCGTGCAGTGGTGAAACACTTAACATCGTTGAACTGTCAATTCTGGCATCACCAGCTTTGGGAAGATAAGCCTTATACTGTCGCAGTCAAGGGAATGCACGCTAACGTGCCCAACAACATATATTGCCCGAGACAGGCTGATTGGCGCAATGCCCAGGTCAGCGAGGATGACGATGAAGCGACCGTTAATTTCAAGACAAGGCAAAATATGTTTTTTGTCAACCTCAAACAAGGACCGAAGATCGCTGAAGCGTTGAAAATAACTCAACTAGGCAGATACAGAGTCACTGTGGAGCGTGCTCCTCGCAGAAGAGAGGTGCTACAGTGCCTACAGTGTCCGGGACCCCATATGCGCAAAGTGCGCTGGCTCTCATATGACTGGCTCGCTACTTTGCACCAGTGACATTTGTATGTGTGTCAACTGTGGTGGAGATTATGCCTCGACTGATAAAGACTGCCCAGTCAGGATTGAAAAATTAAGGAAAATGAAGCCGAGCCCGAGGCTCCCTGTTGCTGACAACGCAACCAATAATAAACATAATCGTGCAACTGCTACTATTAATTCCCAGCATGAGTCAAATCCACTGCATGACTTAGGATCTGGCAATAAGTTCCTGACGTTGGAAAATTCCATTAGAGAGATCAACGCCAGAATGGACCAACTATTCAAACTGGTCCAGGTTCTCATCTCACGGATGCCTAAATGACTCAACCAACCATAAAAATCGGATTGTGGAATGCACGAGGACTAGCTAGGGGCTCTGAAGAGCTTCGGCTTTTTCTCAGTGTACATAATATAGATGTCATGCTTGCCACTGAGACACACATGCGGGAGAGTCAGCGGATCTTTCTACCTGGATATTCCACGTATCACTTCTTCCATCCCAGCGGTAACAGCAGAGGCGGGGCCTCAGTCATTATGCGCTCTAGCATTAGCTACAGTCCCCAGCCTCCCATCTCTACCGACGACAGGCAGATAGCATACATTCAGCTGCAGACAGCGGAGGGGCCTGTTGTTCTCGCGGCTGTGTATCTCCCACCTAGAGTGCGATGGATAAGAGCTGAATTTGAGTCGCTATTTGCCGTGCTAGGCAACAAATTCATTGCAGGAGGAGACTACAATGCCAAGCACGCATGGTGGGGCAACTCAAGAGCCCGTGCAAGAGGCAAGGTATTGCAGGAAGTCGTTGCGAATGGACAGTACCAAATTTTAGCAACTGGAGAGCCGACCTTCTACTCCTACAATCCTCTAGTATCTCCGTCTGCGCTAGACTTCTTTGTCGTCAATGGGTACGACATGAGAAGGCTTAATGTACAAACGCTTCATGAGCTTTCATCAGACCACACTCCTCTTCTGGCTGATTTGCATGCAATGCCGATAAACAAGCCCCCACGCTCCTGCTTACTCGCTCGAGGTGCTGATGATATTCAAGGCTTATCTGACGCAACATATCGACCTAAGTGTAGGTATTCAAGGAACAGACGATATTGATAACGCCATCGACAGCTTTATGGATATCCTGAAGCGAGCAGCAATTCGATCGGCACCAAGTCACCAACAAAATGTGGAATCCTCTCGACAACTTCAGCTACCTCTCATTGTGGCTAGCCTCATCCGACTCAAACGTAAAGTCAGAAGAGAATATGCGAGAACTGGAGAATCCAGCAGATTCACAGTAGGCTTGCCAATCGACTACATAAAGTGCTGAATCGCAGAAAGCAGTCCCAAATTGATAATTTGTTGGAAAACTTGGACACTGATGGCTCCACAAATTTCTCTCTATGGCGTATCACAAAACGGTATAAGACCCAGGCTACACCGAACTCGGCTATAAGGAACCCGGCAGGAGGCTGGTGCCGCACAGCACGGGAAAAAACAGAAGTGTTTGCGAACCATTTAGAGCAACGCTTCAAACCGCTCGCCTTTGCGCCGGAGAGTCACAGCCGAATGGTAGCGGAGTCTCTTCAGACACCATTCCAAATGGCATTGCCCGCCGATCCTGTCACACTGGAGGAAGTAAAGGAGCTTGTGTCAAAATTGAAGCCCAAGAAAGCTCCGGGTGAGGACCTTCTTGACAACAGGACAATACGGCTCCTTCCAGATCAGGCTCTGCTATACCTGGTGCTAATATTTAACAGCATCCTGCGAGTGGGATACTTTCCGAAAGTCTGGAATACGGCAAGTATTATAATGATTCTAAAGCCAGGAAAGAAGCCATTAGATGTGGACTCATACAGGCCGATTAGCCTCCTACCTTCACTGGGCAAGTTGTTGGAGAGATTAATCCTTAACAGGATTCTCACTAGCGAGGAGGTCACTCGGACGATCCCAAAATTCCAATTTGGTTTCCGGCTGCAGCATGGCACGCCAGAACAACTGCATAGGGTTGTTAATTTCGCGCTAGAGGCCCTGGTAGCTGCTTTTTTAGACATCCAGCAAGCTTTCGATAGAGTGTGGCACCCTGGTCTTCTTTACAAGGCCAAGAGCTTGCTATCTCCCCAGCTGTTCCAGCTTATAAAGAGCTTTTTGGAAGGGCGCAAATTCAGCGTGACGGCCGATGGATGCAGATCCTCTGTAAAATTTATTGAAGCCGGCGTCCCCCAAGGCAGTGTTCTAGGCCCCACCTTGTACTCCATCTTCACTGCGGATATGCCTAACCAAAATGCAGTGACCGGACTCGCAGAAGGAGAGGTCCTAATCGCGACATATGCCGACGACACCGCAATGCTCACTAAAAGCACCTGCATTGTCGAGGCTACGGATGCTCTACAGGAATACTTGGACGCATTCCAGGAATGGGCTGTGAAGTGGAACGTGAGCATCAATGCCGGCAAATGCGCAAACGTTACTTTTACAAACCGCATTCGCGACTGCCCCGGTGTCACGATCAATGGGAGCCTATTAAGCCACACACATGCGTACTGGACAGAAGCCTGACCTTCAGAAGACATATTACGTCGTTGCAGCACTCATTCAGGACAAGGATAACAAAAATGAATTGGTTGCTTGCAGCACGCAATAAGCTGTCCTTGGACAACAAGGTAAAAATCTACAAATGCATAGTAGCTCCAGGGCTTTTCTATGCCATCCAAGTATATGGAATTGCGGCAAGGACTCACCTGAACAAAATCCGAGTTCTGCAAGCTAAAATGCTGAGGAAGATCTCTGGGGCTCCTTGGTACATGAGAACCAGGGACATCGAGCGCGATCTCAAGGTGCCAAAAATCGGTGACAAAATCCGAGAGGTTGGCAAGAAATATCACGAGAGACTGGATTCTCACCCAAACAGCCTGGCTAGGAGACTCGGTGTTGCAGCACAGAGGTCTGCCAGCCCCCGCTCTAGAGTTAGAAGACCTGCTGGACCGGGCCTTGACGTAAACTTGTTCCTATATTCCCAAAAGTAAAATTGTCTGTGATATCTACACCCCCAAATTCTTGTATCCCCTAAACTATGTATACTATGCCCGTTTCTTCCCATGGCCCTACATTATAAACTACCACCTTCCGATTAGATTAGTATGCTACAACAATATATGAATGCAATTGATTAGAATATGGAAATTACAACACTCTTGAGGGTCAAACATGACAAACAGGATATTGAATGCGATTAATGTGAATAATAGTCCCAGTAATGATATATATTGCAACAGTAAATATAAACTGACTGATGTTGTTGTAGTTTGTATTTTGTGTTAAAAACTTTCTACAAATTAGGAAACTTGGAAATTAGAATTTTCCAATACTCATATTTAGGTTATTACCATCTTAAATTGGATACGAAGCGCAAATGCAAAGTATTTTAATTTCTACCAATTTGGTAAAGCAAACAGACGACGACCACTGTAAACAGGCAGGGAATGCAAACATTATTGCCATTCGCTTGTAAAGGGGGATGAGGGAGAACGCATTGGGATTGGGTGTGTCCTTATGTCCTTATGCCGCACTGAAGCGAAAAGTTCAACAGGCTGCTCCACTAAATCAACAAAGAGAAAACCGCAAAATGCCGATAAGAGCCATAACACACAAGCAAATGCCGATGCCCCAACAGCGAACTACCGAACTACCCAACTAGTTGGTTGCCACACTTGCCACATGCCGCATGGCATGGCATGGCACGACACTCGGCATGGACAGGAAGCCAACTGACCCGCATAGTATGTAGAAAGGAAGAGCCTTAGGGACAAACAGAGACAAAGGAAGAGGAAGGGGAAAAGAGAGACAATGACAGAGACACACCAGCTAAATAAACAAATGGCTCACATTAAAATGAACGGCAAACGAAAACGTTGAAAATTTGTGTACAAAAACTATGATGAGACAAGAAGAAGAAGAAGAAGAAGTACAGTATAGAAGTAATGGAACTGGGGCTTCGGCACTCTAGAGGCTTCAGGGCTGTCGCAGAAGACGTTTGTTGCTATTTAGTTGGCCCAAACAAGCGGGAGTGGGAACAGCACTAGTATGGGGGAAAAAGGGAGATTGTTGTCGCTAGATGCAGCCTGAAATGTATATTGCGTTGACAACAGCTCGCGTTGTTGTTTTTATCGCTGTTGTTGTTATTATCGTCCTGCCGAATGCGCACTAAACATGCAAGGGGAAAGCAAACAAAATTAAGAGGGCGGAGGTGGAGGCGCAGGTGAAGGCGTGGAAGCGGTACTAAAAACTATGTCAACATTGCTCTGGCTACCTGGACAATTGGGCTCAATTGGACTACTCTGGTCTGGCTTGACCTGGCTCCGACTGAACTCGCTAACCTTTTCTCCCCACATGTGTCCGCGCTCAAATTGTTGGCTAAAACGATTGGCGCTGTTTGGTGACATGCAATTTGAATGACTGACAATGCATGCAATATGAGAATCAACATGCGGAGTTTAGCATAGAATGCAAATGGTAGACGTGTAAGGGTTTGTAGCAAATGTAGACTCAATTTATTGAACACTCGGGAATCAATAATAAATGCCGAATGAAACGATAAAAAGAAAAGCAGAGCAATAAATTATATGGAAATCACATGAATTATATATTCAACACATTAGTTTAGAGAATGACAATCTACTTGCTTTCATTTATTTATTTTTCATATTCAGTATTTAAATTACTTTGACATTGATACTTGAAATAATTGCTGATAATTCGAATGATTTAATCAACATTCTGCAAGAACTTTAATTAAGAACTCTTTTGAAAGAAATAACATTTGCACATGCTCAACATTAATTTCAGACCATCTGATAAGTTTGCTTAACTCTGCTTGACTAGAAGCTATTAAAATACAGTCACTTTCTAGGTAGTCTATTATAATGTGGTTCAATCAGATTGAGATCAGATGTCTGCTTTATGCTGTTCTTATAAATGATGAAGACAATTATTCATTAACTTTAATAGTTTGACATTTCGTCAATCATGCAATCATCATATTTTGCACTGATAAAGCCAGAGATAAGCATAAATTATTCAAGCATCTCACAGATTGGTGTTAACAGTTATAGATTTCTGATAATTAATAAGATCATTTCACTTTGACATCCATTCCACGTGTTCCCAATGATTGCTAAAGATTGCTGAAAGTATTAATTATAATTTGTAGTAATTTGAGTCTACTAAATCTACTAAAATGTTGAATGGCATTTTGAATGAATTTATGTTTTAATGACTTTGGCAAATACTCGTAAATTAACGCGCATTTCGAACAAAAGCTAAACTTAACGCCGATTCTCATTTTATGTGGATGTTCAAGACGAGACCCGAGACTCGAGACTCGAGACTTGAGACCCGAGACTTGAGCTCCAGCTGGGCAGGCAAATGTTGAAAGGCCAACTCCATTTGGAGCTTTTGTTTGGTTTTGTTTCTGTTTTATTTTGTTGTGTTTTGTTTTGTTTTGTTTCTGCTTTGTTTTATTTTGGTTTAGTTTATTTGTTTGTGCTGCATTTGGGTCTAGGGTAGTTAAAGTTTATCTACACTCATTTGGCGTGTTTGTGTTTTTCTACCCATAAACCTACTTTACGAACACACACGTTAATAAACTGTTTGCTGTTACTTCTGCTGCCATTTGTTAGCCATATTGATCTTCTGCCTTATTTCACATAGTTCTTCACTACTTCGTAATTGAAATGACAGAAATGTCATTTCAGTCAGTTATATTTCGAATAATGAATTCATTTATTTACATATTAAAATCATTTAAATCTGAAATTACGGAATGCTGAAAACAATTAAGTAAAATCTTTTAACAGTTACAGGGTATCGGGAAAAGTGCTGCAAAGTCTTGACAACACAAATTATGGCCTTCAAACAGTTGTTGTTCTTGTTATTTTTGTTGTTTTTGTTGTTTTTGTTGTTTGTCTGTCTGGGTTTGTCTATTTTTGAAACGACAAACAAATTATGAGAATGGAAACAAGCAACAAGAGCACACACACACACACTCACCTACACTTAAGCATTCCTCACACACACACACACACACACGCGTGGCATACTCGTATATTATACTATCTATAGATTGCTTAAGTATTTTGTGATTTTTCTTAATCATCATAAATTTGAGTTAGTTTTACCGAGACATTTGGCAGTTGGCCCACACCAAGACGAGGACAAGAACTTTCCCAACGACGGAAACATCAATAAATTAGAAATGTTTAACTCAACGCTTTTTAGGTGGGCGGTTGACTGTCTCATACAGCAAGAGGAGGGGTTGAGGAGGAGCAAATCAAGGCCCCACTGCAGTGTCAGTCCCCAAAACTTATTGTCTGCGTGTTGCGGCACACAGAAATTTGTGCGTCGTCTCATTGGGTCGTCTCTTGCCATAATTCTAGGCATTTAATGGCTGCCTTCTGCTCAAGTAGCATTCAATATACCTCACAGCCCTGAGTTATGTAGCTGAATGAAAATCAAACCCGAGAGGGTGTGCCGTCTACATAAAGAAAGAGGGTTGACTGTTGTGGATGCTGCGCATGTCGCAAATGCCACAAATCCGAGTCATCCGCATTTTGGCAAGGGATGTGAAGCCATTTTGTAAACTGCAGAAAGTGTTCCCAAAAAGAAACCACTTTGTATAATTTAAAAATTTATTCGACTTGTTTTATTTCTTCCTTTCTAAACCCCTTAAATGTAGTTGTAATTGTAATTATAAATATATTGTACTTTTTTTTTCTAATTGTAATCCTCTAAGTTTCTTTCTGAATTTCGAAAATCATTTAAAAACTCTAAATGTAATTGATAAAAGTGGAATTTCATTTACTAAATTAATAAACTGACAATTTTTTAACTATTTCCTGACTTGAGTTAAATTTAAAAGTAATATATAACTATTCCTTAGTTGAATCAAATTTAAAAGAAATTTAATAATTTTATTTATTTATTATTTTCTGAGTTACATTAAAATAAATATAAATTTAGAAATATTTTCTGAGTTAAATTAAGTAGATATTTAGAATTATTTCATTGCGTTTAACAGAAATATAGAATTATTCCCAAGTTGAATTAAATTTAAAAGAAATTTATAATCATTTCCTGAATTGAATTAAAAGTAAAACAAATTTAATATGTTCCTTAATATGAGTGTATTCAGTTGCAGTATTCGTATTCATGCACTTAATTTTGAGCTAATGAGGCTTCCATTACATTGGACAAAGTGTGTGTTGCCATAAGTAAGTGGCAGACAAACGTCATCATTTCACCCGCAACTTGTAACTAGGAACTCGGAGTATCAGCCAGGCCCTGGTAACTCCTATTGCCCTTACTCTTCCCTTAACACACCCATACCCATTCAAGAGGCAATGGAAAAACGACGCGATGCCAATTAACGTAATTAAATGATGCGTACACAGACAGCAAACACTTGACGAGAAATCCTCCAGCCCGCACCCTGTAAGCGTGTGTGTGTGTGTGTGTGTGTGTGTGTGTGTGTGTGAGTGTGTGTGCACATCCTTTGCTTAATTAATTTGGAACATGACATTTTATTCATTTTGTTCGTTGTTCTTGCAATGTTCTTGCTGTTCTATTTAATGTTTCAATTGGGAGTTGGGCTCAAGTTTGCAGTCTTGCCATGGCAACACCAGGAAACCAATCAACAATAGCTTTAACAAAACAACTAAGGAAAAAAAAACAATACCAACGAAAGTATCATTCGATTATGTCACAGGATATGCGGAAGCCGCACAACAGACAAACAGACGAACAGGAAACCAACAAAGAGTCGTTGTCAAAAGCCAAATGCTAAATGCCAAATGCAAATAAGTGTGTCATTAAGCAGTTATAACTGTCATCGACTAAACAAAATGAATCCTTGGCCATCGCTTTGTCAGCCACCACTACAAGAAATGGAACTCTGGCCAAACGCCTTCCTTTTCGAGGCAACGCCGCGTATACGCAATGGCACATTATTCACATTCTACGAGTTGTTCACATGTTGGGCCGCATTATAAGCAACACTCTGGTAAATTTCCCAACGGGGTTTTCATGCGCCACTCTAGCCCACTCCCCATGCTAACCAAACCCCCCGCTCAATCCACTTTAATGCGTATGTAGGAAATATGCATATTTCTTGAACTTTTATTCACATTTTGCACGAGCCGAAATTATGCTAATCCTGTCGTTTTGTTTGGTCACTCGCAGGATTCGTCCCTGCAGTTACATTTCGAAATTTTATGGCATATCCTGGGCCACATTTAATTATGGTTATTTGCCGGGTGATGTTGCCACTTTCGGTGGTTATTAAGGGCGCAATGTCTTGAATGCCTGGAATTTGTTGCTCTCCGCAGCAGCGGGCACATTTCATATTTTATGTGCCACGCACTAATTAAACTAATTACGACAATTTGGTAGCATTTAAAGGCACAGTAAAGTCCAGCTGTGAGCTGACAGGAGATCTTCAAATCCCCAGGTCCTCTTATCATATAAAGGGGCATCTCAAGACGATTCAAAAACCAAGAAATGCTTCATAAATCGTATAAATTCGATAACCTAGTTCGGGGGACGCAATCTATCATTTAATTCAGGAGCTGTCGCAAATGCTATAACTTGCCACAGGGTCAACAACTCCAACAAGGCTGAACTAGGCCCAAACAGTTCAGTTTTCTTCCTCTGCCCAAACTCAAAGCGACGCTAAAGTGCCACAAAATATGCAAAACAAACGAAATAAATTTAAATGCGTTTTGCCAGTGGCAGTGCCCCTCGTAAATGTGTGCCAGCTAAAATTAATTACAGGTAATAACGTCATTCCTGTCCGGCTGTGCTTTTTGTGAGAGGCTAGGCAGAGAAAGAAAGAGGAAGAGGGGGGAGGTAGGCTGTTGCCAAAAACAATCGGAGCTGACTTTGGGGACAGAAATAGTACGGGAAATAGAAATAAATGCGACATACTTTTAGGGGCCGCGAGTTGAACTGAAGCCAGCAAAGCAATTGCGTGTATTTGGGCGATTAACATGATATGCGGAAATTTCTCCACTGCAATAATACACACATACACACACAAACACACATACACACAGAGAGAACAGCTACAACAACAGCCACTCAGCAGTAAAAGTAAAAGAAAAACAGCAACAAATGCAAATACTTAAAACTTTGACGCGCTCTGCGCAGGCGTTAAACCAGCCCTCAGGGCTGGATGCTTACACATAAGTATATACAAGAATATATATATATATATATATATATATATATCAGCGAGTGTGAGCATGTGTGTGTGTGTGTGTGAGACAGTGTGTACTCCTAGTATATGAGCAATGAAATAATGATGTTGGTGCGAGTTGATTTCTTCTTTTTGCTTTTTTGCGAATAAAAATTATATTGCACGAGCCGGTCTATCTATGTGTCTGTGAATGTGTGAGTGTATGTGTATTCGCATTCGTGTATGTGTGTCTATGAGAACATAGTTGTTGAAGGGAGTCGAAAGACTTCGTGCCTGGACATGCGACGGCATGTCATTCAGTTGCCGCAGCTCGCAGGGGCTGCCAAGTTGGCACAGGAACTGAGTGCTTAGTATCCTTTGTGAGTGTGCAAATCCTTGAAGGAATTACAGCGAATTACTGTACAAATTTAATAAAACCGATAAACTGGAACTAATTGTGCAATTGTTGAGACGGACGTCAGTTCAAACCTACAAAAAAAGTTGACTTATTGAAAGATCTGCAATTCCTTTCATACACAATTAATCAAAATTAATGTCTAGCATACTTTTCAGAGTATTCACAAAAATGTTAATTGATTGATAATTAGCAAAATCGGATTAAAATATGAATATAATATATATATTTGTACACTTAAAGTTCTAGCATGCTCAGACATGTCGGATTTCATTTAAATTGTTCTGTTTTATATGCAAATATTATGACAAATTTTAAGCAAATTGCTGCCAAATTATGCCACAAATATCTCTGAAGATTTTCCCTCGCAACAAAAAACAAGCAAAGCCCAAATTTAAACTGTGAAAATCCAAGGCAAAAGCCAAAACTGAGGCAGCTTTAAAAAAAAACAATAAAGACAATAAATATACGAAAATAACAACACGACAAATGTTCTGCTCTAACCAAATACCAAAACTAATCTACGCTAATAAATTTGAAAGTAAACACAAAGAATTTCGGCGCGAAAAAAACTTCAGACTAAAATAAGTTTATTTTATACAATATGAAAAACAATTTAGATCAGCATTGTGAATTGGAAAAGTCAAGTCAAGCAGATTTTGATTATGAAATGATCTGAAAATATATACATACTACGGCATACGCTTCCTGGTGTCCCACGTATAAAATGCCAGTTTACGACCAAAGTATTTTTACTTCTCATGTTTGAGGTGAGTAAAGCTTTTATAAATAAATTAAGCACTTTGTAAAGCACAGCGACAGTTTTTAGTATTTATTTAACATTTTCTTTTCTATTCGATTTTTTTTCTGTTTCTGTTTCTGTTTTTTACTTTTTATGTTAATGTGAAATCGTGGGCGTTGCGCCTTTTCACGCTCTTCTTATTGCATTTTGTGTGAAATTGGTTGTATGTTTCTGTTTTTTTTTTTATTTGCATACCCTGCAGCTTTAAGATGCTGGAAAGAGAAAAGATAACTAAACAAAAGTGAGGGAGAGACAGTTCTTTGAGCATTTACTTTAGTGTGATGGATTCATCCTCTGATCTAAAGATTATTACAAGACCAGAAGAAACACAGATACACAATTGATCAGAATGGAATTGAAATAAATTTCCTAGCATGTGTATATACAAACTAACTAGAGTTAATACAAGTACTAATGAAAAGAGAACTAATTATTCTTTATAATCGCAACAAAGTGATACAGGGTATCTTCGGATAGGGTACTCTCTGCCAGCAGACTTTTACATGCTTGATTTAATTTTGTTTAAGTGTTTAGAGATTTATATTCAAGTCTATAAAAACTTGTATCTTCAGCAATTAAAACGATTAAAAGAGAAGTCAAACTACATAACCACTTGCGGTTAGCTTACACTTAAGATGCTTAACACGGTGAGGGCTGACGAAGGGAAGAGAGCGGTTGATGGGGGCAGGTGAGGCAGGTGGGGACAGACAAATGAAATGTCTAATGTCAGCCATCAAAGCATTGTGCAATTTTATGAACCATATAAAATAAATTGGCTTCGCCATGCATACTACTTAAATCTCTCTCTACAATATGTGTGTTTTATGAATTTTAACGGCAATTTTCTAATAATATTATAGGTATTTTTACTGGTATGGCAGCGATCGTTGGTTTAGCTGAATGAGAGGCTACTAAATGCCAACGGCTAGAGTATGTATATACATAATCTCATTAGCTCTATCTGAGCCGCATCTTTCGAGCCAATCAAGCGACCAGTAACAGCTGTTGTAACTTCAATTCCAATATCAATTCGGGCCTCAACCGGTTGATCAGGCACCAAAGTCAGGTGTCTTTCAAAGAATGCATGAACAAAATATTTTTACATAAAAAGCAAATCAACTGCTTAAATATAATAAAAGCCAAAAAAAGAACAACAGCCCAGTCTCAAACACTGGCTACAACAAATGCTAATGTCAATAAATTAAGTCAACAAAAGTGACCACGAGAGTTGCCCGCAATAAAGACAACTACTACCGGCTCAGAGAGGGGTGCGCGGGTGTTTGGGGTGATCGGGTGATCGGGCCGGGATCGGGGCCGAGTCTACAAATCAGAACAGGTTTTTCTAACAGCACGCAGACAATGAAAATTAAACCTCAATTTAGATTCAACGTCTCAAATTCGTATTCGTATTCGTATTCGAATTCAGATTTAGATTCAGATTCCAATTCATCAGCGATCTTTGGGTTGGCTCTGGCTCTTTGGGTTTCATTTGTAGCCAACAAATTTACATTCCGGCAAGTTGGACAAGTTCACCTGCATTAGTATCCCCAATAGATAACGCGGTCTAACTTAATTTATTCTAATTGCTAGGCGCTCTCTCGATACTAATTTCAACTTAAGCAACGCCGCCGAGTTGCAGTCGTTTCTCCATTGCTGTAAATAAATTGCTTAACTAAACTTGAAAGCCAACGAGCTGCCAGTCCAACAAGCTGACACACAAATTACAGATAAATGATTTATAAATAATTTAATAAATTAATCTTTATTTTTTAATTATTAATAAATGTTTAAAGTAGATAGAAAAATATTTCTACAAATGCATAACCATTCAAGCGATTCCTATTAAACACATCTGATTGATGTAAGCTTGTACACTCTGAATTAATTTAGAATGGCGCCCTACAGGGTATAAGGGGTATACACTTGCACGTGTTTTGCATACCCTTTACAACAATGAGATAAATGAGAAGCAGAGCGTTTTTGCTAAAAATAGCTTTACTTTCGTATCTTAATCTGAATTTATTAAAATTTAAGATTTATATAATAATAAATTAGTATGCTCACAGTTCAGGTATGATTGCACTGTAATATATATATTATATATATAATAATATTAATATAATATATATAACATAATATTTTAAATTAAGCAAACGTCATTTGTGTTAATATAAAATAAAGAGTATCTACTAGTCCAGCAGTCTCTCTCTCGCGGAGTAGCTGGCATGACAGATACAGTTCCATGGTATCTGCTATTCAGTCACTTCCAGTTAACGCCAAATTGGAATTCCCAAATATAAATTTACAATCTTTGTGCTCAATTAGTCTCAATATGCAAATCAAATCAATGGAATTCCGTTGCGTTCGATCTTTGCCTGATCGCGGCAGGCCATGAGGCATAGATATCGAATTGAATAGTGACAGAACAGTGTTGGACAACGGCAAACTGATAAATAAATGTAGACTAAACAGATCAAATTAATGCAAATACGCTTGTCGTCAACTAATCAACTCTGCCATTCCTCGGCCATATTCTGCAGCAAGGTATCAACATTTTGAATTGATGTAAAGTTTAATTTATGATCATATTCAAACATATTTTTTGAATTTATTGCCTTGTCGAGAATGCGAGCTGCTCAGGCATGAGCCCAAGCCCAACCCCAAGTCCAAACATAAGCAAAGGCGAAGGCGCAGGCGCAGTCGCACGTGCTGTGCGAGCTCAATATTAATTGTTATGACGAAAGGAGTTTTACGGTGGTGCGGTGGTGCTGTGGTTCTGTTGTAAAGCTAAGAAAATATAGTGTGTCTATGTAAGTAAATTATTATGGCTTTCACGCCCCAGGCAATGTTTACAACGTCACAACGCACAAATACACACAGCACATGATTAATAGTCAGCTGGAGAAATATATTCTTTTATATCTTTGAGTTACACTGAGTTTGTTGGAAACTTTTCGATTGTCTCGCTCTTGAAAACTGTTAACCGTATGCCAGATATTATCGCTATGATGATTATTGTTATTATTGAATGGCATGGGACAAGTTAGCCTAAAGCAGAAGCCAATGAACCGCAGACGGCAACAATTGGTTGACAGCTGCAGATACAGATACTTTTGTCTGTATCTATAACTGTCAATTGTTGTTATTGTTCTTTTTGCTGTTGTCGCTGTTCTTGTTATTGTTGTTGTTGTTGTTGTTGTTGTTGTTGTTGTGTGCGTCTGTTGCTTATGCTTATTATGACAGCACTCAATTGCTCATGTGACGCCTGAAAGTTGAGCAGTCGCCGCATGTATCTCAGTAACTGAGTATCTATGTATCTGTGTATCTAAGTATGTGTACAGCTAACATATGAGCTTCCTCGTCTGTGTATCTATGCCACTCAGTTTGCCGACCATTGTGAAAGTGAAAACCCACAAGTGTTCACATTTGCTGCCCTCAGCCCAAGTTAAAATGAGTTACACATAATTGAGTTAGCTAAGTGTCATGAACAAGATACATATTTACACATCTTTAAATGAATCTTTTTTATGAAATTTCGAAAGTTTGCTCGCCATAAATCACATATAATCTTATATTTATACTTATATGAGTGCATGGGCCATTAAACAGATACAATATACGAATACACATTCCAATTGACATATCATCCTCAGATGACAATTGCTGATAATGGGCTTAATCAATTTAACAATTAGCACAACATTTCTATTGCCCATAAAATGCAACTTTCTTTCATTTAATTAAGACCTTTCGAGAGACCTTAATCGTAAGCCGAGACCAATTTTAAAATAACCGAAACAAATTCACGTAACTGAAGTACATATAAACCAATTCAACTATAGAATGTACCACACTGGAAAACCTTTCTCCGTTCCCTTCTGCTTCTGTTTCTGCTTCTGCTTCTCCATTTTCAATTTCAACTTCAAGCTAAAGTCGAAGTGTGTGCACCAGTTACGCATACGCAATTTTCAAGCAAGCAATGATTTTCTATAGCATTATGCATTGGGCTTAACTAATGTGCATTTTATGGCACTGCAATTGCATTGAATTGAATTTTAATTGTGCACAAAAATAGCCACACAAGTCTATGTAATAAAATAAACCCGAGCATTGGACTCGCATATAGAACACTTTGGACTGGGCGCGAAGCAAACCCGTCGAGCTACTCATAGAATCGATTACAAATTCCACTCATTTACCATAAATACAATGCAAAGAACACATACATGCGAGTATGTATGTATTGAATAGGGAAAGGTATAGCCCACTCTCTGTCTTCATGTCTCCAGGTCCCCATGTCTCCATGTCCCCATGTCTCCATGTCTCGCTGTCCCGATATGTCGATGCTTCGTCGTTCGCTTCTTTTCTTTATGTAAAACGCCTAGATTTGTATTCAGAAACTGACCAAGTGGGTCTGCATACGCAATTTATATCACGAGGTGAGGCACATGGAAATTATTTGTCACTTCTTTGTTGTGGCATTTCTATTGTTGATGGTACAATCAAATTCCCTTCAAATCATTGATATTAATATCATTCTTAGCTACATTCTTTAATGATATTAACTTAAAATCTTGTTCCCAAATATATTCTCCATATTACGGAATTGGATTTACTACTTCATTTATATTATATTTATTATATTATTATATATTATTTAAATAACATAAATCTTTCACTGAAATTATAGATACATATTATATATATATATATATTATATATATTTTCACGCCAATTTGAGTTATTTATTTAAATTTAATCAGAAGAAATAATATGTTAATATTCTCTGTTTTCTTTTATAATTTGTTAAAGTTAATAATTATAAACTTTAATTCTAGGACTTACGCTTACTTCATTAATAAATAAATAATTACAAATTTATGTTTTAATCAATTTTATAATTTAATGTTGTACATTTCGTATTTGTTATTAAGCGGCAACACTGGTAACTATTCCTGTTTCCTTTATAATATTAGTAGTTTTATAATCATAGACCGAGTTTAGAGTGGGATTTAAAGCGCTGAAATGAATGCAATATAGGATTATGGTGGCACACTGATCTAATATGCTCTGCATTTAAGTAGGGTATCAGTACATGCTCGTACATATGTATACATATGTATATAGGGGCCATAACAATGAATTCGGCTTTCAGTTTTGAAATGAATTTTAAAATACTGGGTCGTGGCATAGACGCTAAATAATTTAAATGCCAATACAAGCAAACACACACGCACACTTATGCAGACATAGTTAAGGAAATAGTTCAATGAATTGTTAAATAGAATTATTTAATGCATTAACCCCAATCGCGTGCTCTAATCGTCGATCAATGAAGACATCTAAATAATTTCAATTTATGTACAATATAATTAAATATTAAGAATACATAGGAAAATACTTAATGCTTTAGATAATGCTATATTCGTACTTATTGTAGTAATGCCACAAAAGGTGGCAGTTGTTGTTTTTGTTGTAGTTGTTGTTGTTGCACGAATCGCATTCTGCGGTCTTTGGCTGCTTTCGTTTTGTGCCCTAAAATATACGTCTAAATACTATAGAAAAAGCATTTTTGTGCGTTTGCCAACGAGAGAGAGAGAGAGAAACTGAAATCAGTGAAATTACGTTGAAAACGAGTCACATTTCAAAATTGACACTTCAAACGCAACGCTGCCAAGTTTCTTGAAGATACTTGGTAGAGACCCGCAGTGCCCACTTACTCAATACATTTAGTGGCAGGATGGCGGGGAGGATTGCAGAGGAGGGGCTACCACAAAATGCTAACTATGCACAACACCCAAACCAAACCAAAACGAACTGAACCGAACCGAACCAATACGAAACTCGTAAGCATTTAATTTTGGCCTTTTTGTCGAGCAAACAGAATCAAGAAAGACCCAAACAATTAACAGCAGATAAGCGGAAAAGTCATTTGACGTTGTCACATTGTTGTTATTGCTGTGATTGTTGTGATTGTTGTTGTCGAACTACTTAAATAATTTAGTTTTGAGAAAAAATCAAAGCAGAGGCTGTCTGTCCGTCTCTCAATCCGACAGTCAAATAGTTCAATGACCAACGGGCCCGGGTCGCTTTCAGCTTTCATCAATGGTCGCGCTACATTGGCCACAAGGCGACGACGACGGCGACGATGATGATGACGACGGCGTCGCTCTAATAGATATCAGCTCAAAGCATAGATACAGATACAGATACAGATTGAAATACATATGTAGATGGGTATAAGTAGTTGTAGTGACACTCACATGCTCATCAGCTGCATCGCTTGACGTTTTTCTATGGCTTTGCCAGAGGAGAACAGCGGAGACGGCGCAGCCAGAAGAGAAGGAGGCAATCGGCAATCGGGAATCGAGAATCGGCTGCCGCAGCCGCAGCCGCAGCCGCCGCACAAAAATGTCACACGCAGTCGCCGCATTTAGTTCAATTGCATTACAAAAGGCAGCCGAAGCCAGCGAATACAGATAAAACTTATAGATACATTTATAAAGTAAGAAATTGCAGAAGCAGAAGCTGAAGAAGCAGAAACTTAGGAAGCAGAAGTGGAGAAGAAAAGATCATGGCAAAGCAAAGCACAGCAAACGCTTTAAATCACTGAAAAATTGTTGTTTTTTTGTTGTTGTTGATGTTGCTATAGTTGTTTGTTTGTTGTTGTTGTTGCGACTCGTCGACCGTCGACCGTCGAACAGCGACCGACGCCTCGCGCTATTCAGCAATTTTTACCGTTGACATTCTATTGAAAAGTATTTGGGAATTGTAACGACGCGTCGAGAACGTCGCCTGAAATGTATCTGTATCTGTATCTGTATCTGTATCTGTATCTGTATCTGTATCTGTATCTGTATCTGTATCTGTATCTGTATCTGTATCTGTATCTGTATCTGTATCTGTATCTGTATCTGTATCTGTATCTGTATCTGTATCTGTATCTGTATCTGTATCTGTATCTGTATCTGTATCTGTATCTGTATCTGTATCTGTATCTGTATCTGTATCTGTATCTGTATCTGTATCTGTATCTGTATCTGTATCTGTATCTGTATCTGTATCTGTATCTGTATCTGTATCTGTATCTGTATCTGTATCTGTATCTGTATCTGTATCTGTATCTGTATCTGTATCTGTATCTGTATCTGTATCTGTATCTGTATCTGTATCTGTATCTGTATCTGTATCTGTATCTGTATCTGTATCTGTATCTGTATCTGTATCTGTATCTGTATCTGTATCTGTATCTGTATCTGTATCTGTATCTGTATCTGTATCTGTATCTGTATCTGTATCTGTATCTGTATCTGTATCTGTATCTGTATCTGTATCTGTATCTGTATCTGTATCTGTATCTGTATCTGTATCTGTATCTGTATCTGTATCTGTATCTGTATCTGTATCTGTATCTGTATCTGTATCTGTATCTGTATCTGTATCTGTATCTGTATCTGTATCTGTATCTGTATCTGTATCTGTATCTGTATCTGTATCTGTATCTGTATCTGTATCTGTATCTGTATCTGTATCTGTATCTGTATCTGTATCTGTATCTGTATCTGTATCTGTATCTGTATCTGTATCTGTATCTGTATCTGTATCTGTATCTGTATCTGTATCTGTATCTGTATCTGTATCTGTATCTGTATCTGTATCTGTATCTGTATCTGTATCTGTATCTGTATCTGTATCTGTATCTGTATCTGTATCTGTATCTGTATCTGTATCTGTATCTGTATCTGTATCTGTATCTGTATCTGTATCTGTATCTGTATCTGTATCTGTATCTGTATCTGTATCTGTATCTGTATCTGTATCTGTATCTGTATCTGTATCTGTATCTGTATCTGTATCTGTATCTGTATCTGTATCTGTATCTGTATCTGTATCTGTATCTGTATCTGTATCTGTATCTGTATCTGTATCTGTATCTGTATCTGTATCTGTATCTGTATCTGTATCTGTATCTGTATCTGTATCTGTATCTGTATCTGTATCTGTATCTGTATCTGTATCTGTATCTGTATCTGTATCTGTATCTGTATCTGTATCTGTATCTGTATCTGTATCTGTATCTGTATCTGTATCTGTATCTGTATCTGTATCTGTATCTGTATCTGTATCTGTATCTGTATCTGTATCTGTATCTGTATCTGTATCTGTATCTGTATCTGTATCTGTATCTGTATCTGTATCTGTATCTGTATCTGTATCTGTATCTGTATCTGTATCTGTATCTGTATCTGTATCTGTATCTGTATCTGTATCTGTATCTGTATCTGTATCTGTATCTGTATCTGTATCTGTATCTGTATCTGTATCTGTATCTGTATCTGTATCTGTATCTGTATCTGTATCTGTATCTGTATCTGTATCTGTATCTGTATCTGTATCTGTATCTGTATCTGTGTCTGTATCTGTATCTGTATCTGTATCTGTATCTGTATCTGTATCTGTATCTGTATCTGTATCTGTATCTGTATCTGTATCTGTATCTGTATCTGTATCTGTATCTGTATCTGTATCTGTATCTGTATATGTATATGTATCTGCGTATCTGCATCTCTATCTGGGCTCACATATTTCCAAATGTATACATACATTGATCACCAATGTCCGCAGCGTCATCGCCTAGCTGAAAATACCATTTGGTTTGAGTCATTCATTTGCCACTTGCCGCTTGCCACTTGCCGCTTGCCACTTGCCACTTTCCACTTGCGACATGTTGCATCTTTTCTCGTTGTCCATGCCTATTTAAAAACGCGTGTATTCACTATAACACTTTTGCCAACAGTTTAGCTGGACATCTTATTACTCACTCACCATTCAAATGGCAGCTGATTAAGTTGCATATTTCAAACGAATCATTAGTCATCGATTTGTTATTTTCTTTAATTTATTCCAAATTATTTAACTGTATTCAATTATTTTACACTTATTGCAGTCTATACAACAATTCTGCAATTACTTAACAATTCATATTCAAAACAGAAAATTGATATTTCTTCTCATTGTCACAGAGTCGCTAGAGTCGCTAGGCCATGATCTCTGAAGTTTGTAATACTTTCTGCTCTATTTAGTAAACATATGATCTTTTCTGATCCCTTCTTTTCATATCGACAACGCCAACACCAACTCTAATCTAGCTGGTGTAAATAATATAAATATAATATAATATAAATACATTAAGTAAGTCTATGCTGACACTAGTTACAACCTAATCAATATTTTACTACTGGGAAATCAGACGACCAATTGAATATTGGGGGTATAAGATTTATTATTTGGTAATAATAGTTGTGTCAAATAATTTATATGAAGAGCGTAAATCAATTTCATTAATTATAATCATATTTGCCCGTTTAAGAATTGGATATTATCAATACAAAATAGATTTATACTTTTTACAATATTACTATCATTGTATTATTCTGATTTCAGCTGTTATAACATCTTAATTGTATTTCAATTTATTTATTAAACTAATTAATATGTAATATAATTTACTTAAACTTTAAATGATTAAAGTAAATTAATTTACGTTTATAGAAACGAGGTTTATATTTATATGTATGTTTGTTTGAATGTATGTTTGCTTATATGTATGTACGTATGTCTTTAACATATGCAACATTTAATTTGAATTTGCCAGTACAGCATATTTTTTTGTTCGTTTCTTCTGATTTTGTTTTTGTCGCAACGGAAGTTGTGGCAAAAGTTCAGAAAATGCATATAAAATACGAATGTGATTACAAATGCGATTGTGAATGTGAGTGCGAGTGCGCGAATGTGAGTGCGAGTGCGAGTGCGAGTGCAGAAACACTCGTAATGCTGACTGTAAAACTTTAATGAATAGCAACATGAATCGGCACAATCGAAATGCTTCATTAGTTGCGAGCCAGGCCAAAAGCTGACGTTGCTGCCAATCCAATCAGCTGTTGGAGCCAAGTCCTGGCCAGCATCTTCCGGTTCTCTAGGCCAGACCAGACACCTGCAACCCCGTCTGGCAGGTCTGTCAGGCGTGTATTAATTTCCCTACACACACACACACACGCACACACACATACGCCTATGTGTGCATGTACTGTGTAACAAGTTGCAATTGCTGTTGTTTCGCATACCCTATCAAATAGGAGACTCTCGGTGTGCTTATCATGTTTTTAACAATCTCAATTTTAGAAACTATTTCAAATGCTTCGCAATTGTTTAATAGATAAACTAATGGAACAACATGGATTGACTGGAGTTGATTTATAAGGGTATTTTAGCTTCGGCTTGCTCAATGCGGCAGCATTTCATGTTTAATATGCAGATTGTGTCGCTGACTTTAATACTTTGCAACGTCGTCGATCATTTCGCTGGCTGGCTATACCTCCGTCCGTCCGCCCGCCCGTCTATCCATCTGACTGGCCGCCCGGCTGGTGGCATGCAACGTTGGCGCGTTGCAGAAAAGCATGTCGTACAAGCGTAGTCGTCTTGTAAACTTGCAACACAAGCAACATGCGACCAGGCAGCGACAACACCAGCAACAACTGCAACTATCCCAGCCTCAGCCTCAGCCCCAGCCCCAACTCCAGCCTCAACCAGGCATAAGGTGGTTCTCAAAACGCAGCCGTTTCCTTCCACAAAATTCCTTGGCCACATTTTTAATTAAAAAAAAAAAAACAAGAAAAAAAAACCAAGAAAAAAAATAATAAAAATGCTGTGGAGCAAATAAATTGCATAAAATAAAAATAAAACTGTAGAATAAAATAATAAAAGGCTACAAAAATAACTAAAACAAAGTAAGAACAGCTAGCAGATCTTACAGAAGACGAACATAGGATACACTTACATTTAAATAAAATATGGTAAAAAAAATATATGTTTAAATATATTTATATATTACATATATTATATATTAATCTCTGACATTGCTTATTGTATTTACAATATGCAGCTGCCACCAAGTTCATTATATATGAGTATCCACTGTAAGGGTATACAATTTGTGGCTCTTGGTGGTTCTTCGATGGCGCTGTGTGGGTTGAAACCGATTGCTATCTATCGATAGTTAGTCGGACACCCAAATATTTATTAGACGAATATATTATTTCCGAATCGCACTGAGATCGATCGAACGATTAGCATTAATACGAGTAAGCCAGTAAGTTTTGTGGTTAATTGAATTTGTAAGCCAGTTTCAAATATATATTTTCTTTATCTTTATTTGCATGTACTTAATTACTTGGTAAAGTAATATATTAACTTTATCGTTATCGTTATCGTTATCGATGTCGATCGTTTTATTAATGGCATCGTATATTGACTGATCAACTTTTCAACTGCTCATCTCTAAGAACGAAATGGAGGCCTGTCTTTGCCTCAGTCATTTGGCATCTTCATGCCCATGTGTGACAGCATGCGTGTGTGCGTGAGTATGTGTATGCGTGTGCATCTGTGTGTGTGTCATGGGCATCTGTGTGTCGAGTTTGAATTACGCTTTATAAGAATTTACAGATTGCTAACATTAATTTTTATGCAAAGAATGAATTTTGTGCTTTGAATTCCGCGTGTATGTATGAAGTATGTTCAAAGAATGTGAGTATGTATGTAGAAATGTATGGCTGAATATACATGTGTATGTATGTACGTAGAGACAGCAAGTGCGCTACACCAGTTCCGTTCAGTTGGTGATTTGTTAAATATTATAAATAAATGTAATATATAATAAAATAATAATGTATAAATTGTTTAAAATAATAATCATGATATTAAAAGTATTAATAATAATAATACATTAATTAATGATTTTCATAATTATTATATATATAAATAAATAATATAATAAATATATGTGAATATTATATTATGATTTTCATTATAATAAATAAATACGAATTATTTATAAGTAATATATTGTATAATTAAAACCTTTTACAAGCTGTTCTTATGCAACACAAATTAATATATGTATGTATGAAGATAATTCATACTGGCCGTGCGTAGCTCTTCTTCTTTCCAGTGGGATTTCTTCACTCTCCATCTGCCTGTGGTATGCTGCAGTTATGTATGGGGCGTGGTCCGAGATCTTGTGTAGTTATGCTTACACACCACATGAAGATGTGTTATATAAGTATGCACTAATGCACACACACACACTAACAGACGTATGTGAAACATGTTTGCCAGGGGGGTTATGTGTGTGTGTGTATTGTGGTTTCCTCTTATCGTGAAGTGCGGGTTCAAATGTTGATAACCCATGACAACTCTGAGTTGTCAGCAAGCATTTACATACATAATTTCAACAACAAGCCCAAAAACCAAATGGGATTCCAAATGGGAAAATCGTTTAAAAATGCAAATGCTGCCACATCGACCAAATAGTATTCAAATCAGTCCATGGGTCGTCGTCAGCCTCAAAGTTGTCGTGGTCGCCGTCGCCGTCGCCGTCGTCAACGTCGTTTCCTGGCGCTGCATTTGTCAAAAGCCGCGGAATTAATGAACCGCAACGGCAACGCCGATTTGTATCTCATGGATACTGCAGCAATAACAATAACAATAACAACAACAAGAGCAACAGCAACAACAACAACAGCCACAACAACAACTGTAACTAAGAGTACAAAGCATATTTAGTGCGGACTTTAGCACGCGTGAAATATTTTCACATGGCACTTAATTTATTTGCAAGGCTCGGCCCCTACCCTGGCCCCCAACTCTTCCCCTGCCCCTGCCCCTGCCCCTTCATCAGCCCCTGCTCCATCCCCTCCTCAAGTCTATTTCCAGGTGTTGGCGACCCACGTGGTCGCAACTCGAACTGGAACTTGGCAACTGGCACCTGGTCACCTGGTCACCTTGTGTATTGTGTTGTGCTGTGTTGTGCTCTTCACCCCTCCCATCTACAACATTTAGTCCCATAAATATCAGCTTTTGTGCATTCGCAACGTTCGTTAGTGTGGTTTTTTTATTTTCTTCTATTTTTTACACTTTTTGTTGCAACTTGCCGTCAATTTGTTTGCCAATATTTGACAGCCAGTGTCGCGTATCTCAATAACCCCGCTGAGGTTTAGCAACCATTTATCTTTCTATATATGTATATATATATATATGTGTATTCCATCGATTCATTTGTGGCAACGCGTCGTGTAGGCATGCCAGGAATTTCTTCAATAACTTTGGAGTTCAATTAAAATTCTATGTGTATGGCTAATTGAAAATGGGTTAGGTCTCTTGGGTCTTGCTTCGTTTGAAAACGTTTACACGAACAATCAACTAACAAAGTCTTTAGTTATTAATATGTTTACATGTTTACATGTTTACAAAAATCAACAGAATATACAAATATTATTATATATGATATACTGAAATCAGAAGAAACTCCAGCAATTAATATCATCTGAATGATATCACTTTACATGTATAGAGACACGTATAAACGCAGTTAGCACGTGTGGCCTGTCAATCATCTGGAAATGTAGTGTTAGCTCTCACAAGTATCTGTCTGTCAGACAATACATGTATGTGCACATTGTATAGTTTTAGTATGTCATTTTAAAGCCATCACAGTCGTATTATTTGCCCAGAGGCCAACACACACAATTGTCACTGTAATCAATTTCAGAACTGTCACTTTGACAACCGAACGTCTATTCTTTCCCACTTATTCCGTATACTGTATACTGTATATTGTATACTCTATCATCTACGCTCAAGATGTGCCAAATGTTGTAGACAAGAAGTCTGTGTCCCATTTATAAAAAAAAGACACCTACATCTACATCCACATCCAGACATACATACGTTGAAATACATTGATGTGTGTACCTTTGGTATTATGTATTTATCATAAAAACCATTTAATCGCTTCCAGTTCGGCTTACTTCACCCGTCAGTGTAAATATTTGTTCATTTATTTGTTTGTTTGTTTGCTTGCTTGCTTGTTTGTTTGCTTCATTGTTTGTTTGTCGCCTGTTTAAGTATTTGTGTGCATTTTGTAGGTGGCACTCAATTGTGCTGTCGTCGTCGTCGTCATCATCATCATATTCATATTCATATTCATATTCGTTGGCACTCAGCGGTTAGTCAATGTTATCAGGCACCTAGAACAAAAGACATATTACTCAGTTTGTCAGAATGAAAGTAAAACGAAGACTTGTACGTCGTTTAATCTGACTGACAGTCGGAGAGAACTAAGAGGGAAATGATCTGGGAAGAAGGGCTATGTATTTATTGACTCGATATACACCATATATTCAGCTTTTTATCAATCATTGGTCGTTAATAATATATTCATCATATTCTGTTGAATCATTTATCTCTGAAATACCTTTAAGTGACTCTATACTCTGTTGAATCTCTGATCTTCAAATGAAATTTCTAATTAGATTTATACACATTTGCTGCCATTTAATTATCACTCGTTAATATTATAATACTCTATTTATTTACGTGTTAGTCATTGTTTTGTTGACATGTCCATTATTTTGGTCGTATCATCATGTGAACCTCCCTGTAACTATAGTTATCGCCACGCCAGTGATACCAGGTTATGCCACGACCGGCTTGACCATTTCCATACTCCCCACCGAAATAAAGTCCATTCAGATTACTGTGATAATAAATAATTAAAAATTAAATATACATTTGTATACTCCTGCGAAGCCTACCTGAAGTGAGTTTCCTTATACCACCAGGCACCAGTATAATCGACAGCACTATTTCTAGTGTTATTACCATTGTGAGTGTCTCGATCATAGGTTAAGAATTTGGCATTCACATGGTATCTGAGTCCATCTCCAGCTGTGCCCACATAGCTTCCCAGTGTATTCAGGCCATACAAATTGGCCTCGTTCCCAATGCGAAACAGATCGTATTTGGCGTAACGCGATTGACCTTCAAAGTCCGCTAGATGAATGTACAGTTCGTGTGGCTTCCATGTGGTTAGGGTATTCAGCGTATCCAGACCAATAAAAAAGCTATTATCCAAGTCACCAAAGCCTTGCTGATACGATACCCAGTTCCTATAGAAGTTCACGGTGACATCCCTACGCCTCTGAATGACCAACCAGGGTGATCCAGCGAGATAGACATCACAGTATACGGACATGACTTTTCCATTTACTTGGATTTTATAAATGCCATTCTTCTTGGGCTTGGCAGATGTACAGGAATCAGGATACTTCTTGAACAACGTAATGTTTGAATCCAACTGGGCCGAGGCGAAGCCCAGCCAGATGACTGACAAAAGAATGTAGACCAGTGTCTTCATAACTGACCTCTAATCATGAGTTGATCATGAGTTGTTCCTTTTATACTTGGAGCAGCAATGATCATTCGTCAAATGGTTGATTAGCTAGTATTAAGATAGCCATCGATAAGATTAGTTAATACATTTACGAGGGTCTTAAATACAAATTGATTTACTATTTACCTTTGAATTCTCTAATAACGAATAGCGCAGTAAGTCTATCAGCTGTAAAATCATGGTAACAAAACTTATTATATTTACAATGGACTCGCATTGTGGACAAATGCGGCGCTATCATTGCTAAAAGTTTGCTTTGGTTTGGTTTGGTTTGGTAAAAAAAAGCGCTGATAAATACATTTCTCAGTATGTGCAACGCAAGTTCAAGTTCTGGTTCTGGTTCGACACAAGATATGAATATCATTGGCTTTTATTATGAGAAACATTAACATTTGTCGCTTCCCTTGCTCGGTTTATATTGTATATCCGTTTGAGTTTCGGCCGATCCGCTCCATATCCAATAACCGTGCCTTTTGTTAGTTATTATCGTCGGGGCAGAGTTGTTGGAACTGTGGCTATGGCTAATCCCCGATGACTCAATTGGCGCACAATGGGCAACTTTCAAGTAAAGGAATTAAACACGAAATATCAGATCAAGTTCCCTCCGCATACAGATACAGATAGAGATACAGATACAAATACAAATACAAATAGAGGTACGGATACACACTCGCTCATTCATTCAGAAATTCTATGTAGAATCAGCTGATTCCAGCAGTTTTCTCTACATCTCGTATACACTTACTTGCTTATGACAAATGTATCACATAACCGACCGCCGGCACTTGATGGTCATTGTATGAGCCCCGATACTTTTATTTTATTTGATTACACTTTTTCTTTTTTCTCTCTTTATCTTATTCATTTTTATTTTTTGCTTGTCTGAGAATGTGGTGGGAAAATTTTGATTGCGGCCATAGGAATGTACATACATTTGCTTTTCTGCCTGCTCAAGTAAAATATCATTTTATATTACATTTTTCTGGGGTTTTTCAATTTTTCAATTTATTTTACGGAAGTTGCAGCTCGTTTTGCGCACACGTCGCATTGCTTAGAGTGCTTTTTGCATTGATTTTAATTTCGATAATAATTTGACAATATTTTCTATCTATACTTGCAGATATAAAGACTATTTGAAGATCAAGCAGGAAGTACTACTCGAGGTAGGTCGATGCATTGCCTGATGATGCTGCAGTATTTGCAATTTGCATCTTAATGTCATCTTCAATAATTCAAACATAGAATTACATATATTAACACTGAGGAAGGGGAGAGAGAGAGAGAACGAGAGAGAGAGAGACAGCTTGCACATGAGTACTCATACGTTGAGATTATAATTAACTAAATAAAATTATGATAGATGGATATGCAAGTGACGGCGTTCATTGCACACTCACGCAAAACAAGTTCCAAGATTTGCCAGCAAAATCATTTAACAAATTGAATTTGCATTTCAAGTACGCTGCCAGAGCATGCGGTAAATATTTGCATTGGGGTGACTCAAGCATGAATTGCAAATGGAAGAACAATTAATTTATATTGCCTAAAAGTTTCTCTAAAATTATTGCCGAATTAGTCAATTATTGCTATAATCTATTTAAGAGCAGACATGCGATCTCTTCTTGTGCCACCCTATGCAATCAAACTGATACGAGGGAGAGGGGGGAGATCTGCACTGGCTGCACTGGCTGCATTGGCACGCATTTGAAAATGTGTGAGTGTTGTGGCAATTGAAATGCTTTTCAGCCAACTGCGGGTAAAAGCAAATCGAACATTTGAGTGTAAATGCTTTTATAATGAGTTAATAAGCGCGCACCTGTTGCTGCCGGCAGCAACGTCGACAGCGATAGCGATAGCGACAAGCAACGTCGAGTGCAACTGGAGAGTAATTAAGAAATTTACTTGGCCCCGAGAATGAATCGAGTTGAGCACAATTGGCAAGAGTTATAGAGCGGCTCACATAAATCGAAGTCTTTGTTTTGTTTTTCAATTTTAATTGCCAATCGCAAACGATTTGTAATTCTGCGTCATGTAATTTATTTGCCATTACAATTACACACAGTTCGAGTGATCCGGATAGTTAAGATGATTGTTGGGTGGGTCGAGAGGGGGCAGAACCTAGTCAACGTGCGGCGCCAGCTTTGCACATATCAGAATTCATTTCTCGTTAGCAACTGGAGACGCCTCAAACAGCCAAGGGAGGCTAATAAATCGAAATCTCAATCGCAATCTCAATCTTAATCTGCATCTGCATCTGCATCTGAATCAGCATCAGAATGTGAATCCTATGAATTATGCAGTGCATCGATGACCATTTGCCACTGATTGATTACTTTGTCGATTGCAACTTGATTTGAATGCAAAAAAGTAAAAATGTAATTACTAAAAAAAGTTTAATTAATATAATAAAAATAATTTAAGCTATACAAGTTTTTCGAAGTCTACACAATCCCACACATTTTTGCAGACTTTTAGAAAATGAGAAAATTGAGACAGTGATAAAAATGATCCAACAAACGTTTCAGAGACAAGTCAAATTTGTTTGCTGTCGAAAATATTACAATTTTCATTTGTAAGTTTTTCGCGCGCGCACAGCAACGTGAAGTATAATAAAAATGACGAAAATAAATGCAGAGCATCTAACAGATACACAGGCAGCCAGCCTGGCAGATACTTTTTAGGCACTTTTACCAAGCAACAAGCGTCTAATGAAACCAACAAAACCAACAAAAATAACATAACTAAAACAACATTAGCGCCTGGCTGGCGCAGTTTTTGAACTACCGAATAGATGCTTATTTTTGGATACATGACAAAAAAAGGTCCAACAAGTTTTCAAAAAAATGTTTTTCGACTCATAGCAGAGCTTGTGCATGTGTGTGTTAATACCCTGTACGCATTAAAAACGCTTAATAGGTATTTATATTTGACTCTTTGCAGAGAAGTGTCTGCATCAGCAAACGAGTCCTTAGAGTCCTTAAGTCGATTGTGAGAACTAGAATAACAACAAGTTGCTATTTCAATGTTAAGGAAGTTGCCTAATACTTTGGTTAAGACACACACATTGCCACTTTCCTTGTCTTAACTGTAAATAAACAGAACAGTTAAGCATGAAAGTATACTCCATCAAAAGTCTAACTAGCGCCATCTAGTGTGCATTATTTGCTTGTTTTATATAGTTTTACGCATGTACAGGGTATCATGTAGCCTCATCGTGTAAACTGTTGAGTGCTTGCGTGTTTTTTGTGCCTTTTTGCCATGAATAAAGCAAAGTACAAAAGCATATAATTTTGAACTTGGCAGAAGAGATGAGATGAGAGGACAAGTTAAAATGAATTGTTTATATAGATGGATGTCTGTAAGAAGGCGGCCAGCAGACGACAAACAATCTGCAATCTGCAATCTGCAATTGCAATTGTAACAGCAAGTGTAAGTGTAAGTGTAAGTGTAAGTGTAGCTGTGACTTTACTTAGCAAATGTGGTACGGTCAATGCACAGGCATTGGCATCGTCGTCGTCGTTGGCGTCGTCGTTGGCGTCGAATTTGGCCAGACGAAATGGTTTGCTTTTGTTGTACTTGTATTTTGGGGGCTGACCAGCCACGTCACCATCAGGCGGAAAGCAGCAGGCATCACCCATAACCCATCACACAGCCGGGCCACGTCGCTGTTCCTGTTGTTGTTGTTGCTGTTGCTGTTGTTGTGGTTGTTGTTGTTGTTGTTGTTGTTGTCGTCGTCATCCATATGGCAAACTATTTTTAAATATGTTTTAATTATTTGCTGCCATATTCCTTAAAGCATCGACTAGTCGCCGCTGCCGTTGCCGTCGCCGTCTGCTGCGCCTCAACTGCGCCTCTGCTGCTCCTCTGCCGCTCCTCTGCTGCAGCCAGCAGTAATTTGGGCCGCCTCAAGCAACATGTGCAACTACTTCGGAGGTTTTTTCTTCTTCTGTGTTTGTTTTGCTTTCTTTGTTTGTTCTTTTGGCATCTTTTGGCATCTTTTTTGCTTCTCTCTCTCCAAAATACATTAAGTGTGAAGTTTCTGCTATAGAAATATTATTGTCGCGTCTCGCATAAGTGTCGCAGCTTGCATGTAATTTTGCATCTTGCAGTCAACTGAGGAACACAGCGCAACAAATTGAGTAAACTCAGCTCAAAATGCGTAATTATAATAATATGCAATAATAAACAATTGACTTTATTTATTTATATATCTACGTCTTTCTCAACTATAATCCTTGTCGAATCCAAGCCCCAAGCTGAGACCCTTTAACTTGTTGTCGAGTGTAGTTTTTGGATATTTGTACTATGCACACTCGAAATGCATTTCATTTCAAGTCTTTTTACGTTTTATACATACAATATTCATATCATTGTGAACCTATTTGGGATGACGGCGTGTTCTGGGTGTGGCAGAACAGAGAACATGGAGAGAGAGAACTCTAGAGCAAGTCAAACAACGGTCAACCGAAATGCCGAGTAGCTGTTGTAGTTGATGAGTCTCAGTCTGTCTGTGGCTTTTCCACTATTTACTTAACTGGCAGCAGGCAAGTTTTCGTTACAGCCATACTGCCTCTTGGCTTGGCCCGCTTCCATGTTGGCCAAACAAGTCGTCGATATGCGTATGCTCGCTTTACAGGCTTCTCTTCCGCCAGCAGACGATGCCAATGAAGCGAGAAAAATTACTATTTGTTGTGCTTCGAGTCTGAGTATGAGTATGGGTATGGGTATGGGTATGGGTATGAGTGTGCGTATGAGTACTCATAAATGTAGTTGTGCATTTGTAAAGTGAGTTTGTCAACATGAGGCGCGCGCATCGCACCACAGATACAAAATACAAATATAAATATAAATACAAACCCAAATGCATATTCTGATGGAGTCCGTGTCCAAGCTGAAGTTGCAGCTGGAGCTGGAGTTGTAGCTGTAGCTGGAGATAGCGAGATGGAGCTGGAACTGGAGGTGGAGAATCAGTTAGAAACAAGTATAGTGGCGAACCGTTAGAGAGACGTTACCTGGAAGCGACGGCGGCAGCAACTCCAAAAAGCCAAGCCCAACTCTTTGAGTACTAAGAGATACCAAGCCAACAACAACAACAATCAAGTATTTTTCAGCCGAAGTCGAGGCTTCGTTCTCGTTCTCGTTCTCGTTCTTGTTCTCGGCATGGGGGCTGCAATTGTAATCGAATGCCAAGCAAAGCCCAGCATGGTCAATACTCAATACTCAATACTCATACTCGCACTCACACTAACACTCGCACTCATAGTAAGTACGAGTACTCGACTCGTATTGCTGCTGATTTGTCGTTTGGCATTTGTTTGTTTTTGCTTTTAGCCTTTGTCTAGTCGCACATTTATGGGTTGTTGTCTCCGCTAAAAACGGAGCCACACTTTAGACCTGCACCCCGCACACGCCCCTTTCACCGTACCCCCTTTGGAGCACTCAACCAGCTGCACAAGGTCCGACAATGTCGGCAATTACTCATTTATGGCTATTTCGAGTACACTTTTCGCTTTGGCTTCTGTGTTTAGTTTTTGTCTGTAACTGCGTCTTTCCCCTTTGGATTCTGCTTGACCCCACTCCCCACTCCCCTTCTCCTCCTCCATCCCTTCCCTTCTCGTCTTTGATTTGTGCATTGGTCGTTAGTGCGTTACGAGTTGTCCGCCGCATTCATGCATATAAATCGAACTCTCTTATGGCGATCGGCAAACGGGCTCCTCTTTTTTAGTTTTTTAGTTGTTAGCTGCTTCTGTCTTTGGTGTTCTTCTGGCTCTCTTCGGCATGTTGCTTATTTATAAAGATTACGTGCAATTAAAAGGAGCTCCACGCCAATCTATCATTCCATCATCATCGAATCATTCAGCGAAATGAATTAGTTTTCCATATGCGACTTTACATATTATTCAATGATAATTATAAATAAATATTTATGTAATGAGTGCACTACCATATCTCCTTCTCTTCCTTTCTCTCTCTTTCACTTTCTCTCTCCCTCTGTCCATATCTTTATCTTTTTATCTCTCTCTCTCTCTCTCTCTCTCTCTCTCTCTCGATCTTTCTCTCTCCATCTCTGTTTCTATCTCTCTATCTAACTATTTATCTCTATCTCTTCTTCAATGTCTGCCTCTCCCTTTCTCTCTTTCTTTCTCTCTATCTCTCTATCTATCTATAGCTCTCCCTCTCTCTTTTTGTCTCGCTATCTTTCTCACTCCTTTTCTTTTTTACTCCCCATCTCTCTTTTACTCTATCTCTTTCTCTCTCTCTCCCTCTTTCTATATATCTATCTATGACCCACTTTCTAACACTCTCTATTTTTCTCTCTATTTCTCCATATTTCTTTCACTCTTTCACTCTATCTCTCTCTCTCTATCCATCTATCTCTTTCACTCTCCGCCTCTCTCTCTCTCTCTCTCTCTCTCTCTCTCTCTCTCTCTCTCTCTCTCTCTCTCTCTCTCTCTCTCTCTCTCTCTCACACTCTCTGTTACTCCATGTAAGGTCAATAAGACACAGCATAACATACTTTTCTTAGCTTCCATCTAAAATCTATACTAATATATATCTTTTGATTATACTTTTGATTCCATATACCCAACTTCCACATTGAAATATTTAAACAATTATCATAATTATTTATTTTAATATATGAATATGCATATTTTTATTAAATAATTTCAATTCAAAGTTCGATTGAATATAACGAGTCATTTGGGCTACATTTGAATAGAATTCGTTTGTTGTTGTTTCTTCTTTTTTGGAAAACTCGTAATCATATTCAGACTCGTAACCTCGGCTATTCGAGAGCATCGTTCCACTTTATTATAGCCAAATGAGCTCAATTTGAAGCTGACCTCTTGATAAGCGAGAGTTGCCAAGTTGAACTCTGACACGCTGTCATAACAGTTTTGCAGTTTAAGCTGCCTTATCACTGTTGCTGCTCCTGCAGTTGTTGTTGTTGTTGCTGTTCTTGCTGTTTGTTTTTGTTGCTGATAAGCAATATGGATTTTGTGGGCTTGCTGTTGTCTTGTCGTTGAACACAATCAAGAATTCTATTTTAATAGGGCATTAAAAATAAATACTTCAGTTTGATTTTCATCCACACACACATACACTTACGCATACATACAAATGTTTCACACACATACTTGCACATTTAGCAGATTATAATTATCAGTTAAAACGACAGCTTTAACTGAAGTTCTAGTTTGTTTCGTTGGCTGAGACTACAACTGCCAACTGGCAACACAAAACCGCAGCACCACAGCACCACCGCAACAACCACAAAAAGTCGCTGCCTTGGGGTTATCATAGTGATTATTTAATGCATTTGCTGTTTATAACAACATATTCATTTTTCAACATTTTTATGTGTCATTTGACACAGTTTGACATGCAACAGCTTACGACGAGTACCCGTAGTTACGAGTCTGTATATATATGAATAATATATGTAATTAGCCCCATCCATGAGTAGTCGCATTTCCATCTTCTTATCAGGCCATCCCATCCCAGGTTATAGGCCAATCCCTGTCAGTCGTTGTCCATGTGGCCAGCGCATGAATCTATTCAAATCTGATCAAATCGCCGCGGATTTTGAACTCTGCTCCTGCCCGAGACGAGACTATTGAATTTATTTCCAATTATTTCCAAAAAGAGCTCTTTAAATTATAATGAAATATGAAATGTGCAATTGTTATTTCCCAATCTTCTTAACTTTATTATTTCTAGATTAATTTACCACACACCACCACAGATTATTAAAGTGATTCCCAAAAAGAATTGTTCATTCCCGCTCAGCATTTATATTATTTAAATATTACTTTTATTTCTATGTGCTATACCCTGTAACAAAATGGAAAGCATGATTCGAGTTGTCTGTCCATTCAACATTTCCTTTTACAATCTGCAAACTAAAGTAGTTTCTGTCTTAGTCCTCGACTCTACTAAATATTTGCTTTTTTTCTTGTTATTTTTTTTATCTCTTTTTTGTTTTAATTTTATTTTATATTTTTATTTCGATTTGTCGTTGGCGTCTTTTATTTTCGTTCTTACTTTGTCGCCAGCGTCGCGTCGTCGGCGACGTCGAGTCGTCGCAAAGTGAAACTGAAAATTGCAACTAAATGCCGTGCTCATCACTTGTAGACACTTTAGAATGCGCTGTGTATCTGTGAGATACAAAGACGCTCAGACTGATGGACGGACATCGACGAGACAGCAAATGAGACGCAAATGGAATGTAGAGGTGCTATACACACACATATGCACACACTCACACACACACACACACACACACACACACACTGACAAAGACTATTTTCGAGTGACGTGTCATGATGAGATCTATTCTAACTGCTTTACAACCAAGTATCAATAAACACATTGCTAGATTTAAATACTTAATACATTCATCTGCAATCCTTTAAGAGCAACATTACTTTATATATGCAATACAACAAAGCTCTACGAAGAGAGACAGCATAGTAATCGGAATATCTCTCTCTTTCTCTCTCTGCTTATAGTTGTAACTAAGAACAGGTTATACCATTATTATGTTAATACCATTTAATATTCGAGTTTAACATTCAAACGATGTTACCTATATAGGGATATCGATATTGAAAATATCGATGCCATGTCCATCTCTAATCACATTCGACAGCCTCAGTGCACTGCCAGCAACAGTCAGGATAGTCAACAATAAGAGATATGGTATCATTATCGCAATGCTCAAATGGCGCAGGTTGTTGGCAGCTGCAGGGAGATGAGAAATGAACCAGAATCCAATTTGGGAGCAATACTTACAAAAAGATTAGAGCTCCGCCTTCCTTGTTCATGCAGACCAATATGCCGCACACATTGGGATCCTGCTCAAACTCGCCAACTACCAACTGCTTTGTCAGGCCAACGCAGCCCTTTTCTAAATAGGCGATCATGTATTACAGGGTATCCACTCATTATGTGTGCTCACCCCACTTGGGCACAGTAAGCTCGTACACCAAACAAGTGCTACACACAGCCATCCCAATGAGGATAACACACATCTTCCAGGTGTTTTTCATGATCATTCAACTAAATGCACTACAGTGCTTCTAACTGTAGTGAAACCAACGTAAATGACTTTTATAGCAAACTGAATACTGAATACTAAATTCTGAGTACAAGTAGACCATATGATATAGACTATAGTTCTTGAGAACTCCAAATATTTCATAAACAATCTCTGTCTATTACTCATGTAAGTGTACTTTTGTGTACCACTGTGTGCCTGTCCTCTTCACTTTTGTTTATTTCATTGCGTGCTCCGTTTATTCATGACTTCATCAAGTTCTGTGCTCCTTAATATCACATATCTTATATATCTCTAAGATTAGTTTGGGCTTTACTCATCCCAAGAATCCACAATCAGATTGCAAGTTTAGCATTCCTTTAGTTGATATCCCAATTCAATTTTTACTCTCGCAAAGTATCTAGAATCATCTACATTACTTTTCAATCCTTTGCTGTTTGCTGCTTCTGATTAGAATCTAAGCAACTTGGAGCACATACTCAGCCTTGAAATTGTAAAAAGTACGAGGAGAATCGTGTAATATCTATCAATATCCATGAGAAAACGAAGCTCATTTCTTTGGCTACTTATCGCTGTGCCTCTTCTGTTCCCAAACATGAATGTTACTGGCTATCGACTCGTCGGGGTAAGTCTGTTGAGGATTAGGAATGTCGTGCAGATAAACTGATAAGCCTCTCAGAGACCCCATGTCAAGCGCATGGCGTGGCCACAGAATCTCTATGCGGACTTTGCCACCATCAATAGACCAGCTGGGAAAGATGGGGCAATCCCCACCCGCTTAACGAAATCGGCTGCCTTTGCCGCAGATCCGGTTGGGGCGAGTGGTGGCACTGGTGGTAATCAATGCAGCAATGATAACTCCAATGATAAGAAATGCGATGTAAAACAAATCTTTTCTCCGGGTGATCCCAAGCAGAAGTCCTCCAACATTGCCATGAAAGCGGCCCAAGATGCCAAAGCGGCTAACGAGGCACAACATGCTGCCGGTCAACTGGCTGCCCAGCACATCAAACAGGAGCTGGCCGAGAAAGCCTTCCAGTCGGCCAAAGCAGCCGAGGCTGCGCTCACCGGCAAGCAAATGGTTGTCCAGCAACTCGAGCTTGAGATGCAAGAGGCCCACGCTGTAGTCGAGGAGGAGTCTGCTTCCCTCCAAAATACTGAGAACAACATGAACTCAGCAGTCGAAGCAGCTCGTGCTGCCACGCATCAGTTTGAAACGTTAACGGAACTGCAGAAGACAGTCAAAGACAATTTGGCCAACATTCAGACGGTGGCGCTTGGGTCCCAGCAGGAAATGACAGCCAAGGTGCAACTCCTTGAGGCGGCCAAGAATCGTCTGGCCACGCTACAGAAACAGCTGCAAAGTGCACGAGAGGATTACGAGAAGACAAAGCAGGCGGCTTACAAAGCAGCCTGTGCTGCTGTCGAGGCCAAGCAAAAGGCCTCCTCCAACAAATAACTACTCTGTTTTATGTATATTTATCTATATACATTTACATATCTATCTATATATTATATTATATTATATTATATTATATTTTGTTGAAAGAACTTGTGGAATGTTTGGAGTTACCACGAATAGGAAGTTAATCCAATCGAATTATTAGAAACAGAACACCATGGAAACTTTACTTGGTATGCAGTTTCTTGCCAAAGACTGATCACAAGTCGTAGCATGTATACCCTGTAATATGAAAAGATACTACGTATTCTAGAATTAAAACGTTTTCTACTTATTGAGATTTAGTTTAGCTTTAGTTAATGTACACGGTATTTGCTATTCGATCAGCGTCTTGCTAGCAATTATAGTCGTATTATAGTAGTATTGTATTATAGTTTTCAATTTTCCGCTTAATACACTACGAACTGAAAGTGAAATATGTTGACCAAGTGCAACTGCAGATGTCTAAGGGGCCCGAGTTCCCTTTGAAATTGCTATAAAAGCCGTAAGTACCGTCCATTGGGGCTCTATAAGTGAGTAGAGCGCTTTCATAGGAGAAAATCATGAAAAGTATATTTAATTCATGTGTGATCCTTATTGGTCTGATCTCATGGTCAACTGCATTGGTGCATTACATGAAACTGGAGAAGGGAGGTAAGAAACTAAAGTTGGTATTACCTGGAACAGGAGACTGTAGTTGCTCTATTTAGAAAATGGATGCAAGTTCGGGGACATCGAATTGGCAGTAGGTGAAACTGCAAAAGATCCGAATACGTGCGGAGTTTACGTTTGTCAGAATACCGAAGGCGATTCTCTGATTCATTAGTAAGTCGAAGTTTGTGAATCCGATGCATTCCCTATTATTATTATTCGATTGTACCCCAAAATAAGTTGCCAGAAACCAGCTCCATTCGAAGCTTGTCAAAGCGATGGCGTGTCCACAGTAACAGACTTCCCTCAATGTTGCTGGATGTGTGTTTCGTATGTAAGTTGTGGAGAAGAGAAACAAGCAGAGCAAAAGCCACCTGCAAAAGCTCCCGACGATGCTGCCAAGACTCCCGACGACGCTGCCAAGACTCCAGACGACGCTGCCAAGACTCCCGACGATGCTAACAAAGCTCCACAACGAAAAAGATATATATAAAATTATATTAGTGACATATTTAATGAAATATTTTAAATTAAATTAAATCTTAACCCAGCAAGATTCCTAATTAAGATATTTAACTGTTTTTATTAGAAACCCCATAAACGTTAAGATAATATATATTTATTAAATAAAATAATTTATATTAATATTTTTTAATTATTTTTTAATTAAATTTGAATTTATTTATATTTTGTATTATTTATTAAAACATCTATACGCAGCATGAACACTATTTAAGATAAATATTTAAATGTATTTATTTATATTTTTACCATTATTTCAACTATTCTTATTATAACATTTACAAATACACAGCATGAGCCCTAATTAAGATAAATATTTAAGTACTACATGTGTTTGGCTCGGATACGCCTCTTACTCTTATGATAGTCGTTGCAAGGGTATATATAGTGTGTTTCTTTTTTTTCCTCTTCTCAAAATATGAAACACCTCAAAACGGCGCAAAATAAATGTGAAGGCAATACGCACTCCATTTATCTTAAGGCAAAGCTGACCCAACAAACTCAAACATAAACACAAACACAAACACAAAGACACAGAAGATGGAAGCGATGAACAAATTGATGTCCGCAAGGATCAGCAATGATATTTCTTCGTACACAGCTCAGCGATACTCACCCATCCCTCGGCTCATCAAGTTTTTAATTAGCCGCCGCAGGGTGAATGCGCACAATCTCCCAGGCAGGTCTGTCAAGAGTAGAGAGGAGTGGAGAGGGGGGGACGTGGTCCTTCAACCCAAAAAATGAGGCAAGCGAAATATTGAAATTAAAAAAAAAGACGAAACTACAAGAGATGCGTATGATTTAAATATGTATACATACATGTGTGTGTATGTATGTACATAGTATGTTAAAAGAAAAATTGGGAACCGGACTCGACAATGATCTGGGCATGAAATGGAGGCAGCGACAACAACGGGAACAACGAAAGCAACAATATCAAAAAATTTCTCAAGCCCAACAATTTGTGAGTTGCGGTTTGTGATGGCAGATTGAGTGCCTATCTTTCTTAGGGAAACAACTCGACATATTTCTGAGTATTTAAAGAAAAACATTCAAAGTGTGGAAATGTACATTTGTAGGTACACGTGTTAAGATTAGAGTATGAAATGTTTTGCCATAAAGGAAAGAGTTAAGTTTAGGAGACAAGTCATAACACCCGATCTGTAGAGTGCAAAGGCAAGACGAAGAAATCTCGCTGCTCTTATTAATTGAGTGAACATGTCAAGAAATGGACAGGCGAGAAGCTCGACGCAGCGAATTACAAAAGAAGCCAAAAACAAGAAATTAATTCGCGGCGACTTGATCACATTGCAAGCCAAACTTGCTTAGGGTAAGTACATACATATATAAATTTTTATATTACACATATTAAAATTGCCCCATTTTAATATTTGTATATCATTTTGAAATCGTTTAATTATATTTGTTATGTTGTTGGATATGACATACAAATGTCTATACGCGAACATACACATAAGCGTATGTTAACGTAAGCAATTGCAACGTAAGCCATTTGAACTATAAACGATCGAACGTAAAACATTTACCATGCGGTCGCAACATGTGTGCTGCGAGCAAGACGACTACAGCAAAGACGTTGCCCGGCTACGGAGTGTGGGACAAAACGAGATGGCGATAGATGCGAGCAACAACAACAACATAACTCAAATGTCAAGCTAATAGAAATGCGACAACAAATAAAACGCACAGCTGGCAAAGACAGAGAGAGAGGGAGACGGGAAAGAGTAGAACTTCTCTCTCGCTCTCTATTGCCGCAGACGAAGACGAGCCAAGAGAGAGCCCTGTTAACAAACAACATTGTGATAACAGCGTTCATACAACATTTTCCCCATTTCCATTCTGAATGCAACATGTTAATGTTAAGCCAACAGAGTTATGTCGTGGTCTGTTGTAATTATTTAAACTTTATTTTTATACTTTATATCAAACTTGTTTCACTTTTTACCGTTACAGTTGATCGTGTGCCGCGTGCGCTGTTGGACGTCTGCTCGCTCGTCTGTCGCGGCATTCACCATTGCCGCCGCCCGGGTAGAGAATCAAACACGCTACGAACGCCAACTACTTCACATGAAAAAGTAAAAAGAAAAATAAAGTAGAAGCAAAATCTGTTTGGTGCCTGCTGTCGCAGCACGTGTAACGGCAACAGCAGCAGCAGCAATCGGTAGATTGAAGCAGAATTCGATGCTATCACAGGAGGGTAAAGAGGAGTAGGTCTCCTCATCGTTTCAGGAATCTCCAAAAGGGGGAGGACACGGAGAGAAATTTAATCGAAAAACAATTATACAAATCACTTGAAACTTGAACAGCAAAAGTATTCTTCAAATACAATTAAAGAAATTACTTCCGGCAAATGTGTGTGCTTTAAAAACTCGAAAATCGATCAATTGCTAATGCAAAGTGCCTTCAAATGAAGAAAATTCAAAACAATAATAAGATGAAGAAAAACTCCAAAAACAAATCGATTAAATGCTGAATAAGTAAACGCACACATCTTTTCAACTTTAAATGAATTCGCATTTTGTGGCTGAGAACTTGTGTGTGTGTGCATTTGTAATTGTGGTGTGTGTGCGTGTGTGTGTGTGTGTTCAGGATGTTAACACCTTGACAACGCCAAAGCGTGTTTCACACATTTTATAAAAATTTACGCGAAATATGTATTAATAATTGCTACGGATTTGTGATGGGCCTCGGACTTTGACACTTTACACGTGTTCAACTTGAGCTTTAGCGCTTGGCAGGCATTAATAAGAGGGTCAGAGTTTTGTGTGGCCAAAAATGAAATGCAATTAAGCACATTTATCAAATTATAATTAACATCGATACTAAGCAAAGCCCATCCAAGTGTTGTCCATCCCTCGCCCCACCACCCCACAAGCACACACACACAGCTAAACTCTTCGACAACTCATTTGAAGAAAGGGCACGAAGAGCAAGAAAGGAAATTCAATCGGAAATATTAAACATCGCGTCATGGTTTTATAATTAATGAAAATGCAAATAATTGTGAAATCATGTGGGGCATGCGATGAGGTGAGTAAGCAGGTAATATTTATGAAAAGCCATCAAAATTGATGGACAACTCTCGCTTATTTCCGCATTTCAAACTTATTCTACATCATTTGTCAAACTCTTAAATATCCCGCCAAAAGAGACTAACCATGTGCACACATACACACGCATTCTTATAGAAAATATGGAGTAGAACCAATCGACATATGATCTTAATACAGAATGAAAATTCAATTTCTATTCATTGTCTTAGCTCGCAATTATTCACTGAACCATTTGTTCAAAATACATATAAAATAAATACATTTACATTATATTGCACAGCTATAAATACATAACACAGTAACACTGCAAGCGTAACATCATAATAATAAATTATAACTCATTATTATTTTTCTTTTAAACATTTACAAATCAAAATTGAAGCAATACGCGTACATTTAGCGGCCACAAGCAAAACTAATGTTGTTGTAGTTAAACACATGTCGCATTGGTTATTTTCGGTTCGATGTTGTTCGCGCTGGGTTCGACGTTGCCTTGCAACCGGTTGTTCGCTTAACAGTGCCATTTCGAGTTAACATTGACATGGTGTGGCAACCGCTTGTCTGACGTTCGATGTTTTCAAAAATTTTTGAATTTCCGCCCGTCTGATTCTCAACTTTTTTTCTCGTTTCTCAATTCTTATTTGGTGCTCGATCGCGACGGTTACCGGTGCCTTCTGTCTCTCTCTCATTCAATGTGCTGCCGTCGACGCGTATGCATATTTCCGGTGTCCAAAAAAAAAAAACAACTAACATAATACGAGTATATGAGTATGAATAAAGTGTCAAGGCAAAGTTTCAATTAACGTTTATCCATTACACAAATATCGAACTTCGCACACACACACACATTAGAGTTGCATGTGTGTGTATATACAGAGATGAGTGTCCGTCTATTTGTGTGTACAAATCGGGTATACTTTTGTTCGCGGAGCGACTGGCGCCACCGTCGATTTAATTATAACTACATCAACAATAAACGTTTATACGTACTTACTAGTATCTACATATTTATGTATGTATGTACGTTCATTTTGTGCACTATTTCAAATTGTTACACACGCTGGTAGGCGTTGCTTTTTGCCTTTTTTCTCTTATTCTTTCGCTACGGCATCACGCGGCCCGGTACAAAGTTAAACTTTCTGTTGGCGTTGAAATCACGCCCGTAAAAAGCCAATGCTTGCCTACATACTACACATTACATACATATATGTACATAATATACATAATGTATGTACATACACTCATTAATGTATGTCAATTTCAAGAAAGTAAATGATATGGAAATCTGGAGATCTTCATGAATAAATAGGAAGCTATTGAAACAAACTCAAATGACAAACAATTAACTGCACTGATTTTATGTACATATATTCAATACTTAAGGCAGATTAACGAAACTAGAATGTTTTATAAAAATGCTTATCGACAGGCCAAAGTTCCGGTTCCAAGGTTTAAAAAAGAACTCTTGGAACCTTCAGGCCAACGATAATAAATGCTATAAATATGTGTGCGTATGCGTATTCATATTTCTACATATACAGACATATATACATGATAAATAATATACATACTATAACGAACACAAATGACGCGAAAAGTTAAGAAAACCAAAGAAAATATTCCAATGAAAATGCTTGCAATCAGAAATTTGCAAGGACATCTGTTCACATCTTACCGGGCAGCATTAGATTCTTGATTTAAATAATTCTAATACTGTCAGGTAAAGATGTCGTCCGTGTCCTTATACATCATAAATACAACAATAAAGCAAACAAAAAAACAACAACAAAACAAACAAATTCGTGAAATGAAGAAAAAAAAATAAACAAGTTTCTCAATTTTGCCTGCAGAAAAAGCTGACAAGATCCGTAAAGGGGCAAACTGTGAGAATCAGGACAACAATTGCCCTAATCTCCCCTTTTGCCAATAATTCTTCTCCTTCTCCTCACAGAAATTGGTCAAAAATTATTCTACATTTTTTTCAGCGCAGCAGAAATGACGCCTTTTTTTGGATGACATCAGATGAGAGAGATCATCGATGTCTCCGTGTCTATAAATGTGTGTATGAGTGTGTGCGTGTGTGTGTGTGTGTGTGTACAGGTAAACTTTATGGAAAGGGAAAAAAAAAGAGACGGCAAGCGAGTTAAGAGTCAAAGATTCCATAAAAATATATATTTTATGGTGCCACTTCAGTTTTTGTCTATATTTACTTTTTTCTTTGCCTGTTTCTTGGCTACAAGTTTCCATTTTATTGTTTTGCCATTTGTCGCAGGCTGCCGACGGGTTTCTTAATTTCTTAGCCGTAGTTAGTGACAAAATGCCCGTTTTATGATTTGCCGGCTAAAACCAATTTACTCTCATAGCTCGCATAAGCAGCAGGTTGAGATTTCACTGACGATATATTACTTTTGCATGTTTATAGAGGGACCGTCAACACTTGCCAAGTGTCCCAAGAATTTCAGAATTATGATACTATTAAATTCTTAAAGCTGATGATTTATGAGCGAAATGAAATGTGAAAAACATTCGTTTGTTCAAGGTTATGAAAGAGGGAAAACTAAACTGAATAATGAGTGCTACATTCCACACACATGTAGTTGGTATGTGTGATAGATAGGCTAACAAACGCTTAACTGTAAGTTGGCCAGCTCATCCCGAGATAAGAACACTCACATTGAGGGCGTCGGCGCTCGTCAAACATTTCACACCAAGGTAAAAGTGTCTATAAAAGCAACAAGTGGCAAGCTACAAGCAACAACCCACAACCACAAAACAACTAAAGCAATTGTCAAGAGTCATTTACAAAGAAGAAGCTGTATTAACTGTGTAGAATATCTATGTACATACAGACATGCACATACAATTGCAAATAGATAGTCAGATAGATAGATACATAGATAGATATACAGATAGATAGATTATACAAATGTTGTAGATGATGTTGTTAACGGTTTACAATGCTTTTAACTTTACAATTTTCCATTTTCTTTTCGCTTTATTTTTCGTGTTAGTTAGTAGTGTTAGACAGAGGAAACTGAGTCTAATCAAGACAACCGAGAAATACTTAAAATATAAATACGGCATTACAATATATTTTAGCTTCGGTTGCCCCGTCGAGACGACGTAATCGAAACGAATCCAACACCTGTTAATGAACCGGACCCTAGAAGCGATACTAACAATAACTCTTATGCCAGAACAATGTCCACACACAAAGTGCCAAAGTGTGTGAAGGTCTTGTTAAATATGAAACCATTTGGGGCCATCAAATAAACCAATGTGTAAATCAATTAAAATCGGCATTGAAATACGTTAAACTTTGCACTTCATTTGTAAATCTCGTTAACATGCTTAACCGTATTTAATTGTGGGTTGCAGAGAGTTTAAGACTACGACTAATGCTATGAGATGGAAGGTGAACCGGCGAATATACAAATGTATCTAGATATATCGTACATAAGCAAAGTCTGACTTGAGAAATCATAAACTAGAAATAACTATTTTTATATAATTTTTCCAACTATATATTAATGATCAAAATGCATCTCATTAGTCTCTTTACAATTGCGAGTAACAATGCAATATTTGGAATTATATAATAACATCTATAAATGCAGAGCTCCTCGTAATAAGTATCAATGGTCGTTTATTTCACAATCTGTCTGAATATGAATTCCCCCCGATTGCAATCAAGACCTTAACTGTGGCAATAGAAAGAATACTTCAGGCTATACACTCATACTCATGCTCACACTCATGCTCATAGAGTACTCGTCGGAGGGGCATTTGATTGTATCGATTAAGAGCTGTTAATCAAAAATGAGACCAGCAGCACTTGATATCCACACGTCAAAGATAATGCCAGCTGGCCTGGCAACGACACCAATATCTCAAGCCGAACTAAACCTTTTGGGTAACCAAAAATTAATTTCATATCATCGTTTAGCTCTATCTCAGCCACCTGTCACTTGACCAGAATTTTGGACCCAACAAAAATATAAATAAGAAAAACGAAAACGAACGCTTCTTATTAATTGAATGTTGATTGTGACTTTCAGAAATCAATCCCTTTCGAAATCTGTAAAATGGTTGTAATAAGTTTCAATCTATACTCTTGAAATTTGTTTAAGATGAAATCGAAATGTGTTGACAGTTGATTTCCTAAACGTGGCCATTTACCAAATGTGATTTCAGTGTGCTATGTGGATCACTTGTTATCTCATTTGAAGCCCTCTCAAAAATGAACCGAATGCAAAATGTGCTGGTCATTAAAATGTGCGGGGCACAATGGAAAGTATCTAATCATAGAGCGAAGTGGACTCGAGATAGTACTGCCTTGGTAAGTATCTAATCGCAACATTATCTGCGACTACTCGTATTGATAAAGCTGTATTCGACTCGGACCCAATGCCTCTTTGGCACTTTAACGCCTTAACAAATCGTCTATTATATTTATGTGTGTATATGTCTAGGCGCCAAGTAATTATAGCTACAATATACATACTGTATCACAAACGAGAAGTTAAATATAACAATTAGTATTTGACTCTTAAGGGTTCCCAGATCGTAGAGTTATTTTAATCAACTCGATGATTGACGCACTCTGTGAAATCTAAACTTTTGATCACTTTCTTCTGCACTCATATACATTATTTTAGAGATACAGTTTAATCAATTGAATTAGCTCTTGAGGAATAGATTTATATTAGTTTCAGTTTATTTTCCCTTGCCAACCTGGCGATATTATGCCCCACATTCTTTGGCAATAAATTTCATTAAATTATTAAATAAATTTCGACTGCTAACTAATCGTAGTACTCCAGATGAATCATAAATTACAGCTCTATTATTTATAGACGATAAGAAATCGACTTGAAGAAGACGAAGAGGATAATGTAAACGAAAAGCAGAAAAGGTCGTTTAAACCTTTTTTCCCATGGGTTGTTGTAAACTGATTACGTTGACAATCAGTAGATCAGTGGAGTAGATCAAAGTCCAGGCTCCCCCCTTTTTTTAGAGCCTTCTGATAATCTCAATTATAAATGCAGTCCCTGTTTGTCGAGGTCTAATGAACTCGACTTGTTAATGCTTCGATTGGATTGAGTCCAATCGAATTGGATACTCTGAGCAGGGCGAGCGAGAGATAGAGAGAGACAGAGAGAGAGAGGGAGAGGGTAGAGCCAGTTCTGTTTGAAAGACTAGGAGTTTCTTTTTCTATACGAGTGTGCATAAATTAGTGAAACACTAATTTCCAATTCCGATTTCAGTCATGCAAATGTTAATTGACCACTTAAGTTAAAACTTCATAATGATCGTTAATAATACCGAGCACGACCGTGGCGACCATCCATCCCAGCGACAACTGTAACCAAAAGCAAAACCAAAACCAAAACTAAAACTAAAACCAAAGAACAGGTTCAAATTGAACTTAACTAGCCAACTAACCCGTCCAACATTCGCCATACAACAGCTACCAGTAATCATCTTGTTGGGACGAGACTCTTCAGACCCGTAAAAGATATGCAACCTATAACAGACTTACTTAGCACAAATTACACACACACACATACACACGCACACCCATCTAGTAGATGACAGTCATGCGAAACCTGAGAGACCTGTAGCTGGAAGCTCTTAACTGTTCATTAATGATCTTTTCAGCTAGCTCATTGTTTTTTCTTCCTCTTCTTTATTTTGTTGCTTCTCCATTATTAATAGCAATACCCTGTACCTATAAAATGGTTAAAATTGAGTGGGGTCTGAATACTATCCATAAATATTTATAGCAAGCGTCTATATTTAAGCTTCATAGTCAAACACAAGTTTTACAAAATATTGTCAAAGCTAAAAAGGCGGAAAGTAGCTTCTTAAATAGCTTTTATGATAATTATACGATCATTATCAAAATTTTAGATTAGATAAATTATGCGATAAAAATATAAGTATATATATTCAAGTTTGTGCTTGCAATATGTTATCATTATTTTGAAATACACTTTTACGAATGCTGAAGAGTAAATAAGTCTCTGAGCTACTTAAAATAATAATAATTAGTCTAGTATCTTCCTAGACTACTAACTATAGTGAAACCAAGTGGAAATCAGACTCTTATATTCCCTTCCAAATAGAGTACCTGTGTTATAATCAACTATATAATCGAATAGAGTTGAATTGCAATCTGAGATTATCATATAACATTCGATATTCGATTGCATCTGTAGACGGGTATGTTAATTAAGTGCAGAAATTGAAATAGTTAAATATCAGATAAACTCTAATAGAAGGTCGTATCTTAATTGATCAACAAATTCAAGCACACAAACACACTGGCACATTCACAGGTGTGATATACATACATACATACCTACCAGTATGTGTGTGTACATACACACTTACATCAGTTTGTACATTGCAAGATCATGGTTCATAATCAGAGCCAATAAAGCCGTTTCCTGTTTTGGGGCTCGACTCAATGAAAAATGGGTCAAAGAGCCTGCATATTAGCGTCCATTTATCAACGTGGTAAGCGGATGGAGCCACACGACTCGTGCCACCTTACCACCAGAATGTGGCAGCAGCAACAACAACAACAAGGCCAGACAATTGGCTCTCAATGCCAACGAGACGCCGTGGATGAAGCCAAAACCTAGCGCAACTAACGCTCCTCTTAGCCACAGATAATTGAACGTCCAATTTGAAGGCAGGCATTCTTGAACCCTCCCCTTCCCCCCCCTCACCATTTAAGTTCCCCTCCCTCTATCTGTCTGCTACTGTGCGGTAACTGGGCTCATTCTTCCAATCTGTTCATCCACATTCCCTGCGCTTGGGCACGCCTGCTCTTTAGCGATGGCACTTGGCAGTGCATCGCCTCGCTGACCATGGCGGTACACCAAATTAGCATCTTTAGGTTGCCACTGTAGCTAAGATGTATGGAATGCACGTGCCTCAACATGTTTAACTTTGAGTTAACTGTACAACTGTACAGCAACTAACTAATTGATGATACTATAAAATTACATTGTTACTCTTAGTGCATTAATTTGATTACATGCTGCTGAAAGTTATATATTACATTATAAACAGCATAATTGATCACTATTCATATTCCAAATATGCTAACGTTTCCTGCTCTTTTGTGTTATAAATTCAAAATTTAATTCAATATTTAATAAATCCTTAAAAAGCGAGAAAATATCATGATCACAGAGGCCTTCAGTTGTTATATATAGAATTTTAATTATAGTGCTTGTGTTGTTTTTTATTTTTTTTTTAAATGACTTCCAGCTTTACACAATTAACTGATTTGCACGGCTTTTACTTTTCAACTAATTACGACTATTAGTGGAATAAGTACATACAATATAAATGTATATAGAGCAGAGGGTAAATTTGTAGTTGAAAAAGACATGAAAAAGGAGTTAATATATATTTTAATATAGTATATGTATTTTATATTTAAGCGGTACATACAAATGTTGTTATGTAAAACAAACAAATAGCATAAAATATAATTGTAAATTGTATATATTGCCTACACATGAGTTAGTATACTTCTGGATTGTGGCCACGCAGGCAGCTGGACGGAAGCACACTGGACCATGAGTGTGTGGCTAATAAGCAGGGCCATGTTCGTAATTAACCAGTCGAAAAGTTATAGTCGAGGTGCTCGACAGTATAAGACCCGGTATTCATATCTATGCCGTTATATACAACATATTATTACAATAAGTATTAATATAATAATACAAAGATTATTAATGGCAAGCGTGATATGTTAATTTGAGGGCAATGCTTTTCCACTCGAAAAGAATTGTACAAGCAGCATTCATATTTTCATGTAAAAACCAGTCGAAAAGGCTACAGTCGACCGCATTCGACAGTATAATACCCTGTACAGGCTTCTATATTAAAATGATGTTGATAATAGATACTTTGATTAAAATAAAAGTAAGAACATAACAGGTGTTTAAAGAAAACCCCTTCGAAACTCTCATTTTGCATATGAATTCTTTGCTTGCTTATAGCAGCTAACTGTCACTTATTTATACATATTCAATCAAAAGCTGAGTGTTACGACACTTAATTTACTTATGCCTGTGTCGCAATAGTTCCCTATCTCGCTCGCACAAATATGCACACATGGTAAGCAGACGCATGTGTCACAGTCGTTCGCTGTCTCGCTCGCACACATGTGCTGCCTGCTGCTCTACGATTCCGTGGAAAAATAACTTTTATTGCTGATTATCTGTCTTATTTACAAACCGATCTTGATGAAACTTTCAGCGTTCCTTCTACATATCATTCTTAACGCACCTGTTAAGTTAGAAGTGTCTACGTTGAAAAATGTGGCTATTATTCGTTTTTTCGATTTGCGGGGGAAGGGGGGAGGTATCCAAAATTTAAAATAAACTTGATCTGCGTATGGTATACAGGAACCTTGATGCCAAATTTGGTGCCTCTAGCTCTTATAGTTGCTGAGATCGACGCGTTCATACAGACGGACAGACAGACAGACGGACATGGCTCAATCGACTCGGCTGTTGATGCTGATCAAGAATATATATACTTTATAGGGTCGGAGATGTCTCCTTCTGCCTGTTACAAAAATTTTTTTCACAAAGTTAATATATCCCTGTACAGGGTATAAAAAAAGAAAAGATATTCACCACTTCACATCAAATATTTTGTAATAAGGAAGAGAAATCGACCAAGACTCGAACTCAGTATCTCCTGAATGCACGGTTGCCACACTTGGTACTTTAGTACCAAAACTGGAACCGTTTTTCTTCGCTGGTACTTTGGTCCCCATTTTCTCAAAAAGGTACTTTTTTGTTAGCTTCGCGTATTTTTAAAAAAATATTTTGCGAAATTAAATAATTTTATATATAATATTTTTATTAACTAACACTGAATAACATCGATACGCTTCGCATTTGCTTATCGACTTTCAAAACAAATTTGTTCATTCAAAGACCATCTCTATGCAAACAGTTACTTGCACAGACTTTTTCGCAGGAATTTAAATTCACAAGTTATTGAAGTTGCAAGTTACAAGTTAATTATGTTATGGATAAATGATTTAATTTTGTTAAATTTTAGTATAAATGCTTTGAGTACATACAATATGATATTTTTATAATGTTTTCCATAAACTTATTAATAACACTAATATTGAATTATGCTTAAAATATAAAAAAATGTATTCCTCTTAAAGTTGGTACTTTTTAGTTTCATTTGGTACTTTTTATACCCTGTACAGGGATATATTAACTTTGTGAAAAAAATTTTTGTAACAGGCAGAAGGAAACATCTCCGACCCTATAAAGTATATATATTCTTGATCAGCATCAACAGCCGAGTCGATTGAGCCATGTCCGTCTGTCTGTCTGTCCGTCTGTCCGTCTGTCCGTCTGTATGAACGCGTCGATCTCAGCAACTATAAGACCTAGAGACACCAAATTTGGCATCAAGGTTCCTGTATACCATACGCAGATCAAGTTTATTTTAAATTTTGGATACCTCCCCCCTTTCCCCCGCAAATCGAAAAAAACGAATAATAGCCACATTTTTCAACGTAGACACTTCTAACTTAACAGGTGCGTTAAGAATGATATGTAGAAGGAACGCTGAAAGTTTCATCAAGATCGGTTTGTAAATAAGACAGATAATCAGCAATAAATGTTATTTTTCCACGGAATCGTAGAGCAGCAGGCAGCACATGTGTGCGAGCGAGACAGCGAACGACTGTGACACATGCGTCTGCTTACCATGTGTGCATATTTGTGCGAGCGAGATAGGGAACTACTGCGACACAGGCATAAGTAAATTAAGTGTCGTAACACTCAGCTTTTGATTGAATATGTATAAATATGTGAAAGTGAGCTGCTATAAGCAAGCAAAGAATTCATATGCAAAATGAGAGTTTCAAAGGGGTTTTCTTTAAACACCTGTTATGTTCTTACTTTTATTTTAATCAAAGTATCTATTATCAAAATACTCTTAATATAGAAGCCTGTACAGGGTATTATACTGTCGAATGCGGTCGACTGTAGCCTTTTCGACTGGTTTTTTGTAAATATGGTTGCAAAAATTTTCATGAAGTGGCAACCGTGCCTGAATGCTGTGCCAACGCTCTAGCACCTTCGCCATTGCAACTGACGTCAAAGCCTGACAAATGCGTAACATATTCTCGCATTCCTCTCATTGTCCGTTTTGCAAGTTTCTATTGCTTCAATGATTCTCTCTGAATATCGATCACTCTTAGAAGAGAGGGGGAATAGAGAGCGGCGGTAACTGAGAGAGAAATGCCGTTACATTTTTTGCATTGCTGCATATGCGTGTACATGCATACATATATTTGAAATCAAATTTCTAACAAAACTTTGTTATTTCTTCTTCTTATGACATATTGGCAAAATTAATAACATATATATAAATAAAACAAGCGGATCAGTCGAGCGCGCGCGACAGTATAAAACCCTGTGCAGTTTTATAAATTAAGTATTTTGATTATAATAGAAATAAGAACGTAGCAGGTGTTTATTGAAGAATAATCTTTTGAAACTCTCATTATTTAGCACATGATTTCTGCTTATTTCTTGCTTAAATCAGTAAGCTTTCACATATGTATACATATTCAATCAAAGCTGAGTGTTACGACACTTAATTTACTTATGCTTGTGTCGCATTAGTTCTCTATCTCGCTCGCACACATATGCACACATGGTAAGCAGACGCATGTATCACAGTCGTTCGCTGTCTTGCTCGCACACATGTGCTGCCTGCTGTTCTACGATTCAATGGAAAAAAAATAACTTTATTTCTTTGCTGATTTTCTGTCTTATTTATAATCCGATCTTGATGAAACTTTCAACGTTCCTTCTATATATCATTCTTAACGCACTTGTTAAGTTAGAAGTGTCTACGTTGAGAAATGTGGCCATAATACGTTTTTTTTTTTAATTGCGGGGGGTGGGGGGAAAGATATCGAAAATCTAACATAAACTCGATCTGGAGAGGGTATACAGGAACCTTCATGCCAAATTTGGTGTCTCTAGCTCTTATAGTTGCTGAGATCGACGCGTTCATACAGACAGACGGACATGGCTCAATCGACTCGGCTATTGATACTGATTAAGAATATATATACTTTATAGGGTCGGAGATGCCTCCTTCTGCCTGTTACATACATTTGCACAAAATTATTATACCCTTTTTTGCCCATTATTAATGGGCACAGGGTATAATAATAGTAAAAAGTTAATTTTTATAAAAATATAAAAAAAAAGTGAAATAAAAAATGGTCAGCACCGAGACTTGAACTCGGGTACTCGCACAGAATGTCTTGTTTTTGTTGTTGTTACATTTAATGCAATTAATTGTCGCTACAGCTGCCATGAGCTTGTGGTAATTAGATATCTTATTAACTGCTTTGTTTATGGTCCGATCTTCATGCAATTTTCACAAAATGTCCAGACATGAGCACACATTATGTGTGCCAAATTGCGTGGGCGGAAGGGGGGCGTGGCAAAATTCTAAAACAAACTTGATCTGCGTGCACACTATAGGAGTGTTGTTACCAAATTTGGTAGCTCTAGCTCTTATAGTCTCTGAGATCTAGGTGTTCATACGGACAGATAGACGGACAGACGGACATGGCTATATCGTCTCGGCTATTGATGCTGATCAAGAATATATATACTTTATAGGGTCGGAGATGCTTCCTTCTGCCTGTTACATACATAGCACAAATACATAAGCCCCTGTACCCTTTGGGTACCGGGTCTAAAAACTTAACGTTTTAGTTTAGTTTACTTTTATTTTGGTTTTATTTGGTTCAGTCACGTCTATCGTTAAGTTTAACTAATCAAATAAGTAGCGTAAACGATGCTTAACGAATGTGGAACAGGCAACGAAATAGCGGACAAAAGCTGCCTGCTACGCATATGCCAGCTCAGCTGTGTGCTTAATCGATAAGTTCAGCGAGCAATTAGCGAGGTATGCTGAAGAAGAAGAAGAAGAAGAAGGAGCACAATATCTGCTCAGCAGCATTATGAATATTCATGAGCAGCAGCACTAACAACAACAGCGACTACAACAACAACAACACACCTGCTGTAACAACAACTCATTGCTCTGCATCTATAGAATATGGTAGTTAATGTACATATATGTACGTACAGATATTTAAATTTAACACGTAAAAAATTAGATAAATTTGCATAGAAATTGCAATGAACCTTAACTTATAAATGGAAGAGGAAGAAGTCGAATGACTACAGCGCCAGATAGCAACAGGTTAGTGTACTGACACTGTACAACAAATAATTAAGTCGATACACACGTCAAACAACTAATTGTATATATGTTGTAAGTCTATGAATTACAATAAATGATTAATTAAATATTGCTAGTGTTTTATTGATAATTAGTATTAAATTATAAGCTGACTTATTGTTAATTAAAAAATATGTTGACAATTCATATTAAAGAATGATAAACTGAAACAATGTAAACAACGCATTTAATGAATCATTTTTTTATAAACGATGTAGAGGCAGAAAGATAGGTAGGTACTCACACTGCATATCAGAGATTAGGGTAAAGTTTCGTTATATAGAAATCCGATTGCTAATATTACAGTACGTGCAATGAATTCCACTGCATTGTTGCAGAGTGTTGCATGTTGCCACAAAACTTGGTGTAGTTGTTGCAATTATTAGCAAGTTTTTGTAACCCGCAGCTGACAAACGACATAAAGTGCTCGCAAGTGCAAATGAAATAAAGTGTAGGGGAAGAAGTGTGGGGAGGGGGAAAAAGAGTAAAGATTAAGTTTAATTTCAGCCAAGTTGGCTGCTACTGTTGGCCATTTTATGCATTTGACTCTTGAGATACAATTTTTGAATTTCTTGTTTTCATTATTTTTTTTCTTTGTTGTTACTTTATTTATAGCATAAAATTTTGTAGCAAGTTTGCCGCCTGCCGCTCCTGAGCAACAGAGTTATTAATGCTTGGAATTTTCATAATCGAAACAAGTTTTCAACCGGCAGCCAGTCAGTCAGCCAACCAGCCAGCCAGCGAGGCAAGGAAGCACGCGCAGTCGCAGTCACAGTCCCAGACTTGAGACCTAGAGTCTCCGTGTTTGTGCCGATGTTGTTGTTGTTGTTGTTGCTTTAATAACTAACGCCTCTCGCTGGCAAAAGTCAAGCTGGTTGAGCTGGCAAGCAGCGTTAAGCAAACGAAGCCAACTCAAGCCCGGCTCGATGCGATCAGACCAAGTTTGAGGAGGGGCAGGTGGGCTCCATGACTGGACTGGCAGTGGTAGAGTTATGGCAAGACAAGCACACGCCTTGCGCGAACAGGTGAAGCGTTTAACTGTACGTCGGCGGAGTCAGAGTAAACCGATCACTTGGTCGAACACTGTGAAGGGGGAGGGGGGGGGGGAAAAACGAGGCCCGCTTGGCAGGCAGGCAGGCAGGCCAATTGACTTGGGGCCTGGCCAACCAGTTGGACTTTGTCGAGTCGCTGCTGTTGTTGCAGACCCATTCGACTATAAACACATACAGTTTATATTTATTTAAAACGTGTGTTCTGTGTTTAATTAAAAAAGTTATGCGAATCGCATTTGATTTTCAATTTACAAAGTTTGACATTTGAACTATTCTATTATTAGTTAATTTACCACAAATTATGCAACAATATGTCCGAAATTATATTGTATATTAACAATTTAATATAGTATATAGTTATCTGATTCTGTGTGTGTTTTGTTTTCGTATTAATTTTCTGGTTTCACTTTCGCAACGCCGTCGGCTTTTGCGCAAGTTGCAATGTTGCAGGTAGCCAAAGACGGCCAGAAAAGGCAATAGTAATGCCAACTGAGTTTCGGCCAAATTAACCAGCTCGACATCAACGGCAAAAGCTGTAATTTGCTTAAAAGCAACGAACAAATAAAGGGTTTCAATGGCCAAACAGACGAACTGCCGGACAGTTGGACAGATGGACAGATGGACAGTTGGACAGACACGCAGATAATGAAGCGAGAATGAGGGCTATGACTTGAACTGGTAATGAAACTGGAACTGAAATTGAAACTCTGCTCTCGTTCTGGTGACTTGCAACAGCAGCAGCACCACCAGTCGGACCAGGAGCTGGAGCAGAAGCAGCAGAAGCGGAGATCAGTGACAAGTGCATGTTCCATGCCGACAGCTGCCGCATTTTTGACTTGGCCCACAGACTCATCTTCATCCTCAAGCTGCAGGCAATGCATCTGCTTACATATTCATATGTATTTGTATTTGTATTTGAATGTGTTGCTCGCATCCTGGTAATAGTTTTTAATTAAGCACTTGTAGCTCTCTGACGCACTTACCTTGATGCAACGCGACGTTCTCGGCTCTTCATAAAGGGACCAACAAACCTGCTTGGCAGCGTAACTACACTAGTCAACAAAAGATTTAGAGCAATCTACAAATAACTAAATATGTCTATAACTACGCAACGTAATTGTAATTGTACTTTAGATCTATCCAGGCTCTATAGCTTTGGCTTTCACTAGAAACAAAATAAATCCCTTCAGCTAAATCAAGCTTACTTTTATTACCAAAAATATCCATTTGAAATATCCATAAATTACTTCCGAGCATAAGTCCTACTTATCGGAAATGAGCTTCACCCGTATTTCTTTGACTGAACATGAGTATTTTTATGGGTTGGTCTTATCGAGTTTTGGTTCCATTTAATGCATTAATGTTTCACTTATAATTTCGGCGAAGTTTATATCGTCTCTACACATGAAATACATCTGCACTTATTGGATTTTTGCAAGTGAAAACTATTACACAGTTCCCCTTGGAGAGAAGATTAGTTTTCTTGATAAGTTTTCAGTAAAAATTCGGAGTCTGAAATGGCACATAATTCAAAATGATTTGAAGACCTGTGGGACCCACAACAGCGTCCCGGCATTAGGCAGAAATCCATTTAAGAAAGAAACACGCACAACACTCTTAAGCTGGAGTTTGAGCTGTAGCTGGAGCTGGAGCTGGTAATGGTGCCGCAGCTGGTGCTGGAGCTGGAGCTGTGACTTCAGCTGGGGATGGGTTAAGTCAGGGGTAAAGTGCTGGTGATAAATGCCCAAAGGCCTCCAAGCGCAATGTCGATAAAGCCGGCGCTGCTATGTGCCATCGTCATCAACTCTGACTAGGGATTGAAGACTTGACTTGGTGGTGACTGTGGTTCAGAGCTCGCAACTATAGGCTTATCAAACAACGCGACGAATGAGCAAGGAATTTTATTCATGAAATGTTTTCCGCAGCACGCAGTCGGAACAGGTTCAAGTGGCAAAGACCCAAACCACACTCAGACAATAGCGAGTATGAATATGAGTGTGCATGTGAGTGCGAGTGTGAGTGTGAGTGTGAGTAGGAATATAAGTACATATGAGTATTGAGCGTGATAAAAATTAAGTATTTATTAAATGGTCGATGCTTCGCGGGCTTCTACAATGTTGCAAGTACTTGGCCCAACACAGTGGTCCCCCCTCCCCCTACCCCTCTTCATATCCTCTTAAGTGCTCACGATAATCATAAGGTGTGAAAAATTTATGAACGTTGCCTGCAACATTTTTGCAGCACGCGCATCGTGGTAAGAGCTGTAGGTTTATTTATATTGATAAATATGTACATATATGTATCTTTGGAATATTATATGTGTATCTTTCCATCTAAAATGTCTATTAATATAGTTAGTTAGTGTCTAATAATATAGTTGTGGATCTCTGCAGACTCTACTTACTTAAGCTACTCTTCCCAACAGTTTGCGTAAATTATTCCGGAAGTCAATTCTAGAGTAATAAACCTTTTGACGAAAACTTCTTCCGAACAATATCCACTTGTTAAACCGGAAGTAAAGTTCAGAGAGCCGGCAACAAGTGGAAATCGAGGCAAGCTTTGTTTGATTTGTTTGTGTCTCTTCTGTTTAAGACATCAAATTGTTTAAGTGCTCTAACTGTCAGTTTTGGCAGTTGCAGTTCCCAAAGAGCTACTAAATCAAGCCAGAAATTGGGCACATGACTAGGCTTGGCGCTTGGTCCACACCAGATTTATGGCCAGTTAAAAAGTCAGGCCGCAAAGTGCCGGGCAATTGGTTAAAAGCTACACGCCAGATACAACACGCCCGATAACAGGGCGACCGAGAACCGGCAACAACAGCAACAAAAAAAGAGGAAAATAAACGAGAGAAGAACGCGCCACATGACCAAAAAAGGATGCAGGCTCAGTCCAAGTTCATAAATAAAAGATGCCAAATTGCAAACCGAGAACCAAAAAGGCAAAACAATGGACAGCCGCCTCAGCAGACACAGCAACAGAAATTGAAAGCAAAGTGCAGGCTGAACCTTCATCAGAACCTGAATATCTGAATCTGAACTCAAATATGCAGACGTGACTTATTTAGGACAAATTGTTTGATTTACGTTCTATAATAATAAAAAAGGCGATAATACTCATGTTCAAGAATCTCTGTACAACTCTGTGTACAGTACTACATATATACGATTATATGTAATCAGTTCGATATATTTCCAGATAACTACAACTAGGAGTTGAAATACTTTTTGAATCGAGTATTCGAGTTTTCTTCAGTTTGTTGTCAACTGTGAAGGACTGTGAAGGGTCCATTAAAGCCAGACATTAAATCTTACACTTAGATAGTTCCCATAGCTGAGATAACTGTGACGGGTTCTTATTGAAAATGCATAGGTGCAATCGATGTGCAGACGCGTACACTGCAAGAAAATTATGCATTCCAAAAAACAAAGTAATAACAAGTAATATATTGTCTATAGTCAATGTATATTTTGGTATTGATAGGGTAGCAATTAATTAATAGGATTATACTTACAAATAAACTGGGAATTAGCCATCCACAAGTAGTTAAATAAATAAATTAGTTTATATATAAATTAATTACACAGAGGATATAACAGCATAAAATGTGCCAATAATTGTGAATTATTAGGAATTAGCTAACTAAATGGGCTGCAAAATGGCAAACTAAACTTTTATTTCTACATTTCATTTGTGTCAATTGAATGAGCACGGTTGAATATATTTTATTTTCATTCAAATTAATTCTTCTCTTATTTCTAAGCCTACTCTCAACTTTACCCCCCTTGTACCACTAACTATGCTTTGCTTGGACCTTTTTGAGTTCTCTCTGCTGATTACAACAGACTTTTACGTGTATTCAACTTAGAGTCCTCTGTTCCTACAATCAAGTAGCTGATTCCGAACTCTTGAGCTTTTGATTGTGCTTTTCAGAGGTTTTCCCTCTTTAAATTTAAATTTAACTTTAGTCTAATTTATTTATTGAAATGTTTTTAAATTTCCTTAAATATTCAACATTTAAATGTTAATTTATGTCGACGTTAAATAAATAAATAAATACATTTTATTTTTATACATGCATCAATTCAACTGTTTGTTTCTTCTTTAATAAAAGTAAAAGTAAAGTATAGTTAATCTGCTTACATTTTTTCTTTTCTCTATTGTAATTAAATTGTCTTGATTCACATTTAATTCTAGAAAAATCAGCATTGACTTGTCTAGATTAATGCTTAATTTAAGCAAATATATTTCTCTTATATATTATATATAATATTTATATATTTCTTATATATATTTCTCAGTGTATGCTTGTAAGTATGCGCACACATGTGAAGCGTCATGGGCTTAGCTTGTTATTTGACACCTTCTGTTTATGCGCATACAAACTCTCTTCTGCTAGCCATCCCCATCCCACATACCACATCGTCACCCCCATTCCCATCCACATCTCCATCCCCATTGCTATCCTATATCCCATTCCAAGCTATACAAATCGCGACCTGCCCAATGAAGCGTTTCTGTAAGGATAAGTCCAGGAAAGAGCATAAAGCATAAGTAGAAACATACACACACACACACACACACACACACACACACACACACACAAGGATGACAGTTTGCAAGGTTGTCAGCGTGGATTGTACTTTGCGGTGTTGATTGTTGGTGGTTGATTCGTCTAGGAGCGAGAGAGAGACAGGGAGTGAGAGAGCGACAGAGAGAGTGAGAGAGAGAGTGAGAGAGATAGAGCAAGTGAGGTCATTGGCATGTCCTGGCAAACGATCAAAAGCAACGACAAGACTCTATCGATGCCATCGCTGAGCTGAGGGTGCCAAGTAAATTTCTTGGGTTATTTAATTTATGTTTTTATGTATCTTCTTTGTTTCTACTCTACTCTAAACGCAGCTACAAGAAGAGAGAAATACAAAGGGAAAAAGAGAAAAATAATAATAATAATAAAAATGCCAGCAAGCGATGAACCAAAGCGCGTTGGGTTCGCCTCTGTTTCGGTTAATTTTTTGAATATTTAATTTGTGTGACACAGTTAGCAACGGAGTTGGAATCGAAATCGAAGACGAATCGAAGACTCGGATCCACTCGGAGGGGTAATCGAGTTCTCTTGATTCTCTTGATCGCTCGCTGGGCATAATTAAAATTTATGGCCAATGCGCTTTAACTCAATTCATTAGCCGCCTTCTAGTCGCGCCGCTTAATTAAAAAGTTTCATAAATTTTCAACTATCGTATCGTATTCACCTGTTGCTCTGCCCTCAACTATCTAAAAGATATATATTTATGTTTGGGACAAACCATGAAATCCCATCAAATTCCTAAATCAGCAGAATAAGACTCAGACTTAGTTTACTGTTCTAACTTATGCTAAATCAAAGTAAACCTCATGGTTTTTAAATGCTTTAGATGCTCGGCTGTAGCTGTAGAACCATTTTATGGCTATAAATCAAATGTATATCCTGTTCAGTCATATGAAACCCTTGACAACAATGAAATTAACTTTGTATTGCGCTTTAATGAGGGACAATCCACACACACACACACACATACATGTACTCATACATAAGTAAGTACCGCAGCCAAGTGGCAACCAGGGACACGAGAATCCCCGCCATCCAATGCTCTCTGATCGTCGACACGTGATTAGCATGCAAGAAGCAACATCAGAGTCGACAGCAAACAGTTGACAGTTGTCAAATCCACTTACGCTCTTCATGGTAAACAGTTTGTGACGAGCGTGCTGAAGGATTTATTTAAAGTCAGACAGTGAGAGGGAGGGAGAGAGAGCGAGAGAGAGAGAGAGACAGACTAGCTGTCAGACTGACGGACTAACAGACTAATAAGTCCGGTTAGGCACAAAAACTAAAGTCCCAGACCCATAAGAGTATGTACATAATGGGTATCTCTCGAGGCTCGAGACCCTGGAAGTTCTTGTGTAACTACCTGTTACCTGTAGCGTTCATTGTAGTTGCCAAGCTCATTGGAAGCTCTTCGACTAGTTCAGCTCGTACGGTAAGTTAAGTACATATGCGCTTCAAAACAGCTGTTTAACCTTACTAAATTCAATTGAGTTGACAGCATAAAAAACCAAGGCAGACCACACCGAACACAATATACTCTATGCCAAGAAACATTTGTTGCATTTCCCTCACTAACCAGAAAACAATGTAGTTAAATCAATCTTAGCAAACTGTAATAGAGAAACTCATTTGATTTCCACCAACTTAATGGAAAAGCGATGCAGATCTTTCTGCAGGGCAACTAGTCATAATAAATAATGAAAAGGCATTGGCTCTGAAGAAATACACAACCAGATGCCAACTGTTTCAATAAACAAAACAAATGCCAGGTTTTTCTTGTGTCTTTTTATGTCCGCAAAACACTAAATGTTCAGCTGTTTTCTGGGCCTGGCTTCAACACCATGAATTGACAAGGGAAGCAGAGAAGCGTAGAATGGGAGGGGGGGGAAGGGTATCTAGTATTTGCTTTGCAGCATGTTGACACAAGGGGCAACTTCTTGCTACCTTTACAATTTTTCGTAAATTCCAATGATTGTGCGACAGAGAAACAGTTAACAAAATATAATACTGAAAGTTAAACAATTAAACTTTATGAGAACGAAACATTTATTGTTAATAAAAATAGTTACTAATTGACAAGAGAGCTGCAACTTTAATTATAAATTAAAAAGAAATGATGATTTAAACAAAGATTAATAATGTAAAAATATATAATCAAATTTCGAAATTTAAAGTAATTAAAATTACAAAATTATAGAAAACTTTGCTATGTTTTTAGACAATGATGCTCTTGCTTATAATTAAAATATATATAATTCTTTATACAATAGACAGTATATACTTTCTATCAGCACTATCATTTATGCTTCCTTCAGTAATAGTAGATATACCCAGCATCTGCTGATGGTACAGGTATAAAAAAAAAGAAAAAGAAAAGAAAACATCTGTGAAATTATTTCACACTATGAGTGGAAATCCGTCAGCCTCGTTGGCGTTTGACTTTGACAATTGATGGCCCGCACATTTGTCTTTCACTTGTTGCGCTTTTTTTTGTGAGCCAACTTCTCTCTATGGCCAACTTCCCGTTTCTTTTCTAAGTATTCGACTTTGGTTGCTGTTGTCGTTGTCGTTGCTGTTGCCGTTGCCGTTGCTTTTGTATTTGAATTTTGATTTTGTTTCTGCTTTTGCCTCTGCACTTGGCCACATTGTGTCTCTCTCTCTCTCTTTCTCCCTCTCTCTCAGCCTCAGTCTCTAACACTGTCGGCCTTTTAAAGTGAGCTCGTTTTGACAAATGTGTGTCATTGCTGGGGCCATCAAAGAGCCGATCGTTTGATTTGAGTTGTTTGGCAATTGATGGGCGACACAAACGGTAAAACGTGGTTAAACGTAAGTGAATGTGGCATGTGGGATACGTTGAGATGCACGAACGAGTACTCACAGTACCTGAATCAAAATCCATACTCATACTCATACTCATACTCATACCCATAGTCAAACTCGCACTCAAGCTTGAGATGAAGTATGCCTTCTTCTATGATGAATATTTATTGTATAATCTACACCCAAAAGTATACACCATGTACTTTTCCTATTCTTACGTTCTCTTTTATTATTTGGCAATAATATAATAGTTTATCTAATCAGAATCCCAGATGTCCAAGTATCCCCTAAAGAAGGCTCAAATTGTCATCGCGTTGCCCACATCGACGATCAGTTGTGGTCACCGGCGATGTTCAGCTATTTATGCAGGAAACTTGGTATTATCTCAAGTGCGAAATTAAATTTCAAAGAACTGTAGTCCAATCTATTATCTTATCTTATCAATTTGAGAAATGATTCACCTAACGAGACTCTAATAAATAGGAACAAGCTCTATATGAACTCATTTAGTTGGTTTAACCAATTCAAGCGAATTTAATCGAAATGAAACCTCTGCACTTTATCCTATCCGCTTTGTGCTTGACTGTGGCCACTTGCCAGTCGCACTCGGACATAGTTCCCTTCAAGAAGTATCCTGCGTCCTGTCAGGAGGCGAAACCAAAGAAGAATGGTATCGTTAAGATACAATTGAATGGAGGAGAACCGTTTAATGTTTACTGTGATGTTACCACGGCCGGAGTCGGATGGTTGGTGATCCAGCGTCGCGTCGATGCCAACATCAACTTCTTCCGCAATTGGTCATCTTATCAACAAGGCTTTGGCAATTTGGATGGCAGTTTCTTCATTGGCCTGAATGCCTTGCACAACCTGACAACCGCAGAACCCCAAGAACTGTACGTCTATCTGCAGGACTTTATGGGTGAATCTCGCTTTGCCAAATACGATGCCTTTGCCATTGGCAACGAGGCCAATCTATATGGCCTAAATGTATTGGGCAACTTCTCGGGCAGCGCTGGCGATGCACTCAGATATCAACAGTACATGAAGTTCAGTACCTACGATCGAGACAACGATAACAGCTTTGGCAACTGTGCTGCTGAATTCTTGGGTGCCTGGTGGTATAACAGTTGCATGTACAGGTAATTGAGGAATTCATCTCCCCCCCTGGCTGGCAATATCTAATACATTTCAATTTCAGTAACTTGAATGGCGAGTATTTGGGAGGCGAATACGGGCCTGATCTTTCGGGTCGTGGCAACTGTTGGGTGCCATGGCGGGGCGTGGATTATGCCTACAAAACCGTTCAGATAATGATTAAGCCGATAAAGAAATAAGCTACATGACTAGACTACAACAATACGTTTAGTATAATCCCAGAAGATCACAGCAACATTCATTTAGATACATTTACATCTCTTGACATCTGCTCCAGCTCCGAATGCTCCAGATTCCAAATACCAAATACCAAATCCAAATTCCGGCTAACGCTGACAAGCAGCCCGACAGATTGTCGAGGTAACCAAAATAGAAACGCTTAATTGCAAGTATTACGTTGAAAATGATACCAATAAACAGAGCGACCGGAGCGACAAAGTTTTGGAGGCGAAACTAGAACAAAATGCGACGTTTTCTTATATATATATATATATATATATATATATATACTTATATTATATATATATACTTATATATATATATATATACTAAGTATCTTATGATCTGATGTTTAACAACTTTCAGTGTGGCGACAGCTAGGAAATGCTAAAAAATGCCGAGAAGAATTTTCCAAAACACACGGCCGCAGACCATGGCGGCGACAAAGACATTTTCATTACTTATGTACCCTTTGGCCGTAGGGTATACTAACTGGTACAAGCAGTTTGTTAGCAATATATTTTTAAAGTGATATTTCTGTTTCGAAAGCTTCAGCGAATCGGTTTGGAAAGGGCATTTGTGGTGCGGTGTTTGGGCAGCAGTTGTCGCTTCAATTTCAGAAGGAAGTGTGGAAATATTTCAACATTCGCTTTACGAAAGAGCGCACATCATTTCAGAACCCATCAACGGCGACACGGCGGCAGAAAACCTCGGCACAATTTTCATTTAAGTCAGAAATTAAGAGATGTTGTACATTTTTATGCCTCCCCGGGCGGAGTAGCTGGGGATCTGCGGATTGCTTTTATTTTCTGCTGCGGGGTTATTTCTAACAGTGTCTGTCTTTGTCGGTATAGGTGTGCGTAGGTGTATGCTTGTGCGTGTATGCGTGTGTGTGTGTATGTATGTGTGCGGCGCTGTCAACTGCTGTTGAAAGATTTTCATGTCGCTGTTTCCATGCCGCCTGCCATCGAGCGACAGACACGAAATTCTTGAAAAACATTTTTAAAACTTTTTTGAAATGAAAACAAAAAAATGGAAAAGCGAGAAAAAAGAAAGAAGCAAAGAAAGAAATTGTTCTTGGCTGTTGCCTTCGTACGTAAAAAGATTTAGCAATAGCAATGAATTTAGTTAATTTATGGCATTATTAATGACATTTTGAAATATTAACAGAAGATAAAAAAATAGAAAATAGAAAGAACACGGCAATGTTTGAGGCGGCAGCTTAACCGGCGACATTTTCTTTTACTATTTTTTTATTCATTCGATTTGCTTTTTCCCCCCACCTCTTGTGCAATAAATATAAAAATAAAAAACCATTTCACTTGCGCAGTTTTCATTCCCAAGTCATGTGAGCTTTATGTTTCGAAATGTTGGATTTCCGTTCCTTGGCGTTTTTCAAACGAATATCAAATTGTTGTTGTTTTTGTTATTGTTATTGTTTTTCTAACAAAAGCCATTTCACTGGGTCAGTCAGTTAACGCTGTGAATGCCTAGGCCAAACTAGTTAATAAATATGCAGAACAGTTAAACATTTGTGAATGGCACGAGCTGATCAACCTGCATAATATGCAAATAACCAAACAAAGAAATCAAAAACTTCAATCGAAAACCTCTAGCAAATTTACGATTCAATCAATAGAATCTTTCAGGGATTTGTCTAACATCTTAAATGCCATCAAAGTTTTAAAGCGTCTTTTGCGTTTCATTTGTTATCTTTTCTTTCTTTCAGTCAAGCCAGAAATTTACATTAATTTGAGAACAAAATGTACCATATTATGCAAATATTTGCTTGGCTCAAGTCTGTCACTTCCCCTGGCAACAAATATTCATAACTATCGCATACATGTATATATAGATTTAGCTTCGAAATAGTCGAAACATTTAGTGCTAATATGAATATTTCGACAAGTGTTGCCTGGTAACTGATAACCTGTAGCCGGGATTACGTTATTGAGACCAGCGCAGGCGCTTAATTAATGCTATTTAGATTGAGATTTCGAAACTGTTAAACTCACATCAATAAACCAAAAACAAAAAACGAAAAAGGAAAATCAAATCAAATCTGTTGCGTGTGCACATTCTTAGCAAACAACTTTGATCCCATTTAATCTATAGAATTCAAATATTATACTGATTATTCTCAAGTACAACTTTGTAAATCCCAGTGGAAAATAACTCTGATATTTCGTAAGAGAAATTAAGAAATTAGTGCAAATAATGAAGGATCCATTAATGTTATAAATATACATATCTCTAAATAAGTAAAAAATACTATATATGTTTTATAAAGATGAATAAATTAAAAACACTCTAAACGCATTTGACATTTTTATTAGCTTGAAAAAAACACGAATTTTAAAAATCAAACAACTTAAAGATTAGCAACCATTTTTATTAGCAATAGAATAAAATTATATTATATATATTTATTTTCGTTTATATAAATGCCTTTTATTTTATAGTGTGCTTATAATTTATTGCATAATTATAAACAAACTATGGCTAACAACACCTAAGACTTTCGAAACAATAACATCATTTTCGACCCGAGTAAATTAATAAAAATATATCTTAAATGTACATTATTTCAAATCAAGCCGACGGTTGATTTCTAAAAATTGCATAAAGACCCATCGTGGGTCTTGCTGGTCGCTCTTTGCCAAGAGAGATCCCCAATCACGACCCAAAGCATATGAAAAATGTCATAAAAATAACAACTTCGGCTGAAGATGATGGTAACCATACACATAATTTCCATAAAATCACCTGAAAAACGTTAAATATTTTTAGCTTATGCCGTGAAATGCTCATAAAGTTCAAGATAAAGCGGCAACACAGACAGAGTTTTATGTAAAACAAGACCAAGATCGGTGAGGCAAATGGCATTGTTGGTACACTGTCAAAAATTCGTATTCAATCAAATATATCCACAAAATATATAAGTAAAATAATATATTAAAAAGATATAAAAAGATTGAAACTTTAAGTACCGTAAGTAATATCAGTGTAACACATACGTGCTCCTACAAGACAGCACATTCATAATAATTTCTCTCAGTATCAAAAAAAAAAAAAAAACTATGAGTCTGACTTATGGGCGCCTCAAATAAAATTTAACAAACTTATTAACATAAATCAGCCAAATATCATAAAACTATTTTACATTTTTAACGAACCGAAATAACAAACTATAAAAATATCATGTACTCCTCATTTATTGTCTATGATTTTATAGGTTTATATGAAAAAGTCGATATAAATAATAATAAATATATTTACAGCCAATGCCCAAGCTCAAAATTAATTTGTTGTAAATTCTTCATATCCAAAAGATGTGTCAGGCTATATGTTAATTTGTTCCTAAACAACGCTTTTAAATTGAAACAACCTGTTGCTAACGTTACGGATCTGTTGAGCATTGCTGTACGAACAGTGTTCGTAAACGAGTAAATTTATTATCGATATACGACTCACTGCCAGCTAGATATTTTGTTTTTAAGATTTCAGTATATATTCTGTAATCGTACAAGCTTCGGGGTTTTAAAAACATATTTTTTAATCGAAACGTGCTATACCAGGCAGCTTTTGACAACGATGCGGTCAGCTGATCAGCTGTTGCATGCTATATCAGGCCGTATCGATATTGGTTGGCGATGTTGGTTAAACAGTGATATATCGATGAAGACATCGATATCTTTTCCAGCTCTATTCTGAACAACACAATCAGGGTCTTTTTTTTTTTAAATACAGAATGGAAGACCCTTTAAAGCCCAAGCCAGTGCCACTGGCAGCAGAAACAGTTTTGTGGTTTGAGTTTCTGCTTGATCCGCACAAAATAACACAGCATTTGCAATGCAAAAACCCAGGTACGTCATATGACGCCATTCCTCAGACCGCTCTTGAACTGTTTCGTTAACTAACAATTTCCAAACGTTGTTGCAGAACCCAGCGCCATGGAGCTCATCATGCAGTTTATCAGTATGACGCCGGACACGGCGATAGCATCCACAGTAGTCACGCCAGGCAGCGATCTACAGAACATAACAGGCGCCAGCGTGGGCGCAAATGCTACCACACCCGCAGCATCAGCAGCTCTCAATGTGCCGCCCATGACACGACAGGCTGAGATTGGCCTGCAGTTGACGCGTAAGCAACTGGCACTTAAAATTCTAGAGCTGAAAGTGGCCACATGGCTGAGGTGGGATCTGGACATGCTAGAGAAAAGTCTGCCCGTCGTCATGCAACTGGGTCTGCTCCGAGATCTGTGCACCATTAGCTATGGACGCGCCGTCACCATTCCATTCCCCAGTGATTTTGATTTCAGGATTTGTATGTTAACCAAGGTATTTGTAAGCTCTGAAATATTTATACGAATATGTATATTTCAGCACCCACCGGTAATGAGCGTGCCGCACGCTTTGCACTCACTATCTATCACCGCACCCTGCTCCGAATGCAGCTTATTAAGGACAGCGCCCTGAAGGCGGTGCGTCCACTCATGTAAGTCCATGCCATGAATCCTATACAATATAATATGGTTTAACGCACCGGTTTGCAGGTTTCAGACAGTGGATCAGCTGCAGCAGTTTCTGGAGACGCCAACGCAGCCTTCCATCGAATATTTAGAACAATTGTGTTTATCTGCAAACAGCAAACCATTTCATGTATTCCACTATGATAGCTTTGTAACCCTGCAATGTGACAACTTAAGCACCGCTCAGAACTACGACATGATGCACCTGATCACACCACATGAGCTTCGCGCCCAGCTGCAGTACGAGCTGGCCCATTACTACCTCCATACCAAGCAGTATATGCTGGCACGCGAGTCAGCCGCCGCCTGCAACAGTAATCTTCAATCGTTGCCCGCTGACGCGACTCTTTACTTCTGCCACATTCTTCCCACGGAGTTGGAAGGTCTTTTGCAGGCATGTGGTATCAGTGCGCAGCAGCAAACGCTCTTGGAACACTTTCATCAGTCCCTGCTGAACAACTACGCGAACATTGTGTCTATACTGCGACTGGACAATCAGGCTCGCGAGATTCCATTGGTGAGCAGGCGAAACGTGGAGCTAGACATTGAGGGTTCCATCTCAACAGGATTGCTCAAGGAGAAGCGACAGTTGTTGCTGCAAGTAGCCGCTCTCAATGTGGTGCGCACTGTATACGAATGCGGCAACATATTTGGCAGCGTGGAGTACTTCGAGAAATACCGCGACATGGACTATATGCCGCCCATTGTGGAGGCCATGCGAGACGCTGTGACGCATTGCAGTCCAAGGGAACTGGACGCTCTTAAGCACTTCATTATTGACTGTATTCTGTATCAGCAGCATCAGCAGCAGCAACAAAAACAGCAGGAACAGAGCCGACAACTGATAGTAACAGCGAGAGAGATGGGCATTTTCACTAATGAGGAGCTCGTGGATTTAGACGAGCAGCTTGTTCAAACTGCGCTGCCCGTGCTAAGTAACTCTCTGGCCACGCTTAGCGATTGGATTTGCCACTCAAAGAGTAAGCTCATCTAATCTGTGAAACATTTAAATTCAGTTCATCTTTATACTTTACGTTGCAGTGACTGTGGTGGATGTTGCCGCATTGGAGCGGCAGTTGATAACCTGCACCAATGCCAACAGTGTCCGGATCCTGCTGGTCAAGCTATGTGGCACAGCGCCAGGCAAACCGTTGTGGGCGATCAACCCTAGCTGGGATGTACCACAGCCTCTGAAGGCGCTAATTATGGCAATGCAAGCTAGCTTTCTGCAGGACTTTAGCTACGTATTATTGGGAAAGGCAAGGGAGCTGGCGACCCGTGGCAACTATATCGATGCGGTATCAATGCTGAGTGTGCTCAAATCAGAGACTCAGCGCCAGGAGCTGGGGGGCAGTGCACAGATAATGTGCAAGCTGATAACGTGGGAAATTCTGCACATACAAATCACCCAAAGTCTGGAGGAATGGCATCAGAAACCACTTGATCTGCCTGCACTTGGTGGCCGATGTAAGCAATGCCTGGGCGCTCTTCAAGCTGGTGATTCGATGATTCCTCGAATGGATATCCTTGAGAGCTGCGCCATTATGTTGCTCAACCTCACGGATTTTCCGCCACTTCTTTACCTGGACAAACGGTCACAGCAGATGGAGTTGCCGTTGGCTTTTGCCGCGACATTTACAGAAATGGAGAAGATGAAAGGTCCTAAAAAGGCGTGTCGTGACGCCTGGGAACTAATGCTAAGCATGTTTCTCAATGTACCTAAGCGAGCGACATCAACAGGTGCCGGCAGCGGCGCCAGCAGTTCCCTTCAGACGTTTCTGCAACGTGTTCGACACCAGAGTGTCTTTGGATTGGCTATTTCCATGCTTGGAAAGATGCACAACATACTGAAAGATGATCCAAATCACGATTTGAGCTGCGAGTACATGCAGCTCTGGCCCACCAGCATTACCAAGTAGGCACAATTAGAGCTGCAACTTTAATCATCTGTTATAATAATTCTTCCCTCCGCTCTCTTATCTCGTCCAGTCCCAATAGCTACAGTTTACGCAGCGTCAGCGAGACGTTGCAGTGGCTGCTCTCCGAAGCCCTTAGTCACTACCCGCAAACCATCTCCTGGCTGAAGATGAAGGGCGACCTAGAGTTGGCCATTGGCAACAATGAGTCCGCCATGCGCTGCTATGTTAATGCCCTCGTAACTGGCACCGACTACTGCACCATGCCACTGCAGCGCAACGTGGCGGATGATTATGTGATCAGAAAGATGATTCGATGCGCCGCCAATCTGGGCTGCCACATGCAGGCCACTGTGTTGTGTCAGTTCCTTGAAGAGATCGACTATGGTATTGTCTTCAAGAATCTCAGTGAAAAGTCATCCAACTTTACGGATGCCATGGATGCATACTACAGCTGCATATGGGACACAACGCTCCTCGAATTTATCGTCAATCTACACGCCAAGCGTGGCGAACACAGTCGCAAACTGGAGGCGGTATGTCAAGTGAAATTATTCAAGTTGCTCTTAATACAAAGTCAGTTTACTCTTTAGAGGAATTTAATTGGTTTCAAGCCAAAAGTAAATGCGGCTTTGAGAAGGCTTTGAAATGTCTTTAAAGAATCTATAATTCAACAAGAACTGCATCTGTTTTTCAGATCTCAATGATGGGTACCTTGGAGCTGAATGCCAATAACAATGAGGAGATCAAGCGAGAGAGCGCCATGGTCCGAAAGTCACGCTTTCTCCGCGCCCTGGCCAAGCAGTATTTGCTGTAGTCAGTGGCGGGGCCAACACAACCTCGCCAATAACTACACCCACGCCCATGTCCACAAAGAAGACCAATTAGGTTTAAGCTCAATAAGTCTTTTTTATAACTGTATGAAAATAGCTTGTAATATTAAAGAGTAGCATTAAGTTTTTGTGGTTAAATTAAAGAAACATGTAATTTTTGTAGAGAAACTCATACAAGTTACTTGGGTCTTCTGCCACGAGCACCGCCACCGCTTGTTTTGGCCTTCTTATTGTTGGCACTTTTCTTGGCCTCCTCGGCCTTGCGTTTGGCAGCCAAGTTTGCATTTGGAGTACTGGGCATAGTCTTAAAGAAGCTATCGAGGCGTACTTGCGTCTGTGCTTGCTTGGATTTCAGCAACTTCTTGGCGCCATTCCTCACGCGATCCTCGTTAAATTGTCTATCGCCACAGAGAAACTGGACCAGGCCCTCCTCATCGGGCTCTGTCCACTTGAGGTCAATAGTGGAAGCATCGGTTACCTCCGGTTCAATGAAAAGCTCGCGTGCGCGCTTGTAATTCCAATTCTCGGGCACCGGATACTTGCTAGTGTCGATGTTTTCCAGAATAGTTTCAATATCCCTATGGATTTTAATCAGCTCTATGGCGCGCTTAGGCCCAACGCCTTTAATGCTTTCACAGTAATCACAGCCCATCAAAATACACAGATCAATGAATTCGGTGCTTGTTAGTTCTAGGCCCTGCAAGACTTTGTCGTAGGAAAACTCCTTGACCGGCATCTTGCGTGCCTCGCTGTATGTAAGATAACGCAGCAGTTTGGAGGATCCAAATGTTAACGCATCCATATCTTCGGTGGCTGTAGCATACACCTTACCCGCCTTGACAAGAGCAGCACATTGTGCCTCAGCTTCGCATGGTGCATCCACATATGGGACACCCATCAATTTAAGCAGCTCCTTGGCCTCCCGCGAATGCTCTTTGGTAACGCGCACAAGGCGGCGGTTGAATTTATCCATCTCTGCTTCATCGCCCGCTTCCGTGGCCGCTTTCAGAGCCTTTTCAGCTTCCTCCCGCCTCTCAGCACGTTTCGCAAGCTCGCCGGACTTCATATCTGGCGGTGCCCCATCAAAAACATAGACCGGCTTTATTCCATTGTCAAGTAGACGAATGGTTCGATAGAACATGCCCATTAAATGCGAGGTAGGATCTCCGTTGACTGTGGCCAGTTGGGCGCCTTCTGAACGGACCGCAATGAGAAATTGATAAAGACACATGCTGGCATCAATAGCAACTTTGCGACCTGCAATGAGATTAAAATATTTCTAGTCATAATTACATCCGAAACACTAAACGCTAATTGATATACCGAAAAAGTTTTTGATTTCACTCTCCCGAATGGCCAGCGGCGCCAGATCAGCAATAAGTTTAGAAAGTCCTAAAATTCCCATGATAAGTTATCAGTGTATGCTTGCTTGTTTATATTTCGTTCTTAAATGATTTCGTTTGCAGTATGCAGTGCGCGCGTTTTTTTGCAGCAAATGTTGTGTATGCGTGTCATTGTGAATGGCAAAAAGCACATTGGCAAAATATTACCTCGATTATCTATCGTTTGGTTTAAACAAAATTATTAAATAATTAGGTTATATATCAAATTGTTGAAAAATTCATCCTTATATTGTGTTATTCAATTCGATCAAAATTCGATTAAATAATTCTACTAATATTAATTTGATTTTTAAATTGTATACCGCCATTTATCGGATTTATTGGCGCATTGTTATCGATATATGCACTCATCCCTAACGCCACACACATAAGCATAAGCATGTCGGCTGACGAAAAAAAGATAAAACCATTGAAAATATGGTATGTAAATTACTCAAATTTGTCTTAAATCAAACTACAAAGTGTGTGAAATAAACGCGCATAGAAAAAACTAGGAGTGCAAATGTGTTTCATGTTCAAATTGAGCGCAACAAATATTGCTCTCGACAAATCGGTCTTCTTCTCCCCTGCGTCCATTCGTTTATGTGTATAAACATGGCGTCGTTGCGTTTGTATGTTGCCTGTGTCTAGTTTATGATGGGTGCGAGTGAGACAACTTGTGCATGCCCAATGCCCCCATAGACACGCATACACAAACGAAAAGCCCAAAAGAAAACTTGTGTGCGCTTTAAAACATACGAAAAAAATAGCCGAAACGCATAAACCATCGGTCGTGAAACGCACTAAGTTTGATGGTACTAGTAGTGCATAATTGAAAACGCCGCCAAATATTTGCAAGAGAAATTAAATTGTGTTTTGGTTTTGTTTTGATTTTCGATAGGATGCCAACACATCGCCAGAGGCGGAGACGGCGACCAAAGAAATTGCCGCCGATAAGGTAAGTGAGTCGAAGGCGCTAGAAAATGCAACGGAATCAACTACACCCGATGGTGAAGTATCGAAAACTGCCGAGAAGGAGGGTAATGCAACTTCGCCACCCGCGACTGATGACGTCGCTGATAAAAAGGCTGTTGGAGACGCAGCGGCTGCGACCGCGCCAACATCGGATGCAGGTAAATAAAAGCAACACAGCTTCGCATACACACATACTTCTTCATACTTGTGTGTGTGTAAAGAAAGAGCGAGAAAAACAAAAATCATGAAATGAATTTTGCGCGCGATTCAGTAAATGCGGCGAATTTAAGTTACCCTCAATTTATTTGCGTCATTTGTCGTTGTTGTTGCTGAGTTGGCTTTGGCGTATCTAACTAAAAGACCGCGCACAAAATTTTCGTTTGTGCGTGCGAGTCTGCGGTTCGAACTCTCCTCTGTAGTGGTTTTATATGAAAAATGTTGGGTTAGGATTTTTAGACTTTCTGTAAAATTTTCCCTTCTCTTTATAATATTAAACTAATAATAAAGTTACCCTTGGCTATTGTTCATACTGAACCCTGAACAATATGGTTTTGTGTAGTAAAAGCCGAGGTAAATTAAAACTTCAATTTTCATAGTTCTCTGCGCTCCCAAACCAAAGTAGCATTGGACTTCCCAAGCATGAAGACATTTTAATAAAAATAGTATTTTAAATATATAAATATTATTAAATTTTATAGAACTGTATGTTTTATAACTGTTGAATTTATCTGCCTATAATCTACCGATTCATGAATAAAACTTACTTTGATCATATCATTTGAGTTATATTAAATTCAATTAATATATTTTACGATTAGATGAAAAGGATCCAGACACAAAGCCTGGATCGCCAGCGCCACCATCGGCAAAGAAAGTAAATAACAACAGCGCCAAGAAACCAGCAAAGTCTGAGGAGGACGACGACGCAGACGATGCAGATGATCTGGAGGACGACGAGGAGGATCAGGCGGATGATGGAAAAGATTCTGTTAGTGACGAGGAGAAGAAACCAACAAAAGACACAGCAGATAAGAAGAAAAACGATTCCACAGATGGTAATAAGTCCAAGTCGGGAACTGCAGGAGCGGACAAATCGGCATCCGCTAAGAACTCATCATCAAAGGCCAAGAACGGCAAAGTCGAGAATTCTGACGATAATGAAAAGGATGACGACGATGCTGATGAGGACGATGGCCTTGATGAGAACAACGAGGTGGCCGAGGATGACGAGAATGTGGTTGCTTTGGCCGAGATTGATCGTATTAATGAGAATATCAATAAGACACGTGTAGATGGTCTTCAGACGCTTCATGCGGTAAGATACAACTATTATTCCTAAAGATTAACTCTAATATTTGTATTGTTATATATATGTTCATTCAGCTCTGCTTTGGTGCCCAGGGTAAGAACAATGTGGTGAAAAAGAACCTACGCTCCTTTGCTGGCTTTGAGTTTGCCAAGGATTCGTCGGAATACAAAAAGAAATATGATTCCATTAAGAAAGTGGACAACAAATCGCTGCGGAGCATCTGCGAAATTCTCACGCTGGATCGCAAGGGCAGCAAGGATGAGATTACGTCACGTGTGCTCAAATTTCTCATGGAGCCGGACGAATCGCTCTGCATTGAACAGGGTGACGAGGAGGAAGAGGAGGTGGATGATGATGAGCTGGACGATGATGAGGAGCCCGCCAGCGAGGACGATAAGAAACGTAAGAGTAGCAAGTCATGCGCACCTTCCGGCAGAGGATCGGCTCGAAATTCTACCGGACGTCCCAAACGTGCAACAGCCGGCAAGAGTAAACAAAGCCTTATGACCCTGATTTCAAGTAGATTCTCATTCTGTGTATTATTGTTTTCAGAGATGTCAGCATATGTAGATTTATCAAGCTCCGAGGAGAGCGAGCAGAAAGTGACCGTAACTAAGCGGAGACGGAACGATGACTCTGAATCCGGCTCAGATGTAAGTCTTCACGAAGCTGTAAATTCACACGCGATTCACTATTGTTGCTCTCTTATAGTACAATCCATCGGCCAACTCAGACTCTGATGCTGGACGCGGTGGTGGAGGCGGTGCTGGTGGAGCTGGACGCAAGCTTTCTGTTCGTGGCAATCGCGGTCGACCGGCGCGCAAAAGCCGGCGAAGAAATTCTGACTCTGAGGATGAAGAAGAATCAGAGATATCAGATGCCGACAGTGATGTAAGCTCCTATCCATTCTACTAATCTTTACAAGTTAAGCAATTTGTTGTTCAATAGGTACCTAAGCGCAAGCGAGGTGCTGTAGGCAAGCGTGGCAGATCTGCTGTGACTGCGCCAGCTGGCAGACGAGGACGCGGTCGGGCGTCTTCTGCGCGAAAGCGTAAAGATTCAGAAAGCGAAGAGGAAGAAGTATCAGAAGATGAAGAGGAGGAAGAATTGTCCGAATTTGGTAGCGAGCCAAGTGAGGTAAATGCTTCTAGATAATTATTTGTGCAAAATCAGACTGTATTTTCATTTCACAGGAGGAACGTCCCAAAAAGAGCGCGAAGCCCACAACGCCTGCGAAAAATAGCAAAGCTAATAACAAGTCAAAACCAGCTGGAAAGGGTAAGACTTATAACATGCGTCTCCCTCAATGGATTTTATTTTCACTTAATTCATTATAGCCGCTGGTAGACCGAAAAAATCAAAGAAGGAAACGTCCGATGAGGAAGATGCTGATGACAAAGATGAATCAGATGAAGATGAGCCATTAACCAAAAAAGGCAAAGCGGCATTCCCAACGGTAAAACACCTCTAAGTGGTTTAAATAATTAGTTCATTAATCGTATTATTATTGCATTGTAGGACGAACAAATTCGCGGCTATGTCAAAGAAATTTTGGATAAGGCCAATCTCGAAGAGATAACTATGAAAACAGTGTGCAAACAAGTTTATGCTAAATACCCAGATTTCGATTTAACAGACAAAAAGGATTTCATTAAGGCCACAGTTAAAGCGGTAAGTGCAATTGATGAATGACTACAGGTAATAGAAGCCTAATCTCCTCATTTTCATTCCAGTTAATTGCCACATAAAATACACAAAAAAGGAGGCATTGGAGCCTGGGGAAGGGCAAGCGAGCAGCAGAACTTTAACCAAACACAGAAAACGATAAAAAACAGAACAACAAGCAAACAAACTTTGCCACTTTTTTGAGAGCTGCTGCGACACCAACAAAGAAACACCTCTAGTTTTCCTATAAGCGTATAATTTGTACTCTTTAAAACTAACTAAACTTTACCTTAAACGGATCATGTCCCTTTTCTATTGTGTACTAAGAGACGATTATCCATATATGCATGTGAATATGTATATATGTAAACGTAATTTGTAAACACTTATATTCATTTTCTTTATGAATGCCTGCGCTCTCAGACGGCTCTACAAAAAGTGTATAAGAATAAGCAAAACCGAAATGGAAACCGGAACAAAAACTGAAAGAGAACATTGTAAAAAAAAAAAAAAAAAAAAAAAACAAACAACTAAAGCGGAACACACAATTTATACATTAAAATGTAGTGCTGATTGATTTGACGTTCAAAATGATGTATTTTTAAATTAAGTAAAGAGGATAAATAATAAAATTAATTAAAATTCACACACTGGCAGCAGTACAAAAAACGAAGCATGGAAAACATAACAGAACAAAATCTAAAGTTTATGATACAAGTTGATATTGCACGCGTTTTCGGCTAATGTAAAAACTTTATATGGTATTTGAACGGATGGAATTTGGACGAGAAATCAAGCGAATGCGAAAAGCATTAGGAATAATATTTTTTTAAATATATTGTTTCGAAATTAAGAATTCTTGACACAAAACTCAAAATTTTTGTAATATATTTACAAGTTATAATATTTTTGCCATTTTATTGTTGCCTGTGAACCTTCAAGGTGCGGAGGATAGATTGAATGGCAAGTTAACAGAGTCAAGTTAGTGGTATGATATTAACTCTCATCTCACGTTTCAATTCCTCAATCGGTAAAAGTCCCTTTTTAGTTTATTTCAAATGCTTGGCCTTGGCAACAATTGAAGACAGAACTATAGCAGGTTTCTCTTGTAGAGCGGCAGTTTACACAATTAGAACTCACAGATAGATCTACAATGTAATACACAATTATGAAATAATGACAAAAAAAAAAAACAGTGCAAGGAATATATAGTTTGGATATTCATACGAAACTAGATGTATGTAAATTTTAAATAAACAATATATTGAACTAAAATACAATACCAGATTCAAATAAATGTTTTGAAAACACACACACACACATTAATACAAGCATCTCAATGTACGTTTTCTTGTAGTAAGAAGAAAAATTCAAAACCAAATGAAAATATCAATTGATAGAACTCAATATAAACTTTTAATTCGTGTTGATATATTCAGTATAAATGTATATCGATGAAATAAAAGTTAATGGGAATCGTACAAGAACAAAGTCAAATAGAATTTATTGAACGCTCTCTTTATAGAACAGAACTTAACTTAACCGTAAACCGCGTGCGTCCCAATTGGATGCCTAGATGTAAAGCGATATTTTGTTTTATCTTTAAATGTTTCACTAAGTTAATAAAGACGGATGATGTATGTATATCAATAATATATCGCGACAAAATAAAATTCATGAGCGTGTTTTTCAATGGGTCGTTTACCAGGATGGTCTATAACTATTTTATATTTTTATATACTATTTGTTGGAACCATTAGAAAAATAGCCGTTTCTGTTTTTGTTTATTTTCATATTTTCTTTTTAGATTGAAGTTTATTGAGAAATTAAAAATTTCAATAATTGGCAATATTTAAAAATATTTGTAATATACTTATGCTCTCTATATGAATATGAAGGATTACAACTAAACCTGTCAGTATTGACTGCTAAGTGGATGGATCACGTAGATAAGGCTGCAACATACAGATATTAAATAGATCAATTTGCAAATTTTGAGGACAAGACATATAAAGAAGTTAAATTAAACAGTATGTAGTGTAGTTAAATAAAACACATAATTTTCTGTCAAAATTTGTGATAAATGATATGTTACGGTTTAAATGCATTGAATGGAATATTAAAGGATTTGTTTTTATGCTCAATTGTCCCTGGAAATAGATCAAAGCACATAATTTAAATCAAATATAAAGAAATATATATCAATTTCAAAAATATCATTTGATTGCGAAATAAACGGCTTGATATTGACCCAAAATGTAACGCAAATGGATTTCAATGGGTACTACAATAACTCACATACATAGAAATGCGTGTACATAGCGTATTCTATACTTACCAAACCAATGAAGTATTACGGCTAACAGATTCGTCTTTGTCCGCGGAGTGACGCTTGCTGCAACTGAAAGAAATAAACGACTTCCCGATCCAAGAAAACATAGCTGAACTAATCCAAATTCAAGGTGATCTACCTCAAGGGAATTTGAGGTTGAAAACTGGAAGTCATTTTGTCAACTGTCATTTGTCCCAAAAATTTAATTAAAAAGTTGCCTTTTAGAATATCAGTTACTTGTAGAATACCAGAAAATTTGTATAATATAATAATATATATCTATATCTATATATAATATACTCGTACTTTATAAGGTAATATAAACCGCAATGATCGCAAACAAATGATACCTTGAAACAATATAGTATTTCACTGATTATCAGATATAGTATAATTATTAATCGTGGAGATTCGAGTTTTATATTAAGTATGAGTAAGGAAATTATTAAGTCAGATTGGTGAGATTTCAATTGGTTTGGAGGTTGAAACCTGACGCTACATTGGGTACAGCAGTACAGCGTTGGAAATGCGTTGAGGTTGGCTATTGGAATATATAGAGAAATATACATAGATGTCACATATGTTTGTATGTACAAGTACAAATACAAATACAATTATAGAATATAGTATATATGTAAAATATATCAGCAATATTACGAGTACATAATTTGTATATGTATGATATGGCAATTATATAATGTATAGACAAATAGTACAAGTTGATAGATATAGATATTCAAAATGTTTCAAGGCATAAATATTGATAGACCTGCTACATACCCAACAATTAACGACAGCCACACTGAACAAAAGCAAAATCCCAGCCCTAGATACCGATAACGATCCCGTTCCCGATCCCATCCAACTCAGCGCCTCTGAAAATACGCTCAGAAACGATTTTCATATATGGCAAATAAGTTTTAAAATAATAAGATATAATAAATAGAAACGCATTAGTCGCATACGAATCGTACGCATTGTGGTAATGGATTTTATAAATATAAATATATATTATATAGTTATATATTATATTATGTGTGTTTATTCAATGTATAACGTCGTAGGCTGCTGCGAAAGAGATTAGTAAATCTTGCGGCGGACCCACTTTCTTATACAAGTATTCATTAAAGAGGGTGCAATTCATATTCAGCTGTTGCAACATTGGTATTCTTTGTTAAGAGACATAAAACTTAGGCTATTTATTGCATATGTAAATATAAATATAAATATATAGATTTTTATTTTTGTTTTAGAATTGCAGACCTATGGTTATATGTTTATATATGGTTTACGCTTTAAAATGTTTATGGTTTTCATTGTAAGATTTGTAAGACATACACAATAACAACAGAAGATCTTACCAAGTTTCACACTCTCTTAATATACTATCAAAATTGGTTATAATCATAATCATTATTATTATTATTATTATTATTATGATTTGTATTATTTTTTCATAAGGGTTTCGATTTCATTTTCAGTTTTCTGTTACTGTTATGAACTGGTTTGAAGATGTCTGGATTTACTGAACGGCCTCTGAAAGTACATACATATATATAGATAGAGGTTGCATGTGCATAATATACATACATAGTATATAGAGATGTTTAATCAAACTATTTCATACATATATATCTTTCTATACCACAACTTATCATTTAAGATCTTACCAAATTTTACAATCTTACAAATTGGTTTTTGACAAAATAAAAAGGAAAGAAAATCAATTGATAAATTAAAAATGAAAACAAATACGCCAACAGATTATCGTGCTTTCAGACCGGACAAGCAATGGATAGAGAGCATGCAATCTAAGTTTGGGAGACCTTTGTTGTTCTCTGGTATTGCTGAATCCTAAGCAGTTAACCAATTAAACTGAAATCAAAATGATATCTTAAAGCTAATATAATAAATCATGTGTATCCTTAACTGAAATATGAAATCAAAACGTGTTAAACATATTGTTATGATCATAAGGTTTCAAACTCAATAAATATAATGATCATATTATAATAAGGTGAACAAACCAGTTTCATATTCCAAGAGGAAAGTAGACAAAAAAAAGTTCAAATTATCCTAGGCATATTTTGTTCAAAATTCGTGTTATACAGGATATTATTGATATTGATTATTGATTACAGGTTGAAAATCTTACCAGATCAGTTGCAACGTTGATCGTAGTATTCATGATATTGGTATTGGTAAATGTATTAAAACTAAGCTAAGTTGGTTAAAATGTATGAGAGAAACGTCTTGCGGTATCAAAAGGTTACTGCGTGGAAAACATTATAAGTACATAAATATATATGTGTGTATGTATGTACTATTTATTATAATTTGTATATTTTGTTGTTGTTGTCTTTCAATAAACACACTCCCAACGTGGACATAGAGTTATGCGCGCGTGTGTGTGTGTGTGTTTGTATATGAATAATTTGCTTCTAATTTGCTAGTTGGCAGCTGTCGGAACTTGCTCTCAAGATGCCTAAATTGACGACGAAAGAAATCGTATGGATGTGCAGATATATATATATATATATATAAGGTATATAAATTATTTTTGTATTGTCCCAGAAGTTGTGTGTCTCAACCAGGACATCAACTGCAATTCTTATGATTTGTTTTGTTTTGTTTTGATTTTGTTTGTTATTAAGTATTAGAATTAATATTTCAGGCAACTCACTTATATGCTACAGAAAATTATAAGTAAAAAACCAATATAATTGGCATATATAATTAATATATATATGTATATATATAATAAATTTACATTTATGCAAAAGCGCGACGCTTTAAGCTGCAAGTGTGCAAATTGAATGATTGATTGACTGTTTGGTTGCTTTTCTTTTTTCTTTTTTTTTTTTAGTTTATTTGATTGATTGATTGATGGCTGTGTTGACCGCCCGGCGCCCGTTGCTTTTGTTCTTCATGCCCATCTCTTTGTGATTGAATTATTTTTGCTAATTTATTGGGAGGGGGATAAAAGACATAGGATAGTAGAACAATTCAAATGATTCACTGCAAAGAGTTGTACGCATGGTAAAGAAGATATCGTTAGGATTTCATACATACATTGCAGGTAAGTACATACATATACATATATCATTAAGAGATAATAAATACATAATATCAATATGTAAGTTCACTAAATAAACAGACAAGTAAAAAGGCAAGTAAAGCAAAGCAAAAAGCAAAAAAATACTCAAATGCAATTGGCAAATTTGTCTGCATATTGATTGATTGATAGAGTTTCTCAATGTAGATTGATGAACGTCTACTCACCATTGTAAAGGCACCCACATCACAACCAGCCACCTCAATGCTTATCATTCTTGTGTGATTTCGTCTGCTGCTGTTGTTGCTGACCTGGTCCGCCGCCTGGCCCGCTGGGATAGCCGCCATAGCCGCCGCCAGGATAGCCCCCTGGATAACCAGCTGGTGGACCACCACCCTGACCGCCGCCACCGCTGCCAGCACCGCCGCCTTGGGGCTGAGGCGCCCCTTGCGGATGACCCGCAGCAGCCGCTGCAGCATAATACTGTGAATATTGTGCATATTGGCTAGGAGTCATACCTTGGGCATAGCCACCGGCCGCTGCAGCAGCGGCGGCTGCAGCTGCCGCAGCTGCGGCATTGGGCTGCTGCTGGTTCGGATTGGGTCCGCCTTGGCTCGGGTTGGACGCATTATTGCTTCCGCCAGCTCCAGCTCCATTTTGCTGCAAATATGTTCAAGTTATGGATATGCCATTTTAAATATTTCGTTTTCAAGTCCTTACCTTAGTCTTGAGCGTCTTTTCAATAGCTTCTGCCTCCTCGATTTTACCCACACTGCGATAATATTCGGCCCACTGTGCGCTGTAGTCGCTACCACTTTGCTGCTGCTGCTGAGGTTGCTGTTGCTGTGGTGCTTGTTGAGTAGGACCCGAAGCATTGGTCGCCAGCTTAGCCTTCATCTGCTGCTCAATCATATCAGCTTCACGATGACAACCAATTTGTCTGCAATTGGGCAACAGAATGAATTGAGTGTTGAATTCATTTTCTTTACATTGTAACTTACTTGTAATACTCGATCCATTGTGCTGAGTAATCCTGACCACCAGCACCAGCTGCTGCACCTGCTTGGCCCTGACCCGCCATTGCCATTTGCTGCTGTTGTTGGGCAGCAGCCGGATCCCAACCACCTTGTTGTCCGTAGGCGCCCCAGGGCTGTTGCTGCTGTTGGTATGCAGCCGCTGCAGCGGCTGCGTTGGGATCACCGCCCTGCATTTGGTTGCCACCATAGCCGCCCTGTTGCTGACTGTGATGTGAATTGTTGGATCCACCTCCACCTCCACCTCCGCTGATAGGCTTTCGCGAGATCACCGTCAGTTCCATGTTGATCTTTTCGGAAATCATTTGACGTGCAGCTTCCACCTGATCAGTGGTGCCTTTGGACTTAAAAAGCTTCTCGTTGGGCGGATTGCTGGCATTGCGATCCATTTCTGTGTGTGCTCCAGACTGTTGATTGATGAGCTTGATGGTCTCTCCGCCACGTCCAATGACAATCTGCCAGATGATCGGAATAAATTGTAGTAGACGTGCATCAGTGAGCGTAAACCATATGGAAATAAATGTTAACTTACGCCGCATTTTGAGGCGGGCACCAGAAACGTGATCTCTTCGCGGCCGCCTTGAGCATGATTCACTCCATAGCCATAGCCATAGTTGGAGTTGTTAGAATCACCACCGCCTTGGCTTCCACCGCCTCCTCCGCCATTATTCCCATTGCGATTCATTCCATTACGTTGCTGTGGATTACATTTATTGTTGTTTTAGCATGGAAATTTAGAATCTGGATAGGGAATAAAGGAAGGCGTGGAACTTGCATCGTTAAGTTGGTTCTTACCATCACATTTTCAATAAGTCCATCGATTGTGCGCTTTGCATCCTCCACCTGTTGGCGTGTGCCTTGGATGACACAGCGGCGATCACCCATCTCATCGTTTTTGCCCTGGATAAACTGCAGCTTACAGCCGCATTCAGTTTGAATTTTGCGTATCATATCGCCACCCTTGCCGATTACTACTCCGACCGCGATTTTCGGCACAAAGACCTCAACGCTTTCTCCGCCATTGCCATTGTTAAAGTTATTGAAACCTTGATCAGAGCCGCCGCTACCGGTACCGCCACCACTGCGCCCACCCTGCTGCTGCTGGGCCAGTGCATCCTTTTGAGCAATGAGATCCAAGACCATTTGCTTGGCATGCTCGACCTTTTGGGGCACACCTGAAATGCGCAGCGGCTTGATAACCTCTTGATTGGGACCGTCCTGAATAATGATCATGCGAGCTCCCGTCTTTTCTTGCAACTGCTTGATAGTATCCCCTCCCTTGCCAATGACCAGGCCCACCTTAGCGCCAGGTATCATAATCTCTTGGTATGGCGGATAGCCTCCGGGTCCCGGTGGCGGCATATTGATGGTCAGCAGCACTTCACAGCTGCCACTGCCCCCACCATTGCGATTAACCATTTGCTGCAACATTTCGCGTCCTTTAGTACAGCTCTCGCGTGTGCCTCGCAACGTTATGACGCGCTCTTGGTCCTGCATCAGTTCCAATTTAGCGCCAGACTCCGCTTCCAGATGGCTTAGCGTATCGCTGCCGCTACGTCCCACAAATGCATTAACAATGCTCTCGGGTATCCGCACCTGTTCTTCACAGGTCGACGCTGGCCAGGCGGCCAAACGTGCTGCCACCGCAGCAGCTTGTGCAATGGCTTGAGTCATATTTGCACCTCCGCCCCCCACCGCCACTGCCGCTGCTCATGTTCGAGTTATTTTGCCCGTAATCTGGACTACCAAATGAGCGCTTGCAGTCTGGTCCGCTATCGCCGTCGTCGTTATGACGCTTAAAGTTGTTGCTGCCTCCTCCTGCTCCGGAAGCACCACTACTATCACCACCACCTCCTCCTTGTGGCTGTTGCTGCTGATTTGGTTGAATCTTTGCGGCAATCTGGACAAGCATAACAAAAGTTACTTTTGTCGATAATTGCGCCTTTTTTTCCGGTTAGGCTGTTCAGACAGCTCCGGGTCTATGCTTTGCTTCTTCTTACCTGCTTTGCTCGCTGTATGGCAGCTGCCAATGCCTGCGATTGACTTAAACTCGCCTGCTGCGTCTGAAAGTCACTCATATTTGCTAATGTTATCAATTCAAGTGTTTTTTTTAGATATACTGTTTTCTTTTTATTCTAAAGAGCCGACGCCCCGCACTTTTTGCAAAAACGACGAAGCAAATTGGAGACGTGCAACTGGAAAATTCAATAACCAAATTCACTATACGCCGAAAAAGGCGCGTTATTTTTATCTTTACGAAATTGTTGCACGTTGAATTTATGTTGTATAAGACTTGCGTTAAGCTATTGTAAACTATTTTAGGCTTGCAGTAAATGCTTTTACTCCGGTTTTCTAAAGTTTTTTTTCGGTGAAAATTATGCGCCCCAAAATGCGTACATAGGGATGCTTAGTTTCCAACACTTTTTAAAATATTTTCCAACACTTTCCGGCAATGTGGCTGTATTTATATCGATTAATTATCGATGTAGCGATTAGTTAGGTCGTGAGACGGGCCTGCAATATCGTTTAGAGATATATTATTATGACTTTATTTATTTTAAAGCTGTTCATATTAATTAGTATTAAGTAAGCCGCTTAAACTAAAATCACACTAATCTAATGAACTGCACAAAACGAACTAAATGAACGGACACATACTTAGTTCCTTCGTTCAAAACATGGTCGTACCAAACTATTCATTTGAACTAAAGTTGGTTCCCACCAAGTTTGTTCCCATTGTTATGCTTCGCGTATTACAGTTTTCTGCAGTACAAAACAGCTGTGCTTGATTCGTGCTACGAAAAATTACTTCGCATTTTCCAAACATAAGCAAATAATAATATTCACTCGAACATAAAAAGTGTTTATCATTTAAGTATCCTCTTTTACAGTTGAACCTTTAAGTAAAAAGGAGTGTAAAATGGCTATCGACTGGTTTGGTTATGTATACGCTGCCACAGTTGCCGCTGGCGGAATAATGGGTTATGCGAAGGCCGGTGAGTTATGGTGGATTTTTAATGATAATCATGCCAACTTGCACTTTGCATGCAAAATCTGATAAAACACTCTGGTTTTTATATGTTTCTTCAGGCTCTATACCATCGCTGGGGGCCGGTGTAGCCTTCGGAGCATTGCTTGGATATGGTGCCCACATGAACTCCCAGGATCCACCACGTCCTCTGCTTCAGTTGGGCACGTCATTATTCTTGGCTGGTCTTATGGGAGCTCGTTGGAATCGATCAGGAAAACTTATGCCAGCTGGGGTTGTCTGTATGCTCTCCGTGGCTGCACTAGTTAAGAACTTGGTCTCATATAATCGCTACTTGCCAGTGCCTACAAAGGGTGCATAGAAACAGAACAAAGGGAAAGTCTGGGTTGCTATTGTGCTTGCCGGCATATTTTAATATGGATTTAAAAATGGTTCTCTCTGCCTTTCTGAGAGTTGATATATAATATGAATGGTGTGTGGACTTATTATACTACAAATAAAATGAGTAAATTTCTGCTCTATCGATAAGATAAGAATCAAATCTTTTTATTGTGACTGTAGACAATAGTATTTACTCTTCTAGGGTGCTAATTGTTGATTGTATATTCATTTTATTATTTATTATTGCAATTGCTTTTCTTTTGCTATATGCATTCCTTCATTTGTTTAATTTCATTAAGAATTTCCCATATAGCTGACTATAATAAAAAGACAATGTTCTTATAATATTATATGTATATATTTATTTTATGTATATTCTTAAAATAATTTTTTGCTGTGTATGTGATAAATGTACAGTTTCACTTTATTTGATTTCCAGTTATCTATATCTAAAACTTAGTTATTAATATTAAACTATATGATTCTTATAAAGATAAGGTAATGCAATTTTTAATTTTTTCGATCGCATTAACAATGCACAACTCTTCTACATCTTAATACAACAATTTATGGAATTGTGAGTTTTTCTAGTAGGCAAAGTGCGGCTAGGTAAATACAAATAGAAATTTTACACCTTTTCAAGCAATTTTCTAAAAAAAAGATAAATATTTTTAGTTAAGTATACAAATTATCTTTTATCACAATGGAAAATTGGAAATCTTTAGGAATAATTTATTAAAATTGTTTGTGTTTGATATAATGCCAAAATGAATGTGTATGAACTTTATACAGAAACAGATATTATATATACAAAATATTATATTCTTTTTTTTTAATTTCGTTAAGTTATACACTACATAATATATGTATGTGTGAGTGTAAGTAATCATACACAAAAAGATGGTATGCATTCAAATGTTTTTTTTACTTTCTTGGGTGCGTTCGTCTTTTCTTTTTTTTTGTTAACAAAATGTAATTTAAATTAGTTGTGTCTAAAATTAAAAACAAATCAATAATATTTATAATATTAATAAACATAAAAATTCTATCTAAAAACACAATTTGTTTAACTGCAAATATGAATTTGTTCAAATTTCAATGGCAATAACCAAACCGACGTGTGCCAATTCCAAACGTTCCTGCGGTATGCTCTCCACTAGAAGGGAAATAGCTTCCAGTTAACCACTAAGAGGACGCAAGAAACAAGAATGAAACAAAACACAAGTTGATTAATACAAAATGCAAACGAAATCAACAAATTAAAAATGTTAGGCGTGCAAAAGTGAGAAATGTTTGCTTGTTTCGTTTTTATGGTCTTAGAATTGTTTTGCAAAAGGTGGTAAACGCCTTTTGTGTGTGTGTGCCATTCTCAATTTATTCGCTAATTTGTGTTCCACATTCCATGCGTTTCCATTAGCCAAATTGTTTGGTTGCGTTTTCTATGTTGTTGATATTTATTTGTTGCTATAGTTGAGTTTAGTATGCAAAGATGCGTTCTATTTATTGTTTAGTTGATTTTACGCCATGCCGCTTGCAATCTTATTCAATAAGGTCTTGGATCAATGATATACCTTAGTGTCTACATTTCTATACATGTATGTATGTATGCTTGGGTATACTTTGATGTGTGTACATGTTGGGATGTATGTGTGTGTTTGTGTGTGTGTGTGTGCATGTGTGTAATAGAGTATGTAAGTGTGAAGTTTCAAGGCCAATTTGTTTCTTCATTGGTTTCATAATGTGTGTACAATGCAATATCGAGAGTCAGGGCGAGAGAGCGTTAGAAAGTTGCAGTTGAATAACGAAACGATATAGTAGCAATTACGAGTAGAATGATTTTGTTTTTTGCTTTCATTATTTTATATCAGCGATTGGATTTTGAGTTGATAGCACTTTTATAGCACTTTGATGAGCGATCATGTTGTATGACAATATCAATTGATTCCTGGCGTTATGTGAGATTTTGAAAGTCAAATGCATTATCAGATTACTAATACAATATTTTGTTCCAATAGAATTATTTAATAATGAATAAATTGTTTGCAATTTGAAATAAGGATTCATAAGTTTGTACTATAATTGTTCATGCTAAGAGCTACGTTTCAAGCACTACTATTGTATTTCTACAATGCAATCCGTACTACATTTTATTGTTTTTATTATTATTTAATAATGTTGTAAAAGCTAAAATGTTTGCTCAAGTCGAGAATGCAGTCATGCGCCAAGATGCTTAAACTAAATTTCAATATTACAAGTAAATGGCCAATTACGAATGCGAATTGGTAGCTCTAGTACATTATTACCGATTCCTCAATTACCGATTATATCTATAACTATATATGTATGTATGTATGTATGTTTATTGTAGAGTAATGCAGGCATCAAATACCACTAAATTTAGGATAAGCTCCCTTTTGAATTACTAGGATTTACTTTTAAGGCGAAGCTTTAGAACTACTAATAACTGTTGCTTGTTGCTTGTTCTTACCGCACGAAGGAGCAAAACAAACGAATTGAAATCAAAACACATTGCTTGTGGGGCGGGGTTGGTACAGTTATGTGTCGGTGTCGGTGTCGATGTCGGTGTCGGTGTCTGTATGTGTGTGTGTGTGCTTGTGTTTTGTAGATAGTTACAGTTACAATGACTGTTTCGTTGGCAGTGTTTTAAAATTGTTGAAGCTGTTGTCCAGTGTGCGTGTTGTTCAAGTATAAGTTGTAATTGTAATAATGTGGCAAGTGGCATGTAGTATGAGGCATGCGGCACGGTTGCCAATTTTGCTTCTTCCGCCTGTTTTGTGTTTATTGCTTCTGCGTTTTGCGTCTTCGTTTTTGTTTTGTTTTTGTTTTTCTACATGACTCGTGTGCGGCGTATCAGTTTTTGTGTTTTAATTTTGGGTTTCTTGGGCGTCGCAGTGCCATTTGTTGACTGTTGTTGTAGCTGTTGTATGGCTGTTGTTGTTGTTGTTGTGCTTGATTCATTGTCCAACACCGCTGGCAAATTGTTGGTATTATCGCCAATGTAATTTGTCACATAAGAAGGCGAAGTCAATTGTTGTTGTAGTTGTTGTTGTTGTCGCAACGCTTGATGTTGCTGCTGTTGTTCATGTTGTTGTTGTTGTTCTTGTTGTTGACTATAGTTATGACTATTGCTACTAATTTTATTACTATTTTTTTTGTATGCTATAATACTACTGCGATTTAGCGTACGTTTTAAAAATGGGCTGCCATCAAATTTTTGTTGTTGTTGCTGTTGCTGTTGTTGTGTGCTGCCCGCTTTTGTTGCTGATGAGCTCATGGAGGTGGACACCGATGTAGTGGTGGCTGTTACAGCACCATCCAGTGTTGGTAAATGCAATGCTTGTAATTTTCTAAAGTATACATCGAATATTGATGATGTTGTTTTAGATTTGGATGTGCTTGCAGTTGGCATTGGCGTTGGCTTGGCTGCTGTTGTTGTTGCTGTGGCTGATGCTGTTGCTGAAGCTGTTGCTGAAGCTGTGCTTGCTGTTGGTGTTGCCAATTGTTGTTGTTGCAGTGTTGTCAAGTGTCGTGGCTGTTGTTGTTCTTGTTGTTGATGTTGTTGTTGTATGAGAAACTTACGTTTTTGCCGCTCAATTGCTTCATTGATCTGAATGCCGGCATTGGCCTCATTTTCTTCATCAATTTGTTGCTGTTGTTGCAGTTGCTGTTGTCGCTTGTTGTTCACTTCCTCGCTGTTATTGTTGCTGTTGCTGTTGTTTTGTTCTTTTACGCCATTGTTGCTGTTGCCGCTGTTGTTGCTGTTGGTGGTGGCACTATAATTTGTAATTTGTTTTTGTACCAAGGGAATTGAATAATGTACATTGGGCGCTACTTGGGACTGTTGTGATTGTTGTAGTTGTTGTAATTGTTGTTCTTTATGTGGCGTTTGTTCATGTGGTTGTTGTGTTTGTAGCAAGTGAAAATAGTATTCAAGTTGTTTGCGTAATTCATGTGTATAAAATTGAAATAGATTCGGTGTTTGTGTTGTTGTTGATGTGATTTCTGGTGTTGTTGTTGTTGTTGTTGTGTAGTGTAAGCCGCTGTTGCCGCTGCCGCTGCTGACACTGCTGCTGGTGTGCGTTTTGACCACAACTTTGCCATTTTTGGGCCACTGTGCTTCAGTGTTGCTTATTGCCAAATTATCAAAGTTGTTAGTGTTGTAAAGTCGCCGTAAATATTCAAATGTCTTGGCTGTGCCAGTTTCTGTTGTTGTTGTTGTTGTTTTTGATGTTGTGGCGTCAACGACAGCTGCAGCAGCCGCAGCAGCTGAGCTTTGCTGTATGTTGTTGTCCTCCTGCTCCTCACTACTATTGATGCCATCGGATTGGTCATCTTCCCGCTCATCATCATTGTCGTTGTCTTCTTGGGACTCGATCTCCTCACTGCTATTCTCAACGTCTTCTGCCGCCGCTTCAGGGTTTGCATCACTTTTCTTGCTGATTTTACTATGCATTTGAATTGTTGTTGTTTTGATTGTGTTGATGTTGTTTGTGATTTATATATATATATATATTTTTTTTTGGTGTATTGTGGTTGTTGTTGTTGATATTTGTAAAGGTGTAAAAGGTTTGCATATTAAAAAATGTTTTCTGTGTGTTTCTTTGTACTCAAATTACTTGGAAATACTCTTAACTTACTCAACCAACTACAAGTTACAGTCTCTAGATGCGAATCGTACTTACTTGTATACTAAACGGTAATTGTTTCCATAGTCAGGAATGATATTGGAGGGCAACGGTGTGCAGCGACCATCGAGGCAGTGCTGAGGGTTTCAAATAGAATTGGTAATATAAATATACTTCCTTTACTTCTGTTGGCCATACTTACGTAGCCATTACCACAAGCAGATCCCTCGGCTGCAGGTCTGTAGGCGACACAGTATCCCGTCTGGGCATCGAAGCAGAAGAGCTGTGCACAGACACGTTCATCCTTGAAGCAGGCATAGGTGCCGCGATCCCGTCGACATTGTGCATCCAGTGAGAGCAATGTTCCAGGCAGAGATCTACCCAAAGCGCTGTCCTCATGCGGTGCATTGTGCAGGCAGGTGGCGGTGTCTCCACTGGGAATGCAACTGAATTTGTAGTTGATAACATGGTTGAGTCTGACATGGGGACTCACTTGAGGAAATGGTGGAAGCTCTGCACGGTGCAGGCGGACCAGCGGAAACCGCGTTCCGTGTGTCGCAAGTCGGACATGATGTAGCCATCCTCCCAGCGACAGCGCTGAGCTCCAGGTCCGCCGAGGTAGCTGGGCGGTGGTGAGCCATCGTGAACAGCGCCCAATCTGTAAGCAGAGGCAGAGGCCAAGGCAAGGGGAAAGAGGAGGAGGAGGAAGGGTTTGTAGCAGTTGCAGTGAGTCTTGATTGAGTTGCGAGAAAAACATATCGACAAAATGTTAATTGATTAATTGCACTCCAATTGATGTCAAACGGAAATGCAAACGAGTTCCCAGCTCCAGTTTGCAGTCGTGCGCCGGAAATTAATGAAGTTTTTTTCTTTATTTATTTAAATTTTTAGCTTTTTGGAATGGAATGGATGTGGCAGAAGAAGAAAACAAGTTTCGTCTGCATGAGATTGACCTATCCTAGGTACTTACAAATGTCCCACTTCGTGGGCGGCAACAATGATGCCGCTGAAGCCGCCAGTGTCTTCAATGATGGCCACGCTGTTCACCTTCTCCAGTCGCTTGTTAACCACGCAGGCGCCGCCAACGTAGGCAAAGCCTGTGGGCCACATTCGTATGGCGAAAACAGAAAATTAGGCAATTAGTTGTGGTCTGACAACAGGAAGTTGACAATTTCAACTATATGATAGTTAGTAAATACATATACTAGTTGTAGTACTAGTACTAGTACTAGTAGTTGTAGTTATTGTTGTTGTTGTTGTTGCTGTAGTTGTTGTCGCTACTTGTTGTCACAGTTATTAAATGAAAAATAAAAGTCGAAACTCGCAATTCGCGGCTTTTGCAATTTGTCTTTACTTTCAAATTTCGATATGGCCTAAACGGCGTTTATCTTTTATATAATAACTGTCTTTATAATGTATCTTTGAGAAACGGCTTGTGCCGTTTCTTGAGTAGTGAGTGCGTTACTGTGTGTGTGTGTGTGTGTGTGTGTGTGTGTGTGTGTGTGTGTGTGTGTGTGTGTGTGTGTGTGTGTGTGTGTGTGTGTGTGTGTGTGTGTGTGTGTGTGTGTGTGTGCATGATGTGGCAAGCGGCACTTTCCTATGAGAGTTCACGATGACGTGTCAAGAGTTGAGCCACAACTTGTGGCAGGGTTAAGTTTAATTCAGATGAAAATTAGTTACAAAACTAAGCTTAAGTTAAGCCAACACCTATTGTAAATTAATGCAGAAATAACACCAGCACATTCCCTTTAATTTAATCCATAATATATACATAAATTGTTTATCAATAAAACTATAGTTCTTAATATCTCAAAAGTTCTCAATTTGCAGCGAATATACAAAGCTTTTAGCTGCATTTCCTATTCAATCCTAAGTCACAGCTTAAACGATTGCAATGCCTAGAAATTAAAGAAAATTCGAGCAAATATATAGCACAAGAGGTGCGTGCTTTGCTGGCAGGCACTGTAGACATGCACAGTGGTCAATAGAGTAGAGCAACACTTGAAAGTTTATCACACAAAAGATGAGCGTGAAACACGCACAATTAGAGGAAAAGAGAGCACATATCATACAAAATAGAGAGCAGAAGAGAGTGAGAGAGAGGATGACACAGAGAGAGAGAGACAGAGAGAGAGAGAGAGAGAGAGCACTGCAGTTAACTGCACCTGCTTTTAGGTTATGTTTGATTCCTTTTGGATTTCTTGTTGCTGTACAAAACGCGTGCGACATAAATTAAGAAGTTCACTTAAAAAAGTGAACACAGTACAGTGGAGAATATAAACATAGAAAGAAAAACAGATACACAAACAGGAGACAAAAAGAGACGTGCATGAAATTCAATTAAATTGTCTTGAGTTTTTATAGATGATGGAGCGACGCTTTTGGGTTCGGTTCAGTTCGGCTTGGTACGGATTTGGCGGTTGCCGCCTTTAATGTTATGACTTTTTTTTCGCATTTATTTGTACACTGTCAGCGAACAAATTGTTGTTGTTGTGGTTGTGGTTGTTATTGTGATTTTACCTGCGGTACCGCGATTACATTCACCAAATGCGGAGGTGCGACGGCACATATCAAGTCTGCGGGCGAAAATGGTTCAAAAATGCGTAGAATTCAGTTGGAGTTGTAGTTCGGATTCGATATCATACATATGTATTATACGTATGTTGACAAGCATGTATGTACATTAAATTAAATTGATTATTGCATTGTTGATGTTTCTTTTTCTTTTTCTCTTTCTGATTGATTGATAAGCAGTATCGTAGTTGGAGCAGCACAGCAAACAGTTTGGGTCAGAAAACATTTAGATAATAAATTTCATAAGAATAATCCAAAATAAAGTAAAGAGCATAGAATTGTAAAACAACTAAAATTGTAAACTATAACAAATAAATAAGTAAATTGTGTAGAACGTAACTAGCAACGAGACTGAAAATCAAACAAATTAAGTGTAAATATAACTAAATCATTGAAATTTCTTGACCATAACAATTAAACCATATTTAAGTAGCAATGTCACAACATTAATGATTATGTAAAAGAATTAACTAAGGCATTAAATCAGCAACCAATAGGCATAGTTACTATCTAACTTTAGTATAAAATACTCAACCGGTTTATGGTTTATGACCCGCGCATAAAATTAGATGAAATTAACGCCGCGAATTTAACTATAATTTGTGTCCAAGTGTTTGTGAGTGTGTGTGGGTGTGTGTGGATTGAGTGTTTGTTGAGACCCACACGCAGTTTTAGGCAACTTTTGTTAAATGTTTCTAGTGCAAATTGCAAGAAACTATTGCAGCTAACCAAATGACATTTGTAATCGGTGTGTGTGTGTGTTTGTGTGTGTGTGTGTAGTCTTTCTCTTAGCTAGTATTAATTCTTAATTAATCATAATTATGCTTGTATTCATTTTTTGTTGGTTGGTTTATGCTTTTACCCGCTGTGCCTTTGGTGCAACGACCGCCTTTACGCCTGCGACACATATCATACCTGCGCAATGAGTAGACATTATAGATATGAATTTCAGTTGGGAAATATAGTTTAGAAGAGAGAGAGAGAGAGAGAGAGGGAGATAGATAGAGAGACAGAGAGAGAGAGAGAGAGAGGGAGGGAGACTCTGCAAGAGTGGGACTAACAAAACATTGCTGCTGCTGAATCTGCAAGAACACAAGGAATACACCATAATTAGGTGTCGTCTGGAGCAGCTACTCACTTGGTGATGGCCACGGCAATGTCGTAGACGGGCAGACGACGCTCCCGGAATAGATACTTGCCCATGTCGGTAAGGGCAGCGGCCGAATCAATAGCATCTCTGCCCACACGATTACGTTCCAAATAGGGCGTGGCATCGCGACCCTGAAAAAAAAAAACAACAGAAGAAAAGATAAGTTTGTAGAGTTAGTAACACTTTGGTCCCAAGCTTAAACCAATCCTAGTTGTAGTGCTAGGATTGGTTCACGCCTCGCCTTAGCCTTTGGCTAATGATGCTGCGAGTTCAATAGGTCAAATGGGCAAATGATGTTTGATTGCTGCTGAAAGTCTCTAACCTTTAATGAAAACTATCGCCTATTAAGCAGAGCTTATTATGCAATCGTCTTAGCATTTGACAACAAACAACAAACAGCAAACATCAAACAACAAACAGCAATACAACAAATAAATAAAAAGACCACAAAACAAATGGAAAATCACCGAAATTTATGGCCCACTCAGCGTCTGAAATTGTCTAACACTTTTGGCGTAGGCTGAGGCAACTGAGTTGCTGCAGTTGCAGTTGCAGTTGCCATGCTGGTTGCACGTGGAGTGGCCTAAAGAGTATGGAGGGGTGGAGAGGGGGGGTCTGTATTTAAGTAAATGGAGTATGGTGGAATCTGTTAACCAAACGGAAACAAGTGAACGTGAAAACCGTGCTACGAGGCTGATTCGATAAAGCCAACGAGGCGATGCGATGTGATGCGACGCCACTGTGGTTGCAAATGCAAATGCAAATGGAAATGGAAATGGTGCCGCCGTTTGGGGCAAGTGGCCGGCTCTGCAAAGTCAAAGTCGTGTAGCGTATCTTGTGCGTTGCATAACTGCAATTGCTGATGTTGCATCCCAAGGCAACTTTCATGCCACAATTATCGTGACTTAGGGGCGGGTTTTACTGTCCGCTCCCCACTCTCCTCCTCTTTCACCCAACTGTATTTGACGTGACAGCTACATAAATTATTATAACACAATTGTCAATCATGTCAGGCCCTAGGCTAATCAATATGTTAATACCTCGCTCTAAGCGCATAGAACCCGTTTCGTAGTGCAGGTGATAAAAGCCACTAAAGGTGTCACTCTATCCAGAGAAACTCGACAATTGAAGCATTCAGCTGCGACTTTGATTTGCAGTCATTTGCCAATTGTAAATACAAATGTATCTCTGAGATACTCGTACATTGTCTGCACTCTGACTGTGCTTGTTTGTCGAGCATGTCGATCGATTCTATAATGCGACATTTATGAACTTCAGTCAAAATAAATCTAAATATTATCATATACATATCATACAGTTATTGCCCCACTGTGCAGTGGCAATTGGGCAATTGTTCTGGCCATGGCTGAGATACACATTTCATTTAAATGCCGCCAAGTGGCACTTTAAATAGTTGGTTCTACATTGACTTCGTCTTCGTCTTCGCTTGGATTGCGAGTCTGGCAAACACTAAATTAATTGACAATTCGACATATTGATCAATTGTGAGTGCGGGCACGTCTCCAACTCAAATCGAATTTGAAATTATTTGTTTGAAAAAACTATAAAGAATTTTAAATGTTCCACTGGCGACCTTGGCGCACAGCTTTGAGAAAGGCAAAGCAAAGCACAAATTGTTGTTGCTGGGATCTTATGAACTTAAGATCCAATTAATTGTGAGCAGCCTAGAGACATTGCTTATGCACTCACATCTCCGAAGGCCTCTCCACTAACTGTTGACTTGACTCGACTTTAAGTGATTATATAATTTCACATAATATTCCCAGACACAGCTAGACCACCCACAGAGCTAGAAAGAGAGCGAATCGAGTGAGTGCAAGAAGTGCGCTTGAAGGATCAGACAGGACTTGACCTGGCTGTTACACAATTGAAGTGCAGACTAATAGCGTATTGTATCTACAAGATACTTGAGTATCTCTTGCACGAGTATGGCTTTTTTTTTTGTGTGCGCTAGTTTAAACACAAGTAATTTGTCAAGTAATCTAATTTGTGTGGCGTCGTCCATTAGAAATATTACACATACGACCCGTTGCGAGCTCTGGGCGCCTCGCCAAGCGCGATTACGAATAGAGCCTAAGTCTGAGTACGCACAGTACCTAAAATGTAACCAGGCTGGCAACTGGGAGACCGGTTTGCCTTTCCCAAAAAAAAGAAGTATACGTATATATATAAATATGTATATGTATATGTATGTATATGTATATATAAATTTGTAAGTGTAGTTTGAGCGTTGCTCGGTTTTGTTTCATTTGTGTTTACTTTTATTTAAGTTGCCTGTATTTTGCAATGTGGCTTTTGTGCGTAATTAAATGCAAAGTCTTGCGTTTTTGGCTTTTTGGACTTAATAATTTAATTTAATTTACAGGGCGCATAAATCTTGGCAAACTGTCAAAGCAACCGCTGTCATTGCAGTTGCTTTAATTTCTATCATTTCGAAATGCACACGAAAATATTCGACTGGCTGCAGTTGAGCAAATGAAACCAACAGAAAAACTTACCACCCACCCATCCAACTTAAAGTCCGACTTTAGCTTCAGCTTTAGCTTCAGTTTCAATTTCAACTCCAGCTCCAATAAGCAACTTCCAATGCAATGACATATGATTTGACTCTTGCATTGTGCAGAGCTGCGCCCACACAATATTTGGGATTGGGTTTGGGTTTTGGGATTGGGCGACAGTCAGCAGTCGACAGTCAACAGTCGACAGGCAACAGGCGGTGACCACTTTCAACTGCCACCCACAGCGCTGTCGGTCTTAGTATTTTGTTGTTTGTTGCCTTTTGGGTCAAGTCTTTGGGCCACTCGCTTTTCCTTTTCCTTTGTGCCTTGCAATTTATGTACAAACGTATATTGCTGGCACTTGCATTTCCAGCTACTGTCTTTGCCGTTATCCGCTTTCGTGACATATTTTCTACACTATATATAAGCCATATTAATATATACAATTTGGCCTGGGGCGCTGGGGACAACAGCTGGCCCACGCCTGCCAGCTACTTGAATTCCAAGCTTCGTTAGCCCAGGAATTCTTTATGACATTTGCAAATATGAAAGAGCCAAAAGTAATTCTTTGGCATGTGTGTTGTTTTTTTGGGGTCTGGATCTGGTCTGGGTGTGGCAATTTGCATTACTTGGCATTTCCGTGGCAATTGATAAACCCAAATCGATAAGACTTGAGTGGAGATTGTTGATTGGCAGCTTCAAATGTGCTCGATATAACGAAGTCATGCACTTTGTTCAAAGGTAAATTCTTAACTAATGATTGCAACACTTTCTCTTGGCCATAAAAATACGCATGATTGCCAGAGATTGTTGGCTCAAGGACATTTCGTTCAATTTATTGTGGCTCACATAAATTAATCGGACGCTGACAAATAACTAGCAGAATTACTTAACAGCAACTCTTGGCATTTGTGTTTCTGTTTGGCGCAATTAATCGATTCTTGTTTTAACAAAACACTCGTAAAGTAGCTGCCAAAGTGCGTAACTCTAAATTGTTGCAAGGCTGCACTGCCACACCCCCTGCTCCGGAGGTGTACAACAATAAGTCAACCTAGTTTCGAGTTGCCAATGCTTAATAATGCATCAAACTTCAATTTATGGCTAAACTGAAATTCTAATCGACAGTGAGCCCAGTTAGTATACAGCTCTCAAATTACAATTTGCTGGCATATTAAATGCACATATATTCACACACACACACACACACATAGATCCACATACATGTTGTTTTTTCGACACGCACATAATAAATTGCGTATACGCAACGTTGCGTCGAATTGAAAAATGCTTGTGGCGCAAGCGCAACGTTCGACACGTTGTACAACTGTCTGTCGCTTGCAGCTTGTTTCCATGTGTCGGAGAACCGAGAGAGACCGCAAGAGATCGAGCGAGAGAGATGCGGAGCGGAGGGACTGAGCAGGTGTAATTCAATTCTGACGGAAAGTTGCCCGCAATTAATTAAAATGTTAATTAAATGTCACTGATAAAAGTTCATTCAGTGTGTCGCGAATGCTCAACGGTAGCCCAGAACCACGTCAACTGCCCACGCGTATTCATTTAATTATCAGGTTCTGTTTTCAGACAGTGTTGGCTTTATAATGATTATGATTGCCCACAAATGATAGCACAAAGAAATCAATGGACATTATGATTGATGAAGCTGCTGCAGCACTGCGAATCGAAGTCTATTTACAACATGTTCAGTGAGAAATTACAAGGAATCAACAGAGCTGATAATTACAATCAAGTTGTTTAACTCAAGCTCATTGATTGATTACAACATTCATTCAACGTTTGAAGTACTCAAGTTCCTCTTCTTATACAAATATAGCTAATGATTTCAGCAGAGTTTAACATTTCAGACTTGCAGACTTGAAATACAAAGCTGAGTTAATTTAGTTTAATTTAAACAACTTATTAGGAATGAAATTGCTGAAGCAGAGAACAAAGAAGTGACTAGTAGAAGTGAGATAATAAGTTATGATCAGTTCTAATAAATGTAAAGTTGGCCAGAGATTCAAATCTACTTTAAAATTAATTAATAATTTGTAGAAAACATAAAATAGAAATTTGAAATGTGAAATGTGAAAACTGTAGAGATTTGTTCATTTGTTCATTTTGCAATGAATAAATGAATCAATTGCAGCATCAAATTGATAAAATTAATAACGTTGCTTGTTACTTTTCTGATCTTTTTGGACAACAACAAAATGCCACCTTGAAATGAATGCCAAGTCTTATCGCAATCTCACAAGACACTTAATATGTCAAATATATAATATTTATTATTAATAGATTCTCCCCTTTGCACCCTGCAGCGTGCATTTCCCCCCTCTTCACGTTATGTGCAATGCGTGACTTTGTTTTGAATTCCATTAAGTGATTGCATATTTTGCAAACAGACTTCATCGGCTTATCGGATATGCAATATCATATAATTTGTAGCCCCTTTGCAAATTCTGAGTAATTACTTGGCCAAGTCGGCGCATGTTAACATTTTCAGTGTGTCATAAATTCGCATTCGGATTTGTAGTTTATGGCCAGCGAAATATATTTCAACATTAATTAGTACTGCAAGTGTGAGTAGCTGTGCCTCGAAAACGTTTACCGACGGATGCAGCCGTTGTAAATGGTATCTGCATGTGTATGTGTCAGTTATATAGATACTACATGGATGTATCTCATGCATGTGGGCATAGAAGAGGAAGTCGCTGTGTGAAATTGGGCAAAAATCTGAGTCTGCGTCGAGTTCAGTCTCGGCAGACCATTAAATTATATAACTGCAGCCAACGCAGCCACAGCAGCCCCAGCAGCAGCAACAGCAGCAACAGCAGCAGCCCCAGCAGCAGCAACAACAACAACAACAGCGACATTTAGCTGCAACTGCTGCTGCATTATTTATGCTGTCTAAAACAATTTTTTGTTGTTCACATGTGTATGGTGTCTATGTGTGTGTGTGTGTGTGTGTTTGCCTGGCGTCAGCGAAAACCAATTGACGTACTTAGGGTAACTCGTCGACGTCGTCGTGTGGGCCGCTCTGCTGCCGCTTCATGCAACATGTGAGTGCAGCCGTTTTGCGGTGTTGCCACCAACAGGTGCCAGCCACAAAAAATCAGTAAGAAATAAAAAAAGATCTGCGCCAATTTACTACTTTCCAGGCACATGTACCAATGGGTCGCCAGTTGCCAGACAGACGCTTCTCTCTCACTCCCTCCCTCGCTCTACCTCTTTTTCTCTCTCTCTCCCTCTCTCTTGTGGAACCGACAAATGGCTTCCTGAACTGCGCGAACACCGTTGACTTGTGTGAGAAAGTCAAGCGGGCAATATGTAATAATGTTGTCAAAGTGTTTTATGGTCACGTTATGCAACGCATCATTTGTAAGGGGTAGAGAGTGGGGCAGTAGTGGGGCAGGCACGCTGACACGACAGTTAAAGGATCTATAATGCTCAATCACAAATCAGAAATCACAAATCATTAATGATTGGCTGATCAGTCAAAGCCAATCGATATTTCTATTTCGATACAAACGGCAAGTTCGTTGCCTAAGTCTTTTATTTGCGTGCTTCAAAATTTGCTAATTCCTTAAACATTTAGCAATGCTTTTATTTTTGTTTTGTTTTTGCTTCTGCTGGCACGAGCATTTCGTTTCTAACTAAAAAAACTTGTTAAAATTTGTAGTTGAGCTTTTGTTTATGGCCCAGGCAAATAACCAAATTGATTGTTCACATTTTTTCTAACGATTCGAGACCGAAGCGCATGCGTTGTTGCATGTCGCCTGTCCCTCCTCCCCTCTATCTCTCTTGCTGTTTGTGTTGCATACTAAATCGTGATATTATACTTTTTGTTTGCCCGCAGCCGGCAGCTGCTCCAATTTGCAATTGTCCCCTTTGGCGGCGGGTCAAAGTTGAGCCAACAAATGGATTACTCAATTAGTGAGGTAGGCCAAGCGTAGAGTTGATGGAAAACACGATGGTTCAATTCAATACTTACACGTGAGATTATAATGCCAGCGATGCTAATGCGTATTCTGGGTCCCTTCAGCAGACGATAACGCAGATCCACACCATTCCAGAATGAGATGAAATACCGTTTAACCTGTGCAGAAGAAGCAGAACAAAAGATACAATTCTTAGCTTGCTCGTAGACACATTTGTCACTCTCACAGACTTTCATCTATGCCGATCGCACCCAGCTCGGGCAGCACAATAATGTGCATAATAAAAAGGTGTGTTTCGACCAGGCTTAAAGTCATAACATAGAGCAGAGGTACACTTAATAAACTCAAATAGGAATCAACTAATACGGACAAATTGAAAGCTAAATCCATTTTGATTGCATCTTCTATCTCTTCTTGTATTCATCGGAGGTTTATCGGACTGTCTGCGCGTAGATTTGACTGACGTTTTTTTTTTGACTTGGCACAATTAATATGTGCACCATGACTTCAATGTATGAATACACGTTGCCTTCTATCGTGCTTTTAGATCGCCCAAACAACTTTTACAAATCTTCAGACGGGATCTGGGAGTGTACAGACTTTTGGCAATCACAAGCTCACAATCGCAATCTTGTGACAAGTTCTTTGCACGCACCTGTAGATTGTCGCCGCCATGGAGACGATAGCCATCGTAGTCGACTATCACCAAGACCTCGGGATAGATGACATATGGAGCCTGGCGTCTGGGACGCACACGCGATTCGGAGGTCTCGGGTTCGGCTGCTGCACCTTCTGTGTCCAGGGTACCCTCGTCCTCATCGTTGAGATCTTCAAAGTCCGGGCTGTTGCCGCTGCTGCGGCGACGTCGACGCTGACGGCGCTGCAGCCGTTCAAGTTTCTCGCTAGCCAGCAAATCATCTGGCTCCATGAAGGCTGTAAGAGGCAGAGGGGAAGGAGAAGAGGGCAAATGAATCACGAGAAAATGAAATGCAATAGCTTCATTATGGGCCAGCAAGTCAGGTAGCTGCTCGTTTAACTGTATTTTGTATAATTTTTCGCTCATTAAATGGCAGCCCCCAAAAAGCTGTTGCGAAATTGTTTTTCTTTATTTTATTTTTGCATCAAAAATGCCGAAATTCCATCCATAAAATAATCGTTTTTATAGTGCATTTAAAATTTTACGGATTGGTATTTTGGCGCCACCGCGAAGCGACAACCGCAGAGGTAAATGCATCCAGCGAAGGACAAAAACGACTGCGACGACATCGAAAGTTCAAGCCTCACATTGAACTCGGCAACTTGGCCAGAGCCACAAAAGCCGAACAGGAAATGTTAATCATATGCACGTCGATCTCTCTCTGAATGAATGGGCCGGAGACAGGTAGATTTATGCTAGAGAGCTTAGAGCGGTGGTTTCTAGTTCAATGTGCCCATTACTTAAGATGGGCACATGCTGTAGATGCAGCTGAAGATTAGTACCATAACGAATGAACAATGAATGGATCGAGGATCAATGTCAGAGAGACCCAAATGAGAGTTATGTTCGCTAAGAATAATAGATGGCATCGTCTAATCATCTTCACTAGAACTTATGCCCTGTGAGTAATTTTTTAAGATTTACTTTAACAACTTACCGAAATCACTCAGCTGGTCATCTGTGGCGGATGCTTCGCGTTTGTAGACAACGTGTTGGGCCTGCTCCTTGTTGTTACTTAACTCATGTGGCAAAGGTTTAATGACCAGATCGTGACCAATGCTGCCCTCCTGTAAAAGAGTTTGGGAATGAAAAAATCGTTACGTTAGTTAATGATGATAGTAAAGTCATAATATTGGAGCTCAATCAGACAGATAGTTGAGCATTTTTCTCCGTAACAATTTTTTCGTCTACAATTTTAATAAATATGCAACTAATTTCGAGTATTTATGAGTTGGAACATCTACTTATTTACAGCATTAAATTTAAATCGATTCTCAATGCTTTAAAGCAGTTAAAGATGTTATATATATATATATATATATATGTATATAGTATATAACATAGCACAGTACATTCTTTGTTCTATAATTTGCATTTGGATTAAAGACATCTTCTTAATTCTTCTAAATTCCACTGAAATACTCTTGAAGTTCTTTCGTAATATATTACAAATATTAAGTTCAAATACTGTTAACTGACAACTGTTTAACATACTAATGCCTACGCAATTGTAATGCCACTTTAGTATTAGCACTCACATGTGGTAATGCAGGCTTATTAATAATTTACTGCTTATGCATTTGTTCATTTATTAGTTGCACTTGTAATATATCTTCGACTCGCATGAATGAGCTGGACAACCTGGTGGAGCAGTCATAAAAATTAGCTGCAATTTGCATAGCTGTACAATTTATGCAAATCTCTTGATCTAGATAAGAATGTTTCTTGGGCGTTCGATTTTGTTTTTATATAATCGTTGGTTTTTGTTGTTATATTGTTTTTATCGCCTCTGTAATTGCAATAATTAGCAACAACAAAAAGAGAAAAAAAGAAAAAAAAGAATATGAAATACTTAAGCAAAGACCTTGACAAAGGTTAACTCATTGAAATCAAATCATTTAACAAGTGTTTAAATACTGCCACTTGAAGTTTGAAATTTCAATTCATCAAACTAAACATTTAGGATTAACTGTGGACCAACAGAACCGAGCACCCACTCGAGCATTGGCCCCCTGAGGCGAGTTGGTCTAATTAAATGTTGGCCACGCTCGAGCGTTGCAATTCTATGCTATAATTAAAATATTAAATATAAATTACAGCAGATAGTTTGAAGTATATTTTTATTAATGTGCTTCAAACACGAAAGCAAATCTGACTCAGAGGCAATAATATTTTTTGATTTATAATGATTTGCTCATGCCTTTTGTTCAGTTCATTGATGGATGCCAATTGTTAAGCGTGCTCAGAACTTAGCAACTCTTCAGTTGAATGTCAATCAAAATATATAAGTAGATATAAAACATCAACAGTTCAATGTCCGCTTGGTAAATGCCAAACTAACAAATAATTTTTGGCCATAAACAAATTGTCGGCAAAAGTCGCTACAAATTGCCATTGATGACATGCCAAGCAACTTCGAATGCGACTGCATCTGCGTCTGCGTCTGCGACTTCGGCTGCAACTCGAAATCAACTTCAATGTCGTCTATTGAAAATTGCAAAGTGCGTTTCGCCAATTGAATACATACCAGCTGCAGAGTCGGAGCCGGAGTCGTCTATGGCGATGGGTATTTGAATTATGAGCAAGTGCTTGAAGTTTGCGCTTGCGACATTTAAATGCATATGTGGAGATAACGGCGCACGGTGCGTATGATTAATGTGTCAGATAAACACGTTGAAATTGGCATTCAACTTGAAAGCTTGTTTAGCATTTGCATGTGCTCAGCTGAATGCACACACAGTTATAAAAGGGCTCTTTTCTCATTAATTTCTCTAATACGAGTATTTATGAGTATTTACTGGCATCAGTTTAAGTCAAGTTTACGGCGCCAAATAGTCGCAGCGATTTCTCTTATCTGTTTCTGTTTCTTTTAATTTTAAATTTTAATTCAAATTTTTTCTTAGTGACATACGTATGCATATGCCAGTGTGTTCCGCCTTTTAAGCCACAACAACATGCAACAGCTGTCTGGCATTGCAACAACATTTGGTTGAGGCTAGCAAAGCAGCCAAAGCATTTTGGGCGTGTGCCGTGGCCATTTTTTTATGTATTAATTTATTTCTTTTGCTTGCCTTTTTTGTTTTTGTTTCTTGTTTTTGTTAATTTATTTAGCTCTTATTTATTTATTTATTTGAGTCTGTTGAGCCGAGTTCTTTGCCCGTGCGGCCGCCTGACAACTCTTATGCAACTTTATAAAACGCAACAAGTTGTAATTTTGAAATTGTCTCGCGGCGTAAAATTGCAATTAATAAATTACCAAAAAAAGATTTATTTTCAAACTGTTAAAATAGGTGTTCAATTAATCGACTTTTCTTTGTTTATTTATTAATTAAAGTAATTGAAAATATGCATTTGCGAATGTGCGTTGTGCTGCACGTGCCAATTATATGGGGATCTTGCAACAAGGAAAACAGCAAATTGCTTTCAAATCACGCAGTATTTGGACGCTTGAAATGAAGTTGTCTACTTGTCTAGTTTATGTAATCACCCACAACATGATTGTTATATCTTGTTGCCTGTTGCTCAGTTGCCCAGTTGCCTATTGCCTGTTGCTTGTTGCCTGTTGGCGGCTGTGTTGCGACTTGGGTAGACAGGCGGCGTTATTTATTACATGGTTTCGGTTCAAAACGCAATCCCAGTTCAGGCCAGACCGCACTCAGCCTTTCACACACCAGCCAGTCAGTGCAATTGTCTGTCTGTCTTTCATTTAGACAAGCCACCAAAGTGGCACCTGCACATACAACCCCAACTTGCCGCTAACGTCTTTGCATTGAGGCCAAAACCGATCCAAACTGAGCCCAGCCACGCCTTGCTGATAAAAATCAATTGTCAATGCTTTGATGGATTTGTGATGCGATGATAATGATATTTGGCTTTGTCTATTGCTCGCTTATTAATCCGTTTTAATTGCTTTTTCATTTCGCACAAATTAAAGCGCACATCATCAACATTTTCAAGATATTTTCAACCTTTTCAAGTTATTTTTAACCCATTGTTTGGCCAGTTAACGCCGCTGTATTGCATAATTTAAGCAATCTGCCCCCGCCACAAAGTTCGCTGAACTGAACACACACACACACACACACACACACACACACACACACACACACACACATACACACACTCACAACCACATACGCTATAAGCGAGACCATCAAAATTAACTTACAATCAAAATTAACACCTTCTGATGTTTGTTTTAGCTACTTTTTTCTTTACTTTTCTGACAAAAGCCCAAAAGCATCAACTTCCAATGTGCAAATACCAAAAATTGCCAGACACCACAAAACAACAACAATAACAGAAACTAAAACCCAAAAAAAAAATCATTTTGTGGTTTGTAATTTTGAAAATTAGCATAATTTGTGCAAATTCATGACACGAACCCATCGACAGTGGCTCGAGGAGGAGAAGGAGAAGGAGGAGGAACTATGATTGCCATTAAATCATTGAGCATTGTTTTTGTGCGTTGTTGCTGCTTTTGCTATTAGCAACCATTTCTACTACCACTATGAAGATGAAGTCACAAAGAATTGTATTGCAGCATGAATATTCTTAAAATGTTGCTCAAAACTAAATGAATAACTGAATGAATATTAGCATTAGCTTAAACATGTTGTTAACGTATTATTAAGAGGCAGATACTTGACTTATTTGATCAATTAATTTTAAAATGATTTTATTTAGAAATTCTTTATGTATTTTAGAGCTTGCCAAATTGGGAAAGTAATATAAATTATTGGTTTGTTAACTCAAATATGGAATGTTCTAAATTTGTAATGATAGATAATTATTAAATAATAGTATACAATCTGTTATTTCATTCTTGACATGAAAATTATATCACGATTAGTTTAATAAACACAGCAGTTGGACAAGAAACTTTTACCATTGTTAATGAAAAGCATGTGGCAACCTCAGCCGCAACCAAGAGTTGATTTAGGTATCGATGTTTTATATCGATACATAGAATCGAAGAAAGCAAATCACTTACTCCAGAATAATGCCATCTCCACGCGCGCTTTATGCTCGACACAATATGACGACAAGACTGAATATCTGATCTAATCAAACATCAATAAACTACTTTATATTATTATTAAATTTTATAGTTCTTATGTACTAAAACCAAACCCGTACTGGCGCCATCTAGCGCACGTAGCTGTATAAATAAATTGATGCCTGAAAACATCTTAAGGGTATCTTAATCTTGTTTTTCAACCTACGATATCATAATGGACAACAGTTATTTGAGAATCAATGATTGAAGATCAGAGGGCAGCAGTTATATATGTTTGATGTAAGATACATATTCAGATATGTACATACTCTACATATGTAAGTGAGTACAGGTTATCTGGCAGTCGAGCAATCTTAATTAGAGCATTTTTACTTGTTCAATATTTGGTTTGCGTTGTGTACAGAAAACTCGTGAGGTGTATGTGTGTGTTGCCTGTGCTGTTATTTGATTCTTATTTTGTTGTTATCATCTTGGTCAAGGTTAAATCTAATCGGCGCTTAAGATCGCTGCTGTTCAATACAACTGCATGTAGTCATAAACTAAGCCAACAGCAACAACAATAATATAAGAACAACAACTAAAGACAACAACAACCAGGCATAGAGTTGCCACAGCCCCAACAGTGTTAACAGTTTGTTTACATAAAGCAGCTCGTTAAAAAAAAGAGAACACAAAGTATAAAGTGAACCCACCTTAAGGCAACGATAGAGTAGAGTATCTGTATCTGCAACTGTAACTACAAGTATCTGATTGGGTCTATCTGTGTGTGTCTGTGTATGTGTGTGACTGTGATCAATGAATATTTATATGACAACGGCAGCAACAGGCACCGCCCATGGTCAGCTTAAGAACAAGAACATGGCCCACACCACACGGTTTGACGTTCTAAGCCAATATGCAATCAAAAGCAATCAAAATTAATTTGCTCATTCGCTTGTTTGGCAAAATGTATCTGCTAGATGCTTAACGCACTTGCCACACTTTTTGGCATAATTTGTTATACATACATATATAAATCTGACTTTGTATGTTGTCTTATGCGTTGGCCGGCAACTGTGGCTGTTGCTGCGGCTGTGGCAACAAGTTCAATGCGAACGGGGCAAGTCAAAGTGCGCTTTAAAGTTGCCGCTCCAATAACTTTTGCATGACAAACAGCAGCAATGGCAACAGCAACATGGGGAGGCAGCTGGTGGGCCAGACAGACGCTTAATGAAGTTGCATGTCAATGTCAGCTGAAGTCAAAATCAAGTCAAGTTAACTTAAATGGCTGCAGTTATCCTTGCACTTACACAAGACGCAAGTGAAGGTCTCCCAAGGCTGTTGCTGTTGTTGCTGTTGCTGTGCCAATTGTTGTTGCTGTTGCATTTGTTGTTGTAGATTCTTAGGCCGCATCTATGCAATCTCTTTTAAGCCATTACATTGTAGCGTCAATTGCCCCTAATGAGAGTCGCCACAAGTTAATTAAAAGTTGCTTAATTGATATTAGCTGGAGTTAAGTTAGTTAAGCTCCAAGTGACTTTCCCCCATTGCGAGTGTGGCAATTGAAAATTGAAAAATGAAAATAAAAAATTAAAAGTGAAAAATGCATACAAATGCTGTTGCGGGTAATCGCCTTATGCGATCTATGGGGATATTCACGTAACAGATACGTTATTAAAATGCAATATGCTGTACACTTGAAGCGGGTGAACGTTGTTATCAAATTGCAGTCGCCACACTTTAAGTTTTTTATTCATTTTTGGAGGCAATTAAAAATCATTTTTCATGAGGAAATTGCCGCACCGTATTGCCCCAAATTGATTAAATAATACAACTGCATGCATATGTGGGGCATAATTGAAAAACAAAGTCTGTATAACGAACTGCGGATAATCCTTTGTGCATGCGTAAAGATTGCCAGCAGCTGATCTTGCTACAGCAACAACAACAACAACTACAACAACAGCAAATATCAAGTTGCTCTGGTTGTTTAGGTGTGATTTTCTATAGCGCGTGCTAAACACTTTGTGACTGCAAGCAATCTGCAAGTTGTTGTTGCTGTTGTTGGTGTTGTTGTCGACTTACAGCTTGGCAATGCGCTTGTCGTTATGTCGGATCAATTTTGTTTCAGTTTTGTTACAGCAACTGCTCGCAACTGACCAAACTCGAACTAAGAGACTTGAGCAACTAAATTTGCATTGGCCAAAACATATATGCATACATACATAAATGTATTTGCACGTATATAATACGTTAGGTGGTGAAATTTGCAAATTTTTGTATAGATTTCAGCAAAAAAATTAATGGCTTAATGTAGGAAATGTGACGTTTGGTTTGAATTACTTAACTCATTAGACGAAAATGCTTAACATGCTAAATGGGAAAAACTAATAATAAAAATTTAAGTTATGGAAAAGCCACTTTTACACCTTTTGATGAACCTTTTGTGTTAATCTGCGCTAAAGTCAATTAAACGCAATTAAGCACATGATAATAAATTTTAAAATCTATATAAAGGTAAAGCCAACGTGTATAAAGTCGAATAAGTTATAAATGTCGTCGTCGTCGGTTGAAATGCGATGCATTTAAATGTCAGATCAAAAGACTGAGGCAACGAACGCGCCTGCGGTGATGATGACGATGATGCTTTGGCCAAAAAGAGCAAATAGCATAAATTTAACTGATTTTAACACCGTCAGATGGCATTGCCGATGCAAATCAAAGCAGTGGCCAGTAAGTCTGTCTATAAGCACACGCGATACTTAAATATACTTTGAAATTGTTGGACAACAACACAAACAACACACAACACACGTTCAACTCTGTGTAAATATCAAGGCTAAGACGGCAACCAACAAGTAAACAATTTGTTAGTAAGGTGACGATGAAGAAGCTTACTTGGCCAGTTAACAGAAGGAGAAGAAGCAGATGAGAAAAACTAGTTTGATGGCAAATGACTTCTACTTCACGAAGATACTGATGTACGCGTTTCTAATAGAGTTGCCCAAAATGTTGAACGCCGTGTCCAAATTGGCAACGTGCTGTCGCTTCAGCTACCTAATAATTGTGCTGCCTGTGGATTCACTTGGCAGTTGGCAGTATTTACTGTTGTTAGTATTTACAAATGCTGTTGTTTTAATCAAATGGCATAAATGCTCAAAATGCACATATTTTGATCTTTAGCGTCGCTCGCTCAAAATGTCAAAGTGAATGCAAAGGGCAAGCGACAGAGTTTGAATTAAGCCGAAGGCGGAGCCATCGATTGTTGGCTTAAAAGGAAGTGCACAGTGTGGCTAAAAAGGCAAAGGCTAGTACACTAAATCATCTTTGTACATTTAAAAGTCAACTCAGTCAGCATTAAGACGGGATATTTCAAAATAATATCCTCAAGGGTGGAAAAAAGATGGGAAACTGTTGTCTGCAACCTTTTATTTATTAATTAAAGTGCATTTGCACTTTAGTTACTTCTCCAGTTTGGCCAACTTGATTCCCTTGTGTGGGAAATGGAGGCAATCTGTGCCAAATATTGTATTTGCTTAGATGATACGCTAATTCATTTGAATGTCATAGTATTTCAGTTGTAGATGCTTAACGTTTATTATCTTAACATTCTCCCTAATGTACAAATCAAAGCCAAGTTAGTTTAGAGACTTGGTTGCATCTGTCGTTCGACCTTTTGGTTAATTTGCTTAAACAAAAAGTGGCAGATAGACAGTGTGTGTGTTGGACTGACATTTGGCGTAATTAGCATTAATCAAGCTCAGCTATAGTTGGTTATTGCCCAAAATGTTTTATTTATCAAACAAATGGCACAGACCATTTGTTTGCTCTTGGACTGTAAGTATTTTATGTCTGGCGAACAGAAAAATTATGATTACGTTTTTTGCTTGATGGATGGATGATTGCCGGCTTGTTGTGCGGGTTCCCCTTGAGCTCGTTTCTTCATTGATTAATTTCAACGCACTTTGCGGCAGTGCAATGCACTTTGTAATTATATTAAACAATTAGCAGGCGCCAAGCTCTAATTATTGTCATCAATTTGCATAAGTGCCCCAAACACACGCATATGCCCACACACGCCTTTTGGCCAAGACTCTGGGTTTTGATTAGCCATGAAAAAGTACCACGATATCACGGATTATAGACTTAATGATTGTTAGGGCAGTCGAGTGATTCAATGTCAAATGGTTCAACAAATGAAAATAAGTTTTCTTTGCTTTATTTTCTTCCAGCAACCGAGTGTTTGCTCTGGCCAATTGGTAGCCCTTTTCCATTCCCTCTCTCTTTCGCTCTCTCTTTCAACGGCCCCACCCAACCCGCAACTTAATGGACAATGTGGCTGCCCATTTGAAATGGTGTCGTTGCCGCTCTACAGCATGAGACATGAACTGCCAGCGGCTTTGGGTAGGGCAGTATTTCTGTGGCTTTTTATGTAATCAACAACAAGCAACAAATAGTGTGTGCCTCAGACAGAGCCATAATTAAATAAGCTTACAGCATAACAATAACAACAACAACAATAGCAGAAATAGACACAGCGAGTGTACATATTTTCTTGCAAACTTGGGCTTATATGCTGTCAGCAAGTTTGTGTCTCAAGTCTTTTGTTTGCACTGTGGAAACAAAGTTGAGATTCCAGTGTTATGCGACCAATTTAAGCAGACTTCTTGCAGAATTAAGAATAACTTTTAATAGACTAAATGGCTAAGATCAAAAAACTGTGCTTAGAATGCGCGTGTTGACCAATTTAACAGAAATATATATTTCAATTAGTTCATTACGGTGTGCTCACAGTAAGACGCACTTCTTATGGCACCAACTATGCGGTGTGCCTAATTAAATGGCCATAAACGAACAAAGTACCATCACAATGCACGCAGCCAGTTCATTTGGCGAGTTGAAAGATTGCGCAATTGTCGCTGCCTTAGACATCTTCTGTCGACTTATTTAATTACAAGTCGGCATCATGATATTTTCATACTGCTTAAGGTCAAAGCTAAGCCGGAAGACGGCCAACCAGGCGATCGGGCGAACGGGCAACCGGCCAATCGGGCAAACGTCTGAGTAGCCAAGAGAATGGCCAAGCAGCTGCGTCAGGCTTGCGAAATTTTCGCCGCTTTGCACTTCAAAATGTCAGCGAGCAAACATTTTCTATATATTATTTATGAATTGTTCAATTTTTCAATCTTACAATTTTACAATTTTGCAGGTTTTCCATGCAGCTTGGCGCACTTGGCCATAACAAGTCGGTCAAAGACGGCTGAGTCGGCGGCAATGCCAGGCCAGACATTGCTGTTTGACCTTTTATTGACCGACCGCTTGGCCAACTTGTCTGTGTAATTATTATCAAAAATAAATTTTTAGTTTTCGAATTTTGTCTAACAAAATTAAAAATGAGCAAACGTCAGTTAATTGCCGAAAATATATAGAAAAATGTTTAAAGAAGCAGCCGGCTAAAGTGGAAACCTTGTTTATTGGCCATGTTGAAGCTGATGGTTTAAGCTCGTTTGTTATTGATTGACCCTATTACTACGCATACTCGCCGCAGCTCTTTTCGTTTTCGCTTATTGATTAATAATTTTTGGCATTGTGACATTTGCTTTGATCTTCGTAATAACAGTCAAACGATTTCAAGTCCAGTTTTGCCATTTGAGTGATCATTGAATTCATCAAAATTTCCCAAGCCAATTATGAAATAACTTCCTTCATAACATCAAATAACATAACAAATATTCGCACTTAATGAATAAAGTATTAAGATCGTATGTTTTGGGTTCTATTTCCGCCAGAGGTTAAATGTTAATTGCCAATTGTTTTATAATTAAAAGACATGGCAATCTATCAACAATTCATTCATAATATAAACCGCAAAATACTAAAATTACTTTTTAGTTTAACAACTTGACAGCAGCATTGACCTTTAGCAGAAGAAGTTGATTTGAGGAAACGAATAGAATATTTGCTGTTTATTGCATAATTGATTTATGTTTTGATGCATGTAATTGCATGCTTCTAATATGCCATAAACAATATTTAACAGTTGTTAAACAATATTGAAATATGCAACACTCCTTTTACAGTTTATTGTTGTTAATAAACTTGACGGATATAAAACAAGTTAAGAGTGGACTAGGAAGAGCTCTGATTCTATGTTTCTTCATAGTATCTTATCCTATCCTCTTCTTGCTGCTTCTTTTCATATGATGAAATAAATTAATAGATGACTTTTAAATGGTTTAATTGGTATTTAACATAAACCTTATTTATATATATGTTATCATGCAACTATCTATATATAATATATACCTATTCTTATACCTGTTAGTGGGCTATAATAGCCCCTACTTGTATCTAGGCATATCGATCATACGCCATCGGAGTTTTCACTTTAACAAATTGGTCAAGGTGCTTGATTTGGTTGTGACGACAACTCGTGAGTGTCTTTTGTTGCTTGTCGTTGTTGTCGTTGTTTGTTGTATTTTTGCAGCTGGTCATTTGACAATGTCTTGTGTCTATCGACATGCAATTCACATTACGGCTGCCGTTTTGCTATTTTGCCACGATATTGCGATATAAATTAATGCTTAATCAGCAGAAATTGTCTAAATCCGCAAATTATGCGCAAGTGGCAGGCGTTTAATTGTAACTGCCTCAAGTGCAGCCCACAGCAAGTGTCGGCAACATTTTGGTTGCCCCAACGGAGCCAATGGTCAGCCTGGTCATGTGTCCAACTTTGGACACAACAATAGCCGACAGTCATAACAGGCCAGGCTATTAGAATCAATAGAGATCATTGTTAAGAGCACGCTGGGGGCGTGCTAATTGAAATTCTTGTTGCACATTTATTGATTGTGGTGACCTTGTCAAAAAAATAAGTAAAAAAACAATAATACAAAGCACTTACCATTATCAAATCACCAGTTTCTATGTGACGACGCATCAAAATCGCAGCCATGTTATTCTCATCTTGAAACACTTCGCCAATCTCATGTTTGTGATGCTGCAAATCAAAGAGAACACAGAGATGGATCAGTACAGGATATAGGCCAAGTTAAGCTTGTAGTTGAAGGCTTTCAATTAACAAACAATTCAATTTTTATGGTCGCATTCCATGCATGCCAAGGGTAGACCAAGTCGAAGCTGGTCAAACTAAATGTAAAGTAATTTTTCAATAAAAACATAAGACAACAAAAAATGCTGGTCTGTAATTCTGTTTGTTGGCCAAGACAAAAGGCAAAGCGCGTGGTCAGCCAGCTGCATATTAATTAAACAACGCCACTGGCAAGAGAAGCAGACATAGTCACAGAGTCGCTAAGACAGACATGTACAAGATTAAGAGCTACTTTTGAGCTGGGATGAAGCCAGAGCACGAAGAGCGGAGAGGAGAATGGGAGAAGGAGAGCGACAGCGAGAGCGAGAAGTCGCTGGCTGCGTGGGTTATGCGGCAGCGGAGCTTTGATTTAAGCAATTGGTCAGCAAATGTGACGCCTCAGCATGCACGTCACTCATACGCCGTGTATACCGTGTGTGTTATATGTGCTGTGTGTATGCCATGCTGTTGCCTGAGTCTGACCATGAAAATGTATAGTCTTAGACTAAACCTTAAGCATTTGACATTTGGCCAACTGCTTGGCAACGACTGTTGATCTGGTTTTCAATTTTTTTTTATTTTGCTAATGTTATTCTCGCAATCCTTTGACATCGACATTCGTATGTTTTTCATGCTTTTCACACTGCAAATGTTTGGTTTCAAGGCAACTTGGATTGTCAGTTGGCTTTGCCAAAATTTGAGCTTAAGGACCAGGGGAATTAGCATAGCGCTCGATAGAGATTTATTTTGGTGGACATACGAATATCAAATTGTGCAACTAATTAAATTAATTGCCGCTGCGCCTGCCCATTAATTCTGTAATAAATATGAAAATAAATGTAATCTGACACTTGACATCAGGCATTTGGCATTGACTGCGTATTGGACCAAGCCAGCCAAATCCACGTCTGAGCCACAAAACTTGTCCGCGGCGCTCTATCAAATTACAAGCATAAATCATTTTCATAACTGGCCAAAGCAAAAAGTAAAAACAAAGTAAACAAAAAATGCTCATAGAAACGAAGCCAAGTGCCAAAATCAAAGTCACTGCAAAGTGGCCAAATGGCCACTGGCCAATAACGAGCCTGTCTGCTTGTCTGCCTGCCTGCGTGCATGCGATGAAAGCAGCCTGGGAAACCGCATAAGCCATAAATCAACCATGGGTTAACCGAACAATGGACAAGCTATTGAAGATGTGGTTTATAAATTGAATCTGTAACAAGTCTAAATACATAATTGAATATAACATTTGCATTCAATTGACACCCAAAAGATTTAGCTGAACATTGAAGAGTATAAAACAAGTAATAATACTATATTTTTATGCAAATGTATAACAATATAAGAGAATTAAATGAACGAAACATTTATTTGGTGTTTGAGATAAACAAAGTATCAGAATATCAGAAGAATTGAAAAGGCAATTATTATGAAGACAAAAAAAGTGAATATCTGTAATTGTATATATATAGAATAAATAGAATATTTATCATATATATACATATATCATATGGACTATGTCAGTTTGCTAGTAAAACTTTCAATTGTAATCAAATGTGAATGAACAAAAGTGGATCTCAGGCGATTCTAGAAGCCAAACAAGGTAAAAACAATCTAACAGCAACAACAACGAAAGCGATTGTAGAAGAGGGAAAAGACAGGGAAGGATGTTGGCATTCAATACGACACAATGAATAAACAAAAAGTCCACTGAGTATTATAATCAAAAGCAAACTCGAATATTTATAAAACATTTAAGGACACAATGAAGCTGACAAATACAACAAATATTACACAGAAGAAGGAGAATTGCCCCCTAACGAGGGAACCTTCTTGCGGATGAGCAACAGGCAACTACCAAATTGCCTGGTAGTTAATCAAAACTGGGGGTTGTCGCCTCTTGCATGTCGTTTTTGGGGGCGTGGCAGCCGGTTGTCTTGGCTGTTGACCGCGAAACGTGTTGACACGCAAACGCACCAGCCAATAAATAGTAATTTTCATGTGCAACAAGCATTTATCGCTTAATTTGTTGTTGCTGTTGTTGTTGTTGTTGCTGTTGTTAACGGGCTGCCTGTCATGTCTTGGCTAACGACCTTGTAGAATTAAGTTCAAAGCAACAAGAGCGACCCCCACATCAAATGTCTCACGTATTTCTCTGAATTTATATTTCTATTTCTAATTCAGCTGCCAACTGGCAACAACTGGCAACAGGCAACAAGAATCAAGGCACTTGTTACCCATTGGCCAAGTGTTTGACCATATTTCTGAGCTGCTATAGTGTCCGGTGTCCGGTGGCCACTTAACGTACCAGTAGACTCGTTTCGTTGTTGTTGCTCTTATTATTCCTTTATTTATTTCAATTTTTACTTGTGTGTATTTTTGAGTGCTCTTGAATCGACTTTGCATACCGCTTGACCAATTTCCTTTGTTAACTGGTTGACAATTGTGCCCGTTTTGGCTGATTTTCTGTTCTGCGGCAAATTCAATTTTAATTAGCCAAGTTGCTGCATGAATTGTAGCATTGTAGAGCATTAGAATTGTAGAATTGTTAAGTGTTGTTGCTGTCTTGCGATTGGCGTCAATTTTTTTATTAACGGCGTCGTAAATTTTTAATTACAAATGGCAACAAGACAAGGCATTATGCAGATTTCGATCTCTGCCGAATGAAATGAACTCGTTTTGCACTTTTAAATGGGGTCTCTGCAGTTCGGCGGGTTCATTATGTAAATCACCCTTTTCACTTCAGTTTACAGGCAGTTTTGGGCCCAAGGGCTACAGTTTGTTGCCTTTCTATAAGCATGCGTATTTCGCATATTATTTTTATAAATTGCGGCACATTAACGATATTATTCGGTCCAATGGGTGAAATACGCTTACAGCAATTAGATGAAAGATTGTTTGGTCATCAAGCAAATGGACACTTAACTAAAGAGCAGCTTTCTAGAGAGTTGAACGAGCTGTGTGTGTGTACGTGTGTGTGGGTGGCACAATGGAGAATTGTTTTTATGAGAAAGTGATCTCTTTCTCTCTCTTTCTTTCTGAAATTAATCTAATTGCCTGGCAACTGCTTGGGATAACTTCAACATCTTTAACTGGGACGCGTGTGCTGAGCTGCCCAGCGGTTAAGTAAAAGCCGCATTCGTACTTAACAACTTCCTGGCGGCGCTTTTGGCATTTACGTTATGCAAATTAGAGCAAAAGAGAAAGAGACCAGTGCAAAAACAAATGACTTGAGCAACGAACTTGACGAAGTGAAAATTAGCCTTTGAACTTTTGTATGAACCTCCCTAGTGGCCCAATTCATCACAGCTTATTACCACGCATAGCACAAAGCTCAGGCCTCAACTTGCTATTTCATTTACTATTGTGTGAAATGAAAACATTGTCGTCTTACGGCTGTCCGTCTGCCTGTCTGTCAAAGTGTGTGTGTGTCAGAGACGCCCACACTGCAACAAGCCAAAACCCAACGATATTACGCACATTTGTGTACATAAATCCAAACGCCGTTTAACCACGCTAACTGACAATTAACGCATTAGCAGGCGACATCGACATCGACTTTGGCGTGGATGTAGATGTGGAGTTGGAGTGTGGGCGTTTCTACGTTTCTTCGCTGGTTACGCATACGGCACGTTGGCCGCCGTCTCGACGCGCGTAATGATATCCATTTATCGAACTTGATTTGCCGTGCACGTTTATTACGCACCATTATGCACTCTCTGCACAGTGTATACACATAACACACACAATGCCAGGCACAGTGTTTCCAATCACAATACACAATACACAGCTGTCTGTTGATTTCAATGCTCAGTCAGTTAGGTTTGTTTGTTTTGGCTACGCTCTTCTGGCCGTCACAATGCCAAGGCTTCTGATATCGTTTGTGGCCCCAAAAGAGACTCATTGTGTGTCCATTATTTGGCTAATTACACATTTCATTTCAGTTCGCGGCAAGCGATGATCAATGTTATGATTATGTCAGATTATTCCAATTGTTTGTTCAGGCTCAACGGATTAGCATAAAGAGTCGGATATGAGTAAAGAGAAACGTAGGTGGAGGATCGTGTATATATATTTATTGAAATGAAGTGAACAATATATGTAGGAAATGTAGTTAAATGTATAACAATTGACTTTCCTTTGAATATTGGAATGTATCTCTCAATAGGGAATGACTTTTACAGAGAAAAAGTCGCGATATATAACAATCGACTTTCTTTTCGAAATGCTAGTTTATCTCTCCATGAATTAATGTACTTTAAGCAACTATATCATTAGGAAGTCCCGATTATCTGCTATCAGTAATCAATATTCAATTTGCTTCAGTTTTTACAATTTAATGATATGTCTCTGAAAGAAGATTGCACAAAGTGTCGGCAACTTCCGCGCTTACATCAAACTTTCAGATAAGCAAATTTCTCAAGGCAAAAACCTCAGAAAAATATACATACTATATGAGTGTATGAAAAGTGGTTGACCACTCTCGTTACTTTAGTTTAGGCAGCGGCAAAAAAGGGAATGAACAACCTCGGCAGCTATGAGATTGACTTTGTTGGTTTGCCGATTGTTGTTGTGCTGTTGCTTAGCTACAAAGCAACAAGCCGCACAGCGTTAACAATAACTGCAACATGAGCATGGCTAACAATAACAACAACAATACAAGCAAAAACAATAACAACAACTACCACTACAATAACGTCAGGCTGTCAGGCAACAACTCGGGAGCATTATGCAACCGATTGCAGAGTCTGAGATCGGAGAAAAAAGCTGGCGAAATGCAACTAACGACGAGGACAGCAACTTCAACAACATCTACAGCAACAGCTTCAACTTGAGCTGCTTTCTATGCGATAGTCTGTTGACTGTGTTGGCCGGGTTGGGAGAGACAGTGAGACAGTGAGCTAATTTCGAATTCATTCAGCTGCCAAACGTTGGCCATAATCGCCAGCTCATTAATCAAGCAGCCTTTCGGCGCAACTCGTCAAAGGGGCAGCAACTTGACTCGTTTTGCAATGTACTTAGCCGTTATAACTATAACTACTACTATTTCTACTACTATTATGCCAGTGACAAGGTGTTCCAATACATTACAACTACTACTAATACTACTAATACTAATACTACTTCTACTACTACTACAAATACTACTACTACAACTAAGCCTACCACTACTATTAATACTACTACTACTACAACTAAGACTGCTACTACTACTACTACTACTACAACATAGACTACAACTACTACTACTACTACAACTACTACAACTACTACTAATACTGCCACTACTACTACAGCTAAGACTATTACTACAAATAGTACTACTAATACTATGATTTCTTCTCCTATCTCATTTATCTACTCTTATTACTAATATTATCTATTATCTACTACAATTACTCGTTTTGCAATTACTATTTACTACTATTTCTACTACTTCAACTGCGTGTGTGTGTTGTCTGCTTGTGAAATGTGCTCCAATTGCTTTAACAGCATTTTAATTATGCACTCGGCATCGAAAATGCATTTTTTTTGATGTTGTTGTTCGAATTTTGAAAACTTAATTAACTTGCTTTCAATTTGATGCGTCTTTTTGGCTAAAGCTCTTCATCAAGAGCATACGAATAATGTACTCTCATTTCTCAAATATCTAGTCGTTGTTGTTGTTATTGTTGTTTTGTTTTGATTTGTATGGTAATGTTGCATTGGCCGCAGGTTGCCAAGCCCAGGGAATTGGGGATTGTTCTGCTATTGCTGCCGCTTATAAGGCTACTGCCAATCGATTGCAAACAACTCTGGGCTTATTTACATACAAACAAATCTGGCAAATGGGTTCCGTAAGTTGCCAAGGCTATGTTCTTATCCCTTTCCATGTTTAACGAATCGCAATATTGTTAAATGTGGAAATGTTGTAGTAAACTCCTTACGAGCAATGCCTACCAATTTACCATGGTCTTTTCGAGTTGCAAATATTTTTCCTGTTTGCGAAAAATTTGTTATGCCCATTTAGACGGCTTCCATAGTGGCTGGCCGAGCAAACCTGCACCTTTATTTATATGCATGTATATATGGGAATTTGTTGTAGTATTTTATTTAATTTCTTGCGCCTGACCTTTGCTGGGGCCTATCGATTGAATATGGAGGTGGGAGTGCCGTGCGCCGCCTTATGTTTGCCTTTATTTTTGTGGCAGCAGCAGGAAAAAATATAAATTGCAAAGAAAATTTTAGGGCGTTGCCACCGATGCAGCTCCGCCTTCATTGTTAGTCCCGATATTGAATGAAAATTTCACCGCACGAATCTGATTTCCAGCGTTGGAAAATCGCAAATAAAATAGAAATAAAAACCAGCGTTGGAAAATCGCAAATAAAATAGAAATAAAAAAGAGGATAGCGTTATTAAAGTTCACATTTAGTTTAAAACTAAATTTGAAAATTAACTTTTGACACCTTCAAATAATAATCTGATTCATTTCCCTGGCCGAGTTTGTGGCTTAAGTCTTTTGTTTAGACTAAGCACTTGGGGAAAAAAAACGAGGTCAGGTTTTCGTACGGTCAATGAGAATACGAGCATATTTCCCGCGTGCGGTTGATTTTTAGCATTCAAGTTATTTCCGAACAAGCCACAAAAGTTGCCAAAAATAAAAAAAATGATAGAAACAAAAATTAACCCATTCATGCCACAAATTAGAATAAGTGTTTGCTAGATGGAAGGTCTCTCAGGCAAAGTGCCGCCATTAGTAAACGAAAATCGCCAAACAACAAATACAAAATAATCCAATTGTTGTTGCTGATGTTATGCTCTATAGCCAGAGGCCATTTACTGTGGTTGCTGTTGTTGTTGCTATTGTTGTTGCTGTTGTTGTTGTTGTTGTTATTGCCATTTTGTGGCATGAGTCAAAGTTTTTCTAGCGGGCGAAAAAAATAATTGCCAAATCACAGACACACTCGGAAAATGTCGTGTGTCTATGTGGGTTTTGTGGTGATGTTGCAACAAGCCTCAGCGCATTTCATTTTAATTAAAAATAAGCCAAAAATCTCCAAATAAAAATAAGCACCTATAAATCTTTCCGCATTTCGCAGAGGCTTTCAAGTTGCATTATCACACATAAATCACGGCGCGGCCAACCAAGAGACTCCGAGAGAGTCCGGCAGAGAGAGACTGAGACTATAACACTCATTGCCCGTCACTTGACATGACATTTCACTTTCATTTCCGAAGTTTGTGTCTGTGTCTTGCATTCAAATCATTTTCTTTTTTGTGCACAACTAAGTGCATAAGTGACTCCTACAGTAAAACCCAATGTGAACAGTTAAATCCGATCGATCCGTTGCCCAATTATTGGCATCATAACGCAAAGCAAAGAGAGCCCACAATGCCCCATAATAATAACTATAAAATTCACTTGCAATTGTGATGAGACCCCGCCCAATTTGCCAAATGAATTTAAATAACATATATATAATAATACATGTAAATATATATATATATATATATCTATATATATATATATACAGCAGCGAGGCAAAAGAAAGTGATCACTTTTAATTGGAATAAGTCACGTTCATGTTCATGGCAAAGTGACAGACCCGAAAAGTGCTTTCTGTGTGGGATTTATGTGAAATTAAATTGTTTGCTGCCCATTTATAAGCAACTGTAAAAAGTAAGAAAAGTAAAAGCAAGCAAGCAAAGTAAAAGCAAGAACACTTTAGTGAAGAGTGCAAGACTGAGAGTTACCCTGGGTCTATGCTCTACAATATGCTGATAATCAATTCCTCACAAATAAATTATTAAATCAATATTATTGTATTTAAATTACTTTACATATCATTGAGCGCATGAGTGTCGTTTGCTATTAGAAACAATCAATTGTCGGTTTAATGTCACCAACTGTCTGTCATCAAGTTATCTGGCTGCCTGCTTTATTTAAGCCGATTTCCGCACGTCCTTGACTTTAAAATCTGATTTTATACACATTTTTGGCTGCTAATTACATAACAAGCAATGTAATTAAACACGAACTCTACAAATAGTTCCCGCCAGTGAGACAGAGGCAGAGTCCGAGGTAGAAACCGAGACTGCAAGCCAGGGTCTAATCTCTTTATCACACGGCCAATTAATTTTGATTAGATACAGACAATGCATAAAAAATCTCAAACAAAATGTGTACAAGAAAAAAGCAAACATAAACATAAACATAAAAGGAAAATAAGCAACAAGAGAGTGGCAAACGAAGCGCAACTAAAGCGAATATTGATAAGAAACAAAATGTAGGCGAGTAAGCGGAAGACGAATCGCTGTACAAATACAAATAAACAAATCAAAAAAAAAAAAAAAAAAAAACAAAAAAACAAACGGCGTTACAAATTATGATGTAACAATGAAAGTGCAACAAGCGTAAAAGAAACCAATCAAATGATCGACACAGAAACGTGTTCAATACGCCCAACAATAAATAGCATTTGTTTTGGAACTTCACATTTGGAAAAGTCTCAGATTAAATCTGTTCATTGCCCTCATATTTTATTTAGATAGTATATAATTCCTGATTAAATATGTTCATTGCCCTCACATTTACTTTGGATAGGGAACTCTTTAAATTGCATCCTTAAATAGTATTTAATAATTCCCTTCACACTTACCTCCTCGTTGAGTATCTCCTGCATGTCCAGGCCATGTGTTGCATTTGGCTCACTGCCCACTGACCACATGCGCAGCTCATGGGGCCCACCCTTGAACAAACCCTTCGTGGCGCGCAGAGTGAGATTCATGTGGCGCCCAAACGCGCTAAAGGAGACGTTGTGTGCTTTAATGGCGCTGACGTCTGCGCCAAGCAAATGATTACCACCGCCGACGCCTGATGATGCGGTCGCCTGCTGCTTGAGTTCACTGTAGTAGGCATTTTTGCTTAGATCCTTCTTAACATGATGCGGCGGCAGTGGAGTTGTTCCCGGGGAATCACCGATGCTGCGACGCCTGCGCTGGAGACCAGCCTGTGGCGTGTGATGCAGCAGCTGGACAAGCTCATAGTCGGGCACTGCATCGTGTGTGTCCACATGGAAGACTGAATTCAGCTGCTCTGGCGACATTTGTTTGTGCAGCTAACGGAACGAGAAGGAAAGAAGGAGAGAGAGATAGATAAATATATATATTTTTAGAGATATGCGTAAATAAATAGAAATCGCCTTAGGCAACAACAAATTGTAGCAATTGTTAAGCAATTAATTGAAAAATTATCAATAATTCAATGCAATAAAGGTATGCCATGAACACAAGTGCTTATACGGTTATACTCGTACTTTTATACGGTTGTTGTTTGCACGGGCAAACTCAAGTGGTCTAGAGATTAACGACTCAGTTGAGCAGAGCTGAACTGAACTGAACTGAACTGAGCCGAGGTTTGTCGGTCGCAGCTCGCGAGTATCTTCAGCAAGTGGGTCAGGGTCAGAGCGTCGCATGCTGCTTGGGTTTCTATGAGGCCTGAAGAAACCCAAACTAATACGGTTTAAATTGTTTGCGTGTATCTTAAATTGGAAAACACTCTATCGTCAATGCGTGTATGCAATAACTTGTGTTGAGAGCCCCCAATACAAGAGTTTTTAATTAATATTTTATTTATTTGTTAATGCTTATTTAATTTACACGCTGATGTCGTTACTCAAATATCTTGCGGTTGTTTGCCTGCTTTGTTTATGGTTTTGTATTAATTTTATTTATTTATTTTTGTATTTTATATAGGAGCAGAAAAAGTTTATTTCTGAATTAAATGAAGTTTACTTGCTGATTTCAGAATGTCGCTTTCATCCACAACCCCCCCCCATTATACATAATTTATTCTTAAACTTCTTGCCGAAGTTGTTTGTCTGACTTCCTTTGTATAGATTCAATTAATTGTTTTACTTTAAATATTTTCCGTTATTGGATTCGCATCTTGAACTGGATTTCTATCTGAAACCGCATTTCCGTCGTGGCCAACGATATTTATCGCGTGCATTCCAAACGACAACGACTACAAATCGTCAATTCAACAAAAAAAATTGTTACAGGGTCAAAACAAACTAGAATTTCATTTAACAAACACAGACCACAAGCCGGCGGGTAAATACAAAAGACTTAGGCAACGAACTTGCTAAAAGTACCATGCGAGCCACAACAAAAAAAAGTCTGGCAGGCAATTTAGGCAAATTTCTTGAATTTTAAAGTACCATAAATGGCTCGCCGCATTGGAATGAGTCGAAATTGTACAGCAAATGACGACAATAACAGCAAAGAAACCACCGAAAGCCAGAAGATGACAAGGTAAACAACATGAGGTCTGCCAAAACATTGTTGAATTTGTTGTCATTGTCGTTGATGTTACTTTTATATTGTGTATTGTATAATAACAGTTAGCGGGATAATTCTTATTTAATTGAAATGCAAGCAACGGCCGGCGAAATGAGCGCTTCGGATGAGTTGGAATGAGTCAAATGCGACAGGTGAACAAACGCGCAGAGAGCAGAAGAAAACCTGACACAGACAATACCAAAGAGTTTTTACTTTCATTTGAAACGTGTTTTTGACCACAGACCATGGCTCGGCACGCGAAGAGCAGCAGGAGCAACAGCAACAGCAACATTACTTGGGGTCGTCTCTGGCTTCTGCCAACTGCAGATTGAGCAGCTTTTGCCCATTGAAAGTGAAATTGATAAACTGATGACGCGCCAAAGTTTCCTCTCCACACTGAGTAGTTTGAGTGTAAAATGAGTGTTGTGAGTGCTCGCCAAGTGAGTATGTTGCTGCTTAGGGCTTCCTGACAGCAGTTGAACATTTGGAAAGCTGAATGCACCTGCAGCAATTTGCAATATGTAAATCTCGAATGGGGACACACCCAAACACCAAACACAAATCAGACACTGGAGGTCTGCTTGCCATACATTGAGAGATGTAGATTTAGATTAGGAGGCGGGACGGGGATAGGGGTAAAGGGGAACAGCCCTTGCTGCCAATTAATGGCAATTAATGGGAATCAACAGCAAATTATGCAAAACCGTCGCCATTTGATGAACAAGATCAGCGGCAGCGATTAAGCTAAGTACAAGTATTAAGCCAGGGATGGAAAAACAATGATCGATCGATAAATATAGTTCAAATGAACTAGTTTGTATAGAAGCAAACAAAGAGAATTGGAGAAAACATTTAGAGTTCATTTAACTTTATTGATTTTTATAATCAATAATTAAAGATTTCCAACAAATGTTCAGTCGTTGTTTTCTCAAATATTAATCAGAGTTTACTGTCAGTCAAATTGAGAAGTTGGAAGAGACTTTCATTCCAAAGAACTTGGTAAAGTTAGTTGATGAATGTCACAGCTTCAAAGTTTCATGAGCCAGTGAACTGAATCTCAGTTAATCATTCATCGACGGCTGACGGCTCACATCAACTGAGACGTTGGCTGAGATGTCGGCTGCGACGTCGACTGCGACAGCTGTTGGCGATTTGTCCAAGCGGCGCGCGCTTTAATTTTCGACGGGGTGCAATGACGGATATTGTGAAATTTGTGTTTGTAATTTGTATGGCTAGCTGAGTCTTAAACTCATGTTGTTGTTGTTGTCGTTGTAGTTTGTCCGTTGCTGGTTGTCCGGTTGCCGCTGCTGCTGTTTTGTGCGCGCAATTACTGAAATTGTGTGATTACTCATACGCCCGATATAACCGGCATGGTGAGTACGTCTGCGACTCTAACTACGACTACTTAAGTGCAGATACAATAACAACGACTACCACTACAACCAACAAGTCAAAGTAAAAGGTGTAGCCGCCATATTAGCGCAAAAAGTGTGCTTCAAATTGGCTGCGGGGAGGCCAATACTCTGTTTATGGCATACACACACACTTATCTCGCGCACTGTGCGTTGTTGTGTGTCGTGAGCGTTGTGCAATTTTCTAGCCCGGTCAAAGTCAACATCAACATCAACTTCCAAATCAAAATCAACGTCTCTCAATACGAATGCTCGGAAGAGTGTCACTCGACCTTTTGCTTACCAACCATACAAAGAAATTATATTCACTTCAACTATGAACAGGCGGAGAGACAGAAAGACAGATAGGCAGACGAAGTAACTGAGAGGCAGTCTAATGTTAACAATATAACAACTCCTTATGTTTTTTTGTTGTTGTATGCTTTTTTTGGGAGGCTTTTTGTTGGGTGTGCTGACCTTGCCACGCCTGACAAGCGCCGGAAATTAGCAAATGCTTCTGCTGGCGCCAAAAATGTGCTGTTATTATTGTTGTCTTTTTTGTTGTTGTTGTTTATGCACAAAATTAACAAAGTGTGAAAAGTTCAAGTTGTAGTAGGTACGACGAATTACCTATGACTTTAGCTCTGTTTAATTGCAACTAATTTCATTTGAATTTAAGTTAATTTAAGTTTGACTTTCCATGAAACACTTTCTGATTAAGAACTCTGAATTTATTTTAATTACGAGTATTATAAAAACCCATATACTGTCTGAAGAAAACTGCGGATATCAAAGTAGGAACTCAAACTAGACATAATAATGTAATGTTTGGACTGTTTTATAATCTTTAGCTCTAGATATATTTAAGCATTGCATAGTTATCTTAAGACGCTTACTCACCCACCCTCACACACACAACAACTATAAATATATACATAACACAGCCGGGAACGTGACTTAAGACACACTGAAACTCAAAGATAAAACTCAAGCGTGACAGCAGTAACAATAACTACAACATTGGGAACTACTGTAACAACAACAACAAGCGCAGCGAATCGTGCCACACAAATTTCAAACGCCAAAAGTTCTTGATTTCACAATTAAGAGACTTAATTCATTTGGCCAACAACTGCAACTGATATTCCCGGCCAAGATCTAAGGAATTGGTAAAGGAAGAGGAAGAGCCAGAGCCAGAGCAAGACGAAGACAAATTCATATTTTGTTTGGATTTGGATTTTTTTTATTTGACAGCACATAAAATATAACTAGACTAACAACAACAATAGCAACAACAACAAACTGCATTCAGCTGACTCATGCAGTTATAACGAATCGATTCTTGAATTTTGTTGTTGCTGTCAGTTTCGTGCTGCTGTTGTTGACGTTGTTGATGTTGTCGTTGTTGTCTTGGCTTTGCCTTGTTGGTTACCATAATTTTTATGCTTGGATGCAATTTGAAGGGCCTCGTCATAGTTTGTTTTTCCTTTTTTTTATTTTTTGTTGCTTCTACGCAGTAAAAACAGAAAAAAGTCAACTTTAATTGCATTTAAAGTCGCAATCGGATACCAAGTCTCAGTTTGAGCTGTTGTGTTGCAAGCAGCAGCATCTCTGGTAATAACCAACAACGAGTGAGACTGAAACCATTTTGGACTAATATGGAAGTGTCAAGGAAGCAACTGAGAAGTGCTTTAAAGCAGGGGTAAAGTTCAAATAGTCGTGATAAAGATTGTTTGAATTTGCCTAAAAAACAGATTGATTCTGTTAGAACTCGCTTGAGATTGATGTTTTTATGAATCAATCAAACAAATCAAATGGAATTAATTATACACTAAATTCAGTTTCTTTCAATGTGAGAATAAGATTTATTCAAAACAATTGCAGTCTCTTTTTTAAAACAATGTGATTTGGCACTGCGCCGTTCTTGGAACATGTTTTAATTGATTTAAATACATAGCTGAATAAACTTGATTGAAACAATTCACAAAGCTGATGTTAATGTATTTTTTTGACACCGGAATTACTTGATCAACAATTTACATTTGTTTTGTGCACAGCTCTGAAATAATCTAGGAGTGAATATGCAATTGTTATAGCTGCCACGCCCATTTATAGAACAAGTACAACATTTCAGTTTAACGAGCTACATTAAATGATAAATCTGGGAAAATTATAAAATCAAAGAATAAAATCAAAAAGCAAATGCAGACAACAAAGCGATGGATTGAGACTGATGAAGAGCTGGAGGGGGGAATACAAGAAAAGTAATCAAAAGGCAACTGCTGAAATAATTACAAGAACTTTTTACGTCTGACCTTGGTCATAATTTGTTGGCGAAGCTTTTTCTTTGAGACAAAAGCTGAGCGTGCGTTTGGTTTTCAATGAGCGTTGAATACATGCGACTACACTCAGCTATATTTATGAGTACTCGTTATATTAACAATGCCATTTGTCGCTAGCAAGTGTGGGTGAGCGAGACAGAGAGAATGAGAGAGAGGGAGAGCATGTGAGCTGAAGTCATAGACTGATTCCATCGCGTCTTTTGCTTGCTTAAAATAGTTTTGTAATTTAATTAATATACAAAAAATGTATTTAAATGTCAATTACGCACAATGCAAATGACAATGAAATTGACTTCTTGGCGGTCATTTGTTCATTCAAGTGTCAAATATAACCGTTAACTGCCATTGTCTTATCCGAGTTTGCCCCCCAAAAAATAATAAAGGTCTCATTGCATTGAATTGATTGATGAGTTATTCGACTTTAACCGAAAAACGTGATTAACAGACGTGGCTAACATTACGAGTACTTACATCTGGCAGTGCTTGGCATATTGTGCTGGCCAATAGGAGCGTTGTGATTAGGCCCAGTATTGAGAACATTGTGTGTTGCTATGTGTATGTAAGCTTAACAAACTTAAACTGCAAAGAAACAAAACAAAAGAAAAAACAACAAAATAAAAATTAGATAAAAGTCAATAAGAAATAAATAATATTATGAAATAAAACAGTTTAATTATAATAAATAATAATAATTATAATAATACTAAACAATAAAACAAAATATATTTAAATAATATAAATATATTTAGATATAAACAAATTAATAACACTGCGAAATAATACAGTTTAATAAATTTAATAATAATACTAAACAATATAATAGGAAATGAATAATATTAAGAAATCATACTATAATAGTTATAGTCATAATACTAAACAAAATAAATAAATTAATAATAATTATGTATACTTTAATAATAATTACAATCTCATAAGCATTTAAATGTGTTTTCGTATTTGATTGCAAATCTAATATAAAATGCATAAATCGCAACCATCTCCTCTCTCATGCCTACCTCTAGCTTTAGTCATGCTCAAATGGGCTTTATGGCAGTAAGCCAAGTTTGTAGTGGCATCCTCTGGCCATTCAGAAACTGTTGCAACTTTAGAGCTGTTGCTTGTACAATTAATAATTAGTATTTATTGTACAAAACCTACTTTTCTGGCCCGCTGGCTGTAATTAATTGTTGCGTAAGGCCAAGAAGTTACAGGCAGCTGCCACAACAACAACAACAACAAGTACAACAACAGCAGCAGCAAAAATGTTGTTGCTGTTGCTGTACATCCGTCCGGGCGTAAATGCCATCGAATGCGGCTAATTGTCAATAATGATGCAGCGATGCGTGGCAAGAGGCAGCAGCATCCACATCGACATGGCCAGACCTTTGACAAACCAACTGAAAACAAACAAAACTGCCCAGCAACAAAACCAGCAACAACAACAGCAACAACAACAACAACATCAACTACGACAGCTGCTGTTGCATTTTGCAACTTCGACTTTTACAACAAATTGCATGACATTTGTTTTTCTGATTGTTGCAGCTGACTGGGAATGAGATGACGAGGGTTGGGGAAAGGGGAGACAACACGCAACATGCAGTGGCATATCAATTTTTAGGGCAATTTACAGGCAAATATTGCTGCAACTTTCTTTGTTGCTGTTCTTTTTTATTTTTTATTTATTTCTTTTGATGATGATGATGCAATTCGATGAAACATCTACAACAGTGATACATCACTATATATACCTACAGAGTATGTTAGTGTATAAAATAAAAACTTTATATGAACTATTCAAGTTAGTTTTGCCACGATTTAGTGATTGCCGTGCTATTGATGTGGGCGTGTCCACAAATGCAGCTGTGCCCTGCGGAACCAGGCCAAGATTAGCAGTTTCTCTGTGACAATCTCCCCCCGACTAAGCGCCTCAGCGTTGCAACTGCTGCAAGCTCAGAAAGTGAAATTTGCCAAAAACATTTAATTGTAAATTATTGGCAGCTTTGCAGCAATTTTGCTTTATACGGAGAGAAAAGGCAAAACATAGAAGCAAGACACGTTCGACTTGAAGGCGTGCATTTGACGTCAAATGTGTTGAGATTGTGTGCATGAGTTTTCACTCTACAACCAACTTTAAGGTGGGGTTCAGCCCACAGGTAAAACCCATTTAGAGATGAAGACATTAGTGGGTCAGTTTTGGGTTAATAGCAACCGTGCAGATGTAATTAATCAACTTAGTTAACAGAGAATTGGGCACGAAACAATAACTTTTAAATGAAAAACGAAACTAAACGAAAGACTTAGGCAACGAACTTGCTGCGTTAAACTAATAATTGTAATACATATATCCAAATTTACTTGCCAAGTAATGCTAATTATTCAACGATAACATTATCGATAATTCATATTGATATGATTTCGAAACTAAAGTCTGCAATGTTTTAAATAATAATAACAAAATTCGACATCAAGGTAATTTTCATGAAGAAGAATAAGCAGACAATTTTCCAGATTTTAAAGAACATTTGCCGCGAACTTTGCATATTTGTTGATTGTTTTACTTTGTCAGCATTTCGAAGTCTTTTAAGCTTCCGTCAAGTTCACTAAGCTTCGCCCTAAGGGCAAATGGCTTGTGCGGCTTTAATTGGCCCTCAAACAAATGTAAGTTCAAAGCCAGCAAGTCAGCTAAATGGGCAACAACACTCACATAAATTTTGTGGATAACCTTGGGCAAGACTTTCACCCGAACGAAGCCAAAACAATAGAAGACTAGAGAGAAAGAGAGAGAAAAACACATCATCATCAAAACGGAATTAATTCATCAAGGTGTCAAATTATGACGAATTTGGATTTGAAGCAACTGAAATCGAATGTCAGCGAGAAATTAAAGAGTTAAGGAAATCAAGATGCTACCGAAAATTTAAAGAAATCAACTGAAATAACGTTGCGTGTAATGAGACTGATAGACTACTTAATACTCTGCAAAGAACGGAAGATAAAGCCAAAGCAAATGTTGGGTATTTTTCTTGTCACCTGTCTGCCTCTAGCACACCCAATTGAGGCACTCTTGCGTTGGGTATAATGCAAATGGAAATATTTATTTAATACTCACAAACTTGATGCGTTCATTTTGTTTGTCGTTAAACACGTATTTTACATAAATATTTAGTAAATACAGTTATGCGGCAAACGAAACAGAAATCTAAAAATCAAATTCGAAACTAAATGAGACTTGTTGTTGTGGTTGCTGATTTAGCTAGTGTGTTGGCCATTTTGACAATTTGATGTTTGCCATTTGCATAATTAAGGTCGATTAGGGTTATTTCTTATATACTTGTATGCAGATGATCATCATGATGATGATCGAATGAATCTTGAGCTCAAGGTTATGGTTATAACAGTGCCTGACAGTTGCAGTAAATCAGAGCTTTCTGAACTTGCACAACTCACAATCGGTTCATATACATATGCATACAATCAAATTATATATCTTTCTTTATAACCTTATATGTTTTTAGAGTGTTTTTATTATTTTAGTTGTGGCATCGCGTGCATGACCAACTATACAATTATGTAATAGACAACAAATGGCAACAGCTTTCTCACTGTACAGTTTGCAATGTTTGCCGTGTTTGTTGGAGCAATTAAGCTTTTTGGGGGCCCCAATTTAAAAGCCGTCACCAAACAGAAGCGCTAAGAAAGCCAACAGTTGAATCGTTTTTGGTCACATTTCGAGTCACATTTGCGGTGCGCTAAAAGTGTGGAATTATGCCAAAAAGCATTGAAAGAAATCTACAACAGAGCCGACACGCAACAGGAGATGGACGGCGGTGGAGGGAATGAGGATAATGGAGGGAGTGAGAAGAGAGGCAGCCGAAAAAAAGCAAGTTGCATTGTCAGCTTCCGCATAATTATGGCAACACAGACACACACTTGCCATATATTTAACAGTGTATGCGTCTGTTTTGCCTCTTTCTGTTGCATTTTGTTTATTGTCTGCTTATGGGAATTTTTGATGGCTTTTTGCTTTTTGCTTTTAGCTGTTAGCTCTTAACTGTCTTTGGTCATTGTCTCTTTCAGTTTGGCTTTCTTCACCAATTCGCTGACACAACAACGATAACGACAACGGCATCGACAATGACAACAACAACGCGTCTTGAACTGAAGGCGTCAGCGTTTTACTTGAATTGACATTGACAGTTGACCAGAGTCTCATAACCATAGCCAAAGCCACTGTCCGCTGCTGTTCGCCTCTCTTGGCCATCTGCTTGGTATCTGCTTGTCTCACTGTCAGCTGTCGTCGGCATTGTGCTGATATCATCGCCGGTTTTGTCCACACCTGTGAATTGGCGGCTACTTAGTTGCCTATTTCTGCACTTTGCTTGATAATGAATTTATTATTTGTTTCATTTTTTTCGGTATCTGCTGTGCTGTGCGAAATGCCTTTGGGCATTTGCATTAGCCGACAAACAGGGCGCATGAGTAATGGACTTTTCTGCAGCTGTGATCGGTTAAGTAATGATTACGGCTGAAGTTTTTAGTTCAAAACATCGTTCGATGGTGTTTATTTGTATAAACAGTTATATAATGGCTACAGCAATTGAATAATGTAATCACAACCTTTATAAAATTAAGAAAGGTAAACAAACACACATGATAATTTTATGAATATTTCAAATAATAGTAAAATTAAATTCACTCCACAGCGAAGGTATTGAATAATTTTTAATTTAATTATACATTTTAATACATAAACATTAGAAAGAAGACCTTTTCCAATTTCTTTCCACACACTTAACACGCACTCTTCTCAATTTTATGCAAGAAAAATACATTTTAATCCATAAATATGTTATGACGCAGAGTAGACCTTGAACAGTTAAATTTAATTTAATTATCAAACATTTTTCTTATACTAATTTCGCAAAATAAACCTTTTAATCTTAAAATATTAGTGAGTAGACCTTCAACAGCTGCTTTCCATACAATTTTCAAAAGGTTTTCTCATCCTTATTGTGCAAGAGACATTTCAAACCATAAATATCATAGAGAAGACCTTCAACAGCTTCTTTCAACGTGTTTTCTGATCATTATCCAGCAGAAGACATGTAAATGTAGCTTCTCTCTGGGCTTATCTCGAAATGAATTCGTCCAACTCCCACACAAATCACAACATAGTCTAGTTTTGAGCATAAGAAACTGACATATCAGGGTTCAACCGCGAACGTTTTGCAAACTAACAAAAGATAATAAATTTGATTTCTTGGTTGCAGGTTGCAGGTGGCAGGTCGACAGCGACAATGATGACGGAAAGGATTACGTAAAATGTCTGTGACCTGAACTCTTTGCATTTGCTTAACATTTCAAATCAGCTGCAATTTACCAATGTGTGTATGGTGTGTTTGCCTATGTATGAGTGTAAGGGCGAGCGAACATTTTCCATTGTTTCCATGCCGAAACAATAGATCATTGGGAACTTCCACCTTGAATGTGTGTTGAAGATCTGCTGACAGCTAACTTGGCTCAAAACAGCTGTGCAAATGTTTTTCAAAATGGGAGACTACCAAAAACCCACTCAAATACTGAAATGATGCTTCTGATTGAAATGTTGAGGCAAACACAGAATTATTTCAACATTTGGGCTCCAAACGAGTTCCAAGCCCACAAAATTGAAAGTGTATGGAATATTTTGATAACTTTAAAGCCATCTTCTAACATTATAAATGCTAAAGATCCAGCAATTAAATATCATTTAATTTCCTACATGTCGCGTGTGTAGCGTCAGCCACACAATGCGTATACGGAATACGCAACTAGCCAAAAAAGCTTATATTAAATGAATATTTGTTTCTCAAATAGCCACGTTTTTCGGAACTTCCATTAAAATAAGCTAATATTGAATAAATACACGCAAATTCGCAAAAAGGCACTTGCCGAAAAAAAGATAGAAAAAATAGCAAATAATTATAGCAAGAAAAAAAGAAACAAATAAACAATATTGCGTATACGTAATGTGTTTAGATAATTAAATAAAAGATGCGCAAAAAAAAAAACAGACGCCGCGGATAATTAATTTCAAGCCAAAAATGAAAAGAAATGCGAAACGAGTATCGCATAATACACAGACATACAAAATGTATTTATTTATATATTTGGCCATAGAATGAGCAGCAACAACAACATAGAAAATATAAAAAAACAACAAACAACAACGGCAAACAGCAAATGCTTCAAAATCATTTCGGAATTACAAATATTCGCTGCAGCTGCAATTGTTGTTGCTCTTGTTATAATTTTCCAGCTCTTATTACAACATGCAACAGGCAATAACAACAACAAAAACAACAACAACAACAACTTCATAACTTGTAGATTGCGTGCAGCGTTGCGGTCGCCGTTGCCGTCGCTGTCGCCTGTCGGAAAAACTGTAGACCGCAAAATGAAAGTGAAATTGAAATTGAAGAAGACGTTAAAAGCGCAGCGCGAAGAGCTTCGCAACAACAACGTACTTAAGTATTATGCAGTATTCGTTTATGATTTTCGTAATGGCCAAAACAATTACATTTATGACATTTGCATTTTCCATTTGTTATTATTGCTGTTGTTGTTCTGTCAGTGTACATTATGCTTAAATAGTGAATATTATTTTATTTAAATATTGTTTATTTATGAAGCACAACAGGAAGTGAAAAGTAAAGTAATATTTTAGCATGACATGGTTACATTTCCATGAAAAATCTATTTGAAACACCAAATACTTTAATATGTAATTAATTACGATAAGCAATTAAAATTACTTTTATTACATATAAATTTATTAACAATTAGTTTGTTTTGAAAGGGACTGTGCGTCTTGCCTTTAAAATTTGCATGGAAATAATGTGAAAAGTTTCCAACGTTCAAAGCAATTAAACTAAAATTGATACGCACATTAGTAGCAGCAGACACAACAACTGAAAAACTATTTATTAAATGTTGGAAAAAATGCAATTAAATGTAAAAAAATAAAAAGAAACACACACACTCGCACAAACGAAGTGAGTTGAACAGACACAGTGACAGACACCGAGACGGAGAGACAAACAAACAGGTTACTCGAGTTTCTTCTTCGGTGTCAATGAAAAGGCACAGCGAATAACAAAATAAAATAAAATAAGTAAATAACAAAATAAAAAAATAAAAGATGAATTAAAAAAAGTGGACACTGGCGTCGAACTGATGAACGATGCCGATCACAACGAATTTATCGAACATCGAACACAGCTGACAAGGTTTTGTATTTGATACGATAAATACGAATTCGAGTACAAAGCACAGCCAGAGATCATTTGCCTTATAAACAAACATTGTCTGAGGCGGCGTGTCCATAGAATTTGAATGCATAGAAAGTTGCAAATCTACTGTTACAGTCTGATTGGAGCTCAGATCATTATGCATACAAGTTAAAAGCTAGCTTAATGTGCAGTTGAAAGCTTCCCGCTCTCTCTCTCTCTCTCTCTATATATATCGCTTGCCCACTGTTTCCCTCTTTGTCTGTCTTTCACTGGGCTTTTGTTGCAATACAAGCTGCAATAATTGCAACAATAACAGCGAGGAGAGCAGAGTAAAGCGTATCAGGCAATAATAACTGTAGCAATATTACAAAATCGCCACGATCGAAGCCTGAAAGCAGCCCAAAAGAGTAACAAAAAGAGAACAACAACAATGAGATAATAACGTATTTACCCCAACAACAACAATAAAACGTTTTAAATGCATTTATGCCTAAGTACTCAGACATGTATCAAAGCAAATTAAATAAAATGAAATAAGATCAAATATGTATTTATAACAGACCTGACTCAAGCTAAGCAACAAGCCCACTTTTTGAATAGCCCTGGAAAAGCTTGGAAAGCTATACGTATTTCTACTAAAATTTGTCCATTTCCAATTAGCAGCTTTTAGTTATAATTTAACAAATTTGAAACGTGTGAAGGTTTTAATGAATCAAAACTTGTCTGCAAATTAGTAAAAGTCAACGTATTTCATTCGTTAGCCATTTAGCCATTTAGCTATTGTTGAATAATTTTAAGGCAGACAAACTGTCTAAGAAAGCTAGAATTCTAAGTAAAAGCTTTGTTCTAATATTCTAATTTATATTTAAAATATTTATTCTTATAAACATATTAGTTAATTTATATATTTGTCTTCTTAAATAATATGAACTTAACTTACCTAAGTCCGTAATATTTGTAACTTCTATGCGGCCCCCAAAAAGGGCGACAAACTTACAGCGAAAATCCTTTCTGGAATTGCTCAAATTATTAAAGCACTTTCATGCGAATACAAGCATAGACACACTCAATTGCGACGGACTGGTTGACTGCTATGTAGCTCTTTTGAATATGTAATTCTCTTTCTCTTTTAGCTTTTATGGAACACCATAATACTAGTACACCGTTATTTTGGGGATAGGGAATAAGAACACGCCTGCGGATTGTGATCTTCTACTGGCTTCGTTCTGACTCTGATGAATTGATGCGACGATAGCAATACCGATGACGATAACAATAGCCAAACGATAGGCAAACGCGCGACGATTACTGATAACTGTAGAACAGAACAGAACAGAGCAGAGCAGAACACAGAACCCACACAACACGAACGGGAAGAAAGACGAACAGCGATTAAACTGCAGGCGGGCAGTGCGCTAAGATTAAATACGGCGTGAAATTTGCTTGGCAGGCGACTTTGTTGCTGTTGTTGTGGTTGATGTGGTTGTTGCTGTTAACGAAATTTATATATTTCACTCATTCCATTTCATTGTGATTGTATTGTAATTGTATTGCTTTTATTATTTCTTAACCTTCTGTGGGCTCAGAACACGAAAAAACATAAACAATAAAAAGCGCGGCGACAACGACGACGACGACGGAGCAGCAGCAGCAGCAGCAGCAGCAACAGCAGCAGCAGAAGCAACGGAAAAAAAATGGCAGACTGTCCGACTGTTGGGTGCGAGCGAGATGGGAATTAAAATGGAGATTACTGAAAGGCAGATTCACTTTTTACTTTTTTTCGTTATTTTTAATTTTTTGCTTTGTTGCTTTTACTTTTGTTATGCCCAACACGATTACGAAAACGGAGAGTTGAGAGATTGCGAATTGAGCTTAAATCAATCGAGCTGAAGCTGCTGCCTTTTCTGACGCTTGGGGTTGATGTAGTGGTTGCTGTTGTTGTTGTTGTAACGGGAGTTGTTGTTGTTGTTGCTGTTGTTATTGCACTTTTTGACGCATCGCTTAGACGTCGCTTTTGCCACTGCACTGGATAGAACTTAAAGGCAGCAACTTACATAAGCAGCGGCTCTTATGGCAACTCCCTCTATAGATTTTGTTTTTAGCTTTTGATTTTGGTTAATTATTATTATTTTTGTTGTATTTCGATTGTTGGCAGTTGGATAGTTCGCGTCTGCGTGCCGTTTTTGTGGCCGTCTACGGAAACTGGTCGGCGCACACTAAAGTTAACGTTCGCTTGGGCAGCGCTGCGCAGTCCAAAAAATATAGCTCACAATGATCGGGCCAACAACAGCAGAGACAACAACAACAGCAACAACAACAACAACAGCTATAAAAGCTGACGGCGCAAGCGAGACAGACAATCGACAAGCAAAGCCACAGACGAGCTTTGGCCCAAACTGTTGTTTTTGTTGTTGCTGTTGCTGTTGTTATTGTTGCTTAGGCCAAAAGCTAGTCGACAACTTAAAGCCATTGCTTTAAAGTTGCCTTGAAAGCTTCCAATGAAAGCGAAAACGACAGCGACAAAGACAACAACAAAGACAACAACAACAAAAGCAAAACACTTGCATTTTTCATAGTAGTTCAAACTCGATATGCTCACACAGCTTTAGCTTTATGAGTGAAACTTTGAGTGAGTTTCTCTGGCGCTCGCACACTCTCTCACTCTCTCGCTCTTTCTCTCTCTCTCTCTCTCTCTTTTGTTGCGCTCCACGTTGAATGACTTCTCGAGTGCAGTTTTGTTGTTGAAAAGCATTTGATTAATGTTGTAAAGATTTGTTTTATTTAATCTTCGGCTTGCAATCTTCACAAGCATTACTCACTTACTAAATGCTAATTTTCAGCAAGAAAACAGACTTTGCTTAATTGGTGAATTTTTATAAAAAAAATCAAACGAATTCAAAATGTGTCATTAGAGGCATTGACAGCACTGCACATTCTTTACAGGAAGCTGTTAGATTATCAACAAGTGCTTCTCTCTCTCATTCCCTACCTGCCTCCCTCTATGTGCAACGTTTGACTTATCTCAAAATCAATTAAAATTTGACAAGAAAAATACAAATTCTGATGGATAACAATGCAAAATTGAACTGACAAAAGTGCAGGCAAGTTCATTGGCAGCCTTCGACTTGTACTGTAAATTTCATGAGTTTGAGGCCCATTATAATGCTGATTTTGTGATTTCGACTCCCCCGAATCGATAATATGCTCATAAATTTATGCGCACAATCAAAGCGCTTCAATTAAAAGGTAATTGTCACACATACAATATCTGTATCTGAATCTAAATCTGACTTGCAATCTGTGTGACGGCATAAGAAGTTGGAGGCGGTCAAGTACAGTGAACCCTTAACGTAAGACCAGCAATCGTTTGACGTCTGGTCAACTGGTCGCGTGGTCGACTGGGTGAAATGGCAATGAACCAATGAACCGAAGGATATAAATATTGATACGACATATTGCCTGTGACTCAACAACTCAGCATATTGCTGTTGACGCCAAGTAACCTCAATTGATATTTTCGGTCTTATATAAGCAAAGTTAGATTGGAATCTTCATCGTATCGGTGTCATTACACGTGTTTCTTCGCTGGCGCAGAATTTCAAGCGACATTTAGCTTCAGTTGCGATTGGTATCTATTAATGAGCTGTGATATTTTCTTTGAATCCCCTCCTGCTGCAGCCAAGTAAGCGGACCAGCAACAGGTTTCATTTCATGGGTCGTCGGATACGACGGAGCTACTGCTCCAAGTCGGAATCTCAATTGAACTCATTACTTTTATGTGGATTTCGTGTTAATTGCCTTGCATTTGTTTACATTGTCTTAAATTTGTTGGGTTTACGACTATTGGCACTTTTTGGCTGCTTTCTCACAGTCCCGCTGTCTTCTAAGTCGAAATGCCAGCGCATTCGCATTCGCATTACATTAAGTTATTGTTTTATTTTTGTTTCGCTTTCATTTAATTTTATTTGGCATGCTTTGTGCATCGTCTGATTTGTTCTGTGTCAACTGTCTGCGATTTTAGCAGAATTTATTGAATCTAAAACCAGTTTAGTGACACAATTTGTTTTGAACCGACAAATGACACATTCGACGGGGACTATGCACCGATGCGACGTCAGATTGTTTAAAGTCAGCTCTGAAGAGGCTAAGTTATGAAAAACAAGGCCATGAGGATAATGACTAATTGACTGCATGTTTTTTTCAGGAACAGAAAGCTTAATAAATGTAGCATAAGATAGCAATGACTACGTTTAGTTGTCAATTAAAGGAAATTTAATATTGACAAGTGCTCTGTTGAAATACTCGAATAGCATATGAATTCTTTGCATAATCGATCAAAAGCTGAGTGTAACATCACTTCATTTACGTCTGCACATATCGCAGTCGCTCGCTGTCTCGCTCGCACATAAACAGTTACTTTTTTCTATTTTCTGATTATCTTTCTTATTTCTAAACCAATATTAATGAAACATTTAGCTTTTCATCAATGTGATATTCTTCAGGCACCATTTAAGTAAGAAGTGTCTACGTTGGGAAATGTGGTAACAATTAGTTTTTGTTTCGATTTGCGGAGGAAGGAGGGGAGGTATTTAAAATTTAGAATAAACTTGAATTGCGTATGGTATACAGGAAACCTTATGACAAATCTAGCTCTTATAGTTGCTGATATCGACGCGTTCTTACAGAGGGACAGACAGATCGACTCGGCTGTTTGTGCTGATCAAGAATATATATACTTTATAGGGTGGACCATGCCTCTTTCTGCCTGTTACACAATTTACAATTTACAGGGTATAATTAACTTCATATTTATTTTACTTTCAAGCTACTTTTATTACGCCCCCTCATATGGTATTGTCTTCCTTTCTTATTTACTTGGATAAATTATAATCATAAGAGTGCTTCTTCCATGAGTTTTCGGACTCACATTAATCCATGTCATTGCAAAGGTCAATGTCAGTGGTCCGCATCGGCAATTGCCCAATAACTGAGATGACCAGAGGATTAATCGAACATATTTCATCTGCCAACTCACAAGCCACGTGTCGTTAATGGTAAGTTGTCGTTTTATGAGGCGTCAAAATGCAGTTAAGCATAAAAAGGCAATGTAAACTTTCAGCCAGCCAGAAATATATGTATAAATATATTCAATATTTATGACTATTTCATGTTTCTATATACAATTAAGGAAAACAAATAAAATCCATAAAGATTTGCATAATATTCAAAATTTTATGCTGAAATGGGGAATGGGAATTGGAATCGGAATTGGTATTGGAAACGATCAAGGAAGAAAAGAAAGAAACAAACTAACTAAAAACCGCCAACGAAATTTACGAAACTGTCAACGGGCACAATCTTGGGTCATTTCAAATGATGTAATAAATATAAACGGCGACTAATCAGGTTTTAAACATTAAGCAAAATTGTAATATAAATACACGAATGTAAATATGAATTTGAAATAAACCGAAAATTGGAGGCAAACTGAAGAAATGTGCATAAATTTGAAATGCAAGCGCGAAACAAAATTTGAATTCAAATTCAACGATAACAAGTTGAAAATTGCAGCACTTTAAAAAATATTGGAGCAAAATCGATTATATTATAAACATTATTGGCATTATTATGTCAGACCAACTAGCTACCAGTTCCAAATCCCCAGTGGTCCAAGACCCACAGAGACCACAGAAACCAATGTGGTTTCTACAAGCAACAACAACAACAACCACATTACATTGAATCTGACCCATAAACTAGGTCTCTGTATCTCTCTCTCTCTCTCTCTCTCTCTGTCTCTCTGTCTTTCTGTCTACACCGTTGCTTCTCGGCTATTACTGTTATTGTGGCTTTAGCTTTTGTTGTTGTTTCGTTTCATTCAAACAAAAAATCAATAAATATTCATAAGTTATCACACATGAAGCTTGGACTGGCTCCTGGCTTGCGCAAGGAAAACATACACAATCTAGTTGGTTAGCAGGGGTCTGGCCCATTAACCAACAAAACAAAAACCACGCTCGAACAGTTATTAACATAACTCAGATATGTCCGCTTTAATTTGTAGTGGTGTACACCTACGCTGTTTCCGAATTCGCTGAACGATTTGGAAACATAAAAATGTAGTCAGAGTTAGAATTGGTTCGACATTTGGGAGAACTTTTAGTTGAAATTTAACAAATATTGTTCTATTAATAACTAAGAAATTATAGACAAATATCCAACAGATTATTAGTATTATTATAATGCTTTAATTGCATCGTCTTAGATCTTGAATTGGCCGGAAGTTAACCTGGCAATTGTCACCTGTACCGTGTTTACATTCACACATTGCAATTAGTGTGGAACTCTAAAGTTCATTGCCATTGCGAGGTGTCAGGCAATTTAATTGATGAATCGACATTATAACAATATGATATTATCAATTGGCGCTGATATACGGTAGCAACTTCCTGCAGTTCCACAAAACAGAATTCCGTTGCAGCCAACGTCCTATAAATTAATTAAACAACAGCAATTACGAAGTGTGAATCACTTAGGCGTACCTGTCACTTGGCCAGAAACCAATTTGTTTATGAAAACAGAACACAAAATTCAAAATACAAGCCAAACTAAGCGAATAATTTGTCATGCTGAAAGGCTGATTAATTGTTTGAAGGAAACAAAAGACTAAAGCAACGAACTTGCAACGAGCACACATTGCAATCGCAATGTTCGTATGAATAAGCCCACAAGAATATTGTTCGAAATGAGCAAGCAGCTAAATTAAACATATTTTAGAACAATTAGCACATAATTAATCTTGATCAAAGTAATATGCGAGAAACGTTTAAGCAATTTAACAATAATCGTTAGGAGATTCTTTGGTACTAGGTTCATATGGGAATGAGTAAAGATCCCCAACAAAGGTTAGATGTGTCTACAGAACTTAAGTGAGCATTTTGCTCATCAGAAACATTCATAAGAACTATCTAGTTTGTAATAGATTTAACTGCAGATTCTCTTCAAACATATATAACACACTGATTGTATCGTTAGTATATGATATCTGAAATTTAAGACCATAGATATTTTACAAAATGATTGATTAAAAGAGTTGCAAAAGTACCCTTATATATTTCTAATCATCAAGACGAATGTACTATGAGTATGTACATTTAGAATGTGAATTAATGATTTACAAAGATGCCTGTGCAAAGTCAATAACTTGAAATGGCAGTTCCTTAGCCTTTGTCTGACATTTTTTTGTGTGCATTTCTCAGAATGTTTTGACGATTTGTTCTGGTTCCTTGCAATTTGGGTTAATCAGCGATAAAGCGCTCATCGACGCCTTTAAAAACATTGTGCGAAAATTACTTATTAGCAATAAATATATTTAAATATACCATATTTTGCTGTTTGTTATACACGTATGAGTTAAATGAGTGAGAAAGCAAAATAAACTTATTATTAATTGGCTTTCTGTCTTTAGCTGCTAATTGCACCTCATTAATTTGCATGTGAAATTAATTGTGAACGTTTATGCATTGTTATTGGCATTTGTAATTGCTGTCGTTGTTGTTGTTGTTGTTGTTGTTGCTGTTTGTTGAAATTATTACTTCCTAGGCAATCGGTTTTGACAACGTATGAAACACATCGCCTGTCAGGCATCGTCAACATCGTCGACATCAGCGTCGCCATCTCAATAACATAAAATAACATAACATTATGTGGGATCCCGCGCAAATCCACAATTCACTCGTTTTGGAGTTCAAGTTTTTGCAATTGACCCACAAATTCATTATGCATGCAATGTTGCCAATTGAATTTGTCTATCGCCTTTTACATTTGACGTATACGTAATTTTGTATTGTCTGACACCCTAACTGTCCAGTTGTCCAGCTGTCCAACTGTCGGACCGCCTGACTGCTGACTTTTTATTTCCGTCAACATTTCAGTTATTAGATACAATTACAATTAATTTTCGTTTCAATTTCAATGGCTAAGCACCGCGATTGGCCCAGCTAAATGGATATTATGTTGAAAGGTCTTCGATTTCAATGGGATATTGTCCGACTGTGTCTTGAGGTTGATGGGTTTTTAATGCCTACGCAAATGTCATGAACGAACATTTGCAGGGTCGCTCTCAGGTTATGGGTTATGGGCTAGACCAACAATTATATAACCTCAATGGCTTACTCCACAAATTTATTTTTCATTTACAAAGTTCTCTCAATATAAGACAAAGACCTGATTCGGTGACCCAGAATTGGAAAGCATATGAGGCACGTGGAGAGAAAACAAATGTAGAAGTCCACAAAAAAGAAAACAACAACAAATTGTGAGTCAAGTTTGTAAATTAGTTTATTGCACCTCCGTTGGGTTTCAATTACAAATATTCGATTAATTGAAATGCATTTACGCATTACATATATACAGGTAAGTTATTAAGTAATTAATTATTATTATTAATTGTCGCATTTCTAACGAAACTCCGTGATTGTGAAGAATACCTTCAGCAGGACTTGTTCCACGCGATTATAACTGAATGTGGAATATATCGCATATTCCCCACTAGGCAGAGGCAGTAAGTCCAGCGCCTTGACGGGAAATCGAAAGTGTTCCACGCATAACTCCGTCTGGAAAGATTGAAGAACTGATTAATATCGTGATTGATATATTAAAAGATGATGAATTTGATTGAACTATTGATTAAGTGAATGAATGTGTGATTGATGATTACTTTACAAATTGTTTGATCAACTCAGCGGCAAGGGACAAGGGATAGATGGACTGATTAATAAAGGCTAATACAGGCTATTTTAATGATTGATATATTAAAAGGTGAAGCGATTTGATTGAACTATTGATTAAGTGAATGAATGTATGATTGATTAAATAAGATATATACGGTTTGACTGATTTATATACAAATTTAACTACTTGAGGGAATGATTAAGGGATGGATTCAGTGAGTAATTGATTAACTGCTTGATTGATTGACTAATTGATTGCACGATTGTTTGATCAACTCACAGGCAAGGGACACTTGTGGACATTCGTGTAATTGGCGAAACTATTGAATATGATATTGACAAAGGGATGATTGCGTCTATCAAGATATTCACATAGATCCGAATGGCTGACGTCATAGAGGAAGGGCTTGTAGCCACTAGCGCGTTTCAGGAGTTGTATTCGCATCTGAAAGGAAACATTGACAAGGACATCAACTTATTTCGAATATAGTAGGCCCCAGCAATGTGTGACTCAATTATTATTATAGCCTTAATGTATAAAACTTAGCTCCCAATTTACAATTTATATACAAAAATTATAAAAGTATAAGAAACCCAAAAATTGGCATCGAAATTGTTAAGCATGTGTTTCTTCAGCGTCGTTACGCGATTTTTGATCGTTGTGTTTGGGATTTTAAGGCCAGCACGTTGCACGCACCGGGCGCTGGACGAGATGGAGTTGACGGCTTGGGCTAAATATTGGATAGTCTATGCATCGCTGGTGTCCTTAGAGATTGTGGGTGATACGTTCTTTGCCTGGATTCCGCTATATGCCGAGACAAAGCTACTGATTGTGCTTTGGTTAATTGTATCAGCGCCCCAGGCCAGCGTCTGGGTCTTTGATACGATTCTCAATCCGCTAATGAATCAGCATATGTCGAAGGTCGATCACTTTATGCTTCACAGCAAACGTCATTTAGTGACTGATACATTGAGCTTAACATCCGAATTCTGCAAACAGAGTATGAATGCCGTGATGCCCGTGGTGTCCAAGATTTGGAAGAAATCTGACAGCGTTCATATGGACGATTCCAATGCAGAGCTAAGCACAAACATGCAAACGAATGAGGAAACAAGTCTAATGTCCCAGGATATGCCAGCTGCTGTGGAAACCTTACCTAATTCCTACTCTAATCATTATTACGATACCAATGCGGATGAAGAAACCTATGAAGTAACATTTCCATCTTCTTCGCAGTCACAAACTAATGTATCGCAACGAAAGAAGAATCCCTCACTATCAGAGCTGGCCAAGAAGGTACCGACTACTCTATATCCACCTATTTCAAAGCGGCCCAAGCGTAAGCCATACGTATACGACATGCACTTCGATGAAGTAACCCTCAAGAGCGATCCCCTGTTGGACGTCGAGCAATCGCTCCAAGGCCAGAACATCTCCGTTGAGCACTCGCATCGTCCATTTCCCTCTCGAAAGGAACAACAACGTTATCAATAGCCTCTATACTCGACTATGATATCAATAAATTCACTGTAAGACGATTCTACGCTCTTCTGTTTTAAGTGAATTGACTTAAACAGATTTCACTGTAAAATAAATAAATAAATTGGTTTCAAAATAGAACGAGAGGAGTTAGAGAAACTCATAGTTAGCTCTGCCTGAATTGATATACTGATTGGAAAGTCAAACTTTTCTACGTTTAAGTTATCGTAATCTAAAATTAACTCAAATCTTGTGATTTACGCAATAATCGTAACCTTTACGCTTTGATAAATTTACATTTAAAATGTAAAGTTCTATCTGAGTTGTGATCAGTAAAACATATAAGTATAATTATAAAACAAACTGTAATTGCAATTATAAAACTGAATAACTGAACTGAACTATAGAGTTTTCAAACTGATAAACTAGAAATTGTTTGAGATAGTTTTACCTCATTATAATCATTATAGACATAAATATTATATGGATCGTAAACGCTTAGCTGCGTGAAATTGACGTGAAATTAAAGCGAAATCAATGTGCGGAACTGCCTGGTATAAAAATTGGATCATTTAAGATCTATGACGTCAATAGGAAATCCCTTTTGAATACCTCATGACCTCATAACCCCTATGGTGCTACAATGAGAACTCACCGCAATTGGTTTCTTCAGGATCTGTAAGATCTTTATTCGTAAACTCATTTCGGCAACATCACGCTTAACCGCGTACAGTCGGCAGGCAGTAAAAGTGGTAATGTTAGGGTCCTGACTAACACACTGGACATTTGTAAACTTCGCCAATCCGTTGATCTAAACAAAGGGTCACATTAGCGTCACATATGTCCGGGCAATTGGATATCCAACACTTGCCTGCACAATTTGCCCAAGCATGACCATTTGTACTATGAACCTGACCGACGCCATTAAATAAGAGATTAATCTTTTATACTATATATAAAGATTCCCAAGCGAATATTTTCCGTGCGTGTCGAGTACAAAGCAAAACGCAAACAGGTTGATAACTAACGTTGGCGAATATTTCTTTTTGAAAATATTCTGGCCACAATAAATTGAACAACAATTTTTTATATTATTATAATTACTCAGCAATTATATTGAAATCTGAAAAACATTAAATCGGCGATTGTGTTTAATGAAATAGACTAATTGTACACTAAAGCGACCTATTTTGTTGGCCGCTTTGTAACACTTATCTTAGAATTAGTTGTATTTTTGTGTGTGTGTGTATGTGTATAGGTGTGAGTGGCTGTGGCCCTATGGAAATGTTAATATCTAATCGCTGGCCTCATCATCCTCATCATCATCATCCTCAGCGTTACTTTCGTTGGTCTCCTCATCGGATGCATCAGCTTCAGCTTCGCTTTCACTTTCCTTTGCCTTCTTTTTGGTCGATCCTTCCACTGATTTGCTTTTCTTCTTCGCTGGCTCGCTGGTGGAATTATTGGCTTCCTCGGAGCTTGTGGAATCATCGTCGGATATATATTCCTTGCTCTTGAAACTGCCACCCGATGTATTTGCCTTCTTCGTTGGTGACGGCTCCGATTTACGTTTCTTTACCGATTTGTTATTGTTGCTCTGCTCATCGTCGCTGACGTCGCCAGCGTCGGCGCCTGGTTTATAGTTACGCATTTCATCGTGATAACGTTGCTTATCCTTGGCAGCTATTTCTTCCCACTTTGATTTGTCCTTCAGCTCTCTCCACATCTCGCCGCCCTTCTTCGCTATTTCGGTGACCTTAATGCCCGGATTATCGCGCTTGATCTGTTCCCGCGTATCATTCAGCCATAACATGAATGCTGTCGTAGCACGTTTCGGTTTGTTGCTGTCTTTCTTCTTTGTGGTCTTTTTCTAATGGACGAATACATCGATTAGTTACAAATTCCAAATGAATCTTAGGATTTACTTACCGTCCGCTCTCTCTCCTTGTGCTTCTCTTTTTTCTCCTTCTTTTCCCGCTTTTTCTCCTTGTGCTTCTTCTTGGCCGATCCAGAATCGTCACCTCCACCGCCACCGCCACTAGCATCGCTGTCATCATCCGAGTCGCTCTGCACATTGCTGTCGTACTCCTCTGCGACATCCGATTCGTTCTCGTTGGGCTTGAAGTCCTCATCGGTAGATTCCTCATCTGAATCATCACCGTCGTCGTCATCCTCTTCCTTCTCGCGTGCCTCAGCTTTCAGTCGCGCCAGATAAGCATCCGGCTCGTTCTCATTGTCAGAGTCACCGAAATCGACATCCTTGTAGCCGCTCTTATCCTTGCCCATGTTGCTTACATGGAGCTTCTTTTGTGTGATGAAGTCAAACAACTTGGCGTACTCTTCCTTCTCAATGGAGGAGAATATGTGAACGGTGCCATTCTTCAAAGTCACTTCAAAGTCAAAGGAACGTGTTGAGCCGCCACTGCGCGCAAAGTTCACTGAGCTAATCTCCTCAAATCGAATGTGGAGCGGTGGCTTATGAATGTAGATGAAACCACGCTCTAGTGGATACAGATATCCCGCGGCAGCTTTGAATGAGCAGCCAACGGCAGCTGTTCCGGAGTGTCCAATGAAATTTCCTGGTCCAGTAATCTTGCGTCCAATCAGCACTTTCATTACCTTTCCCATTACCTCGTAGACAGGACCCGACAGTTCCTTCTCCAGTTTACCCTCGTACTTATCGCGCAATTCCGCCTCGGTGAATGGCAGCTCAATAGTGGTCTCTTCATCGGGCGCAAACAACAACACTAGGTAATGATAGCGGGTCTGGCCCTGCTTAATGGGCGGATCCAGTGAAAGCACGAAGAACATTTGCCGGCTGTCCTTGTGAGGCAGCATGAACAATCGCAATACTGAGTCCATGGGAATTTTGTAGTCGAACGTCTTACCGTGCAACTGGAAGAAGGTCGAGAAGATTTTGATGTCATAGCGACCGCGCGGCGTCAGTATGTGAATCTCGCGGAATATAGCAATAGACTCGCCGGAGGCCGATATGACTGACGCTTTGTTCATGACATTTTGATGGAACTTATCGACTGGATCCTCTTCAGCCGATTCCACAGCCGGTATATGAAAACGCATTTCCAATAAACCAACAGGTGCGTCATCGTTTTGATGAAACTCCAGGGTGACCTCGTTCTTTCCAGTGACGCATTGTGATACATGAGACAACGGTACCTCAAATATGGTCTTTGTATCCTTGTCGAAGCTCAGCACAGATCCCATAAAACGAGCAGTGCCCCAATTCCAACCCTTAACACACATCTCCTTCTCCACCATATCCTGTGAGTACGCATCCTTGATGTACTTGCCCAGTTTCTCATGTTCGCTGTCGCGAAATCCACTAAATCGATGCAGCGCTCCGCTTTTGGTGAAGATACGGAGACCCCATGTTCCCACGAACTTCTGAGCATTTATCAGATCAATATCATCAGCGGCAATCTGCTCTACCTTGCCCGTTTTGTTGTTCTTGAAGATGATGTTCTGCTCGGTCAGCTTCAGGCGTCCTGATGACTACATGGTTGACATGTGGTGTTGAAGAGGGCAGAGAAAGGGAACTATAATGTCAGACAAAAGCAGCTGACAATTTGCAAATTGCGACTCAAAGACTTACCAAAACACCGCGAACTTCGGCGTTTATGTCATTGTACTCCAAAGCATCAACCATATTTAATGTGCACAGCACCAATAACTAAATAAATCAACTTATAATAATTACACCAGTATGAGCAATTCTCCACGATTTGCAATGTTTTATGCACGAGAAAAATGCCGACAGTCCGACACTGCGCGCCCAATTTTAGGTTAGACGCTAGAGATGAGAATTATTGTACGTTCGTCTTGTTTATGGCAAGTATTTTATAGTACTAATTCACAGCTGTGCAAAATTCGTAAACGGGGTAGCAGTAAAATTTATCTTTGACAACTACAGACAAGTGCAAAAGATAGTCTTATTCATATTTAGAGTTTATTTTTTCACTATTTGATCTATTCACAGTTCGTTGATAGTGTAATTTCTCGTTTGCTATAAACTGCTACTGATATTTGAAGAGGTAAACAACTAATAATCGCATACATAGTGATATATCGATACATCGATATGACGATAAGTTAAACTATCATCTGGAGAGAAAAACATAAGATTTACATTTAAAACCACAAGAAATAAACAGAAATCGTGCAATGCAGCGCGGAAAGATTTCATTCGGCAAAATCCAGCTGAACGTTAATAAAACACCGGTTGAGACTAATGAAGCTGAGCAAGATGCCGGCGGATTCAAGAAAATTGACAAGCAACAAATGATACGACAAATTGAAGATGTAGCCGAAGATCTGGAAAGTCAACATCTTAAGGAAGTAATGGGCATTAGTGGCTTTGGCCGCAAAGCTGCCAAAGTGTTTGACATTAATGAGCAGATTGCCAAGGCCCGCACAGTTGCACCACCCGTTCAGGAGAAACAGACAGACGATGATAATGAAGATATAATTGGACCATTACCGCCTGCATTAGCCTCGGAGGACCAGGAGCAGCCTGATACTTCAGCTGAGAAGCAAACGAAAGGTCAGAATCCCCAAAATGGTGAGGAGGACCAAGAAGACGATAGTGAAGAGGATTCTGATGATGAGGCAAGCTTGCCGCGCCGCATACCATACACACATGAGGTGCAAATGCAGCACGGATCACGTGCTGTGTTAGCCTTAGCTGGGGATCCATCTGGTGCCCGAATCGTGTCCGGATCCATAGATTACGATATGTGCTTTTGGGACTTTGCCGGCATGGACTCTTCCATGCGTAGCTTCCGCCAGCTGCAACCATGTGAAAATCATCCCATTCGATCTCTTGAGTACTCCGTCACCGGCGACATGATCTTGGTTATTTCGGGCAATGCGCAGGCCAAGGTGCTGGATCGTGATGGCTTCGAGAAGCTGGAATGTTGTAAGGGAGATCAGTATATAAGCGATATGACACGCACTAAAGGGCACGTGGCACAACTTACCTCTGGCTGCTGGCATCCGTTCAACAGGGAACAATTCCTAACCGCGGCTCTGGATGGCACACTCCGCTTATGGCAGGGACTGCGAGCCAAAGAGCACCTTCAGGTGATCAAAACACGAGCAGTAGGCGGACTTAGAACCAATGCATCCGCCTGCAATTACAATCGGGATGCGACGCTGATAGCTGCCGGCTGTGTGGACGGTTCTATTCAGACATGGGATACCCGTAAGATGTTTGTCAATACGACGCATTGTGTGCGAGCGGCGCATCAAAAGGGTTCAGAGATTACCTCAATTGTGTTCTCGTACATGGGACAGCAACTGGCCACACGTAGCAATGACGAGACCATGAAGCTGTGGGACCTGCGCAACTTTAAGCAACCGATGCACACATGGTCGAATCTATACTCGCGCTATGATACCACCGATTGCTGCTTTAGTCCGGACGATCGCATGCTGGTAACCGGCGAGTCGCTACCCAAGGATCAGACTGAAGCGCATCTGTATTTCTACAGCACCCAAAGCTTCGAGCAGGTGCAGCGAATACCCGTGGCGGGTTCGCATGTGATCAAAACGTTGTGGCATCCCAAACTGAATCAGCTCTTTGTCAGCTGTGGCAATGGCATCATTAAGTGCTACTACGATGAACAGCGAAGCATTCGAGGCGCCAAACTGTGCGTGGTTAAGACTCATCGCAAGCGACAGCAAATGGAAATGGTGGGCGTGTCACAGATAATAACGCCACATGCCCTGCCACTGTTCCGACAGGAGAAAACACGCTCCTCCCGCAAAAAGATGGAAAAAGCTCGAATGGATCCGGTTAAATCTAAGCGTCCAGATTTGCCCATTACCAGCGGACAAGGCGGACGTGTGGCTAGCTCTGGCGGCACTCTATCCTCCTATGTCATACGTAATCTGGGATTGAGCAAGCGTGTCGACGATGATCAAGATCCGCGCGAGGCCATTCTTAAATACGCCAAAGATGCTGCCGAGAATCCATACTGGATTGCACCCGCCTACAAACAAACTCAGCCCAAAGCCATATTCTCCGAAAAGCTGCCCGCAGATGAAACCCCACCTTCGGCCAAAAAATCCAAAACAGAAACCGACACCACATAGCTTAGAAATAATCAAATATGTTTTTTCGGGTATTTACCTAGTTTACAAATAAATACAATTTCCAGGATATTTATCATTTTTGGTTGTTTGTTAAAGTTTGTCAGCTATATAACTATAATTAAATCATATAACTACATATAATATATTCTTGATTAGTATCGACATAAAGTATATGTAGTTGGTTATTAAGAATAAAGAATAATTCTGTAAAACAATGTATTTACACAAATATACATATATTCTAAGCCAATAATCGAATAAAGCCAAAACATAAGCTACATATCACTTAAATTTCAAGCCGAATTTCATTTCTTGAGCTGCTTGCTTGCTAGTGGAGTGCTATATTTATATTTTACGCTGTGGATCACACCGCTTAGTGTGGATGCTAAGTTCGCCAAGCTTCCCATAGAGCGCACGCTGCACGCAATCTCTGTAGCTGCTCACACATGCATGCATGCTCTATGCCGTTAGCTTGAATACACAGTGCTGTAAGACAGAACTGCAACGTTCTCCATTTGAGGCGCTCAGAGCTGCTCACACAAACACCCGCACATACATGGATGCTAACTTCAGAGCCTGCCCATCTGTTCACACACACACACTTACCTAGAAATATCAGACTTGCTCACACTCATAGCGAAGGCTCGTGGAAGGCAATATAATAAACATTAGAATAACAAGCGGATCAGTCGAGGCGCATGCGACAGTTTAGAACCCTGCATCAGTATTTACAACTGAAAGAGGCTAAGGCTACAGTCGACCGCAGTCGACAGTGGGAGACTCTGTACTTTTCGTGAGGACCGTGGCGTGGGCGTGGCAAAAATTAAAAAAAGAAAATTTTATGCAGACGGTGTAGTTTCGAGCCCCAGACCTCTTGCTTGCAAATCCCACATCTTCTTAGTTGAGCTACTGACTTATGAGGGTTAACGGCAGCAATCTCAATACTTATGCAGCACGTATTTTAGCATTTGACATAAATTCGATTTTCGAACTAAATTTTGTTATTTCTATTTCTTAAAGATTTTGCTACTTTCTGACAAATTATGCAGAATTTATAATATATATTTAAATAAAATAACAATAATAAATTAATAATTGAAAAATAAAACTCAAATTTAAATTGTCAGCAGCGAGATTTGAGCCCGCGTACTCGTTGCGAGTCTTGCTGTTGTTGTTGCTCTAATGCTGTTCAGACCTCATGAACTTGATGGTCATTCATTCCTTAAAATCTCCTTTGCTTATGGTCCGATCGTGATGAAATTTTCGGAAAACGTCATACACACATGCACACATGCACAATCTATGTGTACCAAATCTGCCAAGTGTGCAAAGTCTGTAGCTCTTATAATAAGAGGAAGGGGGCGTGGCAAAAATCTAAAACAAACTTGATCTGCCTGCACACTATAAGAGTATTGTCACCAAATTTGGTAACTCTAGCTCCTATAGTCTCTGAGATCTAGGTGTTCATACGGAAGGACAGACGGACATGGCTATATCGTCGCGGCTGTTGATGCTGATCAAGAATATATATATTTTATAGGGTCGGGGATGACTCCTTCTGCCTGTTACGCACAAATCGCTTTCGTCAAACTTAAAAGACTATGTACTTTTTTAAAGTACAGAGTCTAAAACTAGTTTTTGATGAAAAGCTTAGTGCTACGTCATTTCATATAACTTTGCACGTTCGCTGTCTCGCTCGCACACATGTGCTGCTTGACGCAACCGCAACGATTGTATGGAAAAAAAAATATATTATTTTTTCATGGACCTCACTTGCTCTAGAATAATCAATTCTTGAAAGGCAAAATCTAATATTACAAATATCATATTAAATGATTATTTTTTACAAATCTCTGCATACATTACGTTTAGACTTGCAATATAATTGTCAGCAAGCAGTATGACATTTGAAGTAACACAACTCAGCTTAACGGCGAGAATGTGCTCATTTGCAAAAGTTAGCTGCTATAAGCATGCAATGAATTCTAATTGTTGGCAAAGCAGTGCGATTCGTTGCAAAATGTGCTAGTCTTTTCCATCTATTTTCTTTTCCGAATGTCTTCCTTATTCCTGGACCGATCCTTATGAAACTTTCACATATGTTTCAGAACAGTATTTTTAGAAATATGTACGTTCAGAAATACATGCTGTTAACAGGGTATACAGAGATTTATCGATTTGCGGGGGAAGGCGGGGAGGTATCCAAAATTTGAAACAAACTTGATCTGCGGACGGGGTAGAGGAACCTTCATGCCAAATTTGGAGTCTGTCTGTATGAACGCGTCGATCTCAGCAACTATAAGAGCTAGAAATTTGGAGTCTCTAGCTCTTATAGTTGCTGAGATCGACGCGTTCATACAGACGGACAGACAGACAGACAGACAGACATTTTTTCACAAAGTTAATATATCCCTGTACAGGGTATAAAAACCGCTGATGCAGCTCTTTACAGTGCTTTTTTTTCTGGCTCTTTCACACTTAGAAATAGATATAAGCAATTGTGAGAGCGAAGTGCGAGCATACATTATTAAATATTATTATTATGGCACAGAGTATTATACTGTCTCGTGTGCTTGAGTGTCTTCATAAATTCAGAAGCTGGTATTAATTAAAATATAAAATAAAAATATATATATATATGCCCATCCCACAGTTCTGTAACAATTATCTGAATTATTGTTCGTTTGGTTCTGGAACTAATTTTCAGTATTTTCCTTAACTTCCCTCGGTTTGAACTTTATTAAACATACATACATGACATTTTGGAATGTTTGGTTGAGTTGGTTGTTTAGTTATGGGTTTTATTCTTGTGATGGTATGTGCATTGTGTATAATACTTGTATATCTATGTATGTGTATGTATATGTATGTAAATATTTATAGGTTTATAGAGCCATTGGTTAGATTGTGGCCCATTAACATAACTTTCGTGCCTTGTACTAACATAATTATTGCTAATTATGCTCACTTTTAAATTACACAAAGATTCATAAAGTGCTGTACATAAGAACTATATAGTAAATATCATAATTATAATAATATTAATTCGAAAATTCTTGAAACATACCCTTCGAGTATTATCAACAATACCTAATACAGTTTTTGCATTAACAATATTCAATATTTCAATATTTCTTGATGTTCTGTTTCTTTTGTATATAAGTATATGTATACATATGTATGTATGTATAGAGTAAGAGTTTAGCTAGAATAGTTTACATAATTATAATAATATCAAGTTGAACAAACCAAAGTACAAGTAACTCTTAGGTACAATGCTGCATATTTAACTAGACGCTTGATTATAATTATAATCGTATATTGTTGTTGTCTGTTGTTTTTGCTGGGTGCGTCAATTTCATTTGTATTTGACAAGTATTTATAATAGCATACACATAAAACTGTATAGTACGCTATCATTATATATCTATGTATATAATGTACGAATATGTTTAAAAAATTAATATATTTAATAGTTGATTGCAATGAGGCGGAATTTCATAATATCATTCGTTACAGCATTTATTTCCTCTTGAAATTTGTAATTCGTTTTCTCTTCAGAAATATCTTCAATCTGTGTAAAAACTTAAAGAAAAAAAAATTTGTTTTCCTTCTATTTTGCATAATTTAAAAGAATGTTAATTAATAATAATATTTAAATATGTTAATATATAAAATGATATTTCTTTTATGTTCAGTTTTGGTTATTAATTCATTTCCTACACTCGATTTGCTTTTCTTTCATAATATTATATTATATTTATAGGTACTTTATGTTTAATTTGTTTTGTAGTTGCATTTTGTGTGTGTGTGCTGGCTGTTGTTGTTCTTGTAGTGTGGTTGTTGTTCTTGTGGTTGGTTCTTCTATGGTCAATGGTGTGGTCTCGACAGATCTCCTCTCACATGATATGATTGCGACGCAAATGATATAAAAAATGCTTGTAAATATCATCAGATTAGCATGTTTGCTAAGCAACTATGTGAAAATTCGTTCGAATTGCTTTCTTTCATTAAAATGAACAAATTATGTTAAGCTAATTATGCTTGCACATATGTTAACTGTAACTAACGGTCATTTTGTAAACACTTTTATTTTGTAATCCTGTAAGCGCTTTGATAGCAAATGTATTGATTTATCTATGTTTATGTAATGTCCAATATAAAATATATTCATGTGAATATGTATGTACGTATGAGTATGCATCTATGTATGTAATCTATGTAATCTATGTATCTATGTATCTATGCATCTATGTGTGTATAAGCACCAAAAAACCATAATAAAGCAATGTATTTGGCAATTAATATTGCAGGCCAATGTCCAAGATATGTTTTCGGTAATACGAGTTCTCCTTATATTGTTCAATCTCTGCTGTTGTCCATGTCCAGGTGAGAATGTAACCATGCAATGTAACTATGTATGTATCTTCTCTTTTGCTATGTTATGTATCTGTATTGTATGCGAGGACTCTTTCGTAATCTCTGGGAAGCCATCGATTTACTGTGCGAACGGATTATGCGCAGCTCCACCGGGAATATCTAGATTCCCACCGGTCGTCTGATAGGTGCCATAGGGTCCCCCATTCGGATTCATCTCATTTAGACGTGAGTTGGATAGAGCACGGGGTATGGGATTGCTGGGCACGCCGTGGGGAGCCAAATGAGAAGTTTCCTCAGCCACCTTTGAAATGAATCAAAAACAAAAGAAGGAATTTAATATCAATTTAGAAACAAGCCAAGATCAAGTATCATGAGATGGGCATGTACATTATCTACCTGTGCATGACGAGCTCTGCTAGCCATCATCAGCTTCAAGCTACTTATGCAGATCTTTCACTTACCTGATGCGGATCTTCGGTGACCGGAATGTCCGAAATGAAGCCCTGTTCTTTGCGATAGAAGTTGATGAAGATGAAGATGCCGAGGACGAAGAGGCAAGCGATACCATACCAACGGAAGGTAGCAGTAGTACCGTAGTAGGTGACGAACATGCCACCAATGATTGCACCGCAGCCGCGACCCAAACCATGATGGATGCCTTGGAGCACACCCTGCGCCGAGGCGCGCAAGTGCTTGGGCGTATTGTGAGCAATGTAGGAGCACGAGGCGGCCCAGACGGCGGCGTGTGTGATGCCCTGCATCAATTCAAATGGTAATACCATCCACGGATTGGTCAGATACGAGATGTACAGAAAGCGTAGCACATTGCCAATCAATCCCAGACAAAGCACCTTCACATGACCGATCTGGGTGATCAGGCGAAAACTGAAGAAATAGGCAAAGATTTCGGACACATGATTGATCACGGAGGCGACACCGAACAATGTGGGCGTGCCGCCATAGTCTTGCAAATGCCAAAACAGAAAGGTAAAGATCAGGCCAATGCCAAAGCCCATAAACCAGGCGACAAACAGAAACGATGCGGTCTTCAGATCCTTGAAATGCGTCAACACCGTCATCCACTCGGGCAACTCCTTGGCCGTCTGGGCAAACACCTTGGACTCGGCGCCAATGTGCGGCTGCGCCTGCGTCTTGTTCCCGCCACCAATGAAGCTACTCACGCCCCCAGCGCAGGCACCCGAAGCGGCACTGCCACTACCCACTGCCAGTGATGGTAAGTTGAGCTGGGCGGCCAATTGATTCATCGACTCGTCTTCGGCCTTCTTGTTGGGATCGACAAATTGAGCCGCTGCCTGTTGGCTCTCATCGATGGGCTCGTATTTGAAGGTGATCTTTGAGGCCGATATGATGGCACAGGTCATCAGCACCGAGAAGATGGAGAAGCAAATGTTATAGTTCTTCTCCTTGTGTCCCGCCCCACATGGATGATTCGAGAACGATGTTGAGTGATCCAAGGCAATGCCAACCAAAAACATTGAAATGCCCCAGCCAAGTGAACCAAACATACGCTGATGTCCATACTTATCCGCATCCTCGCCAAGCAGCGTAATGACCGCCGAGTCAGCCAATGTGATGGCCGGAGCACTAAAGAACTCGCCAATCAGGATGACCAAGAGCAGCAGAAAGAATGCTTTCTGGATGTCCTACAAAGATTAAGATCAATCAATGAAGCAATGCATCTCCATCTGCGTCCATTGCGATGTACACTTACTGGTGTGCGATAGACCATTGAGCTGAATATGGGCGTCACATAATCCCTATGATGCTTGTCATCATAGTTGCTCACAAAGTTAATGTGAACTGGTGAAATGCCCGCATCGATGCGTGGTAGGAGAATAGATCTTTTGCGTCTAATGTGGCCCTCCGCATCGGATTCATATTGCTCCACCGGCTGATCGGCCAGCATATCATCATTGAGATCGTCATAGAGCTGCTCTTGATCTTGATCCTGAACCAGCATCGGCTCGTACATGGCAGATGTGTCGCGCTTGGTGCGTGTGTAGGTGAGAACAAAGTCGGTGGCATTGCGCCGTTCGATGCAATTGATGGCCTCCGGACGGATGAAGCTCAGTGGAATGGTGAAAAGCACCCAGCAGGCGAGTGAGGCCAACAGCAGTTTCTTGCCCTGGCGACATCGATCCGCATAGGAGCCCCAAAACGGAGCCGACAGGAACTCAACAAATGGACGCATACCGACGAGAATGCCGCATTGCCCGGGATTCATGCCCATCTGCTTGAAGTAGACACCCATCAGCGGGAACAGTGAACCGAAGGCGGCATAGAAAAAGAAATAGAAGCTCTTCACTGGGATCAGCTCAGTCTCCGTTGCGCCAAAGAACATTTGCAAGACCTCCGAATGACCGCGTACTTTGTGCGTTGAATCCTTGGCCTCCGGATATCTAACCGGACATAACAAATTGCATAAATGCATCAACGTCTTCAACGTTAGTTCAGTTACTTACAAATTGGGATCCACCTCACCGCTGGCCTCTACATCGACACGTGGTCTCGCACCAGGTGGCCCATAGCCAGCGGCCTGTTGCTGCCCATAGCCGACTCCTCCTCCCTGATCATAGACCGCAGTTGGTTGCTCCTCATAGCCATAGCCCATGCTCGGCTGTTGGGGCTGTCCATAGCCGGTACTCGTTGCGGGTGCTCCAAATGGATTGGCCGCTCCACCACTTGCAGTATTATAGGGATTCATCTAATTGTCTGCTTCCTGTCCGGGTTATCTCAGTTATATTACACGCCTAAAGGACTTCCGCGCTGCTATTGTCTGCTCTTCTGCTGACACTTTCACTTTCTCTTCCTCAGACTATTTTATTTCAACTGTTTTTTTATCCTTTGCTGCTCCTTCTCTTTCTATCTCACTCTCGCTCTCTTGCTCTCTTGCTCTATGCTGACTACAGCATCCACGTCAACATGCTTATTATCCTTTAGCAGCTGTTTAGGTAGACAATAGACCAATTAGTTCTTAGCTCATTGTGATTGCTCAGTGAATGTGTAATTGTGTGTGTGTGTGTGTGTGAGGGGTTTTAGTGTGTGGGGAGGCTGGAAGAAGGTATAAGGTGACAGGAAGTAAACCCTCCTACTAAAAGTCGGACAGCTCGCAATTGCCTGCAATTAATAAAGTCTTTTGTCGTGAACGTCAGAGTCAACTGAATTGTAAGTATAATAGAAATGCGAATATATATATATTTATATTTTATGTGTATATATAAATCAAGCCTACACCTGTTGCATACGTATATCTATAAACGAACTTTATCTTAAAAGAAGAGTTTCTATGAATTTCCATATGTGCAACTAAATTCTTCTGGACTTAAGTAATCTTTGCTCAACAAATTTTGTCTTGAGTAGACTCTTTATATGCCTTAACAACTGAGGAAGCCCAGCTCTAAGGAAGCTCAGATGTACATATCATTTATTAATGTAGTTAAAATTAAAAACAGTTTTAACAAAAACTTCTGCTCATCTTAGGGATGTAATCAAGCTTCCAGCTATACAGCATTTCATCAGAAACCTCGCTGCAACTTTCGCATTTCACAATAAACAACCCAACAAATGACACAATCGAAAAGTACTCAAAATGGGGTGAATAAAGCCGGGGAGGGTTGCTGGTTGGGGGTTGGTGGTTGGGGGCTGTGCATTGGCTTGAGTGAGTATTGCATTAGCTTTGAGCTTGCGAGCTCGCGAGTGACTTTCACATAGCTTTTTTTTATCACACATACGCACTGTTGGCACGTTCTAAATGTAGGTAAGTGGGTTTGTCTATAACTGTATGTATGTGCATATATGTGTGTGTATACATACATCGACTTGTTGTTGTTTTTGTAACAATGAAAAAGGCTGCAAGGCTTTATTACACACAGAAGACAGCAAAGACAACTTTCTGCGCATTTAACATAAAAATCTGTTAATAAACTAAATAATTTATTTACAAAATATGTAGCTAATTATATATAGGAAAATCCGAAAAAATTATTTTACAAACTCATAATTCTACAACAAACACTTTATATAGATAACCCAGTTGGCCGAACACATCTATGTCTGTCAGTCTCTATATGGACAACTTTTGCACACTTTGAAGGCCAACATCAACACACACTCACACACACACATATATATATAGAAAGGCAACATTTTACAATGAGAAAATGTTACATTTTCTTCATGTGGACGTAAGTATAGATTTTATTTATGTATATTCACATTTTACACACCAAAATATTGTTTGCACATTTATTGGGAATTTTTCACGGTAATCGTAGTAAGAGAAGCTCACAGAATGTGTTACGTGCGTAATCGATAAGCAAAGTTTGTTCTACAGACAACTCGTGTCTTGCCTCTATACGCGCAATTCACACACAGTTTTCAAAGAGCCAACTGAAAGAAGGAAAAAAAATTCACTCAAGTGCGAGGAAAAGCGAAGGAAATCGGAAAAGCTCGCTCAAGCGCGTTTCGTATGTTAAACTTAATGAGATTTGAAGCCGCCGCTGACAAACGATACAAATACAGCACCGGCTAAGAGAGAATTAGATTGAACAGAAGAGCGGAAGAAAGAGAGGGAGGCAAAGGAAAAGCTATACAGTGAAAGAGATAACAAACGAAAAATCCTAAAAAAAAAACTGAGAGGCTTGGCGCCTTAAATCTGTTGCATGTACGTTCATATTTAAATTGACAACTAAGCCCACTAAAGACTTACTAAATGACCTAAGTTAAAGATAGGATAATTCCTATACTAAGTAATATATTTCTTGCAGGGAAGTAATAGATTCGTCTTCTCTAAAGTTCGTGGAGACTCAGCATCATTACCAACAACTGATATTTAACCCATTCCTGCAAGAAAACAAACGGATGGGGTATTTTTTTAATTTCTTAGAACAATGTTTGCCCATTAAGATTCATTTGTGAATCACAAAAGTTATCGCAATTATAATTTAGAGCTGAATGCTGCACGAGGGAGAGAGGGAAAGACAGAGAGAGAGAGAGGTAGAGTGAGCAATAGTTGATAAGCGCCTAAGTATAGTAGGTGGCAATGAAATACATCAAGCGAACCTAAAACACACGTTTTGTTTAATGTTTATACCCTGTAGCCAATAAAAATGGTCGAAAAGGGTATAATAGCTGTGTTTAAATTTATGTAACAGGCAGAAGAAGGCATCTCTGACCCTATAAAGTATATATATTATTGATCAGTATCAATAGTCGAGTCGATTGAGCCTTGTCAAATTTGGCATGACGGCATTTTATATTTTCTTTACTATTTCTAATAAATCACAAAAATCATTTTGTATCAATGCTGAAACAATTAAAAAAGATAATTAGAAGATAAAGAAAATAAATTTATACATTGAATCGATTGCGCTTTGCTCTTTTGACCAGCACATGTGTGCGAGCGAGACAGCGTACGACGGCGAAATATGCATAAGCAAATGAAGTGACATAATACTCAGCTTCAGATCGAGTATATGTACATATGCAAATGCTTGGTGCTATGAGCATGCAGAGAATTCATATGCTAGGACAGTGTTTCCAAAGAGTATTCTTCTATTATAATCAAAATACTGCATTTAGGCGACTGTAAAGGGCATTAAACAGTCGCGCGCGTTCGACTGATCCGCTTGTTTTTTGCTTCGCTTGAAAAACCTGAAATTCCCCTCTCTTCGTTCGGAAGCATTTAACTTTTAGCTTGATCTGATGACAACAGATAGATTTACATATGTTTGTGGTTTATTGAGGGTTAAACCTGATAGGCATGTATTTATTTATTTAATGTAATATTATATACATAATTATTTAATATATATAATTAATATATATAATATTTGCCTTGAAAGAAAAGGTAATTAGTTGTTATCAATTGTGTCATCATAATTTGCATTGCGTTTAACTTTCAACTAAACTGTATAGGAAATAAGCTTTCAGTTGTGTCAACTTTTGCGCTTCCTCGCTCTTACTCTCTCACTCTCTCTCTCTCTCTCTCTCTCTTTGTCTGCTCCTGCGCATGAAATTGAATTAAGGTTTGACACGAATGCGACTCAAATTGAGCGAACTTTTCAACGGTTCTTACTTTGAGTTGCTTTTATGCTCTCTTTCAATCAGTTTTGGCTTTCAACTCGCATTCAAATTGCTTTTTGAGTAACTTCAATTTGAATACCCTATTAAAATATAGTTTCATATTGTAAATTGAAAGAAGTTTGTCTTTTATGCTATTGTTTATTAAAATCAGAATGTATCCATAGAATATATATATATATATATATGGAAAGAAATAGAACTGCAAAGTACTGCAAGGGTATTTCACATTCGTCGATTGAATCAAAGACATTTCTTGTTTATTGATAAAACTTTGCATTTTAAGGAAAGTGCAATCGATCTGTTAATAAAACTCGTAGGACTTTCCGCGTCCCTTTAAGCTTTGTTGCCCATTGGGCGCAACAAGTGACAAGCAGTAAAATTGATTGTCATAAAATTACAAAGATTAAAATCCCCTTTAAGACGCTGCTGATAAGACAGACAACGAGCAGAGATGTCAGCTCGGGTGATTCACAATCACATCCGAAACAAAAAGCCAACCAAATCTAAGTGCTTCCCCTGTGTTATTGGTCTATGTATATAAGGGGCAGCTGTGGCAACAATCAATCATCAGTTCAGAACATACAGTCCTCCAGACAACATCAGCAAATATGCAAAGCAGCAGCATTCTAATCCTGGCCGTTGTTGCCATCAGTGCATGTGTGGAAGCGATGCCACAGCGCTTCCAAACATTGCCCTATTATCCGCCACCAACGCAGCCACCTCGTCCGATTCGTGTGCGGCGTCAGGTGCTGGGTGGCTCTTTGGCATCGAATCCTGCAGGTGGTGCTGACGCTAAGTTGGCCCTCAGCAAAGGAATTGGAACTCCCGATCACAATGTCATTGGACAGGTCTTTGCCGCCGGCAACACACAAAAGGGACCTGTTACCACTGGTGGCTCCGTGGCCTACAACAAGTAAGTGAATCGAGGATATGTCTTGTTAGCAGATAAGCTAACTTATGGATTATTCTATTATTTAGTCATGGACATGGATTTGATCTGACCAAGACACACACACCTGGCGTGCAGGACAGTTTCCAACAGTCGGCCCATGCAAATCTCTTCAACGATGGTAGACATAACCTGGACGCCAAAGTGTTTGCCTCACAGAACAAACTGGCCAATGGTTTTGAGTTCCAGCGCAACGGTGCTGGGCTGGATTACTCCCATATCAATGGTCACGGCGCCAGTCTGACGCACTCCAACATTCCCGGCTTTGGCAAGCAATTGGGTCTGGATGCACGTGCCAATGTGTGGTCCTCCCAGGATCGTAACACTCGCCTTGATTTGACAGGCAACGCATCTAAGTGGACCAGTGGACCACTCAGTGGACAGACAAACTTTGGCGGTGGATTGGGACTGACGCACTATTTCGGTTGAAAATGTCAACTATAATTTGGCAATTGTTAATTACGAAACGTACTATTTATTATTATTATTAAATAAAATTTACCAAAAAGAAAAAATCAATAGATAAATTATTGTGCAGCAGGAAAAGAAGCAGACAGGGGAAATGAGTTGATGCTAACTCAACACAGACTCTTAAAATGTTTTTCTTATATTTTTATATTAATTAATTGAATAATTTTAAATACTTAAATAATTATGCTCAAAAGTATTATATAATGGCTTTAATTTGTAATAGTTTTCTAATTTCACAGATAGTAATAGCGTGATATTAATTACTTGCCTCATAATAGTAGAAATTATCAACACAATTTGCATACGTTTAACGTTAAGCGCAGTGTAAGCTTAAAGTTACGAGTTATTTTGCGCTTCCTCCCTCCCCTCTCTCATTCTCTCTCTCTCACTCTCTCTCTCTCTCTCTCTCACATCAAGCTCTACCTCTCTTCTTTGACTGCTCCTGCGCATAAAATTCAATTAGGATTTGACAAAATTCCGACTCAAATTGAGCGAATTTTGTACCCGAACTTGCTTTGAGTTCCTTTGATTCGGATTGAGTTCTAATCGCTTTCTCTAACTTTTTGAGCAACTCTGTCAATAACTTCAACTTGAATTCCCTTTTCGAGTATAATTCTGAATTTTGCATTGTTGATCGTTTCTTGTGGTACTCAATTAATGTACGGTAAAGCCGCTAAATGAGTTTTGGAAGCCTTCAAATATATTGTACCGAGTTTAAAGTAGAAAAGTACCATTGTGTATTAATTATTTAAATGTTGAATCGTACCAAAGAAATAAATTCAAATTTTTAATAACTTAAAATTCTCATAGCTTTGTCTAAGCTTAATTGATTTTCATGCGGAATATCAATTTGATTATTGTTTGTTTTCTAAATTTATTATACATTTAAATTTTGATCATATGGAAAATACATTTTTAGACTCTGTACTTTGTACATGTCCGTCTGTCCTTCCGTATGAGCACCTAGATCTCAGAGACTATAAGAGCTAGAGTTACCAAATTTGGTGACAACACTCTTATAGTGTGCAGGCAGATCAAGTTTGTTTTAGATTTTTGCCACGCCCACTTCCGCCCCCGCAAATCGAAAAAAACGTATTATAAGAACTACAGACTTGCCACACTTGGCAGATTTTGTACACATAGAGTGTGCATGTGTGCGGACGGTTTCCGAAAATTTCATCACGATTGAACCATAAGCAAAGGAGATTTTAAGGAATGAATGACCATCAAGTTCACGAGGTCTGAGCAGCATTAGAGCAACAACAACAGCAAGACTCGCAACGAGTACACGGGTTCAAATCTCGCTGCTGACAATTTAAATTTGAGCTTTATTTTTAAATTATTAATTAATTATTGTTATTTTATTTAAATATATATTATAAATTCTGCATAATTTGTCAGAAAGTAGCAAAATCTTTAAGAAATATAAATAATACAATTTAGTTGGAAATTCGAAATTATGTACTTATTTGTCATATGCTAAAATTCGTGCTGCATAAGTATTGAGATTGCTGGTTTTTTTTAATTTTTCATAGATTTATTGCAATAATTCTGTACAACATTTAAGAAGAGAAACAAAAGTATCATTTTAAATATTAGTACCAACTGTATAAACAAAGTGTTCCTCCTTTTCTATATATAAAAAACAAGCGGATCAGTCCAGCGCGCGCGACAGTGTAATACCCTGTAAAACTCTCTATAATAAAAGTATTTTTATAATTATTACTACACGACGATACATTTTTAATGGAAACCTCTCCAGATGGGCTCAAATTTAAAAAGCTCGATCAAAAGCTGAGTGCTACGTCACTTCATTTACAAATGCATGTATCGCAGTCGTTCGCTATCTCGCTCGCACGCATGTGATGGCCGCTAAGCGCTACAATTCAATACAAACATTTCTATACTTCTTTTTCTAATTATCTTTCTTATTTATAAACCGATCTTGATTACACTTTTAATTGCTTCTATATGTTGTATTTCAATTACCTGTCAAGAAATAAAACATTAACTTGATCTTGAGTCACCAAATTTGGTGACTTGCTCTTACAGTTGCTGATAAAGAATATATATACTTTATAGAGACTTCCACGTCTCCTGCCTGTTAAAACAAAAATTTTGCACAAAGTTAATATAGTCTGTACAGGGTATAAACAATAATTTTGAATGCAAGTGATTTAATGTACCGAAAAAATTAAAATGTACCCTGTTTCATACAATTTCTTTCCAAAGGGTCAACCATGGCTATAGGAACACAGCTGAGTCCTAAGCTCAACTTTGTGGTTAAAGTATATTGGAAATGATCTGCTAATAATATTCGTAGCACTTCCCCTCTTACCAAAAACCTTGTTGTACCAAGTGTGCAATAAACCAAGACAAAAATCCCCTTTAAGACGCTGCTGATAAGACAGACAACGAGCAGAGATGTCAGCTCGGGTGATTCACAATCACATCCGAAACAAAAAGCCAACCAAATCTAAGTGCTTCCCCTGTGTTATTGGTCTATGTATATAAGGGGCAGCTGTGGCAACAATCAATCATCAGTTCAGAACATACAGTCCTCCAGACAACATCAGCAAATATGCAAAGCAGCAGCATTCTAATCCTGGCCGTTGTTGCCATCAGTGCATGTGTGGAAGCGATGCCACAGCGCTTCCAAACATTGCCCTATTATCCGCCACCAACGCAGCCACCTCGTCCGATTCGTGTGCGGCGTCAGGTGCTGGGTGGCTCTTTGGCATCGAATCCTGCAGGTGGTGCTGACGCTAAGTTGGCCCTCAGCAAAGGAATTGGAACTCCCGATCACAATGTCATTGGACAGGTCTTTGCCGCCGGCAACACACAAAAGGGACCTGTTACCACTGGTGGCTCCGTGGCCTACAACAAGTAAGTGAATCGAGGATATGTCTTGTTAGCAGATAAGCTAACTTATGGATTATTCTATTATTTAGTCATGGACATGGATTTGATCTGACCAAGACACACACACCTGGCGTGCAGGACAGTTTCCAACAGTCGGCCCATGCCAATCTCTTCAACGATGGTAGACATAACCTGGACGCCAAAGTGTTTGCCTCACAGAACAAACTGGCCAATGGTTTTGAGTTCCAGCGCAACGGTGCTGGGCTGGATTACTCCCATATCAATGGTCACGGCGCCAGTCTGACGCACTCCAACATTCCCGGCTTTGGCAAGCAATTGGGTCTGGATGCACGTGCCAATGTGTGGTCCTCCCAGGATCGTAACACTCGCCTTGATTTGACAGGCAACGCATCTAAGTGGACCAGTGGACCACTCAGTGGACAGACAAACTTTGGCGGTGGATTGGGACTGACGCACTATTTCGGTTGAAAATGTCAACTATAATTTGGCAATTGTTAATTAAGAAACGTACTATTTATTATTATTAAATAAAATTTACCAAAAAGAAAAAATCAATAGATAAATTATTGTGCAGCAGGAAAAGAAGCAGACAGGGGAATTAGATCAAGTAATTTCAACACAAACTTCTACCCCGATCGTCAAAAACACTTGTGACTTGCAGTTTTTCCAGTTTTTTATTTTATTATTAATTGAATAATTTTGTTTATCATATCGCGCTCGAAGTTTCTCTTGAATAATAATGCTTAGAAATATTTTTATGTTTTACACTTTTTTGTAGTTGCCATTACCACCAATAAATGTTTATTTTGTTAGATGTTAGTTGTACGGCCTATTGTTTTTTTCTTTTGCACAAACAAACATGAAGTGATAACAAAATTTATGATTTCTGATCTGATGTGGGAATATTTCTAAATACAAGAGCAATACCAAAATGAATAATTGTCTTCAAATTTCGCAGATGTTAATTGAATTGGTGGCGTGGTTCTCTCTGTGCTTGTGTGGGGGTAATTGGGTAGTCGACCTGTGGACTTATGACAGCTTCTTGGCCTTCTGATACAAGGTATCCACCACCTTGCCCATGCTCTGTATGGTTTCTAGCACACGTTCATAGGTTTTATCCACGGGGGGTCTCCTCAAACACAATTAGAACACCTTCGCCCTGATCCAAAATGCCGCTAAATTTCTTATCCAATATCATTTGCGATAGCTTCTTTTCAACCTGTGGCATGGGCAGATGAATGCTCTCCGCCACATGTGAAACCTGCAACTCAAATTACATTTAACTGACTCCAAGTTTATGTGAATAAAATACCAACCTGGACACGCGAATATGGTTCGATAATACGGCATAGATTCTGCTCTAACATTGTATCATAGAGCGTACCAAGATGTGCCTGCACAATAACATCCTCGGCGAGCTCCTTATTATATTCCTTTAACGCCTGCTGAAAGTCGGCCAGCGATCGTTTGTGTGAAGCCTCTGCAACAGCCTTCATGGCATCAACATCGCGGCCGGAGTAAGTTATGGCCTGTTCAATAGTATAGTTGAAATATGTAAATCAATCCCCAACATATGTTATAATACCATTGCTTACCAGTTTGCCACTAACTATTTGATTGACATCGTCCGACTGACCCAGCATAATCTTGCACAGCAACATGTACTTCAGAGCTGTGAGAGCCTTGACACTGTCGACGCTATCGAAACCCTCAAATGCCTCGTAAAAGTAGGAAAAGGCGGTTTTAAAATCACGTTCATCGGCCGCATGCAGAATGCCCGACTGCAGATCAAGGGCGCCTTGCACTTTGGGGGGGACAGTATATGGCATTTGCCGTGGTTCGGGCTGAGGTTAAGGCAGCACGAGCCTTAGGTAAATTGCTCAATGCATGGTATGTTTTGCTCTCCAACAGCTGCACTTCAACAAGAAGGTTTTTATCGTCTAGTTTTTTCAGCTCACGCAGTAGTTGAGAGCCCAGAGCAAGCGCCTCAGTGTAAAGAGCCGTGTCAAAATAGAGCGCAATCAGACGAGCCTCCAGCGATTGACGCAAAAATGTACGTTTCTCTTGCTTGGCCCATTCAATACAGTCTTTGCAAAGTTGCACCTGCAATAATTGTCCAGATTAAAGAAATTGGCAATAAGTAGCAAGTGTTACTAACCTCAATGCCCGTGCCAGCGTCCATATCAAGGAACATGTCAACCAGCGAACGCACAAGTTTTGCAGCCTTTGCCTTGCTGATCAAACTCAAAAACGGTCGCGTCACCTTGATTAAGTCTGCCAACTCTTTGGCCTTGCCTTCTTGTTTGTAGAGCTCACCCAGCTGCATAATGCCCTGTTCTTTGATGCGAATAAGCTCCTCATCGTTCTCGGCGACCTCCTGTTCACGTACTATTTTATTGAGCAGAGAAATGCCCTCCTCACGATTCACACTGGACAATGCCTGGGCACGTTCAAAGAGTGTAGCTCCGGCCATTTTGCTACTGCTGCGGCGTTGATTGCGAATTGAAAATTGGTAACGCGGTGACAAATCGTATGAATAATTATGTATTAACTAGTGCACTATTCAGATTGAAGTTTAAATGTGAGTCTGCAATTGCGCTATGAAGTGAGTATTGCGTATTTCCGTGTTTTCTCAACCTTTATATTATGATGATTTCAGTCGTCGTTGTTATTAAGCGCCAGTCACGATTCGAGATGACTGCCTGTCGATATTCATGTGTCGATGCCTATCGAATGATACATAATGCAACAATGCTTTTGCTACTCGATACTTTCAGTTCTATCGCACTATTTAATGCAATATCAAGTGAAATTCACTTTTTAAAAACAAAAGATTAAAGAAAGAACAACACTAATAGATATAAATTTAAGAGCTAATGATTAAATAAGCTCCGGATTACTAGCTTACCAGCTAACTACAACCCAATCGATATGTGACAGAAAAAAAAATTATTGGTATTAATTTACTTGGATGGGAATCATTAGGTTCCATTAAGCACATAAAACTCTATCCACTGTATCGCATAAATTGCAAAGTAATATAAAATGGGTGAAGAAACAAATAACTCGACGCAGAATAAGGCGCGAGCTAAAACAACGCGGCCCAAAGCAGTCTACCAATGGACAGTGAGTGATGTGCAGAAATGGTACCGCCGACATTGTGGCGAATACACGAAATATGAGCATTTCTTTGCCAAGGTAAGAACTATAAATGGTGACTCACCATTGGGGCTCCTCATCCTCGCTATAATCCTGAATCATGTTTGATTTATACTTTCCCTGTTGTTCTGAGATTTCAGTCCTTCCAAGAACAACTAGAATTTAACAAACGAACTTTTTTATTAATTTAAAAGTCTTTTAACACTTGGCCTACTAACGACATTTCCTAACGCATTTCCAGCACGACATAACGGGCCGAGCTCTGCTCCGAATCACAGATTCCTCACTCCAGCGAATGGGCGTAACGGACAATCGAGATCGCGAGGCAATTTGGCGGGAGATTGTGAAGCAACGCCTAAAAACTGATATAATGGAAATCCGTGATATGGAACGTCTCAATATCCACTGAGATTACTTGGATATGTTCTTAATTGATCCAAGAAAAGTTGCATACTACTGTTAAAAGCTTGTTACTCGCAACCAATAGAATAAAGAGATCGTTTGTAAGGAATAAACATTTATAATGATAAGTTTATTCGAGTATTATGTGTTAGAGAGATCACGGGAAATTGCTAGGTTTAGCCCTCCTTTTCCAGCTTGGGCGTGACAAGCTGAACATCATTGATTTGGGTACAAATCTCTAACGGCTTTGATACAACTCCCGTCCCGCTGGTATTTGCCAAAGACGAGGATGCGGTTGCCGTAATCACCTTGGGCAATGAAGTTGCCAACGCGCTACTAGGAGTGAGTATATGTGGCATGGATACCGTGCCATTCGTCATGGGCAGAGCTGTTGTAAACAGAAGCTTAGGCGGTTGCAAGCGCTGGGCTGTCGATCCGGGCGCTGCGCCCGAGACAATAAACTGCGGCGACTGATGCGGTGTCGCCGACTGGACGCCAGTGACAGTTGCCGCTGGCGTTTGCTGTATCAATGTCGGCAACAATGTTAGCAAACGATCAGCCGTCGACTTCTCCCAATCGAGACGTTCACGTTCCAGCGACAGACGATTGTGTTGAATTTCATTGGCTTCGTTTTGGGCATTGAGCAGCTGTCGCAACATAATGCGCATTGCTAGATGTTTTGGGAATAGAAGGATTTGAGGAATATGCGACTTAACAAACGGGATAAAGATACTTACTTGTCATGTGTCGCTTGGACTGCTTTTCCTCCCGTGCCCTTTCCTGTGCCCTTCGCTTCTCCTCCTTTTTCTCCTGATGTGCTTGACGTTGTTGTAGATGTTGTTGTTGTTGTTGTTGTTGTTGATGATGATGCTGCAGCTGCTGCTGCTGTTGTTGCTGATTGTACTCAGTTTGCTGAAAAACCTTCGGCTGTTGCTGCTGCTGTTGTTGTGGCAACGTTGCATTGCCCACAGTGTTGACATTAGATTTTCCAACGACTGCAGCTGCCTTTGCTGCTGCAGCCTGTTCTGCATTGACGAGCACAAACTTGACACCGCCAGGACCTGTGACCAGACCTGTGTTGGCCGACGCCTGCACTGGCGTTGGGGCAGCTCCGCTTATCATCAAGCGTGCACCCTGATTGATGGCACTCTGCAACAACTGCAGCTGTGCTCCAGCTGCTGTGCCCACAGCAACTCCTTTGCCGGCTGTCGCATTGTTTGCCTGCTTCGGTTGCATAAGGAAATTTGTGGGCACCAATGAGATCTTGCCCGGCGTAAGCTTGTTGCTCGCTGTGCTGCTCGTTGAAACTGTGGTACTGACCTGGGCGATGCTAGTGCTAATGCTATTGGCGGGTATAATGACATTGGCCCCACTGTAAGGCAGCAGATTGGTGGCTTTCGGCAGCTGCAACATATCTGCCAGCGTGGGCATCACAGTGCGCACGGGCGTCGCAGCTGCGTGGACATTGCTTGCACTATTCGGCGAGGGTGGGCCCACCTCATCAACGGCATCCACATCGATTGGCTCCTCCTTGGGCAGGGGCAACAGCATGCAGTCATCATCCTCCTCAACATGTGCAGTTGCAACAATTGTAGTTGCAGCAACTGTTGCTGCAGCAGCTACTGTTGGCATAGCTTCCGGCTGATTGACTGGCTCCTGTTGGCTGGCTGGCTCCGTCTTGATGTGTGGCACTGTTGCAGCTGATTCGTCCACATCCAGTTCGGGCTCAGATGAAACCTTGCGTCGCTTGGCCACTGCGCGTTTATCTCCAGTGTGGGAAACATAGGTCTCCTCGCTGGCATCCATATCCAATTGAACGTCCCCATTGTTATCACCAGTAGCATCCGGTTTGGATTTGCCATTGGCGGCATTTGGTATAAGTGATGAGAGCAGCATGTCATCCTCATCGTTGTCACTGTCGGACATCTCTTCGCCGTTTTCGCGTCGCCGCTTTCGACGCTCGGCATGCTCCTCCAGTGCTTGCTCCAGTTGATATTTGAGCGAAGGAGCCGGCACCTCATTGGGACGCACACTGAATATGGGACGGGTCATGATGGCATCCATTTCAGCGAAGTGCTTCCAGCTCGGCTCCGTTTCACCAGCCAGGCCACACTCCTTATCCTTTTTAAGACGATTGTAGAAGCACTTAAGATTCTTGATGCGCGTCGTGATCTCCTCCGGCGAGCGATGATAGCCATATTCCTGCATCTTGGCAGCCAGCTGACAGATAACCGCATGCTTCTTGTGTGTCGTTATCAGAGTGCGCTGGAGCTTTGGATCACCCCATAGCTGAATGAGCAGCTTTGTCTCGTCCGTATCAAAGTTAGGATTGCGGCCTACGAAATTGTGCTTTTTGCTGAGGTTCTGATTGCCATTTGGATTCGGATTGATGTTGCTGCTGCTGCTGCTGCTATTCCCTCCACCAACACCACCACCACTAGCACCACTAACAGCACCACCACCGCTGTTGTTATTTTGGCTGTTGTTGGACGTAAGCCCGAGGCGCTGACTGCTTACGGCTGCAAAGGAACCGGATGATGTTGTTGCCGTGGCGGCGGCTGCCTCGGCCGAGCGCCGTTTCTTAATCCTTGCACTGGTCTTAACGCTCATCCTGCAGACTGTGACTATAAAATGTATTTGAAATAAATGCTAGTTGAGTTTTGTAAAAAAAGCATACAAAAACAATTACCAATTGTTTTTTGTATGCAATGTCGAACCAAAAATCAATAAACGAGCACGTTGCGTTTGCAATTAAACCATTTGAGGCACAATCCTGTGGCAACAACAACAACTGAGAACTTTACGCTACGTCTGTCTGTCGGCAAGTGAAATGAAACGAAAGCAACGATGGCAAACACCGCGCAACTCCGGGGCAACAACAACCCCTAAAGAAGGTAAGCGTGCCGCGGTGACAGCCCACACAACGCAACGCAGCCCAACCCAATGTAAACCACCAACAGCTAACGAATGAAGCAACCACCCAACCCCAAAACGAACACAGCTAAGCCAAGTGCACTACCAACAAAACGAGAAAATCAACATGAAAACCTCCCAACTACGCAGAACATGCGCGCTCGCTTATTTGCTTGCTGTCTCTCTCTTTCGCAATCTAGCTAACGCTCTTAAGCTGTCTGTCTCCTTTTCTCTTTATTGCGCTCCCACGCAGTAACAAGTGTGAGACGACAAGGACGAAGTTTGTCTTGCGCAGTGGCTGACATTTATATCATTGATTTGTTACCAGAAATTATTTAATATATCTTGAAAAGATTACCAGTTAAATTATTTGAATATCTTACTATATAAAATATTACTTTAATAATTATTAAAATTATTTATAAATACCAAAAATGCTATCTCAAGTTGGTTAATAACAGCATAAATAGAAACAGGACATTGACACGAGATCTGCGCATAACACTTTGCAGGACATGCGCAGTGAGCGCTCCAATCCCCGGGGAGTGAGAAAGACTGAGAGAGAGAAACCAAGTGAGAGAACACTGGACAGTGGGTTCTGAGCGTGCGTATAACGGTGTTGTTAGGGTGGAGCAAACGAAGCAGCAGACTTTACAGTAAATATAATTACCAGTGCTGAAGTGTGTATATCAAAAATTACTTAAGCTAACTATGATTCGCCTTGAACACAATTTATGTTATTTTACTCACCACAAATGCAATATATAATCCTAAACTTAACCGATAACTTTAAGCTTTGCTGCATGCAAATTTGAACGCTGAATGAGCAGCATTGCCAGCCGTAATTTTGTAAGGCGCTTTGGGTAGAGTTGCCATTTGTCTAACTTGTGAATACGTGTCGCTGTTACTATCAAAATACTCTGCTTCATGCTGTTTGCTGTCAGCTGTTTACGCTTGCTTTTGTTGCTCGAGCGTAAGTTGATTTTTGCAATCAAATAAAATGGTTTTAACAAGGGAAGAGGAAGCCCTCATTAAGCGCAAACATGAACACACACTCAAACTGCGCAGTGAATACCTGAAACAGAGCTCGAATCCCTTTCGACACGCCACCGGCGAAGGCGGCACTGTGGTATGTACAATGGCTGGTTATGTCATCACTGTTCAATTATTAATACATATCATTTTTGCATTGTTTTGCCCAGTTTGATGCTGGCCTAGCGCGCTTCCAAGCCATGCGTGTGTCCAACTACGAACACTTCCGGCCAACAGGGTACTCATTCCGCATGGGTCTCTTTGCCGTCGCTTTACCCATCATTGTGTACGCCTGGGCGCTAAAGTCCGAACGCGATGGCCGGGAAGCGAAATACCGTGCAGGTCAGGTTGCCTATAAGGATCGCCAGTTCAAGTTCATTTAAATCATTCTTTTGCAAAATGTTGCATAGTGAAATTAAACGCAAAAATATAAACGTAAATTTTGTGTATGTATTTGTAGTTGTTAGGTTAAGTCTAGTTCTATTTCTCTTCCATTTGCTTGTCGCGCGCTATGACGAAGTCCTCAAACTTCACCATGTAGGTGGTGCCTTTGTGCCAGTGCGCAGTTACCTTGCATGGCTGCAATTAAAACAACAAGAACTTAGAAGTGGACATCAGCATGTATAATCAGCCCCCTTACAAATCCGCAATGGGTTAACACTGCTTCTACAATTCCGGCTGTAAAGTTGGCGCAGTTTAAGGAGCTCTTGTCCTTGGGCACGCTTATGAAAGTGTTGACCAGCGGCTCCTTCTCAATAATATAGTACGTTCGCTCATCATCGTTGGCATGCTCTAGTTTCTCCGCCTCCTTGCCGAACAAATTCTTCCACACAGTTGTCTTCACAAAGAGCAGCATTTGCGTTAGCTTTGTCTCACGTTTGGAGCTACGCTCGCGTACAAAATACAAATCTATAATACGTGTGCCCACATCTTGACCCAAGTCGTGTAATCTAAAGGAAATTGAAATATTTTAAGTGTTCAGTGGACTCTAATGAAGTACACAATACCTTGTCTGCAATTCAGGCACTGTAAAAACGCGACTTTGGGAGTATTGTACAATCTCGCTGAAGAGCAGGGCCACAATGCTCTGAGATACCTCGGATTTCCCCTTAGATAGCGGACGATCTAATATATTACTGCGCGGACGCATTGAGGAAATTTTAAGCGCTTCAAGTTTTTCCATTTTATTTTCACAACAAACTAGACAAAACGCCAACAACAAATTGTCAGCCAAATCAGCTGTCAGGGATGCCAGATGTTAAAATTATGATTCGCAACCTGCGAATGTCAAAGGTTCATTTCATAACAGATACTCAAATAATCTAGCAAGACTTAATTAATTATCACCATTAAGCAAAACCATACAACATTTCTTTGGATTTTTCAAATCGAGCAGGTCAACTTTGGTCCAGCTGTCGTGCGATTGCCGCTGCAATATTGTTAAATACGCTTCAAATTGGTTGTAATTTATATCACGTGTATATGGACAACCAATAAGATGAAAATAGGGACACACCGCATCCTGCATCCATCGCCGTTGCTGTGCATTCCTTATGATATGTGCATGATCCATATTTTTCCCCTCAATTTTCTCTTCGTACATGCGAGAGGTTATCTGTGCAATCGCCTCATTGAAAATAGCATCTACTTTCGGCAGACTAAGTAGCTCCTTGACTAATTTATGTGTTTCCAGTCGTCGCACGCAAAGCAAATACCACAATGGCATTAAATGAAACCGTATGCAACCAATCAAGCTGGATACATTTGATTGCCGACTTTTCCAATCGTGTCCCAGCCAACGCACAATAATGAAGAGTATCTGTATAAGAATCTCAGCTGAAAGTTATAAACGATTTCACTAAATTTTCTACTTCTCAAACCTCAACTTCCGTGTTAACACATATGTCATCGGAACTGAGCATATAGACAAGATGCTTCAGCGGCACATCAAGAAAATCTCGAGTTGCCACGAATGTTAGTAGAAACTTTTGTATACGCGTCAGCATTAAATTTCGCACAATATCCAAGGCTGGATTGTTCTTTGCTTCTATGTACATTATGCAGGCGGAGACTTCATTGAAACACTTGATATCTTCAAAATATTTCCAGCAGTATAGTAATAGAGACTCAATTCTTAAATATGTTGCCGCTACGAATACAGAAACAATATTTTTTCGCTCCAGATTGTGATTATCGCTGAGCATCCATTTGTAGATGAGCATAAAAGCCTTTTGCGATACTTTATCCTCAGGCAGTGTCACCACGAGTGGAATCTCTTCTAGGTTCATAAAGAACTTTGAGTACGTCTGCAGAACAATAACATGGCAATTGAAGTACATTTTATTGATTTCGATCTGTACGGTTGTCTTCAAATGGTTTTCCATCATGTAACGTAGGATGTCTCTCAAAGGAATCTTGGACGGCTGCTCGATGTTCATCCAATCTCGGACATCTTCAAAATTATGCCCGAACTCAAATAACGAACGATTGGTAGCCAAATCTATAGAATCACGCTTAAAAACCCGATCAAGTTCCAAATCCTCCGTTTTGGAAACCAGTCGTGTCACCGATGATTGTTCATCCTCGGATGAAGTACATGGACTGGGATGATACAAATGAATTACCTATTCTAAAATTGAGCTGTACTCACTTGACAAAGTGCACACTGCAGGTGAGATCACGCTCGGCCGGCTCATACTGCTTCTGATTCAAGGTCTCACATTTTCTCATCAACTCATCCATGTTGCGGTCTAATTTAATCAATTTTTATTCCCGTTTCTATTTAAAATATATATTAGTTTCTATTCTCCTGTGTTTGATTAATATTGCTATGATACAAGAAGATGTGAACAGCTTCACAAAGAAAAGTTTCCACACTGTTAATATTAGCAATAGTAAAAAAAGTTAATTGCATCGGCCGGGAATCGAACCCGGGCCGCCCGCGTGGCAGGCGAGCATTCTACCACTGAACCACCGATGCTTGTGCCGAACTTCCTGAGCATCTTGCATTAAGAAGGCAAAGCTTTGTATCCATTTTTCCACAATTAAACAAAGCGAACGGAAAGTAAGAGAGTTTCCAGAATACGGGAATATTGAATTGCAACGGTTTTTTTTTATTGTTTATTAAATTGTGTTTTATTTGTTTGTATTTCTTTTGTTCACATTTTTAAATACATTTATATGAATAAATATATCATTTATTTTATTTAGTTTTTAATGCCATCTTTTATATGCGGCTACTTATGCATATATTTATGTGAATTTCTTTTATGTATTATGTTAATAACCAAAAACTTGATTGAAAATGTAATGTTTTTTTTATTATTGGTGTTCAACAAATTGCTGTCATTAACTATTAATCTCTATAATTTTGTTGATAAATAATGTATCGCTTTAAGATTTACTATTGTTACTAATTCCTAGGTTGGATTTCTATTTCCCTTTTGTTCCTTCCTCCTTGTTGAATGTGTAATATTTTGTGTGTATGCACAGTTAAAATTAATAATAATCTATATGTTTGTATGTTTGTCTGTTTCGTTTGTATGTATGTTGGCATGCTTGTGGATCGTTTTATATGTTAAAATTATTGTAGCTTTAACTAAATAATAAAAAGTAATTTTAAATTATATATGTATATTTAACATTTTGTACTTTTTGTTGAGTGTTTGTTCTTTGTTCAAAGTTGTTTTGTTTGTATTTTTGTTTCATATTATTTTATTTGTGATAGGTTTCTGATCTAAACAACTTTTGTTCAATTATATTTAGATACTGCTTTTGCATTTTTACAAACAATTGCCCGCATTCATGGAGGTTTCGTTTTTAATATAATTTTTTGTTGCTTTTTTAATGTGTTTTTGCACAACCTTTGCTTATTTTTGAGTAAATATGCATTTATAGTAAGAAATAAATTAATGCTTTTTATTATTATTATTATTAATTTCATTTCGAATACACAAATATTACTTAAGTTCTTTGCACATAAGTATATTATTTTTTGCATTCATTAATACGTTTTATACACATACATATATATCTATATATAGCTGCATATATGAGTTTGTTGCTTTTGAAAACACTTAAGTATTTTATTAAATCCCCATAATTTCAAATGAGCAAATTTACCAATGGAGTTTTAAAATGACCATTATAATTGCTCATTTGTAATTAAATAAATTACAAATTGTTTTCTTTTAAGGATTTTAACTTTTATTTTTATATTTTTGGGATGTTTTAAGCGACGCAAACGCGCAATTTCGACGGTTTGGTTTTTCAATGCAACGTTTTATTTTTTTTTTGTAATGTACTGTATTAACATAAGAATTTAAATGAAAAGTTTGCTTATCATTGGCAAAAGAAATATTTTGAATCTTCATGAGCCCTAAGAAGAGTCAAAAACATTCTTTTTTAATTCAAATAAATATTAAATCATTTCGAAAACAATTGTAGCAGAAAAATGAATAATAGTTAGCAATTGAACACGCAGTTGTTGCAAATTGACGTTGCTCGCTTAATATATATATATATATATATTCATATATATAAATATTCAAAAACAATTTATAATTCTACTGTGGGGATTCTTTGTTTGTTTTTCTCTTTCTCTTTTGTTTTTATTTTTATTGTATTTAATCAACAATGTTCTTGTTGTATTTGCGCTTTGAGTTTGTTTTGTATGTTTTTTATGCAAAATTTGCGCACGCTACTTTCTTAGAGAGGGGAAACGCTCTGCTCTTTTAAAAATATAAACAAATTGGAATTAAGCACAGAAATATATAAATATTTGCATATAAGTAAGTAGTATAACTTTCGCGCCTTGCCTTGGCTTTAATACTGTTCTCCAATTTCAAATTGTAAACAAAATGTAAGTAGCAAAAACTTAATAAACTAAAAAAGAATATCTTCATTAAGCATATGCATATACTTAAGTATTTTAAATATATCTATATAAAATTATAAAAAAAAAAGAATAAACAAATAGCCCGGTTTTTACAAAACTATAATTAAGTGACAGACCTAAAAATAAATGACATTTTTAAATGATATATAATATTTATGCTTCTATGTATTTATGTACTTGAAAGTGCGTTTCTGCTCTACTGATGTATATACAATAAATTATGGCAAATCAAATGGTGTTACAAAACGATGGAAACCAAGCAATTAACTAGCAACTAAAACTTAAGACAACAGGGATAACAGTTACGGGAAACGCCTTCGCATTTAGAACATTAGCCGACCATAGTCGTTCTGGGCTGCCTTGCTGCTGCGCGGCTGCATCAGGTACAGCGGCTGTGGCGGCTGCTGTTGGGGTGCGCCGAGGCTGTGTGACAGTTCCCAGTTGTAGAAGTGCCTCTGCGGCTGCGGCTGGGACTGCGACTGTCGCTGTTTGAGTCGCAGTAGCTGGCGTTTGTAGTTTTGCTCATCGGGGTGTGGGTTGTGCTCGTTTCTGGGCCTGGTGCTGGGGTCGTCATCGTACTGTCCTTGCAATCTAGCCTCCAAATGTCAGACATGCGGTTTATGGCGGCCACCGCAAATGCCGCAATGTATGCCCATCCAATGGCATGCACGCAGCGGCGGATAGCACCACAGGCAGGGCACGAACAGAGACAGCAGCGCCAGGCCCAACCAGCGCTTGGTGCAGCCCGCCTCGGTAACGCTACAATCACACGGATGCTGCGCCGTCTCACCTTCCGCATCGCTCATGCAATGATAAATCATACAGCGTGCACAGCCCATGCCCGAGATACACTCGTACCCACTGCGAAACGGATCTGGAGCATATTCGCAAGCGCCGCGTCTATTGAAGTCCTCACTGTACAGCTCATGACAATAGCGGCAACGCGAGCGTGTCTCCTTCTTGAGTATATCCGACACGTTTGGCTTGTGCAACGGTTTGTTAGCTGCCGTTGCCGCCGATGTCTGTGCGGCAGCCATCGCCTGTGCTGCCTCCAGGGCATTACGTTTCTTCAGAGCAGTGATGGACTCGCGTCGCGCATTCAACACCTGTGCACCCACTGGCTGGTCCACCACCGGATAGTTATAGTCATGATGCACAGCGGTTAGCGTTACGTATGAATAGTTCTCGCTGGGCGCTATTTGGCCTGCAGTTGGCGCCGGCGGCGGCGTATCCGTTGATCCGCCGGCATTATTGCTAATGCTGCCCGGAGCCGTTGTTGTTTTATCCGTCGATATGTAGTGTATGGTCGCCGCTGGTAGTTTCTCCGAATCAGAATTGTTGCTGTAGCTATCCTTGTGGCGATCGCTAACGCTTTCTATAAAGTAAACAAAATTAATGTCAGTCTTAAGTTTAAATGTTAAATCGTTCATAATTTACTGTGACTTTTTTCGCTGCCTTCGGGGCTAGAATGTATCTTTTGTAAACTTTCGCTTTCCACAGGTAAGTCCAGGGTCTGAATAGGTATTCAATCATGTGTTCAATTAACAATTGTTTCACTTAAATCCAGACAACAGACAACTTACCATGAATACATCATCTTCACCAACCGAATCATATTTGGTCAATGGTGGGCATATTATAGTGGGATTTGATTTGGCCAGTCCTGCATTGTAGGATAATACAAGAAAATGTTTGTAATGGAATGCTATTTAAATGATTCATTTAACAATAAATCGATTACATGGCACACGGCAAATTAACTATAAAGCTTATAAAGAGCATTGAAATTCAGTTTAAAGCGAACAGCGTAAAGTTTACAGTTGAAAATGTGTATAATCAATTTTGGATAAACATTTGTTAATTTCTTCATTGATTTAAGTACATAAAATTAAACTATTCTATATTTCTGTATGTTTTGTGTGTGCTGCAAAAAGATGTAATTTAATTGATCAATTCCTTCTTATTGTCAAAATCAGCACACACAACACAGAGGAGAAACTAAGAAAAACAAACCTCATAAAACACTTACCAATTTGTTTAGAAATGATACGATTTAAATATTATATTGTGTTGATTTTTTTTTAATTTTGAAACAAATTTCACAATTCCAATAAATTGGTGTATTTGTTAATTATTTTGTTTTGATTTGTTTTGTAGCAAGTTTTAAAAAAAGTAGAGCATAAAACATTAGTTTTGCATTAGTTAATGAAGGCAAAAATGCTAATCACAAAATCTAAAGGAAACGTGATAGTTGAACAAGTATACGTGTAAAGAGGATATTGAAACTACTTTGGCAGACTACTACTAAATACTACAGAAGATAAGTACATAGCGTGGATTGTAGGCAGATCGAATTTAGATATATTTAAAGCGGCATGCAACTAACTAACTAAATGCAATAAGGAGGAGGACTATAACTTTTAGACCATACCATCAATTAGTTCATTATAGGCGCGCAGCACGCCCTTATCAAAGGCCCGTGCATCGGCTGCTGTTTGAAATGTTAGACCGTTGCGCTGTTTTCCTGCACGCCAATGATGAAATGTTGGCATTACTTTGTAATACTTCAAATCACGATTGATGACACAGCTTAAGATAACCTGCAAATAATGAAAGTACTTTAGAATATGCAGTTTCCCATATGATAGATTGACTGTCACTTACACTTTGATCGGAGATTCTTTGCCCATAGATGATGTAGTCATGACCCGATGCCAATGGGGATAATCTAGCACGTTTCCGTATTGAAACATTTGCCAGACCACCCCCGGCCAGCGGTAGCCAGCCCTCGGTACTTTCGTCTCTGGTCATTACCTGTGCGCGTACTGTTACTAAGAAGTCGCTGCAACGAGAAACAGATCAAAAGGGAGTTTAGTAATGTAATTTAAATGAAGTTTGCAAATACACCTGCTAAATTTGCGTTTTAAGCTTAATTTATAATAAGAAATGGCGGCCATAGCTGCTAGTTAGTAACTGTGGCCGCATTCGCTATTAACAGTTGACTATATCCCTTGCCAGATGACTTAAAAGTGTCGCTAATTTGGTTAATTCAATTTTTTGGTCAACGAAGCCATACCAGAGTGGGCTCGTCGACTCCATATGCAGCACCTGTCGCACTTATTCATGACAAAGCCAACATTAACTAAAAATAACTACAAGTCCTTCGTTTTAAAAATACCCACACTCAACCTCACACACATAATCACCAAACCACACACACACACACATACACAGGCACGCACAAGTGCTTACTCATTGATGTATTGTTTCCACATGTATACACATACATACACGAATATGTGTAAGTGTGTCTGTGTCATGAACATGTGTTAAGGGTAGCAAAAGTATTCGAATTAAAAATCTGCGTGACTTCCATTTTCGATTTCATTCTTGAAAATCTTGGCTAATGCAGAATGAAAGGGAGTTTCGCTGTATTCAGGACCTAAAAACAAGTTCAGGCAAGCAATCAAACAACCAAGAAGCGAACAAAGCAAGTCACGACCTGCGCAGAAGTTTGAATTGGAGTTTTAAGCGTGAAGTTACTCAATGAAAAAAAGCTTTCAGAGAGTTTTGTAAGACTCTATTTGGCTATGGCTGCGGCATTCTATGGCTTTGGCAATGGGTCTTACGCTGTATACATACATTTGTCCTAGATTTAACAAATTTTACAGAATGAACATGCACAGCGTCTCCCAAAGTAGACGACGACAACGACAGCAACGACGTCATAGCTGTGTCAAGGACTGTGGCAACGACAGCGGCAGCAGGTTGCACTGCGTCAAGGCGCATTGTAGACAAATGCACACATATATACATGTATACATGTATGTATGCATATGTTTATGATAGTTCATACTCAAGGTAAGGCGCACACGTCAGCATGTCTGACCAAGGATAACTATGCGGCCGTCTTACCATGAATGAATTGAGTTCTAATTGCCGCCATGCCACCGTGACAGTACTAGATGTATTTATACAATTTGAAGTTATAATAAAAAAGCTTTTGGGGCGCTAGACCTAGTGGCAACTCCACCTCTTCTAAATACATGCTCATAAGCAGCATACACACACACAACTACAGGTGTTGTCAGCAACAACTCCGCCAAAGGAACACACACTCCAGAGCCTGCCTCAAGCAAAAATTAAAAGTACCAAATCAGAAACAAAGCCCTAAATTGGCAAACTCTCAACAAAGCGCATGCGTGGGTAAGAGAAAGTTAGGGACGCCAGACAGAAACTGAGAGACAGAGAGAGAGAGAGAGAGAGAGCGAGAGAGAAAAAGCCTACGAGAGTCGGGCTCCGGTTATTGTTTGTGTATGTGTGCAAGCACGAAGCAACGGAAACGGGTGCTGGTTGCTGCTGCCAAGTGTCAAAGCATTTGTCTATGATCTGCAAAGCACACATATACATACACACATACAAATACATATCCATATACATAAACATACTTGTTCTTATGAAGCTAACTTATATTATGCTAGATTGTTGCATTTATATTATGGCAATATTTAATATTTCCGTACAACAGAGAGAGTTGCCATTTTGTCTGTCTAACACCCACACATTTACGTTTATGCATATACATCTGTATATGTATGCACATGTATGTATATAAAGTGCACACTCAATGTTTTATTCTGTTGGCAGGAAAAACAGAAAATATGAATGAAAAGGGCAAACTAAATTGTGTGCATTTATCTACAAACATACATACACATGTATGTATGTATTCGATCAGTGAGCAGAGAATGCAATTGTTTTAATTAAAATCTATATATAACTGTTATGGATATTGTCAAATCAACGCCAAAGCTAGCTTTGCCTATTCGCATTATCGCCTATCAACGGCTATGCATTCAGTTTTGTATTTCAATGAATGGTAACTCAATGCAAAAATCATATTCAGTTTCCGTTTTCATAGTATAGTATTTGTATTATTTTCATTACAAGTATAACAATCAAACAAGAGCAAGACATGAATGAAACTAAAAGAACCTTGGATGTGTGTGAGTGTGTGTGTGATGTGATGTGTGTTGTCTTGTTTTCTATTGTTGTTGCCGTTGCGCAGACGTTGCTTAAGTGTTTCAGCTATATCTATTTTATCCATAGTTTTAGTGTTAGCTTTAGCCATTGGCTTTGGACTGTGTGCCTGACTGTTGTAAATGCTTCAATGAACGACAAACGAACAGGGCAAGTGACATCATTTTCAATGGGGCGCTACGCTTTAAACAGCAAGAAAAGCAATTAGGAAAACAAGCTAGTTTCTGGCATTCCATTTCATTCATTAAAAGTGGCGACAGACAGACTATGTGGAGTCGACACGACGTTGTCGAGATGTACGTATGTATGTATGTATGTATGTATATATATCTTGATATATTTATTTGTACATACATACAACTGTATGTATATATGTATGTACCTTTGATTGAACAACAGACAAATGAGTCACATTTCATTCATGCCCAACTTGCTTCTCTTTCTTGATTAATGCAGTCTGCCATTCAGTAAATATTTGTTAGTATTTTAGTTCAATATAAATTCGCTAGCTAAATTGGCAATAATTGTATGAATTAAATTGAGTGCAAGAGCATTTAAGGCACCCACAAAACGAGAGCGATGAAAGTGATCTAACAACTCTGAAAGCTTGACTTAAATCTCTTTAATAAAAAAATATTTAAAAGAAACGAACCAACATCATATGATGCAGATTTACATTAGCAATCAAATTTCACTTACCTTTCATGTCCTTCTGTCATGATTTGTAATCAGAAAGATTCTAATATAGCAGCGTATAGTGTCGGTGTTGTTCTTGATGGTGGCAAAATACACCATGATTAAAGCATAAAGACATTCAGAGCCTGCTGCTGCACAAACTTTCGAAAACGAATGACAACAACAGAATGTAGAACGGAAACTGTATCGCTGGCTTGAAGAGTAGATGATGAAGATGTTGATGACAGCAGGATATCTGGAGTACTCCTATTGTTTTTATTGTTGTCAGTTTCAGCTGTCTTGTTGTTGTTATTCCTGGTGTTGGTGGACTTGCTGGTGCTGGTGGTGGTTGTGGTGTTGCTGGAGTTGCGTTTTGTAGCTTTGTTGTTTTTCTTTTCTTTCTTTTGGCACAATATGAAAGACGACACCACGATTTTGTTACTGTTTGCGGAACACGATCTGTGCTGCACACACTTTTAACTGTGAGTATAAATCAAGACCGATACATGTGTGTTAAAAATTTAGATATAAATTTAAGTTTAATTTAAGTTTTATAACAAGAGCTATAAACCAGCAGTCTGCGACGAAAAGGCGACTTTTACTTTTTCAATACACTCGCAAATACACACACACTTGCACACACTATGTGGGCGTGTAGACAAACACTGTGGAAAAACTTCATGGAACAAATATATGTCCGAATTTTTCCAAGCAACAAAGATGTAACAGGCATCCCAAAAAGAGAGCGCGCGCAAGGCAGAGCCTGTGTTCAAAACTGAAATTGAGAGCGTTTTAGTCCCTGTAAAAACAACAACAATAAAGTTATTTAAAAACTCTTTTTACGTTAGTTCAAACAAATGTTTCTTTGAATTAAATAAGCCACTGGAAGGCTATCCAACATTCATTCGACTTTCTGTATTTTATTGTGAATTGAAACATGAAGTTTGCGAAACCACTTTGCACTATGAACGAAAATTCATTCATACATTCCATCAAGGCTACAGGCGCTATAATCTCTCTCCGTTTTTATGGAGCGTTCGTTTTATTCGACTCTCACTTGCGCGTTGCGAGAGCGTGTCGCAACCAACGCACTTCGCTTGCGCATATACAAAAAAAAGGTAACACATACACACACATACACACAAATACACATACACAGAAAGTGAGGTAGAACATTTTTTGGGCGATTTCTCCATACTTATGTATATGTATTTATATACACATTCATATATATATATATATATATATATATATGAATGATATGGCCTGTGATTCTTTTTAATATTTACATACACATATATGCAATAACTACATATTTTATTTGTTGTTATCTGCGTCTTCGCTAATTTTTTACAACGGCATGTGCGTAGGCTATTATTTCATTTTTTGCACTATGGATTTGGGTAAGTATATGTTGGATTTTTAACTTGGCGCAGACGACCGTGAAGGAGGTGTCAGGTGCGGGTGCGTGTGGAACAGAGAGAGGGAGACGTGGTCTATCGGAATTTTTCTCTATTGGATAACAGCTTTTCGCATTTTATGCCGTTTAACACGTTTCTTCAGCAGCAAACACATTATACTAGTTATTTATGGCAATTTATTCAATTGTTTGCACTTTTTTATAACTTGTCTCTTTGGAGACATTAGCAACTCTGATCTCAAATGGAAATTGGTTTGGCTGGAATATTTTTGACTTGCGTTTTGATTTATGGACTGTTAAACTTATTATTTGTAGTTTTTTAAATTTTTCACTTAATGTATAATTTTATTTACTATTTGATTCATTTTATATTATTTCTGTGCAGATTTTACACTTTTTTCTTCTTCTTCGCGGAAAAAGAATGAAATTCCAAATAGAACTGTTGTTTAACACAGCAAGGCCAATAACATTAGCATTAGTACATATGTTATTAACAGCGCGTCATATTAAAATTAATCGAATTTTAGATTAATCATTTAAAAATTTCAATCAAGCAGTACATGTAGATGATAAAACAAAAATAGGATTTTAATTTAACGTTTGCTAAAGAGAAAAAGGGGCTAAATTTGATATACATTTTCTGTTAAATTATCGATAAGTAATCGGTATCTATTAACAGTGATATTTTTCTCAATGCATTTCATTCACGGAAATTAAAATAACCATATTATTATAAATCTTTTAGCAAACTGTGGTTTTGGACATTTCAAAACTATGTTGATAAGTATTTTCTGATTGTCTTAAACGATATTATTATATCAAAATAGAGTGATTCAGTATGTCATAAATACTTGTTACAAGTAGCAGTTAAGTAAATATCACTCATTCTAGCATTAACATTAACATTTCCTTTTTTATGTACGTGTGTGTTTGATGACTGCGGGAAATTGGCTGCCGTGTGTAATTTACAAATAAATCGCTGAAAATGGCTAAAAAGAAAAGTGAAGAGCATTCGGGAGCCGATGCAAACGATAGTGATTACAACGAGGAGCCGAATTTCGAAGATCCACCCAACTTTGTGGACAATATCAGCGATGAAGGTAAGTTGAGCTCTTGCCAGCGCAGCACACGCGCTGCAACCCACCGCCGACTATTGCAAAAACAAACATAACCTCAATATGTGCTTTCCTCTTATTTGCGACGATATGTTTATAATATTGCAGATTTGCTTGGTGATATGCTGGCGCAGCGACCATCGGAAGCCGATGGTGTTGAAAGCGTTGTTGTTGTCGACAATATGCCCATTGTGGAGCCAAACCGTATTGAAAAATTGAAATCGGTCATCAGCAAGCTTTTCTCGAATTGCGGCGAAATTGTCAACGTTGTATATCCTGTCGATGATGAGGGTAAGACCAAGGGATATGCGTTTATGGAGTACAAACACGCCAGTCAGGCTGAGGAGGCCGTGCAGAAGCTCAACAACCATCGTCTGGACAAGAATTACACATTTGCTGTAAACTTGTTCACAGATTTCCAGAAGTAAGTTATTCAACGGAACAAAATACATGAAATATTTAATTACTTCATTACATTGCAGATATGAAAACATACCGGAAAAATGGGAACCGCCAACTGTGCAACCTTTTAAGGTACAGGGCGATCTGTACAATTTCATCAATGATCCCGATGCTTATGATCAATACTGTGTGGCAGCGGAGACTGCACCTAACTGCGTGCAGGTTGGATTCTGGCAAAATGTTTTGCCCGAGCCCAATGAGCTGGAGACGCGTGAACGTTTTACGGACACGTTTGTGAAATGGTCTCCTCTGGGAACCTACGTTGTCACCTTCCATAAACCAGGTGTGGCTATTTGGGGTGGTAGCAGCTTCCAGAAGATCCAAAAGTTCCCACATCCTGGCACCCAATTCGTCGAATTTTCACCGTGCGAGAGTTATTTGGTAACTTATGGACCCACACCGACTGGCCAAAAGATCATCATTTGGGATATACGCACCGGTGCTGAGAAGCGTTCTTTTGTTGCGGATGGAATGTCTGTTCTGTCAATGTTCCGTTGGTCGCACGATGATAAATTTGTTGCACGCATGGGCGATAACTCGATACACATCTATGAAACACCATCATTCTATTTGCTGGACCTGAAATCCATCAAGATTGTGGGTATACGCGGATTCTCTTGGTCCCCCACTGACAACGTGATTGCCTACTGGGTGGAAGAGCAGAATCAGATACCCGCTCGTGTTACGCTTATGGAGATTCCTAAGAAGCGTGAAATACGCAACAAGAACCTCTTTAATGTAGCCGATTGTAAGTTGCATTGGCAAAAGTCTGGCGATTATTTGTGTGTCAAGGTTGATCGCTACTCGAAGTTGAAGAAGGACAAAAAGGAATTGGATGTCAAGTTCCTGGGTATGTTCTACAATTTTGAGATCTTTCACATGCGCGAAAAAGAAATTCCCGTCGATTCGGTGGAGATACGTGAACTCATCCTTGCTTTCGCCTGGGAGCCAATCGGCAATAAGTTTTCCATTATCCACGGAGAGCCCAACTCTGCAAACGTTAGTTTCTACGAAGTCAACAAGGGTGTCAAGCCGAGCCTTGTCAAGCGTTTAGAAAAGAAGTCCTGCACCCATCTATTCTGGTCGCCGCGTGGCCAATTCATTGTGATGGCCAACCTGACCATGGGCACCTTTGAGTTTGTTGATACAACCAATGATTACATTATTAGCGCATCACCTGATCACTTCCGCGCATCTGAAGTAGAATGGGATCCCACTGGTCGCTATGTTGTCACCGGCGTCTCTTCATGGAAAGTCAAGGAGGATACAGGCTTCAATATGTACACCTTCCAGGGCCGCATCATTAAGCGAACCATTCTGAAGAACTTTGTGCAGTTCCTGTGGCGCCCACGGCCCCCAACGCTGCTTGCCGAGGACAAGCAGAAAGATATTAAGAAGAACCTTAAGAAGTACTATCCCGTCTTCGAGCAGAAGGATCGTCTGCGATTGACACGCGCCTCCAAGGAGCTGCTCGAGAAACGCTCTCAGCTACGCGAGACTTTCATGGAGTACCGCAACAAGCGTATTGCAGAATGGAAGGATCAAAAGAGCCGTCGCGTCATGCTCAGAGGGCGTAAGTTATCTTATATATGTTGTTATAAGTTAACTTATATAGGTTGTTATGGTTAAATGAGTTTTAATGCTTTCCCTGCTTGCCTTACAGATATAGATACAGATAACTTGGAAACTGATGAAGTCGATGAAGAAGTTGTTGAATTTTTAGTCAAGGAAGAAATAACCCTGCTAGAGTAGACGACTCCCTACACTCCGCGTCCACGTCTACGTCCCCCTCTGCATTCACAAACTCGTGAAGCTGGTGTCTCAGACTTGCGCCGAATCGCGACTACATTCCGACGGCCCTTACTCGTCGGACTCCTTTTTCAAACACGTAGCGCGTCTTCAATAATACAATTAAGCGTAATCACAAATATAAGCTTGCGTTGCATACATATGCACACATAAATAGCCATAGCCAGATAAATTTGAACCTTAAGCACAACAGTAACCTAACATAAACACTTATTCATATTAACTAAAGTCAAGTTCGCGAACAATTTTAATCTTTGATAGAATTGAATACTTATAAAAATCATGTCCGAGGTCACGTTGTCAACTATTAAAAGTAAATTTGCATTGTATTTGTATGTCAACAGCAAAAAGAAAAGGAAAACGATTTGGCGTTAAGTATTTACTGGTGGATGGGAAGAACCCCGAAATGAGATACACATGTCGGGGCTTAAGGCAACAAATTAACAAAAAATTTTATTTCGGTTTAATCTCGGTATTTAGTGTATCAACACTCAATTTATTTGGTTAATTATCATTTTATGTTTGGAGTTAAAACTTTCCAGACATGCTAGCCCCAAATAAATTGCTCGATCCACTTCCGAAGCAATCTTCAATGCTGGGTAAATGGCCGTTGCAGTAGCGATTATAAACCGACCAGGCTTGCCAGCCATTATGGCTGTTTCTTAACACTTTTCGGGCACATCTAACGGCCGAATCTATGTGATCCGTACGCAGCGCGTCACAGTTGACATCACAATAGTTGTGAGAGAACCTTCCATCACTCGGCTTGCACCAGTATAGATCGTTGATTTGGAATATGCCGTGATCAATAGAACCATCATCATTGGGTGGCCCTTTCACCCAAGTGCGATAACTGCTCTCATGTTCCGCTATGCACGCCCAGATCGCCAGTTCATTCCGAGGTACGTCCAATTGGTACATTTGCCGTGCAAGGCTGCAACGATCATAGGTGCGTTGAGCTCCCACTGTCACAGCCAGCAGGACCAGCAACAGTACTGAACACTTTCCAAATGCAACTGTTCTCACCATCTTCAGATGATACACTGTAGGATTTTCGTATGAATACAGTAATTATAGTGCGAGCCCCTTGTGAAATTCGCACTATATACAGAAGAGTATATATGTACCTTATCTCGAGCGAGATAAGCGCTAAGACATAATAATGTTAGTATGCCTGTGGGATCCCATTACTCAAGTGACTCAGCTAAGTACCCTGTGCCACTCTCTATGAATATTTAGTATATAGACACAAGATATAAAAATAGCTTTCTCGTATTTTCGAAGAAAAGCTGAGTATTATCGCAGTCGATCAGCTGGAGAGGAGGGAAAGGTATAGAAAATAAACGAAATAAACTCGTCCTGGAAAGGGAATCATTCATACCTTCTAGCTCTTATGGTTCCCGAAATCGACACGTTTATTCAGACAGACGGACGGACGGAGAGACAGACGGACGGACGGAGAGACAGACGGACATGGCTTAATCGACTCGGCAAGTGATACTGATCAAGAATATACATATACTTTATAGGGTCGGATGTGCTTTCTTCTGACTGTTACAAACATTTGCACAAAGTTATTATACCCTTCTCTACCATTTTTAATGGACAGAGGGTATAAATATATACATATGTCTAACACACACATTAAGTGCCCATAAATTAAAAATGGTTTGATACCATTGTACATATGTATGTATGTGTTTCTGCAATTGGATTACGACTTCCATTTCAGTATTTCAGTCCAAAATGAAGAGGGAAGTCGTGTTCATCAAGAGCTTTACGCTTCTGGTTCTATTTCCGCTGTTGCTGAGTGGCATAGCAGGTGCGAGGATCCTTGACCTCTGCACCTTGGCCGTGGAAATGGACCGACTTGGTGTACCACGGTCCGATTTAGCAGCCTGGGCATTTATTGCGAATTGTGTGAGCAGCTATAGAACTGATGCACTTAGTCCGCCAAATAAAGAAGGCGGCCAACATTACGGCCTATTTCAATTCAGTGATATTTATTGGTGCCAGAGAAAAATGGGGAAAAAATCTAAAAATATTTGCAATGTGGACTGTGCTGACTTGCTGACGGACAACATTAAAGCTAGTGTCGATTGTGCACTGAAGGTGAAAGAATTGGAAGGTTGGAATCCATGGCCAGCACTCAAGGATTTCGAATCCAGTGGCCAGACAAGCGTTGATCATTGCTTCCCTCAGGAAATGGTCAATGGTACTACAACTGGTGACGCATCTGGCACTAATCCCAATTTCTACACTCCTCTCAACAACATGGGTGAGGCGGCAGGAAATGATAAGCACATTGAGTTTTGATAAGTGCAAAAACCACCTTAGTTTTCTATCAATAAATTGGATTATAGTCACGTAGTCATGATTTTGCTTTTATTTATCCCCCTTTTCGTCTATAATTTGGGATTGATGTTCTTCAGCCGAGTCGATTGAGCCACGTCCGCCTATCTGTACGTCCGTCTGGCATGTAGGGTCCTGTGCACCGTCCGCAGATTAAGTATATTTCAACTTTTGGAGACCTCCCCCTTGTATACAAATAGGAATGTGGATACACATGCTCATAGCTGCTAGCTTTTGCATGTACTCATATGTGCATACTCGATCAAAAACTGTTTGTCACGTCACTGTCAAGTATGATGATCTTTAATTATTGCCACAAGAAATCTTTAAGAAAATAGCTGAGATGTATTGCATGAGTTGTCAGACCAGGTTGCTCGGATTAAAATATACATTGTATTTTGTATTTACATATGTGTATGTCGGGTCTAAAAATTATAGGAGTCAGTGTATGAGGATTCGTCTCGTGTTTATCAACGAGTACGCTTTTTCCTGCTTATTCGCCAGATGGTCAAAATAGTTCGAGCCAAATAGGTAGAAATGTTGCGTAAGGTTTGACATGGTGTACGTGCCAAAATTATGTTTGACAGGAGAGTTACACAGTAAACGATTGTCGTACGTGACCTCTTGAGTCACTGCGTGCGACAGAGATGACTAGAGGTCTCTCGACAAAATAAAGGAAGTTGAAGAGATTGCAACGAGATGGCAACGAGTTACTTCAATTTTGGCCACGCAGCAGTGCACTCGAGATTCTTCGCCAACTGCAATTGTGCAATGTGGATGGGAAGAACCCCGAAATGAGATACACATGTCGGAGCTTAAGGCAACAAATTAACAAAAAATTTTATTTCGGTTTAATCTCGGTATTTAGTGTATCAACACTCAATTTATTTGGTTAATTATCATTTTATGTTTGGAGTTAAAACTTTCCAGACATGCTAGCCCCAAATAAATTGCTCGATCCACTTCCGAAGCAATCTTCAATGCTGGGTAAATGGCCGTTGCAGTAGCGATTATAAACCGACCAGGCTTGCCAGCCATTGTGGCTGTTTCTTAACACTTTTCGGGCACATCTAACGGCCGAATCTATGTGATCCGTACGCAGCGCGTCACAGTTGACATCACAATAGTTGTGAGAGAACCTTCCATCACTCGGCTTGCACCAGTATCGATCGTTGATTTGGAATATGCCGTGATCAATAGAACCATCATCATTGGGTGGCCCTTTCACCCAAGTGCGATAACTGCTCTCATGTTCCGCTATGCACGCCCAGATCGCCAGTTCATTCCGAGGTACGTCCAATTGGTACATTTGCCGTGCAAGGCTGCAACGATCATAGGTGCGTTGAGCTCCCACTGTCACAGCCAGCAGGACCAGCAACAGTACTGAACACTTTCCAAATGCAACTGTTCTCACCATCTTCAGATGATATACTGTAGGATTTTCGTATGAATACAGTAATTATATATAAATATATACAGAAGAGTATATATGTACCTTATCTCGAGCGAGATAAGCGCTAAGACATAATAATGTTAGTATGCCTGTGGGATCCCATTACTCAAGTGACTCAGCTAAGTACCCTGTGCCACTCTCTATGAATATTTAGTATATAGACACAAGATATAAAAATAGCTTTCTCGTATTTTCGAAGAAAAGCTGAGTATTATCGCAGTCGATCAGCTGGAGAGGAGGGAAAGGTATAGAAAATAAACGAAATAAACTCGTCCTGGAAAGGGAATCATTCATACCTTCTAGCTCTTATGGTTCCCGAAATCGACACGTTTATTCAGACAGACGGACGGACGGAGAGAAAGACGGACGGACGGAGAGACAGACGGACATGGCTTAATCGACTCGGCAAGTGATACTGATCAAGAATATACATATACTTTATAGGGTCGGATGTGCTTTCTTCTGACTGTTACAAACATTTGCACAAAGTTATTATACCCTTCTCTACCATTTTTAATGGACAGAGGGTATAAATATATACATATGTCTAACACACACATTAAGTGCCCATAAATTAAAAATGGTTTGATACCATTGTACATATGTATGTATGTGTTTCTGCAATTGGATTACGACTTCCATTTCAGTATTTCAGTCCAAAATGAAGAGGGAAGTCGTGTTCATCAAGAGCTTTACGCTTCTGGTTCTATTTCCGCTGTTGCTGAGTGGCATAGCAGGTGCGAGGATCCTTGACCTCTGCACCTTGGCCGTGGAAATGGACCGACTTGGTGTACCACGGTCCGATTTAGCAGCCTGGGCATTTATTGCGAATTGTGTGAGCAGCTATAGAACTGATGCACTTAGTCCGCCAAATAAAGAAGGCGGCCAACATTACGGCCTATTTCAATTCAGTGATATTTATTGGTGCCAGAGAAAAATGGGGAAAAAATCTAAAAATATTTGCAATGTGGACTGTGCTGACTTGCTGACGGACAACATTAAAGCTAGTGTCGATTGTGCACTGAAGGTGAAAGAATTGGAAGGTTGGAATCCATGGCCAGCACTCAAGGATTTCGAATCCAGTGACCAGACAAGCGTTGATCATTGCTTCCCTCAGGAAATGGTCAATGGTACTACAACTGGTGACGCATCTGGCACTAATCCCAATTTCTACACTCCTCTCAACAACATGGGTGAGGCGGCAGGAAATGATAAGCACATTGAGTTTTGATAAGTGCAAAAACCACCTTAGTTTTCTATCAATAAATTGGATTATAGTCACGTAGTCATGATTTTGCTTTTATTTATCCCCCTTTTCGTCTATAATTTGGGATTGATGTTCTTCAGCCGAGTCGATTGAGCCACGTCCGCCTATCTGTACGTCCGTCTGGCATGTAGGGTCCTGTGCACCGTCCGCAGATTAAGTATATTTCAACTTTTGGAGACCTCCCCCTTGTATACAAATAGGAATGTGGATACACATGCTCATAGCTGCTAGCTTTTGCATGTACTCATATGTGCATACTCGATCAAAAACTGTTTGTTACGTCACTGTCAAGTATGATGATCTTTAATTATTGCCACAAGAAATCTTTAAGAAAATAGCTGAGATGTATTGCATGAGTTGTCAGACCAGGTTGCTCGGATTAAAATATACATTGTATTTTGTATTTACATATGTGTATGTCGGGTCTAAAAATTATAGGAGTCAGTGTATGAGGATTCGTCTCGTGTTTATCAACGAGTACGCTTTTTCCTGCTTATTCGCCAGATGGTCAAAATAGTTCGAGCCAAATAGGTAGAAATGTTGCGTAAGGTTTGACATGGTGTACGTGCCAAAATTATGTTTGACAGGAGAGTTACACAGTAAACGATTGTCGTACGTGACCTCTTGAGTCACTGCGTGCGACAGAGATGACTAGAGGTCTCTCGACAAAATAAAGGAAGTTGAAGAGATTGCAACGAGATGGCAACGAGTTACTTCAATTTTGGCCACGCAGCAGTGCACTCGAGATTCTTCGCCAACTGCAATTGTTCAATAACTGTAACAAACAATCTATTTGTGCAGCGTTTCGAGATCAAGGAATCGCCAGCTGCTACGTTTTTAAATCTACTGAACAGCCGTCCAGCACACAACGAGTGTCATGCAGTGTACGCAAGTCGCATGGTGACGTCATTGACCACAAAATGGCATGACATGAGTGCAGCAGATAGCCGTATCAACTGTGCTTGCTCACATGGCCAACTTCGATAACCGTCTGCAGCGAATCGTGTTTTCTTCTGACAAAAAAAACGAGAAGTCAACTTCAAATGGAGCTGAAAGCGTTTACATTTGACAAAAAGCGGAGTGCTGAAAATACTGATGGTTTAAACGATGACAGCAAGCGAGCTAAAATGGCGTATCACTCATGCAAGAAACCAGGACATAAAATGGCGGATTGTAGATTCAATCAAAATGCAAGCAATTGCAAAATGTTACCTGTTACAACTTGAACATCGTGCAAATCGGTGCCCAAGCAGTGCAGCAAAATCTGGAGCAGTTACTGAGAAGAAATGTAATCAGTGTTTTGTTTCTGAACCAACGGGAATTATGACACACCAAGATGAGATCTTTCCAAATTATTTTGACTCTGGAGCGAAATGTTCTCCGATGCGAAACACTGTTTAGTGGCAAACGCATTAATAATGTAGTCGTAATTCGAGGTCCTGGCTATTCAAATGTACTATTAATTGTAGAATATTGTAGAAATATTGTATCACTATATCACAAATGACATTATAATCGGTAATTCTTAATCAGTGGTACGAAATTCAAAATTGTTAAATCAAAGTCTAGAAAATTCCTACGTAAAGTCTACATGGACGATATCATGATAGTGTCGCCAACTATGGAGTTGGGTTTTCCAAGACTGAATGTTGTTTTGGATGTGATAACTGCATAACAGATACGAGCTGGAGAGCTAAGACCTAATCCGCGAAAAATTCTTGCGTTAAACTATTTGTGATCCCCGAAAACAATTAGTAGCGTAAGACAATTTATTGGATTGGCGTCTTATTTTCTAAATATTGTGCCTCGATTCTCACAGATCATGAAACCAATATATTCACTAAAGTCGAGCAAAACGTTTTTATCTGGGATGATAATTTGGAAGAAATTAGAAAGAAAACAAGCGGATCAGTCGAGGCGCATGCGACAGTCTAGTACCTTGCATCAGTATTTACAACTGAAGGTGGGTAAGACTACAGTCGACCGCAGTCGACAGTGGGAGACTCTGTACTAATCGTGAATAGCAAAATCTATGAATTTAAAATATTGTACAGATAGCAAAACGAATCTTCCGAGCCTCGAACTCGCGATCCCTTGATTCACAGTCTAATGCTCTACGCCCTGTGCCACCGGCAAATCGACACGCAAGCCGACAAGATCAAAATAACTGAATTCGTATTTCCCATTCATTGCCGCCTTGAAAGTTTCTTAGAAAGTATTTTCTAATGCAAAGCAATCAATAGTGAACAATACTAGTGCTTATGTATTGGTTTTATTAAATTGCAAGTACGTTAAAGAATGCCTGCATTTGCAAAAAAAAAAAAAACAAATAAAAAATTAAAAAAATTATTCGCGGTCTGAGTAAGCTTCGAACCCCAGACCTATCGGGCGCAAATTCTATGTCCTCTAAGGGGGCGTGGCAAAAATCTAAAACAAACTTGATCTGCCTGCACACTATAAGAGTGTTGTCACCAAATTTAGTAACTCTAGCTCTTATAGTCTCTGAGATCTAGGTGTTCATACGGACGGACAGACGGACATGGCTATATCGTCTCGGCTGTTGATGCTGATCAAGAATATATATACTTTATAGGGTCGGAGATGATTCCTTCTGCCTGTTACGCACAAATCGCTGTCGTCAAACTTAGAAGACTATGCACTTTAGTACAGAGTCTAAAAAATTATTGATGGCCTTACGAATAAGCTGCAAACTGAGCAAAATCTCAATTGATTGGCTTGTTGTTGAACAGCGCTAGGATTCTGGAAAATAATTTAATGCGAGTTATATCCAATCCCAAAGGTGAATGTGCATACGGCACATGTTGATATTACTGAAAAACTAAATGAGAACAATTACCTTAAGGAGCATATAATAGTTCAGATCGATGGTTTAACTAAATTTGTTTACCTATTTCACATTCTAAAATTGGCTACCGATAGTAGCATACAGGCGATGAAATCATCTATTTCTTTGTTTGGTGTACCAAACCGAATCTTAACTGACCAGGGTAGATGTTTTACGAGTGAGAAATTTGCAGAATTTTGTGCATCGCAACATGTCAAACTACAACTTATAGCCACAGGAGGAAGCCGTGTAAACGGACAAGTTGAGCGCGTGATGAGCACGCTTAAAAATCTGTTGTCTGCAGTTGAACCAAGCCACCGCTCTTGTCAGGATGCCGCCGGCGAGATACAACTTGCTTTGAATTGCACAGTTAGTAGTGTAACCAAAGCAAGTTCTCTAGAGGTGCTTATTGGTAAAGAGGCTCGTCCTGTGGGCTTGATTCCACCATATGACACAGAGATAGAGATAGAGATAGATAAAGTTAATGCTAAAGATAGGGCTAATAAAAGCAAATCACTAGTTGAGAGACATAAAGCTGGAGATTCTGTTTTATTGAAAGATTAAGAACGGCATCAAAGTAAATTGTATGCAAAGTTAGAGGACTATTTTTTATAAGTGAAGTTCTAGAAGGAGATAAATATATCTTGAACTCATTGCACAATAAAAGGACATATAAATATTGCCATGAAGATTTGAGAAAGATGCACTCTAATTCACTCGGAACATAACCATCTGATGTTCCGAGTGAATTAGAGTGCTCGCCTGAGAGTTGTTAAGATTGCTGTAACATATCCGTGAGAGAGAATGTGGTTGGTTGCAACGCTTGTGAGTGGCGAAAGACCATAGAGATGGTGTTTGGGAATTCGAGTGGAAATAACCTGGCGGGTGTAAAGTTTACGCATTGGTCTCAAATGGCAATATTTGATCGAAATTGAAATAGATTGAAAATATGGTTTTGAGATTTGAGATATCTGCGTCATTGGGCAAGCACAAGTGAAAAACGAAAGTTGGAACATGGCGTGTGGCGCTCTTGACGAGACTATGCTCATAATCAAAAGGAAACCATAGAGATAAAAACTAAAGTCGATGTTAATGTCACTGAATGAAATGTTAAGAAAGTGTGTAATGAGGGAAAGAATTTCAATTTATTAAAAATAGTGAGTTATAATGTAAAATATTAATGTAAAGTAATCGAAAATTATAACAAATTATAATCGAAAACCCAGTCGAAAAGGCTACAGTCGACCGCATTCGACAGTATAATACCCTGTACAGGCTTCTATATTAAAATTATTTTGATAATAGGTACTTTGATTAAAATAAATGTAAGAACATAACAGGTGTTTAAAGAAAACCCTTTTGAAACTCTCATTTAGCATATGAATTCTTTGCACGCTTATAGCAGCTAACTTTCACATATTTATACATATTCAATCAAAAGCTGAGTGTTACGACACTTAATTTACTTATGCCTGTGTCGCAGTAGTTCGCTATCTCGCTCGCACGAATATGCACACATGGTAAGCAGACGCATGTATCACAGTCGTTCGCTGTCTCGCTCGCACACATGTGCTGCCTGCTGCTCTACGATTCCGTGGTAAAATAACTTTTACTGCTGATTATCTGTCTTATTTACAAACCGATCTTGATGAAACTTTCAGCGTTCCTTCTATATAACATTCTTAACGCATCTGTTAAGTTAGAAGTGTCTACGTTGAAAAATGTGCTTATTATTCGTTTTTTTTTTAATTGCGGGGGAAGGGGGGAGGCATCCAAAATTTAAAATAAACTTGATCTGCGTATGGTATACAGGAACCTTGATGCCAAATTTGGTGTCCCTAGCTCTTATAGTTGCTGAGATCGACGCGTTCATACAGACGGACAGACGGACGGACAGACAGACGGACATGGCTCAATCGACTCGGCTGTTGATGCTGATCAAGAATATATATACTTTATAGGGTCGGAGATGCCTCCTTCTTAATATATCCCTGTACAGGCTACAATAACAACTTAACAGAGCATGTTGAAACAATAAAAGACATTTGAAATTAATAATTAATAAAATATTAATGCCTTGTAGCGCATTTGAAACAATGGAAGTACAATTTAACAATACTATAGAATACACGAGGACGTGTAATTGTCAGAATGGCCGTGTCGGGTCTAAAAATTATAGGAGTCAGTGTATGAGGATTCGTCTCGTGTTTATCAACGAGTACGCTTTTTCCTGCTTATTCGCCAGATGGTCAAAATAGTTCGAGCCAAATATGTAGAAATGTTGCGTAAGGTTTGACATGGTGTACGTGCCAAAATTATGTTTGACAGGAGAGTTACACAGTAAACGATTGTCGTGCGTGTACTCTTGAGTCACTGAGTCGTGCGACAGAGATGACTAGAGGTCTCTCGACAAAATAAAGGAAGTTGAAGAGATTGCAACGAGATGGCAACGAGTTACTTCAATTTTGGTCAAGCAGCAGTGCACTCGAGATTCTTCGCCAACTACAATTGTTCAATAACTGTAACAAACAATATGACTGAAAACCAAAATAATTTCAACTCGACATGTACATATATGTATATGCAGTTTTATAATAATAATTATCAAAATACTGTTATTATAGAAAGTTGTACAAGTTTTAATAACAGCTGTTAAGGTCTAACACAATAATAACAGAGCTATGTTAACATAACAGAATAATGGCAGCCATGGCAACTGGAAACTCCCTTTTATTAATCAAAACAAATGTTAGTGTTTTGATTGTCAAAAACTTACAAATTGAAGCTTGCCAAAAAGTGGAAAATTATTTGATATATTTACATAAAATGGATCGAGAACGATCGGCATTGAAAAGAAAGCGCACCAAAAGGAAACGGAAGACTCAAACGAGCCGCAGCTACCGCAGAACAGAAAGAGAGGTGCAATTGCTACTTTCTCACTGTAGAAGCCACATTGGACTGGAAGCTGGTCAGGATTTTGAAGCGCGGAGCCTGCAATTCTTTCATGGCACAGGAATACTTGAATTGGGCTCAAGTGAGATCGATAAAAGGAAGAGTGGGGAAGAGGACTCATTAACTGGAGCTATACTATCAGACGGTTTATTGGCTACATTTATACAAATAGATCTATCGGATCCACCCTTAGTCAGTCCACGGTTGTACAGTCAACATCATAACCATGACAACAGTCATCTGTATATACCCAGCGGCAGGATGCACTTGCCACTGCAGTTAAACGACTGCGAGCCACAACTGAAGCGTCCTCAGATTCGCATGTTGAGCCGTTACCAGGCGGAAGCGAAAAGTATAAGTGGCAACGGCACCGGAAAAGTAAGTACAGTATTGATAACGCAACTCACACAAAATGCATGGGAATCCGGTCGTTTTATCATTGATTCAACGCTTTATCGAAGCAATTGTGGAAGACGATTCAAAAGCGTGTTCCTTGGACCTGTATTAGTGTGTGAATTCCATGGTTTGCCCAATCGTCGTTACCTAAGGTTGTGCCTGAAGCAACTACGTTTTAATGCACATCCACAGCTGTTGGAGGAACATCGTTTGTCGCAGCAATTAGAGGATATTTACGATATATATATACAGCATGTCAATAATCAAATATGCAACAAATTGCGGCAGGAGTTGCAAATGACACGCCACGAAGTCGCACGGCTGCTTGATGCAACCGATCAACCGCATCCGCCATCACAACTGGCTGCACACATCCAGCGTCAACTGCGATTGGCACAACAGTTAAGGACACGTTACTATGCCGAGTCTACGGCACAGCGAGCACTTCTCCAGCAATTGCTCACCCAATGGGCCAAGTTAAAGGAACTGCGTAAGCAACAACAGTTCCAATGCACGCGCTTTCAGCTCAGCCTTCGGTTGGTTCAGCCAGCTGATCTGGACGCCTCGTGCTCAGCTTGGAAACGTCGTTTCGAGACGGATTTGGCTGAAGTGTATCGAGAGCATTTGGAAGTGTACTATCGCCGGCGACGCCTCTGGAGCAGCGGGCCATCATCGCCGCAATCGAAACCGCCACGTAAGCCGCGATTTGATGAAATTATGCAAAATCTAAAGGTGCAATACGAACGAGCGTTCCAGGATCCTGAAGAACCAGAAGTGCATGTACTACAACTGCCCTGCGATGAATCAACACTCAATCTCCACTCGAACACCGAGCAGACGTACAAGGGACGCAATTACTATCTGAAAATCTATCTGGACAACCAGTTCGTTGCCCAGACACGAAGCTATCGCTTGGAGCCGGATTTGCACGTGCACATGAATGAATCCATTGGTGTGCTGCTTGACCGCTCGCTGCCGGAGTTGATAAACATTTGGGTAAACATATATCAGCGTTATCAATTTATATTATTATTATTCATTTATTTTATTTTAACAATACATTTCTATATTTGTATATATTATCTATGCTTTCGAAATACAATTTCAAAACTCAATGTGCTTATCACTCATCAATGCGAGCCCAATGTTACTGGAAACAGTATGGACATCGGGATTACTGCCAATTGTAGTACCATTGACCATTTCCTGAGGGAAGCAATCATCAACGCTTGTCTGGCCACTGGATTCGAAATCCTTGAGTGCTGGCCATGGATTCCAACCTTCCAATTCTTTCGCCTTCATTGCACAATCGACACTAGCTTTAATGTTGTCCGACAGCAAGTCAGCACAGTCCACATTGCAAAGATTCTTTGATTTTATACCTAATTTCATCTGACACCAATATACATTACTGAATTGGAATAGACCATCATTTTGGCTGCCATCTATATTTTTCTCACTAATTGCATCAGTTCTATAGCTACTCACACAATTAGCAATAAATGCCCAGGCTGCTAATTCTGATCGCGGTACACCATTTCCAGTGCTAAAGCGCAGCGATCAAGGATCCTGGATCCAAGGATTTTGGATTTAGCAAATGAAATGGAAGCTGTAGATCAAGTGTTGCTTGATACGATTTCACAGTATACACATTTAAATGTATGTACATATGTATGTATATATAACACTTTGAGGTCATTTTATTGTCATAACAATAACAGCAATTCTTATGAATAATGATAATGTAGAAACATATTACTCAAAAACAATTCTTAATACCCTGTGCATATTAAAAATGTATAATAATATTGTGCATGATATTGTTCAAGCATATCAAGTTTATTTCAAATTTTCGATATCTCTCCCTTCCTAAGCAAATCGAAAAAATCTTTGCATGCCCATAGCGGCAAGTGGTTTTACATGCACACATACTCGAATAAAAACTGAGTGGTATATCAACTTATTATTTTCAAATTTATCATATGTGTATATATGTATTTTCGTATAGAGAACTGTACAGGGTATCATACTGTCGTGTGCGCTCGACTGATCCGTAGTGACGAATGAGTAGATTTGTATAAATCTATTTATATAAAAACTCTTAGTCATGAGTAACTGATAAAAGCTAGGACGGAATAAATGCAATAAAATGGCGTGGTGTATTTATTGATTTGGCTACTTGACAACATCAAGTCTGCATGACGTATTACTTAACTTCTTGAAGTTTCGCAAGTTCAACGATTCTGAATTTTGTGAATTTTCCAAAAGTCAAAAGATGAATTTTGATTCCCCCGCTGTCGATTTTCATAAACACGCAACTACAAACTTAATACACTTGTGGTTTGATCTGGCATCACTTATATTTATTTCAACACAGATTCCGATATATTTTCGATATACATGAGAGCGCATCACCAGCAATATTGATAATCGTCTTAACCGACTAATATAAATTGATTTCAAATAAATTATTTTGAAATCCATGCTCTTATCAATGAGCGTTTAATATGATCATTAATCATATTTAAATTCCTGATAATCGTAGAGTTATAGATTCCCCGTTTTCGATTCCATAAAATATACGTATACACATGTAAATATTGTTGATCAGTATTAACAGACAATCGTAGCATCTGAGTTCCTGAGAATACAAATAAGAGTGAGAGCAACCAAATTTAATACACACAGAATTTCAATAAGCTGCCCACGCAAAATAAGATTGTTTCAACTATTTGTCATGTCTCTTTCCGCTCTTAGTCCCAAATGAATGAAGTACTGGGTATGTTATCTTCGAGCATTCCTACATGTGTTCTGTTTCATTTCAGGTAAATGAGAAATCGACTGTAACGCCACACAGTCGCCGGCTGGCATTGATAAGCGCTCCATTGGCTGGAAGCAAAGGCGTCACAATTCAAGAGAAACTTGGTTTTCAGGTTGCATTATCTTCTGGTGCATTGCGTCCCAAATTGGCGGGAGATCTATATTTGCAAACCGACTATCGTTGCCTGGATGCCGCCAACGGCGCTGAATTGGATGACATACAAAATCTGCCGGACACATTATGTCAAGCGTTGCTGCCACACAAATTGACTGCGTGGACGACGGACACGGAGGCAAGGGCCACGCCACGGCCACCCTGCGGCACAAGGCGAAAGACAAGATCCAAATTGTCATCATCGTCCTCATCGTCTGGTCATGTGCAGCCTTTAATCTTTGCCGAGCATGAGCTGCAACTGTGCAGTGTGGAGGAACTGCTGGATAATCGACGCTTCCAGCTACTTCACTCGCGTCACCAGCAACGCAATCTGCACACCAAGCAGTTGCGATTTGTGCCAGCCTTGGAGCATGAAGTTGCCGAGCTGGAGGAACCTATTGATAGTGCCGGCCAATTACTGGATCCAGGCACAACATGGGATCCCATTGATCTGCACAAGCATCGAGGTCGTAAGTATCTTCAGCTGCTCTATGAGACGATAACCAGCCAGTGTGTGCAACGGGCCAAAACGATGCAATCGACGCTACCAATGCTGCAGCTGCTCAGCGGTGACGGCGTGGATCAGGTTACAGGCTGGACAGCACTTTGGCGTGCCCTAAGCTCCTTTTTCTTTCGCCAACGAGCCGCACCACTGCGTGAACCCACATGGCAAGCACAGTCACAGTCGCTGGATGGAGCTCAACAGTACAATATATCGCTGCATGTTGTGCGCGCGACGGGAGTTCCAGTACGTAGCCGCCACATTCTAAACGTAGAGCGGCAGGGAAGGCGACGCAGCAGCGCCGGAACAGGAACTGGCAGCGATCTCAGTGCTAGTTTATTTGTCACACAAAGTATGTAAATGCGGCAAAGATCTGGCTTTAAGAATTTCTATTTATACGACATCTGTTGCAGCATTAATGTACTCCAATGTGCGTCCGTTTATCACATTGAGCTATGGCCAGAGATTGTGTCGAAGTAGTACAGCCGAGGGCTCGAATCCCACCTGGAATGAACAGTTGCAGCTGCAGCTCTCGGGGCATCCGTCTGAGCTTCGTGATGACATCAAGATCAGTCTCTTCGATGAGCTTATCGAGCAGCAGTACACGGATGAGGCGGCCGATGTCTATCAGCGGGTGCAGTGCAACTGGCTGGGCGAGTATCGTATACCAATTAGTCGACTCCTGGCAAATCGCAAGGTTAGTGCCAGCAGGCAGATGCAGTGTATCATCTTAACGTTTCCTTTTCCATTGCCAGTTCGAGGGATGCATTGAGTTGTGCATGCCCAAAGTGTTGGTGGGCTACAAACGACCATTGATAGAATCTGTCACCAACATATCCGTTGACCAGTATCCCGAGTTCAAAGAGAGTGTACATCTTTGGTTCTATTTGAGCATCGAGCCCGGCTGCGAGCTGACGCCCATTCAAGTTGGCGGCCTTGCATGCGCCGAGCTTCCAGAGCTGCAGCAATTCCTGGGCGAGCGACGCTTGGAGTTGCAACAGCTGCTGCCACAGCAACAGCGCTATGTGGATCCGCTAGTTTGCACGTCGCATGGCATGCGCGTCTGCCTGACACGACTGCTGGAGCCGGTGCCATTGCCTCATCCCCTTCCCATGCCCAATGATAATCAACTGGAGACTATATGTCGCTTTGTTTCACTGCTGTGCCCGTTGCGCACTTATATGGATGCCTGCCAAAGCTTTCAGGGCGTTTGGCTGGATAATCAAACGATGCTCGATTGTACCTGGTGTTCCGCCAAAGATTTGGGGGTGCTTCTTTGTAACTTTATGCTATCGCTGGGCCTAGAATGTTGGCTCCTACTCGGCTTGGCCTGTCCGTATGGCGAATGCACGTTTGTCATCTATCGCCAGCCGGAAACGGCGGAGCTGTTGCTTGTGGCACCTGCCACAGGAAAGCGTTATCAGCCGCAAGATATTTTCTGTCCCCTGACGCGAGTCTATTGCATTGTTGGCCCAGAGAATGTAGGTGGACAAGTTGTATAAGACTATCAGCAAATAATATAATTAATTGTTTGGTTTCCAAGCAGATATATTTCAACATTCAGTCAGAGTCACGAGTCAGCATGACAAATTTCAACATACTCGATGCTGATTGCTGGTTACCGCTGTTTAACAAGCGCCAAGCGGCGCCTCAAGGTGGAGTCCACAAGTTGGACTATGTGTACAAGCTGAGCTATGATCTCAAACAGCTACAGAAGCACATCGAGCGCAAGATCATGAAGAAGATAAACGCTTGGCGCACTACACGTAAAACCATTTGGAATCGGTGAGTGAAGGTTTAAGCTGAATGTCATCGAGCAACTGACAACTGATATCCATCCAATCTATTTGACTATATCAGCGCCTTTCAGACGCGTTTGTTAAGAATTTTAAGCGATATGGAAAAGTTAACCACGTTTCCGGGCAACCGTTACGATGAGCCCGCTTACAGCGAGGAATTGGAACGGGAGTATCCCAACTTTAGGGTATGTGCACAGCTGCATGCAGTGTTAACTTGTTATTATCATATCAATTGTTTACTATTCCTTATCACAGCTCTATGGATTCACTGTGAACTTTGCCTACACGAATCTGGCAGCCATTTCGGAGCGCATTCGCACCACTTGTATACACTACAACAACAATGCCCTGGTCGAGTTCTGTGTCGCGGTGCATATCAATGCTTATGCCAATGACGTGCTCTCCGTGTGGGTGTTCCTACTCTCCATAGTACCAGTAGTCGCCTGATCGCAGTTACAATGCAATCTATACACTCAACAAATAAATGATAATGAATATAATGTCGAAAGATACCTGACTGACGTTTACGTTTTACTTTAGTTGATAACGACCCGGTGTCTTCATAGATAATGCTAATCAATAATACAAAATGAAAACATAACTGCTTTATCGGTAAACGAAAAACGAGAAAGTAAAGCATTTAACTCGATTTACAAATTTGTTGATGATAACGCTTCTATTGTGGCGTGTTGTTTGTAGTTTGTTTCTTTTGGTTCTATTCGGTCAAGTTGGGCACCGCTGTGTTCAGTTTAGTTCACTGCGCACCCTCAGACCGTGTAGACTGTGAAACCAATCTTGTACCATAATCCGGTGCACAATGTATGGGAAATTAGCCGAAAAATATGCGAAATTCAAACGCTACGTGAAATGGCTTTACAGTCTCTATGAGCTCAACACACAGATTGCTATATGCGAACCCTGGGAGAAAGTCTTTTGCCGTAAGTAGCAAAGTGCGGCAATATATTTTAAGTAGTCGGCCATTAACTGGCGATTACCAATCGCAATCGTCAACCGCCTTCTATTTGCCCGTTTTTATGCACTCATTGGTGATATCTTATCTATTTCGGTCAGGAGAGGCAATGACTAAGTGCCATTGTAGTTGTACTTTATTCAAAAACTAATACTTACATTATTTTTGAAATTTTTTACAGACGTACTCCTCGGCAGTTGTATATCCCTAATACTATATGCCTGTTACGCCTATGTGCCCGGCTATTGTTTACTACTTATGAGTCTTCTAATGCCGATTTCAAGCAATTCCAACAATACTAATGACATAGTATGTGTTGATGCAGAAGCCGAAATATGCAGAAACAGTCCATCTTATCTTACGTAACATTATAAGGTAGTTATAAATTATAATTAAACATAAATCATTTAAAAAGTAAATGCAATCTGCCTTTTAGCAATTATCTTAGATAATTCCGGCCTTGACTGAACACAAATCTGAATCGACTACATCTTTAATTTCTTAAAATTTAATGAATTGTAAAAAAAGTGAATAATTATTATGTAGAATAAGCAAATTAAAGAAATAAATATTTAATATAAATTAACTACACAGAAAACTTGTATATTTATCTAAATGTTGTGGTGCTGCCACCATGTCTTCAATTTATTTTGAATTTGAATTGTTTCCGCGATTGCATTGCCTGACGTTACCACCTAGTTAAAACTTGCTCTTACATTCGAGTTGACAGTCTTGCACCAGCTGTTGCTGCCAACTCGCTTAAGACAGAAATCAACGTTGCTCGCAGCTGGCGGATTTTGTTTATAAAATTATTGTAAAGTAAACGATTAGTTAATAATGTCAAATGATAAGCGCACCGTTTATGTTGGTGGATTAACCGACGAAGTTACAGAAAGATTGCTAAACAATGCGTTTATACCATTCGGCGACATTGCGGATATACAAATGCCGGTAGATTACGAGTCGCAAAGGCATCGTGGATTTGCATTCATTGAGTACGAGAATTATGAAGATGCTGCCTCTGCCATTGATAATATGGTAAGTGCACGCAACATAAATAACAAATAGCTATACTCAATGGTTCTTTTATTGATAGAATGATTCTGAGCTATGTGGACGAACGATTCGTGTTAATTTAGCCAAACCTGTGCGCGTCAAAGAGGACAGCTTCAAACCGGTGTGGGCTGATGATGACTGGCTGCAGAAGCATGCAGGTGCCACATTACCAGCCGATGCCGAGGAAGAAGTGGATAAGGAAAAAGTAGAGACACCATCAACAGGCCCTGTTGTAATTGAGAAGTCAGAGAAGCGAAATCCACAGGTGTTCTTTGATATACGAATCGGCGGTAATGATGCCGGACGCATTGTTATGCTCTTGCGTGCCGACGTGGTGCCGAAGACCGCAGAGAACTTTCGCCAGCTTTGCACGCATGAACAGGGATACGGCTACAAAGGCTGCAATTTCCATCGCATCATTCCAGAATTTGTAAGTTTACAATAATTAATATATATAATTATAGTAACTACAATTTCTGAACATTCGCATTCCAGATGTGCCAAGGCGGAGATTTTACAAATAACAACGGTACCGGTGGTAAATCTATCTATGGCAAGAAGTTTGACGACGAGAATTTCAGCTTAAAACACAATAGCTTTGGTACACTGTCCATGGCAAACTCGGGTTCGAACACAAATGGTTCACAGTTCTTTATATGCACCACCAAGTGAGTAAATTAAGGAGTAATCAATGTTACGTTGAAAACCGAGTTCATCCCTTATATAGAACCGATTGGCTGGATAACAAGCACGTGGTCTTTGGACATGTCATCAGTGGGGCAGACGTTGTGCGAAAAATGGAACGATGCGGCAATAAGTCAGGAACCCCTTCACAAAAAATTATCATTTATGCTTGCGGCGAACTAAAATAAAGTCATTAAACCCAAAGTAAAGACTGATTTCTATATATATTATTTATTCATTTATTTTTATTCAATTATATATTTATACAAAACGGATGTCCTTATCACATGATGACACTGCAAGAAAGATAAATATGAATTAGTAATTGGTTGATAAAGTTTATGCAACTGTTTAATTAGTTTATGAATCAGTTGGGGAAAGAAGAATAGACAGCATGGCTTGTCTCAGTTAAATGAAGCCCATAATGGGTTATTTCATCATTTTACAAATAAACAAAGCCGATTTTTAATAAAACTTACCTTGAAAATTCCGCTGTTTGCCGTCAGTAAATTAATGAAATATCTGTATCCTGCAAGAAAGTAAGGAATAATTTATTAGTTCTGTAATAGTAGCTGTAACAAAAGTGTGCTTTATTAATGATTTGATCAGTCAGGGAAAGATTGACCGCATGGTTTTCAATGGGTTCTACTCAGTAGAGGGATCCTGATTAAGGATAGTTCATCAGCAAACATTTATTTCATTTTCAAATTCTAGTCAACACAACACACCTTTTAGATTCCTTCTTTAGATTTTCATCCCTCGTAGGAACTTCGTCAGCAACCAAGTTCAGCCTGCAAGTAAAAACAACTATTTAGATATTCCAGTTTATTGTATGAAAATGAAGCCTAAAAAGCAATTGTATTCAGACAGGGAAAGTTGACCGCATGGTTTTTATGGGTTCTACTCAGTAGAGGGATCCTGATTAAGGATAATTCATCAGAGAAGAACTGTGACTAGCAATATTTAAGGGCTATAAAACGTACCTTCGACAACCAATCCAATGTTATATAAGACAAAGCCGACATGAAGAATCTGCAAGAGAGATTGCAAATTTAGTATACATATTATGCGCATAAACAGTTTTTATAGAACATATATCAGTCAGCTTCAAAAAATTGTAACATGTTTGATTCTAATGAACTATACTGAAGTAACATCATGCAAATTTTTAACTCTTTATGCAATGATTTTGAAGGGCTTACCTTATTTTAGAATCAATAGCCTGTACATTCAGCAGCAACTAAATTCCCCAATACAAGCTGCAAAGAATAAAGAAGCTGATTAGTAAATCCCGTGAAAATTGTTCATTTACTTTGTCTAAGCTAATTTTATCAGTATCCTTTTGGTTAATTTTCTTTGGTTGGTCAGCATAGCTTTCAGATTTAGTTTATCATCAAGATGGAATAATACACTAAGATTATAATGTTAAACTTACATTTATGTATTGACAGTTTTAGAACATATTCCAAAAAAAAAAAGAGGTTCAACTATCAGCCGCTGTAAATAAAAGAATTGACCAAGTTAGTCAGTTGCAAAACAGTTGAATTGTTTTCTACAAATTACTAAAATTCGGTAGATATTTCAGTTACATTTCTCCGCATTTTCGACTCAGTAGAACGAAAGTTATGATAGATAAAAGGTATTCATCATCTAATCAACGCTGAGCATTGGTAGAAACTATATATTTTCAGCGATTCTTACCTTAAGAGCAAAGAGAACATGCTATTCGTCTGGTTCAAAGGAACTGCAAATAAAGAAAATAGATTAGATAAAGTTTTTTAAATTTATTTCGTTTAAATATTGATTAAAATTCAGTTGCAAAAATTGCAGCCATGGGGTTTTTAATCATAGAAATCGTACGGTAATTACATTTCATCATTTTCAGACAGAATCAGATATATTTTTATGAGTACTTACCAGTAAGAAGCGTTGGAAAAATCATCAGAACTGCAACTATCCCTATGATAAAATGCTGAAAATATAAAGAAAATCTTGCGTTATGTGTCAGTTATAAAAAAAGATATTCATTTCATCGAACATGCATCAGTTGCAATAATTGCAGCCATGGGGTTTTTAATCACGGAAATCGTACGGTAATTACATATCATCATTGTAAATTTCAATCGCATTTATACTAAAAATAAACTCACCATATTTCAGAATGAAAAGATTTTACTCATCTTTTGTGGTTCAAACCCTGCAACAAGAAATATGAGGTTAGTTTTGTCGAGTTATATTTGAAGACAAACCAAAGTGTAATTTGAATTATCAGAATCCTTTTGGTTTAATTTTAAGTTGTAAATCAACAGCACTTTGTTCAGATTGAACTTATCATCATTAACAATCTACAGAAGTTGATTCTAAAGTCGAAACTTACCTCCTATGACGCGTTTCATATAAATGCTGGTTCGTGGACACGTGTTTGCAACCATCAGAGGCAGCTGCAATAAGACAAAAACGAGATTAGCATGTACTTGCAACACATTCAATAAATCAATTAAATGTTAATTATCAGTTGGCCGTTCTTATTCTTTCTACAAGAAAAGAATGATGGTAGCCCACTTGCAAGGGCACCATCATCCGACTCTTCAGAAAAAGAACATTCATCAATTAACTTGCTTAGCCTTTACAAATGCCCATATAATACATACCATTTTCTTTAAAATTTGCAAAATAAGATGATCACATCATAGATTATGCCGTGTTTTATGATTTAAAGTTACAAAAAGTTGAGAAACGTGTAAGATGCTTGCAGCACAAAGAGATTAAAAAATGCTTTTTCATCTCAGTTGAATGTAAATATACAACCACTCGCAGTAAAGTTACAAGAGGAAATGAACGAATCTATAGATCAATGTGACCGACCCAAACAAAACATTAAAGTGCACAACCTAAAAATACCAAAAATAAATATAACTAGCGATAGCATACATAACTGCTCCTCACCTGCGCGCACTTTTTAAATTGTTAATTTTTTATTTACTTTGCTGTTTTTTTTTAAATTAGCCGGCGCCCGGAATAATTTTTTTACCGTTAAAATTGCCTTAATGAACTGAACAAGACAAAGAAAAAAAAGAACCAATTTGAAAAAAGGAGAAAAAACAGTAACGGAAGATTTTTGCACTTTTCTTTCTCATTTGTATACTCATTTTATGAAACAAAGCATTACTTCTATATGGTATTCTTCAGCACCTGCTAAGGAGTGAACAGCTCACTCTTCGAACATGTTTAACTGAACTGACTGAAGTCGTCGACTTCGTCGAATCGAGCAGATTAAGCGAACATGTTCGTTGATGAATACCTGCAGAGGAATTAAAATTTTCACAGCATTTGTCATTTGGTATTGGGGCTCATAACACTTATGACCGCCAAATAAATAATGTCTTCAAAACTGTATTAAAATATTACGACTTTATTAATTGTAGCATAGCTAATTGAATGCCTTTACAACAATATATCAAGTACAATACATACATATAAATATATATTAAAAATGTACATTTTTTCTTTCCATTTTTTTATTCCTCCAATCGGAAGACATTCCACGTACATCATTGTTTTTCAATTAACAAGGCATATAAGTTTTATCATTAAAATTTCAATATTATCTATCACAATATGAGAATTTCGCGATTCGTATTGCTCGCTTCTAACCTAAAAGAGGTTATTCTTCTTGTTTTTATTTTTTTTATGAGTTATTCGAGCAGAATCAATTCCTGATTCTAAAAATTTTAATATATGGATTAATTACTAATCATTTTTTTTTGCTGAAAACTTTTTTTGTTTCTTTTTTTTTTTTCCTTTAAAGTTGTACTTAGTGATTTAAGATATTAGATATTATAAAAATATATATTATGATTAATATTTATAAAAAATTGCATGTTACGGACGGACAACAGCTTAAAAATGTAAGCATAAACATATTAAAATGCTGATTCTGTTTTAAAATACATGCAAGTATTTATTTTAATTCTTAATCTAATTATTTAACTTCACATTTAAGGCCTAAATATAGGCATATAGCATATTATTTATGGGATTTAAGGCGCGTGCAATTGTTTTTTTGTGCGTGATTGTTATTTGTTTGTGGGCTGCCGTTGTCAAGGGATCTCAGTTCTTATGAATCAGCCTCATATATACTTATCTTTTGACAGCAGAATTAAACTTGATATATCAAGCGATCTATCTTAGCCTAGGGGGTACTCTATATAATATTACAAAAATACATTCCCATATTCAATTCCTTATTGAGCTTAATGTTAGATACAATTTGTATTGCCTTCGTTAACCACAAAATAGATACAATTTATAATTAAATAGCATTCTTTTTGCTGCATGTACAAAGAAAACTAGCAAGAAATTAGAGAAACATTCAGTCTAACAAAATACTTGTACAGAATAATAATCGTGTGAATTTCGAGAAATATATTCGATTTGCGGGGGTGGGTGGGTTCGACATTTCCGGGCACAATCAAAAACTTTTGTTCAATATAAACATAGCCAATTCTTGTGTGACCTGATATGTGATATGTAAATGTTTTAAACTCTAATTTTGCACTTAACAAATATTCTATCAAATAAACATATAGGCGCACCACCTGCTCAACTAAGTAGCTGGATGGGAAGCACGTTATCATTCCCCTTCCAGCTAACGAATCAATTCAGGTTGTGCATTAGCAATAAATTTAACTAAATCTTGACAAAAAAAACTAAATATATAAGCACAACAGTTTCGGATGCGCCGAGACACGTTTCAAACGCGTCGTAAAACTGATGCTGTGTCCAAACTGCTACATAAACAACGAAAATTCGACTAATCTTGTGGTAAACTGGCCACCTAAAGAACTATGTGATGTCTTTCCCTCATATATAGGTGCGTTTCACTTTCGTCAGAGTCGACGTTTTGCAGGGCAGTTCTTTTTCCAAATGTTCTGTGGAGTTCTTACACTCGTGACTGCGATCTTTCTCAAGATCTAGATTCGCTGCTTTCTGTGTCGGATTCGAATATGGATTCGAATTGCTTAATAAATTGATGTCCTTGCCGGTGTTTTGATGCTTGAATTGGCTGTAAACAAAAGATTGCATAATGAATAACAATGTTATCAATGACAATTCATTGATGATATGATCTTACGTGGGCTTGCCAAATTGATTGTGGTGACTTGCGTCCAGTCGATTTTGATTGCACGTTTGCTTCATTTTGATGCCCACATAGCCACCCAAAGCGAATGTTAGCAAGAACCCACCTATGAGGATCATCGTGGTGAAGTTTGTTAGAGTTGAGGCCTTTTGCAACTCATTGACCACAGCTATCGACTTCTGGGGATCTACGGATGGAGGGCAATAAAGAGGGATAATGGTTGCAGCTGACTTGGTTTACATTCAGGGTATTGAAACAAGCTTCACTTACCATGCAGATTGGTCATAACCTGCTCGGGATCTACTGGTGCCTGTGGTATTTTATTATCATCTATATAATCGTTTAGCGTAAAGTCGACTCCACCTCCCGTTGATTGCTGGTCTAAGCTCGTCGGTTTCTCGGCCGGAATGCCTCTTACACTTGCATAGTGAAGCTTTTGCGCGTCCTCGACCTGTGATGGGGCCATGGTAACAATAACGGGATCTGCGGCTGTTTTTGGGCATAGAGAAGCCGCTGCTTTCTTAGTCGTATTGAGACTCTGCAGATATGTCTTGGTGCCGAACTTGTGCTGGCTGGCGGCGAGATTCTTGCATTCATGGGTCTGCAGATCCCAGGCGCAGTTCGGGTCCTGCAGGCTAAGGCAGCCAATACAGTCAACAATAAGCGAGCAATGATGCAGAGGCACCGTCACTAATCGTCCATCGCTGACCACGACGAGAGTGTTCTTTTTTGAAGAGATGACCAACTCACGCACAGGTGTGCCCAATGGCAGTACCTGCATCTCTGAGATGACCACTGTGCGTAGGCGATCAGTGTTGTTTTGATGCGACGTCATTGTGTTGATGAACTTTGTCACTTTTCCATCGTCAGTGCCACTATAGATAACATCGTAGTGGTTGCCATTCAATGCACGGACTTGGGCATCAACCGCAATTGCCGTGAGACGATGATGTAGATTCACCTTTGTCAGCAGTGGACGGCTGTGCACTGCGGGCACAGCGCTCTCCATTAGCGGATGATTCTTAATGAAGTTAACCGCAATGCTGGTCAGTGTGCGAGAGTCATCCACACATTGGCCAGGCCGTGGCTTAGGCACCTGCGCTTGCTCCACGGGTAACCAATGAGATTGTGAGTCCTTTTGAGACTTGAAATCCCCATCAAAGGCGGCCAGAATGTCATCCACTCGAAAAGCACAAACCGCCGAACCGGGAATGGCATTCACCGAGGTGGTGAATACAGCATAAACCAACGCATGGGCGCCGCTCTCTACAATTGGACTTATAGCCTCTGTATGGAATGAGATAAAGTAATATAACGATTAGAGAAAGAAAGAAAGTAACCAGTGTGGTTTCACTTACGTATTTCATCGAAGTAGAATGGAAACTCGCCGGGCACCGAGCAATTGAGTCTCGCCTTGAGGAAGGACGTCCAGCTCTTGCCATGATTATAGGGACCACCGCGATCGTTCTTGCAGACGCGGCCGACACGGGAGTAGACTGCCTTGCCAAAGTTCATGTACTCCATGGAGAGTTCGCGGAAGAAGAACAGCACAAAGCCATTGCGCTCAATGGCGCCAACAAAGTCTGGCTGATTGAGCTGCTTGAGATCATATTGTTCGGTGCGAAGATTCTCGCGATAGATCAAGGGATCGCCACCCGAGAAATCTGCCACAGTGGCACTATACAACTGCCCATCGGCAAAGGCATACGTACTGTTGTGGGCGGGACTATAAGGGCACAGACCCTGTGCCTCAACATCCCGCGTTATCTCATATCGCATGCTGTTGCCTGCAGTTGCCTCGACTGCATCAAGTGTCTGTTCTACGGGCGTATAATGACGACAACGAGGTTTATACGAATTAGTGCCACAGAGCAGTATTTGGCCATCGCTGAGTCGGGCATAGACACGCAAATAGTTATGGCAATCCCATTCGTGTTTACCCTTCAGCATGCATAGTTCCCGATCCGCGCCAGAGCTGGTCCACACTAACCGACTATTCTCTTTCAGACCCCGCATGCTGATGTTGTAGATGACATCCCTGAGCAAGAGAGAAGAGACAATAGAATTATTCGCTTAATTGCCAAAGCTGTTGGCGTGTGCTGCCTGCTAATGAAGCAAATGGCCAGGCAAGCCAAAATAAATGAGCCGATGAGAGAGAGAGAGAGAGAGAGAGAGAGAGAGAGAGAGAGAGAGAGAGAGAGAGAGAGAGAGAGAGAGGGGAGAGAGTGAGAGCGAAAGAGAGAACACTGAAGTCAACAGCTTGTCAAGGTTACTTTTGTTGGTTTTTTTCGCAAATAATTATAACATATACATAGAAACAAGTAATTACATATGCAATTGCGTTTTTTATTTCTAATTATCATTTATGCTCATGTTGTTCCCAGTTTATAGAGATATTCGTACTTAAACTAAACAAGAGACTGATAACATGATTAACAATGCTCTTTGTTCCATTTATACATCTATCTATCATTAGAACATTCGTCTACCTATAACTATAAACAGTTTTATTTCCTACGCGTACTTGTTTAATATGTTCTCAGTCAAGTTTTTCGTCTACACGTAACTGTGCAATCTATTATATTCACATCTTAAAAAAAAAGAAGAGTATAATTATGGCGTTCATAAATTTTGATTAACCTAATTATATAGGGGATACTTTTAATCTGACGAATCGCTTGCTATAAATTATGTATTAGATAATATGAATAGCTGAAGGCAAAACAATTGGCTATGAGCGCTAGGTGGCGCTGTTTAGTACGAACAAGTTTCTTGATCTTAAGAGCATACTTAAAGAAAGATCAAACGAAATTGTTCAAGAAACAATTTATGTACTCAGGCAAGCCTTATCATGACCTTGTAGCTCTGTTATATAAATGAATAATAATAAAACAAATACATTTTAGCAATATAAACAAGTTTGGGATTAGAGTTCTGGAAATAATACTTCCAGGAAAGCGAATGAGAAATGCGAGATTTGCACTTGCCTTTTCTGTTTAATACATTATATTATTTGCTGAAAAAATTAATAAACAACAGAAGCTCGTAATTTCAATGGCGCGTTAATTGTTCCGCGAATTGAACACTTTGTTGTTGGGATTTATTTACGTTTTATAAACATTTAAGTAAACTCGTGCCAATAATAATGTTGAAACAATTTATGTATATGCAACTCAGGTAGATCGAAAGGAATTCATTGTATTCATTGTAAATGGCAATCGAATCATTTGTTGATCCGTATAAGAAACTCGGTACTTACTTGGCACCCACGAGAACAGTCTCATCATCATGATCCAAAATCTTATAATAGTCCGTTGTGTTACCAAAAAAGCTCGCCGTCACTTTGTCTGCCTCTGCAATGGAAATGCAACGCAAATGCAATTGGGAATGGGAATTTAATTAACAAATGATTGAAAACACATTCAATAAATTATAAACTTATATAAGTAATTTAAAATCAATTGCAGTTTGATTTTCTATTGGATTCATATTATTATTCCGTATACTTTATATTGTTAAACTCAAGATTAAATTTGCTGAAAATATATGGTTCTTTTATATATTTATTTAATCCGGCTTTGTCGAAACTTTGTCCAGGAATTGGTGTTTCTTTCTTTCTTTGCTTAGTAAAAAAAAACGAACCTTAACCATGCTTTATCTAAATGGTTATAGGAAGAATAGATTTGAGACGAACATGGTCATATCACATATAGACATTTTAATAAGTAATCAAATTTTAATACCCTCATCAAGGCTATAAGATAAAAAAACTTAATAGAAGCTCAAATTTTTAAGTACAGAATCTAAAAACAGAAGCTTTAAACAACATTTCAGCTAAAATACTTGCTAAATCGTTTGAATCGACATTGAATTGGATTTGTAGAAGCTCTTATATATAAATCGTATATAATAGTGAATAGCTGAGCTTGAAAGTTTCCATCCATTACGACATGGATTCAGAGCAATTAGTGGAGGGCTTATTATGTGGCCCATTTTGTGAGTTGCTTCAGAGGAAACGCTAATTTGTTGCAAGTATGGCGAAAAATTGGGCGCGATAAGCAGTTGTTTGCCGCTTGTGGATCAACTTGTTCAGTGATGATAAAACAGCAGCAAAATGAGAGAGAAATAGCAAAACAAACAAGTGGCACAAATAAACAACAACAACAATAACAATTATAACAATAATAACAACAACAATAAACGACAATAACAAGCCTTATAATTGTGGGCGTCTTGGAACTTACTCGTTTGCAAATCGGGCCGCACATCGGGCATCCAAGCATTGACAAACCCGAGGCAGAGGTGAAGGAAGATCAACGTTTTGAACATTACAATTGTTATTATTATTGCTCTCTCCCCGCTGGTATTATGTTGATATCTTCTTCTTCGGTCAGTAATTAGCATTGTTGCAGTGGTTGTTGCTCGTGCTGCTGATGCTGAAGCTGCTGCTGTTGCCGATGATCGCTGAAGGTCTCTTGACGTGTTCTTATAGCTGACAACTCAGTAGAATCAAGTATTTTCAATTGACGTAGCGCACTTGAAAACTGTTGAGCCAGGCTCTTTTTAGTTCTGATGATTCAGCAGCGTTTGCCAATCGCTTGGGCACTGTTAGTTGTGCTGATGGCGGTGCAGCTGCTACTGTCACACTCACAGACTGAGTGGCTCGCTCGCTGCTGCTGCTACTGGTGCTGATGCTGGTGGTGCCAATGGGGCTAGTCTGGCCTGACTGGTTTTAATCACTGCCGTTTGTCATACTGATTGCTGCCATTCTCGTGCCAGTTGCTGCTGCTGTTGCAGTCACTAGCATTATATTTATCTTCAATTGTTGTTTGTATATAACAATTTTCACTACGTTTTCTTGTTTGCTTTTCTTAATGCTATTAGTTGATGTGCTCAAATCAAAACGCAAAACCTGCAATGAGATGAACAAGATTGTGAGTTGTGACGAATAATTAACAATTAATTTAATCATGCGGAATACCAGCGACATCTAGGCAATGTTTAAGGCATTCCTACATTTAAATTTTTATTTTCATTAGCTTAATCTCTTTCATTGTTTGAAAGCTTAGACTGCTTTCATTATATTTGTTGCTTAAAGCTAAACTTCTTTTATTAATATTCTTGCATTTTAATAAAGAATATTTTCAAAAGTATTATTAAAACGATAAGGATTAGCCTTTGAAGATCATTCAAATGTGATTACATTTATTTAGATAAAATAATTCGAAATTGCTATATAGATTATAGTAGAGCCAAAACCCTCTCAGACCTTTAACCTAATGACTTGGTCAGTTGCTAAATCTATTTTCTCTATTTGTTTACTGCTTAATTTAAACACAAGTTTTCACTTTGTTGTTACATATTATTACGGAATTTAAAACCAAATTTCACTTGTGTAACAATGAAACTAGTTTTGTGCTCTTGGTTATTTGGTTTATTATTGTATTTTATTTTTATTACGATTGTTTTGCGAATTCTTCACACACTTTCTTTCGAAACACTTTAAGTATTCAACAGACTGAACCGCACGTTGGACAAACTCGTCGTGCACTGAAATCGACGAACACAAACAAAGTGGCAAATGAGCCGACGGTCAAACGACCGAACGACACAACGACGACAAGCATCTAAGAGAAACGACGACAGTAGCAACAACAAAGTTAGCTGCACCCACACTCGCTCAAAATGATTTGAGAGCCGCTTACGTTCTGCGGCTCTCTCACCTTCCTTTTGGCACCCTATTTTGTTGTTGTTCGTTCTAGTGACTCTCATGCACCACTCTGCATATGTCACGCATCGTTTCACGCGTCCTGTGGCTCAGTGGTTTTTTGTATGATTCATAGTTGTAAATTTTCCTGTTTTTGTTGGAAATCACGTGCGGTATTTTCCGCCAATTTCCCCCGTGTCCTTTTGTATGTGCTATCTAATCAGCCATGCCGTTAGAATATCAGGACGTGCTCTTCTGTAAAACGTTTTCATCACACGTTCACACACACGGTATTTCCATGTGTGGGTTTCAGGTTTTTTTTTACGATACTCGCAGGAAATTTCTGTTACAGTTTCTCACGCCTCGTCGTAGGTCACGCTTGGACAACTTTTACCTACGCGAAGCGTCTGCGACGACGGATGATCTTCAATAAATTACTTTATTGGCCAAATGAAGGTCACAACTTGTTGTCTTGCTGTCTTGGTCAATGAATTTGTGTCTGTTCGGTCAACGCTTGGTATCGTTTTTCCAGCTCGTGGGTTTACAGCACCAACCGCGGTGGCAGGTCAACTGACCCGTCTGACTCTCTCGGCCCATTCCATGACTCGGTTTTGTAATGTGTACGGCAAGTGTTGAAATTATAGGGGCTCGCAATTGGCCTTAAGAATTTTTATGAATTACGAGGGTCGTTTAAGATATAATCCAGAAAAAAACCACTAGTAAAAAACCACTACTTCAGCAGTGTATTTGCAGAAGTTGGCTATGTCGACTATAGGACGAGTCGTTGTCAGTGTATGTGAGAATCGGATACATTAATGATCTGTACATTATTACAAAACATTTGCGCATCTTTCTCCTATTTGCCAACTTATATTTGAATATTCTTATCCTAATTCCAAGTGTGTGTATTTATTATTCTGGCCACAGAGTATCTTGTAGTCGTTAACATATTTCTGAAATGAACTCTTGGTTTTAGATATTTCTTTCTTCTCTTGCATAAAATTATTTTCAATGGTTTCTTGCTGAGCTGCCCTCTTTATGCAGCATGTCAGATGTGGATGAATAAGTATTATCAATTTCATATTTTCGTTTAGCTCTCAAGTTTCATAAGCCCCATTTGGTTCAATGCCAGGAAGTGCGTTCCGCTTTCGGCTTTTGGCGGACCAGTTAAATATGCTGGCTGTGTGCTCGTCTGGCACTAATTAATGATCAGCTCAAATTCAAGTTTGGGTTACCCATTAGAACCACCGACCTATCTATTGGCAGGTACAGCAGTCACATTTTTGACTGTTCATTTTCTCACACCTTTCACGCTTTTCCAGGTTTCCTTAACTGATAAGTAATCAGAGATGTCCGTCAGTCTGTCTTTTGCAGAGATAAGAAACTTTATCAAGATAAGAGTGAAATGTATGTCACGTTTGTCGTTTGTCAATGCTCATTCTGTATTTGCAGCGGGAAATACGAGCGTGCTAATAGATAGCTTGCTTGCCGCTCGGGGGGAGTACGTCTCCATAAGAAATTGATTTCTGCGTATGGTTATTAGACATACCATATAGGTGTATGTATGTGCACAATCTGTGCTGGAAACCTGATCTCTACACCACTATGCAACCTGTTTGGCTAGTGGGCGTTCAGTTGGCCAATACGTAGTGCCAACAGGTGGTGGCACCTGTGTATTTGCCTTATAAAGTGCTTTGTTATCCGTAGACTTATTGGCTCGGCCAAGTCTGTTTCTGGTTCTATATTTGCATATTTGTGTACTGTTTTGAAATCAATTCGAGTTACTTTTAAAACTACGAATCATGGTAAAAATAAATGATTAACATTGAATCGTAGTTTGTTTACTATTCCTTATTTCTAAGCATAATATTCATAAATAGGAAATATGAATGTTTTAGTTACTACTATATGAAGTGGATTTATGGATTTAACTTTGTTAGCTTTGCATAGTTAACATGTGAGCTTTTAATGATTTACGGAACGGCTTGACTTTTTGATTCTCTTGCCTGTTGGTTATTACTGAAGTGTTTTTTATTTACTGCTCTTTTGTTTTTCCTTCTTATCATTAGTTTAGTTCAATGCACTTTAAGTCTTCACTTGCTTTTTTACTTCTTATCCACAAAACAATCGCGTGAACTGCGGCAACTATCGCTTTACTTCCGATTTGTTCGCAACGCCTACATGATTCACACATATACATATATTTGTTTGTATGCATTTGTTAAACCAGTTTAATCAACAGGCGATGCTCATTTTGTTTTCAGCGGAAGCGTAGATGATTCAAAAGCGTCTCCTATTCAATGTGTAACAACAAATTGAATATTTTATAATGTGTACAACAACAACAAATAAAAATAGATCTTTAATAATCACATCGTATATGGTGCGACAAGTTTTTCATTCACAAAAGCAAATGTTTAGCGAGTAAAATGAACGTGGGAGTTTTATTTTGAAGTTTCCGAACGCGTTTAAATCAAATAACAAACAAACATAACTACACAGTTTTATTTAACACAAACACATTTAAGTGCATCTTACATACACACATAAACATGAATATATGCGTTTCGTTTGATGGCCAAAGGAGAGGGGTATGAAGTTGTGTTTGAGGTTAAGTGGGACACACTGCGCGTTCCACTTTAAGCTACTGCCACTTTTTGACACTTTGACTCTGGCGCGTTTGAAGCTTTCAATCGAGCTGTTATTGTTGTTGTGTTGCTGCTTTATGGGCGTTGTTGCTGCGACAGCTCTTTGCACTTATTTGAATTTGAGTTGATTTACCGTTAGATGGCTGCTTTTCGTTCAGTTGTCGATATGCGTTTAAGCTTTAAGTCCGAACCGAGTTTGTAGAACGACGCGAATTGATTATGCTGCTAATTTATTAGATTTTCTACTCGCAGCAGCAAAAGCAACAGCTAACTCGTTTTGTGCTGCTGCCTTTTACAGTTCTTGGCCAGACACTCACACTTTGGTCACCGACACGACGATTGCTTGGAGTGAGGGGAAACAAGTCCACCAATTCACCTGTAGCTGTGTAGCGCGTCGTTTAGTTTATTTTTTCATTTTTTATATCTCTTTCTCTCTTTCGTATGCTCGATTCGGTTGCTTAGCTTCCACTTTTGTACTTTGCTAGCTGCTGCTTCGCCTTCGACTACTTGCTGCTGTTTACAGCGGGTTACAGACACAACTACACACGCACACCAACACACGCGCGAACGTAAAATTTATGTATTTTCTTGTATTACTCGTTTTCAAGCTTATGCTTCATGTTTGGTTTGTTTATATGTATGCATACATGTGTGTAGTTGTTGTTGCTGCTGTATGTGCATAAATTAAAAGAGAGAAAAACACACGTCTGTACACAATAAAAACCTGTTTGTTGCTTTACTCGGTGTGGGTAAATGCGACGCGGCACGCGGGGGTTGTACGCTTGAGTTGATTTTGTTACCGTAGTTTTTGGTGTAGTAAATGCAACAGAAGTCACAATACCATATATTTAAAACACTTCTTACACGGGTTCCATTAACAATAAGACATTGCTTTTCTGCCACTTACATAGGGTGCATATTTCTGCAGTCCCTCAACTCACCAAAATTCATAAAAAATGGACAAATAATTATCAAATTAAGCAAAAAACACGAACTCCACAAAAAGTATACTCTTTACACAACGTCGGCCATTTTGCTTTGTGTTGTTTGGTATACGATAGTGGTGGACCATGCTTCGATATCATTAACATCGCTATCGTGTTTGTGTCAAGTTGGCATGTCGATGATTATGAAAAATGTATGGGCACACTAAAAACGATTCGATACATCGATAACTGCAATGCAAACACCCCCGCAGAAAAACACCGAAAATGGAAAGTGTAAAGTTATTTACATTAAAATGAAATAATCTAATCAATAAAGTGCAATATACCGCAAGACAAACTCAAATACATTGCAACTAAAATGGCTACAAAGTAAGTACACACAAGTTTTTTGTAAATAACAAATTGAAAAACTGCGGTAAATTTTCCGTGGTTCGTGGGTATGTGTATGCAGAAATATCTATGTGCTTGTGTACATCGCGACGTGGGTGTATGTAAGGGTATTTCATTGTGTTTGTTTTGAGCTGCAGCCTGAGCACTCGTACACAACAACATTGATTTTAAAAAGAAGCCTAACAACAATATGCTGATAATCATAAGAACAAAAACAAAAATACCTACATGTGTACATGTACATACTTAAAAAATGGATTCATTCAAATCACAATATGTTAAAAATCAAACAAGTTCTTATGGGAATTTACTCTACTTGATTGATTCTTATGAACAACATATTATAATATAATAAATATAATACAATTGCAAATTAGTTTTTGTTAAGAACTTCACGGTTTCATATGGGAATTATGTTCAGCGCAGGGAGTTTTTCGAACATCTTACACTTTGTGTAAGATACTACTAGATACTTGTGTGTACTAGGGATATATTAACATAATATCGCGAATTATTGTACTATCTGTAACTCTTGAAATTTTTAGAAATGAATTTAAATTATAATAGGTTTATTTAAATATATAATAGTGACTATCTTAAGAAGAATGTGAAAGAGATATTTGTTGGCCCAAAGACTGTTCACCTGTTCGTCATCTACGAAGAAGACCGCTCTGGATATGCGGCTAACTCGATTGATTGAGTCGTCAGTTAGCTAAGCATATACATTATAAAATTTTTAACGTTGCATTTTCTCTTAAAAGTAGAAACTATGATGCATAGATTAATAACATGTTAATACTTGTAATTTAAGCCAGTATGGGAAACTGAATCCACAGGTTTTATTAATTGGGAGCTAACATGTTAATTGCAATGCCGTGTATACTACAATCATTCGTACATAACTTTTATCAGATACAGGGTACTACTATATATGAGTCTCGGTTATTTTAAGATTTAGTTATTTCTGAGATAATCACAGCTTCGTACTTTGAGAGCTGTGAGTTTTTTTAGACGACAATCTTTGTAATCCTGTCTAATATTTGTGCAGTCAGTGTTCATTCTATTTATCAACTTGGAGTTTGTGGCATCGCGAATTCTCGTGCCATCTGTAACAGTTGGTAATTCTAATGGAAATAATTTTAAAATAGCGCATTTAGATGGAGGATATAATCTGGTGTAAGATTATGTTGTATCACTGTGATATCCAATGATCTCGTTAATTGTCTATTACATAGTTTAAATCGTGTTGATGATTATCGCAACGAGGATGTTAAAGAGATCGCACCCGGAGAGTTGCAGGTAAAGGGTCATTACAATGTGGACTTTGTCAACAATTTGTCCCTATTCGTTTCCTATGAAGCAGGCGTCAATGGATATGTGGCGAGTTATAGTATTTTTAAGTCAAATCAGATATCTACATGTGTAATATAAATAATAAAAGAATGTATCATTGCAGTTACATAAATTATATTTCAATACTAAGAATATCAGATCCAACTTTTTATTCCTAATCTCTTTTATTCTATTAACACATTATAAATCAATTATATAAATAAATCATTATAAAAATAATATAAGTTAGATATTTTAACAGTGACACAGATTCAATTGTAAATCTCTTTCGTATATGTAGTTATATTATAGTGTCGTTGGACATAAAGTTTTCAAAGCTATCAGACAACACCGTAATATGTTTTATACGATCCAATTTGATCATTTAACTTTGGTAAAAAATTGTATTGCAAATCGTAGAGATGCCCAATGCATTCTTTGTAGTCAAACATGTTACTATTGTGTAATTCATTTAGCAATATTAGCATGTGAATTTCTGGTTATTCGTTTATCATTCATAAATATTTAAAGTCTGATACTAAGTAGTTCTCCATATATTTCGATTCGTTGTTCTTCCAAAAGTTAGTTGTGCTTGAGACCTTCTCGACTTCATACGGAAATAATGTACAGAGCAGTAAGTTCCTTGAACATCTTTGATGTTAGCCTGATTCTAATATTTCTGTAGACGGTTCTGATTCTGTTATGCATAGCCAGTTTGGCATCTGCTGCACCGCAAGGACTTGGTCCTACTACAACTGATGAGACGGATTTCAAGCAGTCAACGTAAGGCGCTGTTATAATTTTCTGAAAATCTAATGTCGTCAATTATTCATCCAGCCTTTTAGAGAACTATCAAGAAGTAAAACAGATAGCACCTGGTGAGTTGCTGGTCAACGGTCGAATTAGTCAGAGTTTCGACAAAAATTATAGACTGGTCGTCTACTATGAAGCGGGACGCAATGGATATGTGGCAAATTATTCATATTTTAAATATTATGAGCCGCAATTACTGAGTTCAGGGGCTCTTAAATCCTTGTCTTATGGCAAATAAATATGATAAATGTATTCAATATTGAGTTCTCAGGTCCGACATGTGACATGTAATATTGTGCGAAATTTAAGCATTAATATTTTAATATTGAAAGAATATTAAGAAAGAAATTGAAAGAATACACGTTCATTGTTCATGTTTATAAATTATAATTGATAATGCAGGGAAATTAAAAGAAATAGCTTTTCGATACGCTGATGTAATTATGTTTTCTATATTATTATTTATATTTTTTATTATTTTATAAATCCGGTAGAAATCCCAGTGTTGAATATCTTTCGTTATAATGAATATAAACAATTAGTTGTTAGTTATTTTTACAGTGAGCACCTCTTGAGATGGCGTTGAATTTAAAAAGATGAGTAAGTTAGCAATTCCCCTCTATACATTTGGCATACAGTATGCTATTCGGTGGGAGGATTCGTAGCTGTCATTAGTTATAATTTGAGTTCTATGACTTTTTGTTAACTCACTGTAGTCATTGATTTGGAACTGGTTTTCTCAGCATTTAGTCTTTTAAATATGAGAAGCTGCGATTGAGAAAGTCAGTTGCGATTGGGATGTGTTTAAGTCAAAATGTCGATAATGTTCAGATCGGTGAGTTAATTGATTGACTTTTGTTGTTTTGTGAATAATGGATTTACATAGAATATGTTTCATCAGTGGACTGTTGTTCTTATTGCCAACTTTGCGTTTGTAGTGTCTGTAACACTCGTTCCACGCATCAATACTGAGAATGGCTTCCAGCTGGAACCACTTGATGATCAATATGTATTGAGGTACGCTTCTTTCCGGGAGTGACTTTAAGAGCACAAGCTAATTAATTGACTCGCTCACACAGTATTCGACATCCAGATGGCAAAACTTGGCGGGAAGAGACTGTGCAAGAGATTTCGCCTGGAGAATTGAACGTAAGGGGAACGCTTAATCAGGCATTTGAAGACCGTGGTGGCACTCTTGTGGTCACCTATGAAGCGGGCCGCAATGGATATGTAGCAAAGTACAGTTATGATGGCACTGGCAAACCAACGGCGCTTCCGATATTCCCATTATTTTTAAGTCCCAAAGTTCTGATGTCGGCAGCTGGATAGATTTAAAACATGTATTTGCTAGTTTATCAAATAAACGAAATTCATTTGAATTCACTTTTGACCTTAGCTTTTTTATTATTTAGTAAACAACCTTAAACGTATGCTTTAATTGTACAACAAGTATACACTGTCTGTCAAACTCTCTCGACTACATAAACTCTTTTGATGGTGCTGATAAATAATATATGCCTCCTTCTTCCTGTTATACACTTTTTCGATTCGATAAACTTTGAGGAAGATTTGTACTTTTTAAATACAGGGTCTTCAAGTTCTTAAACCTTTGTCAAAAGACACTCGATATAAATTCCAATTGGCAATTAGTTTTCAATTTCATTCAGCTTTTATTTTGAAACTTGTCGATTATTTGGCATCTAAGAATATATTTAAAATTTTTAACAAACTGCACATTGTTAGTACAGCCTCAATAAAGGTGATCTGTACCATATACTGTATGCACTGATACTGTACCAACAAGTGCAAAGTGTACCAATTGTACCATAAGTGTCAACCGTGTTTGATATTTGATCTTCTGTTACGCTCTTTCTATCTCTCTTGTTGTCCCAATCGATTGTACTTCATTATGTGATTTAGCCTTGTTATCGATATCGATTACTGCTATTAGAATTGTGTCATTCAAATGAACGCTTGATTTGAGTTACAAACTGTATTTAGTTAAAGCGCAGCCGTAATAAATTAACGGCGTAATAAACAACGATTTCACCTCATCTCACCTTAGCTCCCCTGCACCGGCAACGCGCGAGCTGACAAGCGTGAGCAAAATTTCAAACAATGTTGCGACACTGTTTGGCACCTCATATCATATTTATCAGTCTGCCAGCCAGCTGGCAATTCAGTTGAGTTTCTGTGCCATTGACGTGTTGACTGACTTATTATCAACGCTGCGAGGGATGTGATAAGCCGCCACGATGCAGCTATCAACTTGAATTATCCAACAATTTTGGGCTCTCTCAATCTCTCTTTCTCTATTTTCACTTCTCAATCGTTCTTTTACTCTGCCCAAAATGTTTAAAGAGTGGCGCAAGCCCAGCCACAAGCGATGGCAGCAGCAGCAGCAACAGCATCAAAAGCTACGGCAGCTGCGACGTCGCATGCTTGACAGGTGCCTCGTGCAGTCACTCTCAAACTGTAGGCGTAATGAATTATTTGGTTTTATTGTATGTGTTTCTCTTCGCAGAGAGACGATGATTGTGTTTGTCTATGACACAGAGTGTCTGAAGGACGAGGCAGATGATCCCATTGCCGCGGTGCTGTACTTTCATCCCAGTTGGGTTTCGGACACACAGAAGGTGGCGTTATGTGGCCAACTGATGGGCACATCTTACTTCCTCAAGGATTGCTTCTTCAAGCCGCGCATTCTGGCTCTGCAAAATGGCAAATTCGTGCTCAAGGAGTTTGGTCGATTCACCCTGGTGAGTTATGATACTTTTTTTGTTAATAATTGACTAATTTGTCATCTTTTTAGGCTGTGGGTACAGATCGTAACATTGCGGATCAACTGCTCCAACATCGGGCGAATCTATTAAGCTCTCTATTGAAGTTCTTTCATCGCGATTTGCAGTCGCTGCATGAGCAATACGCCCAGCCCGCCCAGCAGCATAGCCGGAATCTCAGCGAGAAACTATATCATATATTCGAGACATATCTGCCCATGCTTCAACGCAATGGCAATACATTCCAAAATGTACCCAAGCTGCGCATGCCCAAGGTGAGAGCATAACTTTAATTGAATCTAAAACTTTTACTCTAAATGAAAATCACGTTGCATTCTTTAGACCGCCAGTCACATTTACCTGGAGGCCATACAGACGCTGCAGAGCTGCCAGCAAACAAAGGGCATTCTCGGAGGAGCCATTCTCTACCACAACAAGTAGGTCGACTCCAGTTTAGAGATTGTCTACTACGTAAGCTAACAATTGTTATCTTGTCTTTCAGAGTCGTTGCGTCCCAGCTGGGCGATGTGGTGACAAAGCAATTGGTGCTGACAGATCCACGGCATGTCCGCACCACTGCTGAGCAGTTGAATATGCAACAGTTTCACATACCCCACGGTGTCCAAATGCTGGTGGTGTATGTGGAGCAGCAGCAGTATTGTAAGTTGGCAGCGGAGGCCCAACGTGCGCAGAATCTGCAAACGACCACGTCGCAATTGGGTCAGGGAGCGTTACCCTTTCAATATGCTAAGCGCAAGCTTAAGCGCGACAAATCGCTGATCTTCACCCACATTCCTGAGGAGGAGCAGGCGACGGATATGACGGGATCTGTGGAACTGCCCACGGCGAGACCAAAGTCAATGCGGCCAACACATCTGCCGTTGCGTTTAAAGAGTCTGCACAGCAAGGATCTGCCAGAGTCGGGCATTGCGTCGATCAATTTCGATGAGACGGACTCGTATCCGGAGTTCATTGGGCGAACAAGCGTCTGCAATACGCCCATGACAGAGAACAAGGTTCTGCCGGTGGCCAGCGTCATGTCCATATGCGCCAATCCCGAAGAACAGGATGCCGATGCACACAACTCCAACGGCAAGACGGTAACAGCATCATCTTCCCGTCGCAACTCGCTTAAGCTAGATGTGGAAAAGTTCTTTCAGAACTTCATAACAAATCCGCACAAGCAGATAACGCGTCGCAAATCCTCCGCTGATTTACAAGATGCCTTGCGTGCCATCTCCAAAAAGTTAGGACACTTTACGCACAGCTTCAAGACGGATGTGAATCGCAATGGCAACGATGTCAGTGACGTTAGTAGCGATGCCTCTCCCGACTACATAGAGAACGACGAGCGCAGCAGCTCCCGTACCATCGGAGATCCCACCTATCCGGTTTTCAATGCGAATGGTCAGCAGATATCACGCAGCTTGTTCCAACAGTTTCTGGATCAGTATCGAAAATTGTGGGGCGCCGCCAGCGAGCAAGCTGCACAGGATGCCGAGCTGGCGGCTCTCGTTGCCGAGTTTCAGGAGTTCAACATGGAAATTCAAAAGCTGGACGAGCACATGCGACAGCAGGCGGCACCCGCTGAAGCAGCAGATGGCAATTTAAACATAACAGCAAAAACGCCGATGGATAAGCGTGCCATGTGTCTGCCTCTTAAACCAGCTGGTGAGTCGACCAACGTGGATGGAACAGTCTCCCAGCGTCGTGTTGGAGGCAGTGGAGTGCCATTGACGCCACTCATGGCCAAGTTATCGGTGCTGGCATTAAACGAGGTTACGCCCATTGAGATACAGACACCCTTGACCAGCAGTAAGGTATTTCCGCGTCGAAGCTCACTTAAATGCGAGGATGCAGTCGATGCGCTGGCTGCGTTCTCCAATGCGCCGCCCACACAATTCACTGGTCAATCTGATGGATTGCAGCGCACGGAGTTGTATATATGCGGGCAACAGAACATGACGCTGCTTCTGCTGATGGAGGAGGGCGCCTGTCGTCAACAGACAATTGTTCAAAAGATGGTGAGTACTCGACATGACTCTAATCTTTGCTAAATATTTCAAATTAATGTTTTCTTTTCATTTGGGATCAAAGTTTGACATTTGCGTGGCTAAATTTCCGCACATGGAATCGCTGCTGAATCAAACACTTAATGTTAATGTGGAAGGCGACAAGCGAGATGGCAGCAACTATAGCTTCATGTGCATCGATGCCAAGTGGGATGCCCTGCAACGCAACGGGCCTTGGAATCCACTAGAGCTCACCACACTGGAGAGCATGCATCGGGATCTACAACAGCCGAACGGTCAACTCACCGATTTGATACTCCGGTAAGTAATTACAATATTAATCTAATCAAATCATCATTTGAATGTATGTATGTATCTGTTATTCTCTTTTTAGATCGCATGATTCTGTATTTTATGGTTATAAGTGCGGGCGCACGGAATTTTTCTACAAGGAACCTACACATCAGATCAATGGCATTCCACCTCCATCAGATCCAATTGGAAACATACAAATGCGCGCCAAGTCACGCCTGGAACGTGATCATTCCTACTTGCTCCTGTAGATTACACATTACAGATTACAGATAACAGATAACCAATTACATACATCAAATACTCGCAAGCTTTAGCCAAAAACTTACAGATAATGTCCAGTTGTTACATGAGGCGTGCTTGAGCGCAGCCCTAATGCCAATTTAATGCCATCCGTTGTAACTGTAACTTACTTTGCCATCTCAGTCTGCGTTTACACACGAGGCATAATTTAACATCTATTTTCCTATATTTAAGCTCATTTGCATAGCTTTTAGCCAAAATCGTTTTGTTCTTCCAGAACTTTTTGATTTGTTCCATTGATGTGAAGTACAAAATGTTTAATTTTTATTTATACCCAACAATGTTGTTTAATTCTTAAGCGCTTGTTATATTTCTACACATTTTATTATTATTATTTTTTTAAAGTTTATGATGAATTTGAAATGCTAATGTCGTTGTTACTGGAATATTTTATGCAATTTATTATTAATTATTATTTTAATGTCTTTATGTACTGATATCCTTAATTATGTCGCAGTGTAAACGATAATTTATCGATCTTACAAATCGGATAAATAATACCAAATGCATAGTGCCAATTTAAATGCAAATACCGTCGATGTGTATAGAATGTATGAAGATATTCAAAGCTATACTTTAATGCTATGTATATGGATATACTCTATGTTTATAATTATGTGTATGTTAATATTTAGCAGCACTGTAAAATGCAAATGCAATTACAAATGAGAAAAGTGTGCAATATACAATTAAATATTCAATATTTTGTGGGTTTGTGTTGATTTTAGCAAATAAGAAATAAAATAAACAACGTAATTTATATACAATACATACACGTACACAAATAATACCATGCATGTCTTTAATTGTGTGTATTAGAGTTTTTAAAAATAAAATACAATGAAAAATATTAGACAAGTATCTTTGCTTTAATTGTCATATCGAAATTCGTATATCATTGCAAAATATTCAACAGAACGTGTGAGGGCTACCAAGCGTTTATCGTGGACTCTCTTCGCTATGGTGAGTTGTGGTGTAAATTGCGATTATACTATAGTGGTGAATTTTTTAAATCGTCCTGCAGTCGCTTTCAGCTAAACTGAAGATCCCGACGCTTGTTCAGCCTGAGGTTATGCCACCAATAGGCATGGAGGGCCTGCACACCAATAAGATCCATTACATTAAAAAGCATTTTCTCCATAAGTTGCAAAAACATAAGTTTGCCATTCCCTTCATGGAACCTGTCGACGCAAAGGCTCTCAATGTACCAACCTATTACTCTATAATCCAGAATCCCATGGACCTGGGTACAATTATCCAACGGGTAGCGAATAGATACTATCATAGCGTGGATTATCTCATTAATGATTTAAAGCTGGTAATAAGCAATTGTTATACCTTTAACCGGCCGGACGCTGTGGTATATCGTAATGGCAAAAAGATGGAGAAACTGTTATTTAAGGTGCTCGATAAGCTGCCGAAGGGTGAGGAGTTACCCTACATCAAGGATAACACGGAAATATCGCAGACAAAGCATCAGTGCCGTTCGAAACTAAAACAGTTACTGGACACTACAGAACAGATAGATCAGGATGCCCGCGACTTCTTCCACAGCAAATGGATGGCTCTTTCTGTAAAGCTGCACAAGTGTCGCTTTAAGAATGTGGAGGATTTTGATATACGTGTTGAGAATATCCTCAGAAAGTGCCATATGCAAGCGAAGCACATCTTGGAGTTATTCGAATGCGATTCCAATCAGCAGTTGAACGATGAGGAAAATGAAATCTCTCTAAAGAACGAGAATGTAATAAATGTATTTGGCTCGGCTCTTTGGCCGTGCCACAAACCCCATCTCAAGTGGCAAGACAGTGTGATTAGTGCCCTCGACAAGACGCTTGACTGTCTCAAACAGGATCTGGGGAAATGTCAAGATGATTGGAAGTATGAGATCAAGGAGGAGATGGTGGAAACGGTATTGGCAAAGGAGGAGGAGATGGGGATTAGAGTAATGCAAGATGTGGTGATGACAGAGCTGGTGGAAGAAATGGAGGGTGTGGAGCAAGAGAGAGAAGAGCAAGAGGATGAGGAGCAAGAGGGGGGAGGAGAACAAGAGTAAAGAGACGAGAGAAGAAGAGGAAAAAGCGGAGGTCTTGGAGATGGAGATTAATATGGTGATAGAGCAGGAGGGAGAGGAGAGGGAGGCGGAGGAGGAAGAGGTCGAGAAAGACGAGGAGAAGAAAGAACAGGAGGAGACGGATAATGATGAGGAGGAGGGTGAACATGGGGAAGAAAGTGAGGCAAATGAGGATGAGGAGGAGCAAGACATGGAGGAAGAGGGAGAAGGGGAAGAAGAGGGAGAAGAGGAAGAAGATAACGAGGATGACGAAGAGGAGGATGAGGAAGAGCAAGAAAAGGACGCGGAGGCAGTAGAGCAGGGGATAAGAGAGGTTATTGAGGGTGTAATAGATCAGAATGGTGAAGACCAATGGCAGGAGGCGACATTCCAGCAGGAATGGCAAGGGGAGGTAATGGAAGCGGTGGAAAGACAGGATGAAGAAATGGAAGAGGAAGAAACGCAGGGGGAATGGCAGGAGCTGGAGGAATGGCAAACGGACGAGACTATCGTGAAGGAAACACAAGAGCAGGTGCAGGAATGGCAAGAGCAGGAGGAATGGCAAGGCGGCGAAACGCAAGGGGAGGAAGGTCAGGAGCAGGAATGGCAAGTCGAAGAAACGCAAGAAGAGCAAAAGGAGGAACAGGAATATCACGGGCAGGAGGAATGGAATGGTGCCGAAACGCAAGGGGAGGAAAAGCAGGAGCAGGAATGGCAAGGCGCCGGAATGCAAGGGGACGAAATGAAAGGGGAAGAAGTGCAGACGCAAGATTGGCACGTAGAGGAATGGCAGGAAGACGAAGAAGAACAAGAGCAACAGCAAGAAGAGGAGAAAAAAGTCGTTGAGGAGGGGCAAGAGACACAAACCTACAGTAACGAGCTATTGCAAATTCTCGTCCGCGCACAGATTATTTCTCAAGGGTTGTGCTCGCATACAAATCTGGTCGACTCTTCTGATGACGAGGAAACAGAATCACAGTCAAATTTCATATGCGTCGAGGATCGTCATGATATTCAGGAGCAGTTCGATGGGCTGCCTCCAGAGTCTATGGCTGAAATTATGCATATGACTGAGCAGTCCGAAAATGGTTCCATTAGCAACATCGATCGCAAGTACACTGTCATGTATTTTAGGCCCATGACGATAAATCTTATAAAGAAGGCCATGGAGCGTGCTGGACGCTTACAAATCAAGGCCATGAAGCATGCTGAGAAGCGAAACCTCAAGCGCAACTTCGAAACTAGTGAGGATAGTATACACCATAATCCTTACAATAAACAACGCAGGGACTTTCAGTATGCAAATGAGGAAATTATGGACTTCACGGTCATACCTCAACAGGGCAACCAAAACGATACTGAAGAGGATTCTGTCGGAGATACCAACGAGTCAGTTAGTCCGCAACAGTTTCAATCAGAGCTGCCATTAGAATATACTAGCTGCCAAGCGCAAGTTTCTCAATACCCAGTCGCAGCTGTTGCTGAAGATTTTAACAATGATGAGAATATTAGTGAATCCAATGATTACACTTCTAGTGATATGGAATCTGTTGGCGAAACCTCTAAGCACGAATGTATGTTCTATAATAATTGTTTAAGATAATATAATTGAATTTCGAATTTCTTTATAAGTTTAAGTAATCGTTCATTCAAAAGTTGTATATTGAAAAATTATTGATTTATTTATTACTGTTTCGCTTTTGCCTTCGCATTCATTTTCATTTTGTTATTTGTATTATTCATTTGTTCTTATCAAAATACTATTGTAGCTACATATGAATGATAGTGTCCGACATGCATGTAGGGCTTAAATATAGTTATTAAAATGTAACCTTATAATGATACCACAATGAAATAATTCTCAAGCGTTTTCTTTGTCAATCTATGCGTAAATACTCTAAGTTTTCACTTATCTCATGAACAGAACTAATTATAAATTCAAGCATAAGTATTTAATAAATCACACAACAATATTTGCTGCACTTTGCACTCTCACTGACTTCGTTGTAGGCGGCTAAAAACTATATACATATATATGTATGTCTATGTGGAATATAACTATTTTATATATGTATGTAAATATAATATATAATATACTCGTATAGGTATGTGTAGTGTAGTATGATTAACATTCTTGTGTTTCTTCATTTAGCACATTTGTCTACTAAGCTTATTAATTAACCCGTTGCTGCCTTTGATTATCTTATTAATCTTTGACCAACTATGCCACAATATGACTATTCTTATTCAGATCAGTGAGTAATTCGGCAGCCAAGTCTTCTGGTTCCAGCAAATCGCCATTGAGCGAATGTGGTATGCTCGTGGACAACACCATGCCCCGTCCACCCACACCGCTGTTTGTCCCTACGGATATATCATCTGGCGGCGAGTTGCGACGACGTTCCCGTTCACGTACAATGTGCGGAGCCTCGTTGAACTCATCTAGCTCATCCATGCCTGGCGATGGACAAACATTAATGAAGACGAAATATGGTACGATAGATAGGTGAACTTACCTGCATATTTGGTGCCTGCCAGCAGCAGATATTGGCCAGCACGATTGGGCCACAGCAGTCCGGTCATTACACAATAGGCCATGCAGTCGGCTGAATTGGTGATGCCTTGAAGCAGCTTATAGCGCCACATGGGACTCACCTGCAACGCCACGATGGCCACAATGGGTAGATAGATGAACCACACCAAACTGGAGGCGCCTAAATGCAGAAGGAAATCCAGTTTCTTGCTGGAATGCTCATATTTCATTGTATTCCGCAGCTCATACAGAAACCACATCATAAACGAAGTGCTATGTTAATGTAGAATCAAAGAATTGAAGCAGTTGATGTGAAATAATCTATTGATTTACTTACCGCAGGATTAGAACAATCCAGCCGGGCCATGTCTGGTATTCATCAATATCCGATATGATATCCACTTCCGTCTGCAATCAATCCCAAAAAGTTGATTAACCGAAATGAATGTGGATAATTTACATGGACTTACCCGATCCCAGATGTAGAGAAATATGTGGAACGCACAGTATGGCACCCAAATTGACATTAATATGATCCAGCCTGTGCGACTGATTTGCTGTCGTGTTACTGCCCATCCCTTGGCAAGCAGTAGAAGGATCAGCATAAATGTGGTGCGACTAAGGATGTCCAGAACATCGCCGGCTGCCTGCATTTTGGGCTCTCCGACTCCATTGGCCGCATAGCGTATGAGATGCGCAGTGATGAGGGCCAGACTGACAAACTCACTGAGCAGGCTAAGTGTAAACAATTTAGTGACTGGATGCTTCTGGAGACGCACAGCATAGATTTGCATCGGCAGTAGGACAATGTAGACGAGCATAAAGATTAGGTACATTTCCAATAGATTCTGCTGATCGTACGAGTACTGAAAAGTCAGCAAATGTGCCGCTGAATTATTGGGATGCACATTCACCAAATTGATGTTGTACTGTAGCGTGGTAAGGATACTACTGCTCCGATTGTTCAGTCTAGCCAGGTTCTCATGGGAATGCCACTGACACGTTGTACGATTGCGATAACAGGCCACCAAAGCCACATACCAGAAGCTAAACAGCAAGAAAAATTAAATTGGTTGATGAGTCAATTATTGTGTGTGCGTTTGCCCAGATAATATGAAATTTCCATTAACTTCGTATTGAGCGATAGCTTCCCACTAATACAATTGATACAAACATCTTTTCTTATACACAAATAATCATATTAAATTACGAAATTATACCAAGTAAGCTGCCAGTCTAAGTTTATCATTGAAATCTAAGAAATAAGGCAAATGGGCAGCTTATCGGACAACTGATAATTTCTGTCAATATACTGCTCAACGATATTACTTACCGCGGCTCCGCCTCCAAGTTTATAACATAGGTAAACTGATGGTCGGCTATGACATTCGAGGGTGCATCCTCGTCGACACATAGCTCGCCTCGGGCGCAGGGCACACGACGAAGAAAGTCGCGCTTGCCTTGAGGATTGCAGTCGGGATCGTAGACGATCCGTTCAAGGCGAGAGAACATGCGCGAGCAGGCGAGTTCTCGATTGCGATAATTGCGATTGCTATAAAAATCTATAAACGTGGACTTGTCCAGCACGACAAGCGTGACAGGTGCGCTGTATTTGTCCTGCGACGTCACGTTGCCGTATATGTAGCCGTAGGATTCAACAATGCGTGGCGCGGGCGGATCGGCCTTTTGAAAGCCAAACTTGATGAGGAACTGAAAGAAGTCGGCCGTGTGAAAGTCGCCACTGATGTGGGTTGAACTGGCCGGCGATGCATGCAGAGACAGCAACAGTAATAGTAGCAACCATTGAATTCTGTGGGAGGCGGGGGTTGATGGTGATAATGATGCTGCGCACATTGCAGACCTTATCACTGATTTTGTTATTGCGCTATCAGTGTTGCTGCTTTGTAGACTTTTTTCTGCTGCAACCGGTGCTGTCGTGGCAGCCATAGTGCAAGCACAATGCCAAGGTGGCGCACTTTTGTGCATTCTGTGCGAATTTGTTAGCTATTTTTGTTTGTGGAAACTTCCACCTTTCTACAATACTGTCGATTCGATTAGTATGACCGTAAATGGAAAACGTAAAAATGCTATTCTCAAAATATCGATAGAGATTATATCGATATTTATCTTGGCAACATTTTTAAAATGAAAAACTATCAAGTACAATAGCAATGTATTGTCCGTAATTCACTGTAAAAATAATTTAATTTAAAACAATTTTATTATATTTGTAAGTGTTTATATTTGCTATTTGTCATATCATTTTGAATTAATATATTATAACCGATTGGCGCGCTTTGTCTGTAAGCATATTCAGCGCGCAGCTAACTTAACGTTTTGTGTTGTTCACTTTATATGCATTAACACTAGATGGCGTTTTAGTGTGTGCAGCTTTGAAATTCGTACCCCAATATCGAATTGTTTGCAAAATTGCCATTGTTATGGAAAATATGAATGCGCATTGTTTTCAATAAGCCCTTTCTGGACAATAACCAAATTCTGCTTTAATATGCGATTATCAAACAATAAAGGTCATCAATGGAAAGATGAATTGCACACTCCCAAATGGGCGCATTAACCACAGGCACACACATTGCTTCTGCTTCTGCCTCCCTTTTTTGCACGCAATTCAAACATAAATTTCAATAATTCTAAAATTTATGCGGAAAAGAATGATGCTACCCTTTTTGGCATCCTAGCAAGGGCAACTTCAAAGTCTGCAGTGTCTGGAATTATGTCCACATCCGCCGCCATTGGCCAATGAACATGCATCCCTCCTATTCATAAATACATATGAGTATGTATGCTTAATGCAAGCGTCGGTGGTGACAAACCCCTTGTGGATTGCGGTTCCCATTGATGCTCCGGAAGCTCAGGAAAGGTGCAAAAGAGCTTTGCACGCTGACAATTCCTTTGAGTTTTGATTGTGTCAAGGGGAACTGTAAGAGTTCTGAGTGCTGAAGGGCGAAATGTGGCTGTAAGTTTTACCTGTTTTTTTATTTGCATTAAAATATTGAAATCTCTTGTACTTGGCCTGACATTCAAATGTAGATTTTCTATTGTATTTTTGATTCCGTTTGCTTCAAGGGTGGCTAAAGTTGGATTCGTGGGTTGTGATATCGTTAAGCAGTATTTGTCTTTGCTGTTGCCCCGATGTTGACCTAAATATCAGAGTCCTTTGCGCTTTTCCAAACTCATTACTGATGACAGCGCAGAAATTCATAGGAAAAGTTAACTAGCAGTTGTAGTTCGGGTTCAGTCATATGTGCAAAATATGTAACAACAAAAGTCAAGACAAGTGTATGAAATGCGAACGAGGGTAGTTTCTAAAGTTACTTGCCTACGTTCGGTTAGAGCGAACAACAAAATAAACATTTCCATGAGTCAGACAACTTGCCACTACAAATAATAAATTCAAGTTGTTGTTGTCGAGCGGGTTCCTAATAAAAATCGACAAGGTTTGCAAAACTAGAAAGATGCGCCTAATTTGTCGAGGAATCTTCTCTCCGAATGAATGGGACAGACGCAGACGACAGACATCAGACATCAGACATCAGACTTGGGACCTCTGACCCGCTGGCAGACGCCAGAGACAAACAGTTCATTGAAATGCCAAACGACGACAACCATTCCATTCCAGCTTAGACAATGCTTCTGAGCATAAAGGGGGGATGCGAGTGTATTGTATTTACTATGAGGAAGGAGGAGGATGAGGAGGAGGAGGGGTTAGCGACTTTTGTCAACCTTGCACAAATGTATTTTATTATTGATTGATGCGAGGCCAATAAACGTAGTTTTATTTGCAATGAGAGATGTGACTTGTAATATTTGTAGCTGAATTATGGTTTCAATTTAATTGCAAAACAAGCGACGAACTAGACGTGCCGTAAAATAATATATAATTTCCGTAAAGCTGAGAGCACTGCAACCCAGAAAGAAGCCAACCAGACCACCAATATAAACTGGAAATATTAGCATTATTATTATTAAATTGCTCATTGCCAGAAGGGAAGATCACAGATAACTTACCCAAGACGTCGGCAAAGGAGAAGAGCACATCGCGACGTAGCTGCATTTTGGGATAATCAATAATGCCCCATTGTAGATTAGCGCCCAGGAACCAGACGCGCGACCTCTGTGAAATTGGTAAGGGGAACGTTAAGTGTATAGAATAGCCAACCACAGCAACTACAACTACAGCAACAACAGCAACAGCAACAACAACAACAATAACAACAACAACAACAACGAACAAAAACAATAACAGTGTAACAAGTCAAGTAAGCTGAAATTATTATTAAATGTAAAAACTTTCGCCGCGAGAAAAAAGTTAAATAAAACTTTGAGCTGCGTTGAGTTTACAGTTTACAGTTGCCGAAGCAGCCCGAACAGAAATAATTGCATATTTCAAGGCGTCCGCTGCCATGCCGAACAACTTTTGCGCTTATTATTTTTAACGGGCCCGGCCAACATTTTGAGACGCCAACGAACTAGGAAACTCCCAGACGTTGCCGAAGCTTTTCTGCTTACTTGAGCCTGTCTTCTGCAGCGTTAACGAGCGATAGATGGCGCTTTTGTTGCAAACATTTTCAAACACACATTTCGAAAACTCTTAAAGTATACCCTGTAGTCAAAAAAGGGCTCAAAGAGGGTATATGAAGGCAAAGAGTAAATAAATGTCAATAATAAGTGGATTATGTTTTAAGAGCGCGAATTTTGTAAATATTTTAAGGTTTCTAATCGATTCTTGCCGGGTATCTTTAAAACACTCTCCAGCATTGTGTACACTTATTTTTTATGATTATCGTTTATTTAATGATTGTTCTACTTACATAGGATTGCACAAAAAAGTTGGAATCATCGCAGTTGCCCAAACAATTGCAATTGATTTGATATTTGTCCGATTTTAACGAGATAATCTCGCCTGCACCAAGGAAAGCGTATTAAAAATTAAAAATTTTTAAATTGCATTAAAAAAGATGTGAATAGGAATGACACTTCTATGTATTATAAGTGAATATTTAGACAAAAATCGCATTCCAACAGAGGATTATTAGACTTGGCAGCTTCACTGACCAACTTCAACTATAAAAAAGAAATGATCACGTTCGGCATAAAGGTGAAAAGATAAAATATTCTTGTAATAAACATTTCAAAACGATTTTCGTGGCAAGTCAAATATTTGCATGTGCTGGAGATTATCAAAAAATACTCACGTTTAATTTTGACCAGGCAACTGATGCCCTCCAGACCGCAGACCGGCAGGAGTCGACCATTGCGCACTGAAAGAGACAGAATAACAGCAAGAGAGAGAAAGAGAGTGAGGGAGAGAGAGAGATATGTAGAGAGTCGTGAAAACTTCAAGTGGAACTATTTAAGCATTTTATGAGCAAATTTTCACCATAAAATGCTTCAACGTCAACGTCGACACATAAAAGTAAAATTTAATGGCAACAATTAAGAGCAACTATGTGAACGAGGCACCCATTGAGAATGATCCGGACAGTATCTCCTAAATATGATTACAATTTGACGCTGATAAATAATTGGATAGTCAGAAAACTTACGGAGATTGCGATAAAAATGCGGAACACATCCGCAGATGCGGAGGGCAAAGAACATGCGACACTCGGAGAGGCACAGACCAAAGCTGTAGATGGGCACAGTTTGCATGCCATCAGCCTCATACTGAAAGCGACACTTGCGCTGTTTGGTGGTGAAACTGTTGCAGAAACAATACACAGATAAGTCAAGGACTTTAAGTATTTTGGGGCAGTACTCACGCTCTGGCTTCCTCATTCGTATAGATCTCCAAGGCAATTAGCTCCACGGTTGTGTAGTCACTCTCGGGAAAGGTGTAACGCTGCTTGGATATGCTGGGCACATCGCCAGCACCATGAAAGTAAACATCATAGGCTGTGGATAGGTTTATAATCTGGGCATAAATCTCGCCATCCAACGGATGAACTGTCACCCGATCCCCATGATCCAATAGACTCCAGTCCCTAGCGCGCCAATAGCTACAAGTATTCTCCATGCGATTATCTTTCGCCTTGGTTGAAAACAAACAAACACTTACTAATATGAATTGTATCTGGCCACAAGCGAATTGACTGAATGGCAAATGCCAAACTCTGTTTGTGTCTCATAGATAAACATTTTGACGGCGGCGCCGCTGCTGATTTCCGGCTCAAAGGGCCATTTCAATTCATAAAGTATATCTAAGTAATTGTTGCTATCGATGCCATACGATTTGTTCAGCGGCAGAGTTTCCAAATTGTCATAAGTGAGACTCGCAAGTTTTACAATAAAATCCCGGAAATTCTCTTTATCCTCCTCATCCTCAAACTGTTCACTGTGTGCACTGCAAACATGATGATGGTAATAAGATATGGTAAGTAACTAGTTTTGATGTCTAAGATTGGTTTACTCTTTCGAAAAGGACATTTTAATTTGATTACGAAATTGAAACAAGACGCATAAAAAAACTTTCTCTATTTAAATGAATTTTTTCTTTTACTTTATCTTCAAATTCTTTTTGTTATATGCAAAGATTGATTACACTATGTATAAATAATACTATAAACTTCTCTTACACGAATATCTCAAGAAATCTATTGTTATACATATCTATTACAAGCAACGCTTTATGCTTGAAGCTTATTCTTTATAGTTAAATTATATTTTTACTTTCATTTTTAGCTACTAAATATTTATTTATTTATGAATAATATTTGAAATCCCCAGTTCTGCAGTTCTCAACAAAATATATAAAAATATTAGAAATATTTGTTCTTGAATTTTCTTACAGTATATAATCATCCACTTTGATATCATCGATGCGTTTATGCGGACAAACTGTCAACGATGGAAAGCTGGTATTCCAAACGAGTTTGTTGCGATCCATGGAGATGACCATGGGAGAGGTTTGAAAACGCTGCCAAGTGCGTTGGCTCAGCGAGATGATGCTGAAGAGGGCAACGCAGATGAAAGCAAACCAGAGCATGCTAAAAATGAGACAAAAAGCATAGAGAGAGAGAGAGAGAGAGAGAATGAAGTCAAAAATGATATATGGCTTCCAATAATTTTTTTGTGTGTTGCTTTCTGGCAATGAACATAAAAATCTATTGCGTGTAAATTTTTGGTAAGCATCAGGCGAAATATGCGCGACAAAAGAATTATGGCCAAGTTGAGAAAGGAGTCAATGAACGGCAGGCGACGTTGACAAACCCTTTCAGAAGCGCCCCATTTTTATTTGGTGCAAGTGCGACGACAGCCAAAACAGACGCAACACTAAGACAACACTTTGCCACATATACACACAGACACACACACACACACACACACACACACACACGAAACAAACAAACACTCACATGCAGACAGAGTAGCCATAACAAGTCTGACAGAAGCCTGCAAATCCACGCTGAATTCTTCTTTGAATGTGCCTCACCAATGATGACATTCTGACGCCAGCAATGGCTCATAAAGCCTTCAGCGCTGTCAGCACACACACACTCAACACACTCAACACACACTCACACAGTGTGGGCACTTCATTGCTGTAACAGCTACTTGGCTTTTAATTTTCCAACATTTGCCTTCAAGAATGTTCAACACTTTCCGCTTCTACATCAAATTATTTCAAATTTCAAATTGTCACAGCACTGTAAACTTCAACATTTGTGCAGCTCTTTTCGGTTTTTATACCCTGTAGACCTATAACTTTCTAAAATGGGTATATTAAAGTAGAATATGTTGTAACAGACGGAAATATGTAGCGATCAATGTAATATGGACATTTGATATATATTTAAAATAGATAACATCTCTACGTTTACAGGATATCTTCAAGTTGAGCACATGCATATAAACTCATTTGGTTTTTTGTTATGACGGGGCCAGGAATGTCCGTTGCTTTTTGAAAATGTTAGACAACGAAAATTCTTTGGTCGTCATGTAGACATACATAGGAATCCTTAGTACGTATGTCAGCCTCAACTTGTTTGTTTGTCTGTCTGCCTGCCTGCCTGCCTGTCAGTCAGTCTGTCTGTCAGTCACGCATTTGCTTTGTTTCATCATCTTTCAGCACTCATATGAATAAAATTTGTGCGTGAATGGAGTTCAGTGATGCATGTGGATGTGAATGTGAATGTCAATGTGAATGTGAATGTCAATGTGAATGTGAATGTGTAAGCTGTAATAAGATATTTGTATGCTCAAGAGTTTCTTTCATCGTTTTTCAAAATATTCCTTCTTCATTTAAATTTGTAGACTTGATTGTTATTATACTTTGGTATTTTTAAGCAAAGTTTGTTAAATACGTTTCAGTTACATTTAAAAACTATTTTCCTATCTCTTAAATGAACGCAATAGCTGACTGTCCCTTCAAATACTCTATTGCCCCACAACACACACACAACTGTGACAAAAAAAAAAAAAAAAAAATAGAATCCTTTGAATTGCACATGAAATCGCAGTTTGTGCATTTGTGGTAGAAAATCGGATCCTGATTCGGATTCTGGCACTGAGGGTTGCTTCTGGATTATGCAGTCATGCACCTGTAGTTTGCACCCCCACAAACACAGTTTATCCCCAGTTAAGCAGTTCCAGAATTGCCATATCAACGCATTTGGGATTGAGGTTATCACATGTCAGCGACACAGACTGCAGCAATTTATGCATTTTTCACCAGGAATATTTTTGTTCGCAACTTAAGCTGTTTGAGAGCTACTTAATTCGGCAAATTCTGCATCAAATGCTGATTTCTATACACTAACAGCGGGTATTCCAATAAACATATATGTGTCAAGTGTATAACTTAAAGAGTGCTAAAGAACTTTATAAACTTTTTAAATATTTATAATTTTATAAATAAACTATAATTCCTTTGTGGCATAGAAAATATCTATATAAATATAATAGACAGACCCTATAAAGTATTTCTATTATTAATCAGTATCAACAGCTGAGCCAATTCAGCGGTTTCTCTCTGTGTGTCAGAACAGAGAAGAGAACATTTTGCATTGCATCGCTTAGATGTGCCAACATGTGCGCGAGCGCTACATAAGTATGTGTGTTACACATGTGTATGCAAGTCCAAATCCAAATCAAATTTTGTTATAAATATGCATTTATTATGATTTGGATATATAATAACAATCATTTATATATAAATTTTTTTTAAATTTGTTTTATCTAGATTTATTATCTGTTCTCTTACTCAATTGCTCCTTCAATCAATACATTTGATTCATGAACATTGTACTCGTCCAAAAAACTGTGCGATCAATCACTGAGTATCTGCTAGCATTCTCGAGCATTCTCAACTCTTGGTATTTTTACAGAGTGAATAAATCAAAGTAAAGTGCACAAATAAATAAATAAAATTGCTGGCAGCACAAATCATTGTGATGTGGCAGGAGTGCTGTATTAATTAGAGCCTGGCATTGCGTGCTCCACACCTGAACTCTCCCTGCCATCCCCTTGCTCCATTGAACACCTGTCACTTTCATCCGGAAAACTAACAAAAATTGTAATGGAGCTTGCCAGGTAGCAGTGGATGGAAGTTAAGTCTGGCGTGCCAGGCTCTGTTATCCACTAATTAACCCTCAGCTACGGGTTCGCTGTGGTCCATTTTTGTAATGCTGACAGTTCCCGCATGTCCCGACCCGCAGCAGGCCGCCCTGACAGCCTCCACAGTTGGCGTGGAGTGTGTTACCAATTTAAGCCTTGCCAGACATTCCGTGTAATCCTGTTTGTCATGTCATGTCAGTTTTTAGGATTTATTGCTCCAGCGCTTCACTCGCACCAAATACAAATTCCAACAGCAAAAATAATACTTTTTCCCCCATTTCCCCAAAAGATGTAGAAAAATTTGTTGCTCATGTGTAATTTTATGCATGAGAGGGGAAAGAGGGCACGCACATCCCTTTGGTGCTCTGTCATATGGCAGCGAGATCGGGAGTCGGAGTAAGAGTGGGAATCTCAATGTCTTGGCCTGCACGTGCGAGTGCTTTAGAGCATTTTAAGTCCTCGACTTATAGTTTTGTGTCATTTAGTTTATACTTTTTGGCCGGGAAACTGAACCAAGCCCAAGGGAAAGTAAGCTGGGATGAAAGTTTTGGCTGCTTTAGGCCGTAATGAGGATTTGGTTTAAATGAATTTCCAAATTAATTGGGTGGAAGTGTTGGTCGCTGCCTTGAACTCCACTTTCAAATTAATTTCATTAAAATAAAGCATACTCTTAAGAGCGTATAAGCAATGGATATATCTCTGAAGATATGCTGCAGTTAAATAAAATGGAAAAGAATATATCTTATTGCTCTTTAAGTTGCTATGAATGAATGAGAAGGCAATATAATTGTTGACAGAGTACATTTGATAGACTAAAACGTACCGTTCCAAAAAGTTTAGACCGAACTTGGCCAAATAGATGAAACCGTGTATGGATGAGCCCTGTAGAAACTCGATAATGAATGAGTGAGCCTTAGCTATGTAGGCAGATCTCTCGATATCGTGCTCATGTTGTGCTGGAGTCTCCTGGGACAGCTCGGCCTTTGTCATTCCCGCCGACCGTGGTTGCCAAAGCGGCGGTCTTCGAAAACTGCGAATGCTACGCGGTTTTCTCTGATTAACAACCACTTCATCCTCATTAGCATTTGAGTTTGCATTTGCCGTTGTCGCTTTCATGTTTAGGCTCTGCGAAGCCAGACTTTCGTGATGTTTTTGTGCAGTGCCGGGAAAGAGCAATAGGCCAGGTCCGGCTCTAAAATTAGGTCTATCAATTGGTGGCCTTGCCATGAGTTGTTGCGGCAACGATGCTGTCGATGCTGTCATCGAATCGGTGCCTTCATCCCAACTTGTTGTTGTGCTTGTTGTTGCTGCTGCGCGTTGCATTTCGTGTTGTATTTTTTTAGGCGGTACTGAAAAATATTAAATCCATTTAAAGGAAGAATAAATAATTTGGCAAATATTTAATGACAGACTAATAATAATACCTGTAATGACCTGCAAATTGCCCAATAATTACAAACCAACTGCACGCAATTACTAAGATATCAAAACAATATTTATTATTTCTTCGGTGCGATCCGCACCCTACAAATGTATATACACGACTGACTCAATGAGAGCCAGTATGCTCTCCGCTCTCATTAACGCTCGTAGTGACAGGCTGCCACATCCCTCCAATATTTTTCAGCTTCAGCTTCAAGTTCTGCTGCGCGTCTGCAGGCGGCTCCACGGAGATATCGGGAATTGATTCGGCTTGTGGTAGCGGTGGTGGCAGTATTCCAAGTGAGGCACCATTTTCTTGCTCGCTGCCATCCAACTGTTGAGAAGATTCGATGCCCAAACTAGAACCCCCTGAGATCTTTTTAACATGACTTATGTTTCTCAAATACGTTTTACCTCCTCCCGATATCTTTACTACGCTTCCATCTATCTGAATTACCTCATAGACTGTTGTATCAAAATTAGGAGTTAACTTGTTAGGAAAAATTACGTTCTTTAGCACTACTTTATCTCCCCGTTGTATTTTAGATTCCGTGGCTCTTCTAGTTTTGTCTGCCACCTCTTTTCCTTTTTCCTTATTAATGAAATCTCTGTCTCTCTCTTCAGATTCTCCCACTTCCCCTACTATATCCTGAACTCCCGGAATCTTGTCTCTAATTGTGCGATTGAACATAAGCTCGGATGGTGGCGAGCCCGTAGTACCATGGGGAGTGACATTGTACATTAGTATGAATTTTTGAATCTCATGTCTATAATTTTTATCATTCACATGTGCTATTTTCAACCGCTTTACTAATGACCTATTCATATTTTCTACCTCACCATTAGCTTGAGGCCAATATGGAGGGGTTGTAATGAGGTCAATTCCATTCGTCTCACAATATTTTTTAAACTCTACACTCACATATTGTCTGCCATTGTCTGTTCTTAACTTTTTTGGATACCCCAATCTACTAAAAATTTCGGACATCTCTTCAATAAGCACCTTCGATCCTATTGATTGTACAAATTTTACTTCTATGTATCTAGAATAGTAATCGATGAGAACTAGCAAGTGCTCATTATTTGGCAATGGTCCTAACAAATCAGTGGCTACCCATACCCATGGGCTACTCGGAAATGCATGACGTCTCATTGGGACTGGATTATCTGGTAAAGATACTAATATACAGTCACGACAATCCTTGACAAATTTTTCTGCATCCCTGTCAATTTTTGGCCACCATACTTTTGATCTCAGTCGCCTTTTCATTGCTGCTTCTCCAGGGTGTCCCTCATGAGCTAGTATTAAAACTCTCTGTCGTAGTTGTTGGGGAATGATCAGACGGCTTCCTCTTAATAGAATACTACCAATACTCGACAGCTCCAGGCGAAACGGATAATATGGGCTAGTTGCTGCAGAATTCCAGCAGTCATTGTCCAGGCATGTTATAGCATCTAGTACTTCCTCGTCTCTTGTACTCATTTCGGAAATCTCAGATATATTTAAAGATGTGGGAGTAGAAATTGAAATCATATGGAATATGTTTTCCTCTCCACCCCAATCAAATGATTTGGTACTTGAAATGTCACATAAGCGTGAGATCGAGTCAGCAATATTTTCCTTCCCAGACTTATATATCACCTGGAAACGGTATGCCTGTAGACGTAATAACCACCTCTCAATTCTAGCTGGAGGCTTAGAAGTTGGTTTAAAAATCGCTTCCAATGGCTTATGGTCAGTTACCAACTCGAATTCCAGACCAGCAACATAGTAATGAAATTTTTCAACACTCCATACCAATGCCAAACTTTCCTTTTCCGTTTGCGAATATCGTTTCTCAACATCAGAAAGGCTCTTACTTGCAAACGATATGATAAATGGATTATTTTCGACATCAAACTGTATTAAGACCGCTCCCAGCGCTACAGGACTAGCATCAGCTATTACACGAGTTTTTAATTTCACGTTAAAATATGCCAACTCCGAAACTCGTGAAACTCCAATTTTCAATTTGTCGAATGCTTGCTGTTCTTGTTGGTTCCACAGAAACTTCTCATCCGCTTTGAGTAACTTTCTCAACGGTTCTGTTGTATCTGCCAAATCTGGCAAGAACCTTCCCACGTACGTGACCAGGCCTAAAAAACTACGAAGTTCCTCTTTGTTCTTTGGTGGCCTGAATGCTGTAATTACTTGTACTTTCTCTGGATCAGCAGAAATGCCTGCGTCAGATAATATATGCCCGAGGAACTTAAGTCGCTGTGTTTTCCATACGCATTTATCTTTGTTGAGAAATATATTGTTTTCCTTGAAAATAACTTTTACCATCTCCAGCATTTTGTCGTGTTCCTCCAATGAACTTCCGAAGACAATTACATCATCTATATAGTTTAATGCATTCGGGCATTTCGCTAATCGTTCCTCCAGCAGTTTTTGAAATATCTCAGGTGCTGAGTTAACACCGCAGAGTAGACGCTTGTATCTATACAGTCCTTGTGGTGTTATAAATGTAGTAATTTCTCGGCTATTTGGATGCAATTCCAACTGTTGATACGCACTCTTCAAATCCAGTCGAGAAAAATACTTAGCGTCCTTCAGCTTCGTTAAAAACGACTCGAATGTTGGTAATGGGTAATTTTCCCGTTGAATTGCTTTATTCGCTTGACGCATATCAATGCACAGCCTTATATTCCCATCACCTTTGAATGCGATAACTATTGGAGAAATCCATTCACTTGGTCCGTGTACTGGCTCTATTATATCTTGAGATAAAGCCGATTCTAGCTCTTCTTTTACCTTGTCCTCAATGGCGGCTGGGATGCGTCGCATTGGTTGCTTGACGGGCCTAACATGTGGATCTATTGACAGCCGAATAGATACATTATTCCACTTTGGAAAAGGTTCCAACTTTTCGACTCTATTTATAGCTATGCCCAGTCTCAACACGTTGAGTTTTATGGCTGTTTCGCGACCAAGCAACGATTGCCTACCCTTTTTTATGACATAAAAGGTTGCAATAGACTCAGCATTCCCTCCAACTGCAATCGGTGCTTCAAACACACATGAGATCTGTAACAACTGATCCGCAGCATATGCCCGAAATTGATTTGTCGACTCAGTTCGCAGATTTAATATAGCAGCGCCTTTTTCTTGTAGATAATTCGAATCATCTTGACTTAATAAGTTATATTTGGATCCAGAATCGATGACCATGCTAACTGGTAAGCCACCAACTCGGCAGGAAATGACTTCGCCCATGTCACAATCATTCGCAACTCGGAAACAGGGATTGTGAAATTGTTGACCATTACTCACTGCTCGGACCGGTGCTTCATCTACATAGCGCCGCTTTGTACCTCCTCGATAATTTCCGCCGGATCTCTTCACAGTAGTCCGACATCTCTTAGCAAAGTGCCCGACTTTGGAACATATGTTACATTTTGCATTTTTCGCTGGGCAAAGCAAACTATTTGAATCATGATCATATCGACCACATCTGCCGCACTCTACTTTGGTGTTGTTCCATTTAGCCGTGCGCGATGCAATCTTATTGACCATAGAGCCTGAGCATCCAGTTGATGGCATTGATGACATTGATTGCGTCTGCTTGCTCACCTGTTCCTCAATTAGACAAGCAGATATGACTCCCTCCAAGGACTGTTCAGTTGACAGCAACTTTTTCTTCAGCTCAGCCGGTGCCCAAGAATCAATTAGTTTATCCTTGAGACAGATCTCTTCTATTTCTGTTTTGGAAGTGCCAAAATTACACTTCCTCACCTGCTGACGCAATCGCATAAGAAACTCGGTGAAACATTCTCCATCCCGCGGTGTCATGCCACGGTACAAATGACGCTCAAATACCGAATTGCGTATCGGCGAAAAATATTCATTTAATTTTTCCACCAAAGGTGTGAAGACATCGTTCTGCTCCTCTGGAATATAAGGGACCATCGCTCCTGGCAAGTTATAAACAATGGACTGCAGTTGTGAACCTCCCAAATGCAGAAGTTTATTGCGCTTTTTAAGAGTTGAACTGATCTCTTCGCTGTCCGCATATATGTTGAATGCGCGCAACCAGACCTCCCATTCGGAGCGCCAGAGTGATTTGTCTATGCTATTGCATAGAAATGGCTTAAGTTCGGCCATTACTTTGTTTTATTTTTCCTTTTCTTCTTATTCGATTCTCAATGTAACTTTGCGCCCACGCTACTTCGAAAAATATGTTTAGAGTGACCAACTATTACAAAGGCCGTAATAACGCGCAATTTTTTTTTTTTTTTTTAGTATTTTCCTAGGCTGTATCGAAACGGCCACAATTAGGCTACATTTAAGTGGCCACATATTCATTTTATCTTATTTTCTTATTTTCGTAGGCTGTATCGAAACGGCCACAATTAGGCTACATTTAAGTGGCCACATATTCATTTTATCTTATTTTCTTATTTTCGTAGGCTGTATTAAAACTGCCACAATTAGGCTACATTTAAGTGGCCACATATTCATTTTATCTTATTTTCTTATTTTCGTAGGCTGTATTAAAACTGCCACAATTAGGCTACATTTAAGTGGCCACACCTTTTTCCATTTTTTTTTTATATGTATGTACATATGTATCAACATAACACACATACAGCCGAAACGAATTTTTATTCTTTATCGGTCTTCTTCTATTTTTTTCCGGTTTTTTTTTTTTCTCTCGTCGCCAATGTAATGACCTGCAAATTGCCCAATAATTACAAACCAACTGCACGCAATTACTAAGATATCAAAACAATATTTATTATTTCTTCGGTGCGATCCGCACCCTACAAATGTATATACACGACTGACTCAATGAGAGCCAGTATGCTCTCCGCTCTCATTAACGCTCGTAGTGACAGGCTGCCACAATACCCTAAAAATTGTATTCGTTAAATCAGGCTGGGCTCTAAATTACCATACGCTAATTAAGGTACAAAGTCATAAAATGATTTGCAACTCATAATTTTGTATGGCTCATTCAATATGATATTAAGTTCATATTTTATTATATTATACAGTATTTCGAATAGTCTGTATATCAGTTTACTGTTCATTTAACATAAATATGCTGTTTTAAATATGTTTTTGCGGCGTGTGTGCTGGCACAGCAACAACAATAAATCATTATTGCCTTTTTTAATGCGATGTAAATTATGCCATATATGAGATTGAGCATGTGCTTGTGTGCGAGTGCGTGCATGTATGTGTGTGTGTGTATTATGTTTGTGCGAGTGCTTTTTATAAGCCATCGAAGTAGCAATCACTGTATGTGTGTGCAGATAGCCAGATAAAAGCGCTGAAGATTGAAGGACATATGATTTAAGTCAATCTCAACGGGAAACTCCCAACACAAATGAGGCATTAATATTGCGCATAATTTGGTTAAGATTACACAGAGCGAAAAACAGCACATAAAACTAAGTATTGGCAATGCTATTCTGTATGTTTGCAAAAATAAGAATTGCAGGTTTTCGCTCTGTGTATAAATTTATGTATTCTCAATGAAGCAGAGAATTAATTCGTTGAGATTTAAATACATCATAAAAGTGCGATAATTGCATGCAGCAAAAAATATAAATAAATATAAAGTAGGCTCGAATGCTATGGAAATATTGTGTAAATATTAAAAAAAAAGGAATTGAGATTTGACTTAAGCTTTTAAAATTGTAGAAATTCAACTCGTTAACCTATTGAGACGATTGCCAAAAATAATAAAGAAAGGTAGTTTGAATAATATTTTAGGTGCCATTAACAAGTATTCAACTTTAGCCAACAGCGACGCCATGGGAGATGGCGACTACAGGCTGTACTTGTGCAGCAGCTGTTGCCGCAGATGCCTGTGGAACGATCTGTCCCCGCAGGAGCATCGTTGCATCCGCTGCCGTCTACCGCATCAGGGCTGTGTCATCTGTGACCGGAAATTCGAGCCACGCCAAATGACGGAGCTCTACTGCAAACGATGTGACTTTCATATGATCAAACAGGCATCTGCTACTCCGCCACCAGCCTTGGATCTTGAACTAGATGTGGACATAGTAACGGATGCGGAGCTGTTTGGACCAACACGAGAACGTTCGGTGGCTCAGCGCTGGCAGGATATCAAGACGGCAACTGGTATTGAAGATGGATATTTCATGGACTGATTGAACTTTCTTTAAATGATATTATCTATAAATATACACATACATATATACACATTGTTGAGCTTCATTACTGGGCCACATTTAACTATAAGTCGCTGTCTCTCAGCTTCATTGGGCCACTTACATGTGATCAAACAGAGGCATTAAGTTTTACAACAAACCGATTCATTATTATACTCGTAAGGTTGCACTGTCCGGTTGGGTCATGCTCTGTGTATGTGTGTGTGTGTGTGTGTGTCTGGGATGGCGTCAATTGGGGTAGCATCGATGATGCCGAAGGCAGGCAACTGCCCATCAACATCAAAAGGTTTTGTGTACCGAGTACCGAGTACAGTCCTTAAACTGGATTAAAATTTCATTTAAATTTGCATTTAAATGAGCGCAGTGCACTCAAAGTAAATGCCCAGCGTATTCCCCTCCTCGCTTTTCATGGCAAAGAGCTGCCCAGACTTGGGTCGAGACGCAGACGCTTTCCCCAATGTTGCAGGCCGATTCACCCGATTCCCAATTCCCGAATCCCGAATACGTATCCAGACGTGAACCTCGCGCACATGGGCAACATTAAAAAGGTTTTTAATGTATTTTTTTTGTTCGCCTTTGCAGTTGCAGCTCAGTTGATTACCTTTGGCAGCTGATATGGGCGACGTGTGGGCGTGGTTCCGGGAATGGGGTGGCTCTTAAATGGTCGATCTGGTACTGCATTTTAATGGGTATTATTTAAATATGTATATTTTACAATTAAATAAACGATTTTTATGCTCTTATAGCGCCCAGAGCTTCATTTTCAGCTCCTGACCGGCATTCGGATCCCTTTGAGGTAGCTTACGAGTACATCTCTTTGTTGTGTGTGGTTGTTGCTGTTGTTGCTGCATACCTCAGGGTTTGTGTGTGTGTATATATATTTTCTGCTTTGCGTGTTAATTAAATTGCAAAAATGCCTAAAGGACATTTTAATTGGCCTTCACTTTGTAGGGCAATCGGTCGATTTTCACCAGTTGCAGCATGTCCTTTTAACCATCTGCAGGCTCAATGATAGGCTCTTCGTTTTATGGTTTACCAACTGGCATTTACTTGACTGCACACTTAACCTTATTGATTTCACTTTAAGTTGCATTTTAAGTAATTTAATTTATTCGTTTTGGCACGCTTATTCAATCATTCGATTCCTATTGAGAGTCCAACTCCAATCTCCACTCGTGTCACAGAACTAAAATGAAAGCTATTCAAGTTTGGCTTGTCGTTCCTATTGCCGTTTGCCTTTGTCGTTGTCATTGTTGGGTCTGTTGTCTCTTGTCTCTTGTCTGTTTCGGCGAAATAACAAATTTTCCAATTTGTTTCTTGATTTATTTTCACGCCAATTTCTTGGCGTTCTCCTCCGACGCTGCTGACATTTGTTTATTTATTTGGTTTCATGTTTTGTCTGCCGTCTACCGTCTGCCGTCTCGTCGTTTTTCTCTGCTTTACTCTGCTCTGTTTTCCGGTTGCGTGAAATCACGAATGAATGAATGACTGCCCCAGCAACCGCCATGAATATTCATGGGCCATGCCACTAGAAACAACAGTCGCAGCAGCAGAACAAACAATAACAATAACAACAACATCAAAAACAACAACAATACACGCAGGCAACTTAGCTTGCATTTCCGCTCCATGCGCCAACAATTCGCAGCGCCATTTTGTTGTCCACTGCAGCAGCTGCAACAGCAACATCAGCAGCAGAAGCTCCTTATCGAGACTTGAATACCCTGCGAGGGAGTATGTTGACTTTGTTGATGTGTTAATTCCTCCTTAATACTTTCTTTACACAGTAATTATGGATATCTCTGAATAGGTAAAAACTTATAACTATAATATAATTAATAATAATTTTATATATTATATATGAATTGTCTCTTCTTAATATTAAATAAAATAAATTATATTATCCTGCATATGGATAAATTATTATATCCTGCATATGGATATATTAGCTTTGTGAACAAAGTATGCAACAGGCAGTACATCAGTATCAACAGAACAGTCGATTCAGTTATGTGCATCTGTCTGTTCGTCCGTCTATATAAACTCGTCGATCCCCGCAAGTAGAAGAGCAACTGATACAAAATGTCATGAAAGTTCCTATATACCATACGCAGATAAAGTTTATTTCCTTCCCTTTTCACAGAAATCGATTAAGCTATATGATAGCTAATTATTATAGACTCTATCTCTGAACGTACACTTTTAAAACTTAACAGGTGTTTAAAGAAAACTCTGTTGAAATACATTTGAAAGAGTTTCATAAAGATTGATATAGAAATATGAAAATTATCCCGAAAAGAATGAGGAATGAATAAAACATTTTGCATTGAATCGCTTAGCTGTGTCAAAGGATGGGCGAGTAAGACATAACTGGAAGTGTTACCCATGTGTATCCACATAGACACATACTGGATCAAAAACTGAGTGTTACGTCAATTCATTTTGAAATTAACTGTCAAATGTCTCACCTGTCGTCAATTATATTGCAAGTGTAAATCTATTTTAAAATCTTTTGTTCAAAATATGCATTTATTTATTAATTTGGAAGAGTTTGTAGCTCAACATTTAAATATATTATAATAATAATTTATATGTTGAATTTATGTAAATATTGGCGGACAAACAAGATGCTGGTCATACTTTATATTATTTACATATTGTAGATAATGAAATTTAGAATACTGGGATTATTGTGCTGGAACTAGTAATGTTTTAAATTAATCTGTAGACTTAAGAGAGATATAATCTTTGCTGCATCCCCTGCAATGTTTGGCAATTAAAAGGGTATACATGTTTCGGTTTCTTAGTTTTAATTCTGATTTGTTCTTACTGCTGTTTATTGGGGATGCGGGGTGAGCAGCTGTTTCTTGGCGAGATGCTGCAAATTGCTGCTGTTTCTGTTCTTGTTGTTGATGTTGTTGTTGTTGCAACCATTGTTTTAGCCAAGATTTTGTGGTTCACTCTGGCTGTTGGCTGTGTCCTTGTTTGTGTGTGTGTGTGTGCTTGTAAATGCAACAGTTTCTTGCGCGTTGTACAAAAGTAGGCAATGTTTTGCCTTTATATCGAACAGGAAATTTAATTAAAAGCGCTTTGTTGGCGATTTCAAGTGCTGCAAATATAGTAGAGACCACAACTTACAACTTGCCACTGCCACTGACGCTGCCACTGGTTACAGTTACTCTTAAATGTTTACTGTTACTGCTACTGTGCAGCCCTTTCGTCTGTGCTAACGAACTGTGACTGTAATCATCGGACTACTGCATGTGACTTTTGTACATTATTTGGTCAGGCAATGGCCGTTCTGATTTTTGGCCAACACTTTTTGGTTGCCTCATGAGAAACTTGTCAGCTGCTGCTGTCCACTCCGACTTTGACTGGGACTCGGACTCGGACTCAGACCGGGACTCAACTGAACTCGGATTCGTGTTAATTGCTCCATAACAATGGCAATGGCATTTGTCTGGGCTCAACACGTAACCAACTGTTTTTGATTGCGATGCTTGCACCAGCAACCAGTTGAGATTGTATTGATTTCTGAACGCTAATTACTGACAAGGGTGGTCATATGGGTCCAGAGGGGGTCAGCGGGGGTCGTAGTGTGTCAGCTTAATGCCGGGTTTCTGTCAGTTGCTGATTGTTGCGTCATTATGTCTGTCTGATACGATCGGTTCAGGGTGCAGTCGATACACGATTTTGTGGCCATGTTAAGTAATCTCTGTTGTGGTTGGAGGTGATGCCAACGCTTTGGTTTGAAAACGGCACTTAAACACACCACAAATAGAATAAGCTAAAACAAAGCAAAGCTTTGCATATCTTTTCAATAGTTTCATAACGACTTTCGTACAAAATATCTGCTCAGTTGCCTTTGATTCATATGTATTTATTTGTTGCTACTAAAATTGCATAACAATTTTATTTCAAAATGTTCTGGCTGCATGGATTTCTGGAGACATTTAACATAAGCAGCCTTTTTGTGGAGTTGAAACCGGGTGAGGAGACTGCATCGGAAGGGCATAAGAAACGGCAACGCGGCAAACGGGAAACTCTGAGTCCGGGACAGCAAACCATCCTGAATCTATGCATTGAGTTGGGCTTCAAGGGATTGAGCTTCTTATTGATCTTGAGCAGTTTAAGGATACTTTTTGTTGATAATATCATATTTAATGAGCACGGTTCGTTGAGGAGATTAGATACATATTACATATAAATCCAAGTGTGTCCAATTTTAATGGATAACTAATTAACTTAAGTTGAAACTCTGAAACCTCTACGAATTATAGAATGATCGATTAACAAAGGAAAAGTATAAAAAATGGAACAGTGTTGATTCGTTATACTAATGCAAAGAAGAAGCAATAAAAAATAGGGTATAAAAAACGAAAGAAAAACTGTTTCTGCCTGTTGGCAAATTGAGCAAACTTTGTAGACCATTAGAGACGCCTGCCAGCATCAGCTATCGCCTCTGCTCCATCTTCTCGCTCCTCCCATTGCTAAGTAATCTTTGATTTTGCATGCGCTGCTGGAACACATTGAATGGGGCAGGTCGAAGCTTCCCGCTGTGGCCAGCGTTGGGGCAATGCAGCTGTATAAATTTTACATTTGTTTCCTTTCAATTTAACAATGTGTACTTTTGGCATTGTATTGCTTAACAGAGAGCAGCAGGGGCTGCTGGGAAGGCGGAAGCGGCAACCAACTGGCAGACATTTTTCACGCGAACTTTGCGATGGCTGCTGCTCATTTCATCGCTCGATTTCGCAATATTTATGATTAGCAATTTATTATTCATCATTTTCGAGTGGGCAAACAAAGCGTCGAACGAAGTAAAGTAAAGCGAACCAAGTAAAGACGAATAAGCTGGTTGCTGCTGTGGGTCGACAAGTGGGTTGGTGTGCCATTAACTTGCACTTAATTTGATTAACAAAAGCCGATGTTTACATGCGCTGCATGCCACACAACCAAATCTATCAAAAATGTGTGTGGCAAAGCCGTAGATTGAAGCGAGCTGTGTGATAGGGATTGGGATCTGATTCAGAGAGTTGCGATTGTTTTGAGTTGTGGGTGAATTAATGGTTGCAGTGGCTGCCTTCAACTGTAGCAGCAGGCTTAGTGGGTGATTTGTGTAAATTATTTATGGTATTTATCGAAAGCACAATCTTTATTTATATACTAGCTGGCATAACTCGATAAAACACGGCTCAAACACTCTGTAACATTTTTAAGCAGGCAGAAAATGCGATCACTGTCTCTCTTGAAGAAATTGAGATTTACATTTATTAAATTTAGTAAGATATTTTTTGTTTAATTAACACTTTAAGCTACATTACATTCAATAAAATGTACATTTCTTGAATTTTAAATTCTTATTTGAGAAATAATTAAGACATTTCAATTGACTTGCAGTTAGATTACGTTTATGTATGTATAACTAACAGCTGTAATTTGTCACAAGGAATTTAATTATCTTATGAAAATGTAATTTATCTCTTCAGATGGTTTATCCTTCATTTGGGCCATTAATTGAGCCAAATAATTAGCGCCTATTCGCACACATTACGCATTAACGGATAGCCCATCATTTTCGAGGGCTGTTCCTGATATTCCAATACGGATTTCTCGTAATGTGCAATAAATTTCGTCATCCAATATTACACATATTACCAATGGCATTGAATTTAAATATTTGCAATTATATTGAAATGCTGAAACGGGATGTGAATTCGGGGTGTGAATTGGATAGCAGCTCCCTCAATGTGTCGGCTGTTTGCACATGCCAATAAATTTTGGCAAAAACGAATTTCCGAGCAGTTGAAGGCATTTTACATACGAATATTCCTATAAATACAAGTATTCGTATTTGCTATTGGCCACTTGCGAGCGTACTTGGGAGTATTGTGAGGGTTTTCGAATGGGATCCACTTGAAAATAGAGTAATATCCACTTGCATATGTCGCGGGGAAAATTTAAGAATGAGCCGACGCCATAAATATTATTGATGGGCGGGGCATCGCCCTACGTTCTCCAGTCTCGATCCATTCGCCCATTCAACGACACAGACGATGATTGCGGCAAGCGGATGTAAAACCTTGGCAATGACAGTTTCGGGTCCCGTCTGTTATGCAAATGTTGCCGTATGCCACAGTTTGAACTCGTAGTCTGACTCTGTATGTGCATTTATATATATATATATATATATATATATATATATATATATATATGTGTGTGTGTGTGTGTGTGGGTATCGACGCCTGTTTATATGCAAATCTTTTATTTCTGGCTCGCCTGGCTTGGCTTCGTCTTGTCTTGTCTGTTTGTTTCTTTTTTCTCTCTTTTATTTCCGCTGCAGCGCCGCCTGTTTTATTTCTTGCATTAAATTAACATCAATAAAATGTGTCGTTTATATTTTTCGAGTGTGTCCTGATGTCCTGCATCGATGTACCCGCCCCTGTTGCCCTCTTTCCAACTCGGGCTCCACTTGTCTGCCCATAATTCGTGGCTAATGCCAACATGTGCTGTGATTTGTCCACGGGCGACATTCACGCCAGGGGTGCACTTTCCATATCATTCACTCCACACTCTTCGGCACACAATCATCTATTATTTTTACTTTTAAGACATTTGCATGAGACGACACTTGCCCGAGGACGGCAAAAGTTTGGCATTTGAAATTCGAGTTAACGCAAAAAGCCAGAAGGATAAGATGGCTATTGTCATGGAGCGAGATGTAAATACAGATATCCAATTGATAACATTGAGATCTATTTTGCTATGAGTAATATGGATATTTTTAATAATAATCTATTATATACAATAAAATATATAATTATATATTATGTTTTTGATTGTAGTAGACTAATTTATTTGAGTTTCCATTGAAATTGAAGTTGTTGTTATTGTTTGCTGATTGTGGTGGTATTGAACCGCACAAGGGGAAATAAATTCCTAGTTTAATGAAAATTGTAAGATGTAATAATAATGTAAAAGTCTGTTGAGCTTCTCTGATGTTAAGATTTGTTAAATCAGAATTCAAATTAATGCTTTCATTTCAGTTATTACGCAGAAGTTGTAAAAGTATTCACAGAATCGACAACATAACTAAAGCGACGATTTTCGTGAGAAAGTAAACAAATAAACATGGTCATGCAATATTAATATTTATGCACAAATATTGAAAGTAAAGTAAAGCAAACGAGGCAAGTAGAAAGGGAAGAACTTGCAACTAGGATGCGAAGAGCAAGGGGGCAGTTCCTGAGGGCGATTCGCAAATACAAACTCGTATATCTTCTAAGTGAAATGCTAAAAGATTGATGACTCAGCATCTTTGTATGTGTGTGTGTGTGTGTGTTGGCCGGACATTACATCTCTTCCTCTTCCTCACTCTCTGGTTCTGCTTGTGTGCGTTTATAAGAATTTATGGCAATGACTGTTAAGGCAAAGCTGCGTATACGCAATATTTATAGTTATGTATTATGAATCAATGCGTGCAGTGAGCGAGGCGTGCCGAGGACTCTGGCTATCCATTTTTTGGGAGCGTGGGGCGTGTCAGGGCGGCATAAAAAAGTAGATACATATAGGATATACACTAAAACAAAAGGATAACAATAACTTTTCGGCATGGCAAGGAGCAGGAGAAAGAGTAAAGCTTGCAATCTTACCGAAAGGTCTTCGGGGGGCGGACTATGCGTCAGCTTCCGTTGGACTGTGCTTATAAATAAGCTCGCATAACGGTAACGAATAGAGTACACATAAAAATTGCATGAGAATGAAAGACACCCACTCGAAAACGGACACAACAATCATAAGCAGATGGACACTGGTCCCAAAACTCGGCCAAATAGGCCACAACGTGTGCTTGTATATATTTGACGTAAAAAATTATACTATTACAATCAAGTTTATGACTGCAATTCCGCAGCATTGCTTGAGTGCCAATGAATATGATGATGATAGGCGATGATCAGCATTTGACATGATAATGATGATGATTGCGTTGGCTTTACTTGGCAAATAAAAAAGCCAAGTAAAGCGGGAGAGTCAGAGGTAATGGGACAACTGATGAGATATGCGATGTGTTTCTTAAAGCAGAGAATGCTAAAAGGGAGAAGGTTGCCCAACAATAATATTATTTATTTAATTACAATTGGATATATAAATAATAGTCCGACTAAATTATGGCATATAGGTTCCTGTATACCCTGTCCAGATCGAGTAATTTTAAATTTTTGATTCCCCATCTGCTGCACTAAGTAATTATGGGCACATTGCTCAGGGTAGACACTTCTTCACATAGAAGACATGCTTAATGTTTCATGAAGGTGGATATAAAAATAAGAAAAACAAACCGAAAAGAAATTTTTGCGATGAAACGCTTGCGCTTTGCTCTTTGCGGCCAGGACAGGTGTGTGAGAGAGATAGCGGACGACTGCGATACATGCATATTCAAAAGCTTGAATTCATAAGCATTATGAGTGTGTCAAAAGAATACTTAAAACACCTGTGAGGTTCTTATTTCTATTATAATCAAAATACTTAATATGAAGACTGCACAGGGTATTATAAAGTCACGCGCGCTCATCTGATGCGCTTGTTGTCTTTTATCAAATATAGCCGCCGCTAAATGATTTTATATTATTTTAAGATTTGAGAACTTCTTGCTATATGCAAGATCTATTCTTAAGATTTATCCCCTGCATTTTATTCGTATTTATGCATTGCTATTCGCATACGTTGTAATCAAAGTCTGCACCTCTCACATCACGACCAAGTAGACCCACAACAACAACATCAGCCACAAGCAGAGAACAACCGCAACAACAAACATTTTGTGAGCTGCACTCTCAATTTTTATTTCGCCCCTCGACACCAGCCCGATAAGTGGGCAACTTTCGAGCTGGCGTCAGTCAGGTAAAAATTGCTATAGCTAAAAGGGTTGCCAACAGCAACAAGAAGAACAACAACAACGACAAAAACAACAACAACAACAGTCAAACGTAACTTTTAGCATCGACAAGCGGCGCTTTTGACAGCCGCTCAGCGCTTTCTCCCCCATCTTCGGCGTAGCTCTCTCGTTTCGTGAGCTTTGAGCCACTTTTTTGCGCCACAAAACTTTGCACTTTGACATGCAGCCACGTGTATGACGTTGAATGCGCATTCGTTGTCGCTTTTACTGACATTTGAGTTGCCAGCTAAGCGGGCTCTGTTAAAATGGTGGGGGGGGGTGTGTCGGGGGAGGCTTTCTTTGAATGCAACGCCCGAGCTGCGAATGCGCAATCCTTTGAATAGTTGTCAAATGCAACCATTTTACGGATGCCACAATACCTTTTTCAGTGGTCACATAGCAATATAATTAGTTCACAGTTTTAATATGCTTGGACCATTTATTAAATTTAATTATTCTTTGTTTATATTAATTTTGTGGTAATTAACTTTGTGCCAATAATTGTGTAACAGGCAGAAGAAGGCTTGGTATACCCTATAAAGTATATATATTCTTGATCAGCATCAACAGCCGAGTCGATTGAGCCATGTCCGTCTGTCTGTCTGTCTGTCTGTCCGTCTTTCCGTCCGTCCGTCTATCCGTCTGTCCGTCTGTATGAACGCGTCGATCTCAGCAACTATAAGAGCTAGAGATACCAAATTTGGCATCAAGGTTCCTGTATACCATACGCAGATCAAGTTTATTTTAAAACTCGGATACCTCCCCCCTTCCCACGCAATTTGAAAAAAAAAAATAATAATAGCCACATTTTTCAACGTAGACCTTTCTAACTTAACAGGTGCTTGAAGAATATCATATAAATAAGACCAATAATCAGCAAAGAAATAAAAGTTATTTTACCATTGAATCGTAGAGCAGCAGGCAGCACATGTGTGCGAGCGAGACAGCGAACGACTGTGATACATGCGTCTGCTTACCATATTTGCACATGTGTGCGAGCAAGAGAGCAAACTACTGCGACACAAGCATAAGTAAATTAATTTTAATTTTAATTGAATATGTATAAATATGTGAAAGCTAGCTGCTATAAGCATGTACAGAATTCATATGCAAAATAATGAGAGATTCAAAGGTGTATTCTTTAAACACCTGTTATGTTCTTACTTTTATTTTAATCAATGTACCTATTATCGAAATACTTTTAATATAGAAACCTGTACAGGGTATTATACTGTCGGTTGCGGTCGACTGTAGCCTTTCCGACTGCTTTATTTTAATATTTATTCGTGTTGTTTTTTAATACAAATCAAACAGATGTCTCTCTCAATACTCTCGTGCGTTGACTCGCTTTTCTTCGGCTTCGATATGATTACAATCGATTATACAGATATTGTTCGTTTGGTCGTCTTTACGATTGATTTTTCTTCTAATATCGAAATGTTATAAAATTCTTTCGAATGCAGTTCCCTCGGAGAAGGGGGCACACTTTTAAAAAATCTGCATTTTGGATGATATATTTTATGTATTTGCATACTTTTGAATCATGCACGCTTTATCGAAAATTTATAATTTATTTGAATTTTGCATTGTTTTTAGATTTAACCATTAGGCGGCTTCCTTGGAGTGTCCTCTAATGGCCTCACAAATGTAGCCATAATAATCAGAGACTCTCTGCACAAGGTAAGCACACACACACACACACATGTCCACACACCGTTATAATGCACACACACGTGCGAACACTTGAATATCTTTCAACTCGCATGAATATTTTAAAACTCGCTCGGAACGTATTCAAATTATGATAATGATGGGAGAGGCGAGTGTTTTGCAAATGTGTTTAGGAGTGGGTTGGTTTTCTTTCCTCTTATTCGTATATATGTATGTGTGTGTGTGTATGTGTGTGAGTGAAGCGCTAACGAGCACAGGCACTCTGCGACCCAGTCACAAGTCCCAGGTCACACAATTCACAGTTCACAATTCCCATCTAGCTCCCTTAATGCATTTCATTAATTTGTATACAATTTTTTTTTTTTTGCGAAGAATTACATGAGAAATGTGTGTGCGTGTGTTTAATGAGCACTTGTGTGTGGGGAATGCCGGGCATCATTAGAAGTCACTTCATGAAGAACTCTCCCCTAGGAAGGAGTTAGGAGTGCACTTGACTTTGAGCTTCTTAATTTCAGCATTCAATGGACTCTTGTGAATTGCAGATTGCACTTGCTGTAGAGTTTTTCGAATGCAGTACGTAATTCAAGGTGCGAATCGATTGAAATATGTAATATTACTGATATTACTGAAGCTGATATGCCCCTTATATAGATGTATAGTTGATTCGATAATAACTTCTATTCATATTGACTTATCATGCACTTCCTCAGAGAATCATAGATATATACAAAGAAAATATAACCAATTATTGTGCATTTCTTAAGATAATAGTATGCCCTGTATTCAGAGTTTATAATTTACTTCATGTTTTCTTTTTATAAAATAACACATTATGAACAGTGAGGATTTCGCCTACAACGGGACGAGTTATGAAAAATCAACTTGGTCACCAGAAAAACACGCAACTATATCGACAACCAGCTGGGTTATTATACTAATTGTCAGCCTTATTTGGTGCTTGTGCTGCATTCCATTCCTAATATGGCTTTTCTGGCGAATGGGATTCTGTTCCAGCGACCACCATTATGTCTGAATTGATTTAGATACCATGGTTATTGTGATTAAGGTGAGTAGGGTATACTATACGTGCCTTTCATTAAACCGCTATTTATAGTATGCTTTTCCTCATAAAGAATGCGCTGTAAAATGTTTGGGACTAAACGGATACGAGAATACTATCAAAATCTAATTGTTTTATACTATATATATGCCTTTTAATGTTATCAAAGAATCATACAAAAGACGACGTTCGTTGTTTGTATATTCTTTGATAAAATTTGGAGATCAATTTAAATGAATAAAAATACAACTATTTGGCATCAAATTTAATTACATATTACATGCTGATTGGATAAGGAAAACAAGAGCAATGAGCAGTTGAAAGTATCTCACAGCTTATTTAATACTGTCTAAACATATCTAATAATAAATATATATTAATATAAAATTGAAGATTGAATCCTTTCTAAATAGATTTTAATATACTCGTATATTTATTACTAAGCACAATCTTAATTTAACCTAACGACTGTAGTACAGCAGTTCAAATACAAGTCGGGTCTGGGCAGGTTATAAAAGATAGGTTCTTTTAAAATCCTAATACATTAATCCTAGCAATAGCATGCCATGATATCAAATTAGTTCACACAAAAAATTTTAAAATACTTCACATTGTAAGCAATAAAATGGTTATATACAATATAAGGAATACTAGAACTTGGTATCCGGAAGATGAGAGAACACATGTCATTTCGCTGACAAACTTCATTATTATCCTTTTGGCAAGCATTGTTTGGTGCTTGTGCTGCATTCCCCTTCTGATCTGGTGCATTTGGCGTGTGGGACTTTGTTCTGGCGATTAGCATCTAAATTTACAGCAGACCAACCCAAAGCTGAGGTAAACCTTCACAAATGTAAGTGAAACACAAATATATACCATGAAGCTAGAGATCTGATATAATTAATCTATCCGTAACCACTTAACAGTTTTCAAAGCTCTAACAAAATCTGGATGGAATATTAATTATTAATATAATTTGATTGTATCGTGTAAACAATTGTGCTGTATGTAAGCTTAATTAATATAAGGATTACCAATCAAATTTAAGCGTACAATAATAAACCGATATTAAAATATTTTTTACAACTGCAGTTTCTTTGCCTTATAAATAATTAAACAACTTGGATAAATATTTTTAATATATTAATATATGAACTTGTCAAACCTACAAATGAAAAAAATAATAATAAAAAAAAACATAATATTTATTGTAATAATTGTCTCCGTGTTAGAACCTTTTCGTCTAAAACTTTGTGATCCAATTATACAGTATACTATAAGCACAATGGTAATTTATTGCTTTAAACTTAAACTCAACTTGTTTCTCAGAGTAATTTAAAAAATATATCTGAAAATATATTGAACGTTATTTTCTACGGATGTGAATACTTTTTGAAGGCTCTGAGAAGGCTGATCTAAGTGTTTTAATTTTTTCCATTGTATTACACACACTCTCTTCTTTTCATCCTCATTCTCTCCACATCTTGTGCAGATACTTCAATACTTCTGCAGAGAGAAAAACGCCGGACAGATGCAGAAACAGTGCGACAGCAAGAGTTGTAAATGCACTCAGCACTTTGTCAGCTTTCAGACAGGAAATGCAGTTGTTATTTTTCTTTAGTCGGTTGCATTACTTCCTCCCTTCTCCCTCCGCCCTTTTTCCAACATCCTGAGATGCTTCAAGTAACTGCATGCCACATGACTGGAATCTTACATCTTTTAGGGCTGTCTGCATTTTTGGGTGCTATAAAAAGTATCACTTTACTTTGCAGGATGTCATGTTTTGTTGTATCATTGTTGTTTTGTCTAAATTTCGATGCTTCCATATTCAGTTTTATAATTTTTTGCAAGTTTTTTGTGGTGCATGAAAAAGTTTTCATTGCCATCGTCAGCCACAGGGAAAAGTTTCTTTTTATATTCCCATGCTGGAGTTTTCTGAGTGCATGTGCACTTACAGAGTGTGAATAGACAAGCTGAAGAGTGTAAATCCAAAGTTACGAGTATATGTACGAGTATAACTTTTGTTTTATGTGATTATCAAAGTATTTTTGGTAATTTGACACGGTTTCTGCAACAAACTCTTACTAGAAAATATTTAACAAATACACAAATCCGCAGTTTGAAAATTTGTTCTATAATTTTTACGTTTAAGGATATAAACAATTAATTTGACTGAAAGATTGAAGTATGTTATAGTAAGCTGTGTATTCATAGTTATTCTTATATTTAAATAATAAAAATTATAAATCTACACACACGCGACACATCTATTTGAAATGAGCGCCTACAAAGGAAAGAGTCCAGCATCGACTTGGGGCGCTGAACTAGATGTGGTAGCTTCTATTGCGACGGGAACATCTTTACTGGTTATTTTGTCAATCATATGCTGTGCTTGTGGTTTGTGTTGTATTCCATTTCTGATTGGGATATTTTGTGGCTTGGGAATCTGCTCAACAGACGATCCCTACTATGAATAAACTCTATTATTCACTCAGCGACTTGTTAAATATTTCAGCTAAATAAAAAATGGAATACACAATAAATGAATAACTTAAAAACAATGTGTATGTCAATAAAAGCCAATAAAAGTCGACTCTCCCACAAGGCGATCAAGTAAAACAAAACAACAGTAATTTGCTTATCTAAGACAAATAATTTAATGAGCAATAGATATGTTGATTTTGCTGGTTAGATATCGCGACACGTTGTAGTTGAATAAATTAAAGTATTGTAAATTATATGTAGTATAAATAATAAATATTGTTGAAATCAACGTACAATATCAGAGCTATTACATATGGAATAACATGCATAAATAAATTACTATTACTGGAAATAAATTATGAGAATAATAAAACTTTACAGCTCTCGTTGGCAATTGTTGTTTTTTCTTGTTCGTTGTCGTTAACCTTATCGCGCTAACCAGGTGACAAAATCTCGAAATTTTTCCAGTTTTCTTTGCCCATTACGTATTGTGACCAGCTTCCAGTGAAGCTCCAGCGCTGCACGCTCCTCCAGGTCGAGGGTCTCCGCATACCTCTTGAGTTTCGCGCCAAAGGACTTGAGTAACTGCGTCGTGCGCAGTTGGACGGTGCGCTTCCAGCGATCAAAGCCATTGCGTTGCAGGCAGAAGGCAATCAGCTGGGTTTCAATTCTCGTCGTCTTCTCTGCTGCATCTGTATCTAAGTAGACATCCACAATGCTATAGAAGGATTGAAGTACTTCTTTTGTTTGATTGCCGCTAATGGCGAGGAAATCCTCGAAACTGCTTAGATAACTGAGCAGCATGGTGTTCTGGGAGTCCACAACGAGCAGATCATCCACCACACTATCCACCAATTCGGTGGCTTTGACTACGGCATGGCTGGTGATTGTTGCCAGGTTGTGCTCCGCCTGAGCCGTCAAGCGAGTTAAGCTCAGATCGCCGTAACAGCTGACAGATGTGGATTGCAGCTAAAACACGAATTGTCGAGTGAAAAGAGTATGTCTAAACAGCGTGGAAACTCACCAGCGATATCAACAGCAATAGCATGGCGCCCTTGGTGAGTGGACTCGGTGTTACAGCTCTCATGGTAACAGCTTGACAGTCGTTTGTCTACTAAGCGTCGGCACTAAGAGTCTTTTAAATGGGCAGACGAACAGAATACCAAATTGGTTAGATAGTGTTATCAGACGCACTTTCGTTCGGGGGGTTGCCTACATTTTGACATGGCGAAAAAATACGATGGCGATTATTATACTGTCATGACACATGCTACTTGCTCGTGACTATTGTAGCCGGGTGAAGAACCCGCAGATTAAAGCCATCATGAAGATAGAAAAGTTTCATTTCTCATTTGACCGGATATGGGGCAAGCTGAAAAGTCCCGGCAGCTAGTTCGTAGAAGGTGGGGATTGTTATTTCCGATTTAGTCACGGTTGCCAATCGTATGTGTGATAAATGTTGAATGTGGGTCAATAGCATGTGATGAGACTCGTTACGGCATCATCAAGAGTGAAAATGTGGCAATCATTGGCTATTTGGAGTTTTAAGTGGCGGCAAATCGCAATAAGCGGTGAGAATTGCGCACTCCCAGTTGCAATTTAAACTTTGATAAGCCAAGTTTAGTGGAAATGCATTGGGGGCTAGGAGAACCGCATTTATTGTACATTTATGGTGTATTTTCAATTCGATTATTTAAAACATAAGCGAACTTCAGTCATTGCTTCAGTGTTTCTAACACTTTAATATAGCTATGCCCTACACAGGGGTATATAAAATTTGTTTAATATTTTGAGACCGGGTATAACATTGTCGCATGTACCTTACTGACCCGCTTGTTTTCCTTTTCATTTGATCATCTTCCAAGGTATACAAAAAACAAACAAAACAATTACGCCCGCTGAGACGCAGGCAGGCAGACATCTATATAATCGCTTGCACAACTCTCAGTAAAATTCTCAAGCAACAGATTTGTAGCAGAAGTATATGGCAAAACAATAAGCAACTCAGGGACCCGTCAATTCCACAAGTGGGGGTACCCGAAGGCAACGAGAAACATCGCACAAGTGTTGTAAATTGGTTCGTCTTACATGCCACCCCGACAACACAACCTCCACTTGCATGCAAATTTCAATAACTTATATTCGTAACCCTTCCGCCAACTGACACTGAATATCAAATATGAGGCAAGGCGCAGACGTTATACAAAAATTATTTGCATACTTTTTAGGGATGCTTGGGGAAAAGGAGCGCAACATTGGCAACAAAAACAAGCAGTTGGAGTTGGAGCCACATGTGGCGCACTTTTGGTATAGTGCGAAAAAAGAAGCTAAAAAACAAGCCGTTACATGGTTTCATAAAGAGATGGAAAGGGTGTCTACAGTGCAGACGCCACCCCAATTCTCCGATCCCGCTTCTCCGCGTCTCCTTTCCAGTCAACCACAGCACGCAATCGAAACGAGTTTATTTATTGCATTTACAAATTTTACACAACATTTTGTAGTCGATGCATCTCCTTCCCTAAAAGGTGAAACTTGAGTTTATCGCTGAAAAATATTTTCCCCACCTCGTTCAGAAATTGATTCGGTTTACGTATGTGGAAAGCAAACTTTGCCTGGCATTTGTAACACGAAGCGGCAAGTTCAATGAAGCCAAAGGTGTTTGCTTGTTACACTCCCCCGACTTCGGATTTTTTTTTTGTGTTTGGTGTCGGTGATTGGCAGTTGGTTGAAAAGAGATGTTTGGGGGCAAAACCGTCGCCGTGTGCCAAGCAGCCAAATTGATGTGCAAATATTTCCATAAATTTACTTTCTATACCTCCAAGTTTCTGGTGTCATGTTTGAAAACATACAAAAAATTTGCACAACCTATTGGAGTTACCCCCAAAAAAGGAAGACTTTGAATTGTTTGGATGGGCGCCAGTTTTTGAGAATTTGATTTTTGCGTGTTGTGAAAAATTCCATCATCAATTTTATATCTTAATTTTTTCGTTGATCATAAATTTGTATAGTCAAAAATAATGTTAAATAAAAACCATATAAATTACATGTATTTGAATAAACAAATTAATTGGAACCAATATTGAAGCAAAATTATTATAAGAAGAACAATCAACATGTAACGATGGAGCTTTCACAAAGCTTTGTGGTCTAAAAGCCAAAGACAACCTTTTAATATGTCTGTAGAAGTTTTATAAGCAAAAGTCAAAGCAAAGGAGGCAAATTATATGTAGTATAAGCAGTTATCATAAATATCAAAAATTTAATTTTATTTGAAATTTCCAAGTTGAATTTATAACACTCTGAATGTCTATTTGCAAAGTCAAAAGTAGTGCTGATGGGATACTACCGCTAAGGTGATACAACATTACAACGCATCTTTTGAATTATTCAGCTTTAGGCACAAATTGAGAATGGTTGCCGTTATCGGTGTTGGCAGAGTGTTTGCCTCTGGCACGTGAGTGCTGCGGTTCGTTTCCCCGTTGGTACGATTTTTATTTTTGTTTTTGTTTTTTTTAATAATTTTTTATATTTATTAATATATAAATAAATCATTCATCAAATTTTGTTTTTTCTTTATCTGACGCTTTTACAACATTTGCAACTCAATAATTGTTGCAATCATGAAATATTTATTTAACATAAAATCGGGAACTAAAAATAACCAACCAATGGAGCTTCATAAATATTTATAATATATTTTGCTACGACTTAGTTGTTTGCACTGATTATACAGGCTAGTACAACAATTCCATACGCTTTTAATAATATATACGCCACATGATTTTACTTATTTAACGAGATAAATTAGCTTAATTTATTACAAAATACTGAAATTATGTATAGAATAAATTAATATCTAATTAAAAAATAAAAAAAAAAAGTATACTGAACTTTTACCTCAGATGGGACTCGAACCCACAATCCTCGGCTTAGGAGGCCGATGCCTTATCCATTAGGCCACTGAGGCGGTGAACGCCATATGGGCAAAAACCAAATATGAATCTCAAGCGCTCAACTGAGGGTTGCAATATATTCTTTCTACATAATTAGATTAATCGAAATACGTTTTAGCCACAATAACAGCTGTTTTACAACAAACAGACTATTTGTTTCCCTTAATTCAATAATTGCTTGGCTCGAATGCGGGCCAACAGCTGCGCACACAACGTGCCATTCACTGATGTAGATATCGAATGGTCTTTGGGCAATATTTGCCCTTCGACAAAGCAAATGGCTCAAGTAATGTGGCCATATATATGTGCATATCTCATATGATAAATCAACGTCACTTAACACTCATTGGAAATTCACTTAGAGAACTTACAGAAACCAAAATGTCAACGCCAACAATTTGAGGCAGAATCAGTCAGCCAAGAAGAGAGTTTGCGAGTTGGAAAGCTGCACCGTAAACGAAGACATATCATTTATATCAATTTAAATAACGACGTTCCAATGTTTCGAAGAGCAAAGCACAAAAAACTCCCTTAATCAAATGCTTAAAAAGCTCAACAAAGCACCTTTTGTGTGATGGTAAGGGGCTAATGTTTGTCGTCTGACTGACCAGAATGCTTGGTAAGGACTCTCACACCATCACACACACACACGGACACATCTATTCAATGGTTAGATGGATAGTCCGACGAGGCATTGACAGTTGTAAGCCATAAACCACAGAAAATTGGGCATTATATTAGTTAAGATGCTGTCAAGCTGAAAGATATCAAAGCCATGGGGCAAGGGAATGGTGTGAACTTGTGAGAGGAGTTGGCGTTAACTCCAAAGTAAACCCAAACACAACCACAACGCAGACATATCGCTTTCAAAAAGCGATACACACCGCTGGCAAGTGTATCCGTATCCCTATTCGTATCTCTTTCTGTTTCTGTGGGTAACACACCGTTTGACAGGCAACGAAAGGCGGAAACAGAAACTGAGATTAAAACAGAAATAGCAACAGAACCTGAAGCTGAATCTGAATCTGAACCTAAATCCAAACTCATACCACAGCCAAGCAGCTGAATCCAAAAACCGAAATAAATAGAAAATAGAGTGGCCAGCGGGCAAGTAGATAATCTTACTGAAAGGGGCAGCCAACTAACTGGGATAGGCAAAAAGAAGTCCAAACAAGAGTTGTCTAGGCGTGGTCAAGAGCGATGTGAGCCTTAAGAGCTTTAAGATATTTCATCTAACTCCAAAATATACGAGTATCTGCAACTTATCCAGGCTGCAGCAGCTGCAACGCTTGCAGCAGATGTTGAAAGAATCTTTGTATCTTCTGCTTTGGCATTGCACAAATTATAGCAAAGCTTTTCAATGCTCTCTATTTGTTGTTATTCGTATTGTTTGTGTGCTTTCTTTGTTTTTAAAAAGTCATAGCTTGTTTCTTTGTACGTTTTGTGCTTTTTGTGTAGTGCCTTTTAGCCACTTTGCTTATCTTGGCCACACTTTTATTGGTCTCTTTATTTGGCATGCCACCGCTATAATTCACAACAAAAACCCAAAGATAAGCGGAAACAGTTTGCGGTTGCCCTAGGAATGCATGCGAATTAGTTTGTCGCTATTTTTGAGTGGGGCGAAACAGGGTTAGATTACTGCAAATGGGTTAAGCAACCAAAGAAACAAAAATTTGCTTCAACTTTTCTTAAATGAATTTTGGTTTAAGCAATCAAGGCATCTGCATATGAAACTGCACACAATTGCAAGAATCTTTTCTGATTCAGTTGAATGAATTGAAGTCAGATTTTAATTAAATTAATGATTACTTTGCATTTAACTTCAAATATGCTTAAAGTTAAAAAGAGGAAATTGAATAGTTAAAAAAAGTTTATTATTGATTAGGTTTTCGTAATATTTTCCGTTGTAGCCATTAGGCAGTTGGCAATTGGCAGTATGTTCACTTATTGGCCAATTTCATTGGCCGCTTGCGCAGCTCTCTACAAATTTAGGCCATTAAATTCTTTATGCGCCAACATCACTTAAATTTATATGCACGCAATTCTGCTGAGCGCTTAGCACTCAGCACTGAACTTATCTGTATCTGAGTATATGTATTTGTATCTGTGTATCTGCAACTGTATCGGTATCTGTAAACGAAGGCGAGCAGCACCTATAACAAATACCGTTGTAGAGCATAACTTCCTAAATGGCCACACTGGCAATTAAAATGCTGGCAAAGTCGTAACTCAAACGGTTTGGCAGGCTCGTATCTGATAGATACATTTACGGTCCAGCGGTGTGTAGATGTGGTGTGGTGGTGTTGTGGTACTGTGGTGCTGCGGCCATCTTGGGCTGCATTTAATAGGCACTCATTCGTAGATTTCGTCAACGTTTCCTGCACTTTATGACTTATGTATGCAGCCATAAAGGAAATTTGCGCAAACCATTTCCTTAAAGCGTTTTCACTTAATTAAAGAAACAATCGTTCCCATGGGGATAGCACTGCGGCTTTTTCACAATGTTATCAAAATATTAATTACTTGCCATTATTAACAGGTCCAACCCACTCAGTGTACCACGACCACAGGTGGTGCCGGTTTCGTGGAATTTTGTAAGAGGATGTGAAATGCGGGGGGGGTTCGATGGGTCTTAGAGCCTGACAAACAAATGCGCTGCAATCATTCAAAGCCCACAACAATCACACTGACAACAGCGTTCTGGTCTCCCCCCTATGACGAGTTGAATAACTCACAAAGTGGCAGGGATTCACTTTAAAATGAAAGTGAATGAATGCAGAGGATGGGCATCGGCCTGAGGCATGTTAATTATTTAGAAAGCATGCAGATTTATTTACTAAATTCTTCAGATTCTTTGTTGTTCATCTCGTTGTTGTTGTTCTTGTTGTTGATGTTATTGTTTGTGCTTTTGTTGAGGTGTGCTAGTTGTTCCAAGTATGTCTAATACCCTCTACAAGGGATTATTTTTATTTTATTTTTGCCATACGTTTTAGTTGAATTTACTCTATTGTGCTGAAGATTTTCTAGGGTATCTCAATTTCGTTCTACTGCGTATGGCTGTTTCTGTTTCTCCATTTTTGTGGCGCTTTGTTTGACGAAGCACCACTCACTTCTATTTGCTTTCAAGTCCGTGCCCGCCTTGGGCAATGCGTCATGTGAGCTGAAGGATCTGCATTTGCTTTAGAGTCGTATAGACGTACAATAAAAGGTTTAGAAAAATATATTCCAAAATAGATTAAGATTAAGAATTCAAATAAAATCTTTGAAAAATTGTAATCATTTTATAAATTAGTTTTTTACTCCCTTCTAGTAAATTTATAGAGTTATTGAGTGTGAGAAATACTCTTGGAATCTTTCCCTCACAAGATATGTTGACCAATTCGGCCCTTTGTTGCAATATATCACTTACTTATGTTTACTGTGCCACATTTCTGTTTTGTTTTTGTCCTCCTCCTGCACACTTGTACTTACTTATTGTATTTACCCTGCTCTTAGCCTGTGCTTGGTAGGCGTTTCAAGTTACTTTCTGTGTAGTCCTTGTTGCTCCACTAGATTTATGTCATTTCTTCTGCATTGTATTTCTGCTTGTGAATTTGAGGCTACAGCGCACAAAACAAGCACTTTATTTGTTTAACATGGCTCTATTTGTGTTTCCATTTTCCTTTTTTCAAACATTATGGCGACATTTGTCGCATATTAGACGACAAATGAACAATCGCAAGTCCAGTTGCTAAGTGCTCTGATTTATGGGGTATACATATTACTTCTGCTAGTCAGTTATACCTTGAATGCTCTTTAATTAACTGGTTATTAGAGAAGTATCTGCGATTGAATTTGTTCTGTCATTTGGAGATGACACAAAACACTTTCTTATTAATTTGTATTTACAAAATAATTAAAACACAATGATTATGTTTTTTTATTTATATTTTATTTTGCTTCATCGTTTTCTTCAGTCTTCGTATAAGAAATAACATTTTTTTTTTGTATTTGTGTATGTTAATTTTGTTGTTGTTGCCGCAATTTCCTGTGTCTATCATTTATCATTTAATTAAATATTTTTGCATAATTTGTAGTCTGCTATTTTATACACACATTTAATGGGGTTTTATCTTGTTCTTGTTTCAATTCTCAATTCTCCTCGCACTCGAAACTAAACAAATGCATTTTGTATAACATTTGCTTTGCTCTTTGCTTTTGATTTAGTTTATTTTGTATTTTATTATTTTCATTTATTACGTTTTCTCGTATTATTTTGAAGTTCATTTTCACATATGTATCTGTTGAAATTATTTGATTTTATTTTATGCAAATTGAAGTTACAGTTGGGCTTTTATTTGCTTTGCTGTCGACCCATTTAATTGCGAGCAAATTATTCTGTCAACAAATATTGTAAGCTAAATAACTGAAAACAACAACAAATGGCAAATGCTTCTTCAATTTGAATTGCTCAAAAAATTGCTTTTATATCTTTTGTTATGTAATTTCATAAATTTCGGTTTATTTAAATATAGATTTTTGTTTGCGTTTGACTAAATATAAATTTAATAATAAATTATGTACAATAATTATGCAAACTATGCTACTATTGTGCTTGAGTAGAGTATTTGTGTGTGTGTGTGTTTTATTTATTTTGTTAATATTAGTATTTACAAATCAATTGTTAGTTGGCGTGCTGCAGCGCAACTTCACCAAAAAAATAGAATATTTGCAATTAAATGTTACTTAAATTTACACTTTATATATTGTCATCTTATTTTTGTGTTATTTTTATTTTTTTTTTTGTTTTGTTTATTCATATTTGTTGAAATTTTGTTAAGAATTGATTAGAAACAAACCAAAAGGCGGCATTAGCTGTAGTCCCTGCTCTAAAGTCGGAATTATTAATATGGACAGTTTTTGGTCCCCCATTTCTTTACTTGATCCACAAACTGTGGGCCACAACTAATGCCTTGTCAATCTGGGAAATGATATAAAAGAGTAATCAATAAATTATATATATATGTATTTGTATAGTTAACTAAGTTATTGTTGCACTCTTTACACTCTTTGCATTGTAATTGTTCTCTTACTTTCTGTATTTATGCATATTAAATTCAGTTTTTAATGCGCTTATCAATTAAATGCTATCATTTTAATTCTATATGCGTTTAACTATGAGTGGGTTTTTGTTTAAACTTTAAATAGATTGTTGTTTATTTACTTTTCTTTTCGTTTGTATATTTGCAAAGAGACTGACAGTGAGAGTGAGAGTGACAGATAGAGAGAAAGAGAGAGAGAGAGAGAGAGAGAGAGAGATTGCTATTTAATAGGTATTTCTTATTTCTTTGAATTTATTTATATTAATATTCTATATACGTGTGTGTTTGGGTGTGTGAGTGTGTGTTGGCTTAATACTTAACATGACATACTAACTGTTAGGCTTAGTTATTCGATTTGTTTATTTACTTTATATATAAGTAGTATGCTGCTATACACGTAGACATATCCCTTGTTTCATTTGACGCTTGTTAAACTTTGTTGCGAGTTATCAAATTCAAAATTCAAACCGAAATGATTAAGAACTCAAAAAGGAAATCAGGGTAATTCGAACATAACCTCAATTAAACACAATACCTAACCTCACTTATGAGTGGTGCACATGTAGCTGCTGCACTTTTCCCTGTTTTTAAAAGTGGCCACTGGCCTTGGTCTGGCACTGCACATAGCTGCGATAGTTGTTGTTGGTCAGACCCAGGCCCACCAGCTCCATGCCCATATCCAACTGCTGCTGCTGCTTCTTCGCCTGCTGCTGGTGATGCTGCTTTTCGCCACGTCCACGTCATACGTAAACCACATGTGGCTTGGCACCAGGACCTGCAGCAGAAGAGGCCACAGCGCTGCCTTGAAGCGCCGCCGCCTGCTTGAGCTTTGTCATGGTGTGCGTGTCCGGATACTCGTAGTGATCGAAACGCTCGTACAGATGCTCCGGCTCATCGTCCGCCTCCTTGACGGGCAGCTCCCAGGGCTTGAGTGCCCGGTATTCGTTGGCAATTGTCTGCGCCGCCAGATAACGCTCCAGCTCCAGCTTATCCAGCTGGGGCAGTGTTGTCTGCTGATACTCATGACCACCGCCGCCATGAGCCTGCAATGGCATTGCTTGATGATAGCGATGATGCGCCTGCAGCGTTTGTGCATGATGTGGATAATTAAGTGCCATTCCCATGCCACCGCCGCCAGTGCCGCCCAGTGTCATGCTCATGCCCGCACCACCGCCCAGCGGCTGATGATGACCCTGCAGTATTCTGTCGTGGACATTGATGATGCTCTTGCTGGTGCGCATGGGTCCGCGTTCGTGCAACAGCTTGCGGCGGCGCTTCACAAAGCGCAGATAGTAGAGCACACTGACCCCAATCATCAGCACCAGCAGACTGGTGATGACCGCACAGACCACTGTAACAATGTGCGCTGGACATGTGATTTCGCCCTCGGTCATTGCCAACAGTTGACGACGAGTCCGGACTGCATCTCGCCAGATGTCGCAGCCAATCTGCTGCTTATCCATACGCAGGTAACCAGCGCTGCTGCTGCTGCTCGAACTAACGCTGGCTGCCGCCTCCAGACGTTGCTCATATGTGCTCGGCTCGGTGGTTTGCAATGAATTGGCAATGTGCTGCTCGGCAATGTACGCGGCCAGGGCAGCCACACCATCATCTGCCTTTGCCGTGGTGTCATCCTCCTCTTTGATGGCCGATGCATCGTTGGCCAGGGCAGCCACAGCTCCACCGGCAGCATGCTCCATTGGTGGCTCAGATCCTTCAAAGTTTCCGGTAACAAGTCTCCACAGCCAGAGAAGCGAGCAGTTGCATTGCAACGGATTGTCACCCAAGTAAAGCTTCTGCAGCTGATCCACCGGAAACTGGGCAGAGTATAGGGTCTGTAAGCTATTGCTCTGCATGTACACTTCGAGGATGTTGGGATTACCCTGGAACAGGCGCATTGGTATGTCGCTCAGCTGAGGATTGTAGTTGAGGTGAAGTGTCTGCAGATGCGTGTTGTCCACAAAGGCTCTGCAAAAGGCAAAGAGAGCGTTTAACGAAAGAGTTTTAAGATTTGAAGGGAGTGACAGAGAGGGAGTAAGAGAGAGAGAGAGAGAGAGAGAGAGAGAGAGAGAGAGAGAGAGAGAGAGAGAGAGAGAGAGAGAACAGAGAAAGAGAGACCCATAACAGAGCTGTAATAAGTGAATAGTTAATAACTGAAATTTCAGTTACTTAAATATTTGTTAGTTAGTTAACAATTCTGGTAATTTTCGAATAATTTAGCGACAGTTGCACAGCATGTAAGCTGTCAGATAATGAAACACACACACACACACAGTCTGCTACTAGAACAACTCACAGATAGAAAGAGAAAGAGAGAACGAGAGAGAGAGATAGCTAGTGTATATTTGCAACTCTACTCGTTGCTTGTTCATTTTAATTATGCAGAATGCTATGCATCAACGTTAAACTTAAATGCCAGGCAATGAAATACATGAATAAACACACAGAAGCAACACACACATTCACAACTCTCGATAGAAAGAGACAGAGACAGAGAGAGGGAGAGAGAGAGAGAGAGAGAGAGAGCGCAAGTAGAAATTCCTTTATCCACATGACATCGACTTAAGCGACATGGATTTATTTATGCAGCATCTATTCCAACTTACTTAATAATAAAAAAAAAATAGAGAGAGCGAGAGAGAGTGGAAGGGAGCAGTAGAAAATCAAGCACATACTCCCATGCTGCATGTTGCACGTTGCATGCTCCGTGAAGCGTGGCCGTAAATCCCTGCCAAGTTAAGTCAACGTCGCAAAGTCGCCGACTGGAGCAGTTGCAGCAGCTGCAGGCAGTGCATTACCTATACCATCTTTCCCCCCACACACACCAACATCGCAGTCGCAGTCTCAGCATGAAATAAGTGCAACGTGGCGTATGAGCAACTTAACAAGAACTGGCGACAACTTGGTGGCTGCTCCGCTGACACACAGCGAATTTGTCGCTTTTAAGTGATGCTTTTTTTTGCCCCCCCTTTTCCCTTTACACTTTTCATGTTGCATTTTAAGTGATTTGATTTGATTCGAGCTCTAAAGTTGCATTTCGTGTTAAATGAACGCATTTATTTGAGTTGCAGCCGCTGTTCAACTTTTCCCTTGCCCCTCTGCATTCTAAACATGCATTGGTTTGAGAAGTGACGCAGTTTTATTGGCGCATCTTAAACACATTTGTTTGTGGCAGTTAGTTGCGACTGATTGCTAACAGTTTCCGACAACCAAGAGGCGGGTTAAATTGCAGCTTGTAATGCATGTGCAACACAAAGCTTTCTAATATGTGCTATATGGTGTAAGGGAAGGTTAGCTTATAATGAATATGAAGTAAGCCTCGATTAGCTACACAAATCGTTATTTCCTTTTAGTCCCTTTGATTCATTGTGATAATATTCAAGATGATGCTCCGTAAAAATAAAATATGCCAAAAAAGTTCAATATGGAATTTAGTTGACCTCTTAAGATTAATTTTATACATATCTTCAGCAGTTCCTTTAAGTAACAATGACTGGGGAAAAACAGTTTTTATTTATTTTCAATAAACTGAGTCATAAATTAATTTTTGTTATCATAATGTAAAGTTCTTTCTTGAGAATCTAACTAGATTTAACTATAGATTTCCAATTAAATAAAAATGGTTATACTTAAAAGTAAATTTAAGCAATACTTTTCCTGAAGGAAGTAACTTTCTTTATTAAATAAGTGAAAACAGACAACAGTTCAACAACAAGAGATACCTCAATGTCAGATTACGCTTTAAAGTGAAGACAAGCGATTAAATTTGTTTTAGTTTATCTCCCACACCATTTGAAACTTTCTAGACAAAACAAATGAAGCACTCTCATGTTGAACGTTCAATTTCATGGCAAGTTAAACATCCAAACCTTCAATTGCAGGCGCTTAAAAATTTCGCCATTATCTGCACATTGGGAGCCCGAAATAACTTCCCCCCTCCTGAGAGCAGAAAAAGTGAATTCCTCTTGAACAATTTAGCGTGCAAAAGCAGTGTGGAAAACCAAGAAAAACAAATTCAATTATTTGTGCAAATATTATGCAAATAGTGCTAAGAACCAAACACTTGCCCGCAAAAAATGAGAAAAAAAATGAAAAAACGTGACATTGGCTGGGATTTCCGCTTTCACCTGCGGGGGCAAGAACTAGAGCCGATGCCACAGGTCGCTAGCTGCTGTTGAACGCTCTTTAATGCAACTTTGGCGACGCCTAAAAGTATGGCACACAAAAAGGTGACTGTCTGTGGGGCAAACAAGGCTGGGCTGGGTTGACAGAAGCAAGGATGAGGAACGAGGGTATCCAAAAGAGCAGGAATGAGGGGTGAACGGCTTTTCGACTGCCAGCAACAGCGCCAGCCTTTTTGCTGTCCTGCACCCAGATTCAAACTTCAATTTGTGTAACGTGTTTGCTTTTGCTTTGTCAAAGCGGGTGACGCTGGTGTGGAATGCCCTGCAATAAATAAAGACGGGTGGCTTGGCTTCAATACGCTAAAGAGCATCTGTACTGTAGATACAGACAATGCTGCCAAGGTTGACAAGGTACAATTGTACTCAATTGTACTAGTACCTTTCTTATTTGCTGGTACATTGGATCACTTTTACTCCTAACTGTGATCTTTATATGAATAGAATACGGAAGACTACGCTCATATAGTTGGTATACAATTAGAAATAGAAAAATATAAAAAATATTACATATTTCTTAAATGTTTCAAATGCTTAAATGCTATTATAATCAAATTTGCAAACAAAATCCATTTAGATACCAAACGAAGATCAAATTGACTTTTCACAGGAAAATCCGTGGAGTCCTGACAAAGTTATGAGAGTTAGAAAATTTGGAAGATATGTATGAAAAAATTGAAATCACTATTTAATAAGCAATAGACAACATCAATGTTTGCATAATTGATAAGCAATTATTTAAAATAAAAGTAAAATAAAAATAAAAATAAAATACAGAAAGATATATAAAGAAAGAGAGATGGAACGAGAAGGAAAGAGAGTGGAGTTAACAACTATTATATATGGTATCTAATAGTCTTGCATAGCCGAAAATTCGTTTTATTTTGGCTTCTACTCTGTTGTTTTGCCTGCTTTTGCCAGAGTCAAACGTGCGGAAACGGAAATGGAAATGTGTATGTGTGCGTGTGTGTGTGTGTGTGTGTGTATGTCTCTGCGCGAAGGCGAAAATGTTTGCGTTGTTTTCGTCTTCATGTATTTTTTGGCCGACTCATATGCAAATTGTTGTGTGAGCGTGTGAGAGTTTGTGTGTGTGTGTGTGTGTGTATTTGTGGCGTCTGAATTGGAATTGCTGAAAATCGGATTGAAATGTTTGCTGTCCTTGTTCGTCGGCTTCAGTCACGTTTCCCGATTCCGGTCTTCAGAGCAGTCAGAGTTCATGAGTTACATGACCGACAACTGAAGCAACTGGATGGCCAGTCAAACCGTCAGTCAGTCTGTCAAACAGTTTGTCAGCTATTCGACCAGTCAGTCAATCATTTGATAGGTTTTTCCGTTTTCATATAGTTTTTGAATCCTGTCTGCACCTCTCTCTATGTCTCTATGTCTATGTCTGTGTCTGTGTCGGTGTCTATATCTATGTCTGTGTTGAAGTAAATCCGCTCTCTATTCAGTTGATTGACATTTTTACTACAATAAATGGAGAGGAAGAGAGACATAGATATGCACAGAGAGTAAGAGAGAAGGAGAGATATGACAGTTGATTGCCTCGAGGGGAAATCGTTATTGCCTGCTGAATTAGGCCTCGATTGGGCTTGCATTTGATTTATTGAGTTGTGCTGCGATGACAGTTGAATAGAGAAAGGATTTTAAAGGGCTTTAAATTAAATACGTGAATTACTGAATACACACCCGAGCAATCATTAACTAATTGCCATAGCAGACAACACACGCAGTCTCTCGCAAATTGTTGGTCTAAGCCCACGACAAATTATCATATGATATGACCCAGGCATTTGTTAATGGCATTTTAAATGCTTTCGAATTGCGCATACGCCTCGTTTAACCTTTAATTTTTGTAAATGGTAAACGCGACGCCAGCGCAACGAAATGACAAAGCATAAAATGTTAAACTTGTACCTTGTTTATGGAGGGTTCATACAAAGAAGAAGGGGAGTTCTTACTAGGAAAATCGTGCAATTATGATTTATGCATAAACAGAAACAAAGCAGCTGCTTTAAGAGAGGCGGAAAAAAATGGTATAACTTTGGTGAAATTTCAATTGAAAGTCGAGTTTGTCAAGGCTTAATTCAAGTCTTGCATTTAAGCAAGTATTTATTATTAAAGCGGATTATTAGCTGGAACTGCATAACTTAAATTGTTATGAAATTCAAGTGCAATGCAGGACGTTGGCAATTATCCTGTGAGAGTCTCTGCATGCATATGCATAAATAGACAGGCTTACAGTGGGACCCACTCTCTCTCTCTCTCTCTCTCTCTCTATCTCTTCTCACATATATCTGGTATATGTATAGACATACGCATAATAGCTTCTCACGAGGCTGCCTTGAAATATTTTCATGCTTATAATTTATGGAAAAATTGCCAAGCTGCCTGAGTTGTGGAGGGAGGAGAGTTGCGGGGCTCTTAGCCTGTTAGCCTGTTAGGCAGTAAGGCAGTTAGGCAGTTAGGCAGGCAGCAGCATGTTTATGTTTTCCTGTTTCCGTAATTTCTTCCTGCTTTCATTTTGCAGCTACTGACGTTGTTGTTGCCTTTTTTCTTAGCACTTGCAAAATATTTATATATACATGAAATTATGCATTGCGTTCTTTTGTGAGCTGCAACAGCAGCAGCTGCCTCGACGCCCCCATGGTTATATGGGCCAAGAGCGGTGCAGAGCGGCTCATGGGGGGCGGGAATTGCTTGGAGTTTCTTTTCTTTGTTTATTTGCTGTCATTTATTAACATTATGTCGCTGCTGCACCCTATTCTGCAGCCCTTTAGAGCGAGCAAACATAACAGAGTTGAGCACATGACACGCAGAGCTTTCTGCCGTGTCACGAGTCTGCAGAATTGAATATTATTTAATTTCTCTATGAATTTGTATCTAACTCAAGTGCAGTTGTGTAGTATGACTCGCTTCCATCTCTTATAATAAGTATATTTGTGCCCTCAGCCTTTCTTCTACTCCACATTTTTCGAATGTGACTCAACTGATGTACTGTCAAATCCATTCTTGTGAAATGCCCTTAATTTACCTTTAAAATTCAATTGAATTCACACACCTTTCTTATCTTATATCTTATCAAACTTTTGCCAGACCAATTATTGACACAAACTAATAGAGGAAGCATTAAACAGCTTGTAGCTTGTTGACCAACCTCAATGGATCGCAAAACTCTTGGAACTGTTAGCTCAGTTAATTTATATTGGTCTAGTGATTTGATAAAACTTAATGATTAATGTGCCAAATCAATATAAATTGCAGTGGAATTGAGTTTGCTTGGCTCAGTCGCAATTCAAACTTCATTGCAATCGAATATGAAGACAATACTTGCCCTTTTGGCAATCGTTGGATGTGTTCAGGCAATTTCCTATGCCGATGTGTTGGAGTCGGAGTGGGAAACATTTAAATCAGAGTATGGCAAGAGCTATGAGAATGAACAAGAGGAGCGGCTACGCAGACAAATCTTTGGAGATAACAAGGAGATGATTGACAAGCACAATAGAAAGTACATTGCAGGCGAGGAGACCTACGAGATGGGCGTCAATGAGTTTACAGATTTGTTGCCCAAGGAATTCGAAAGTCTGATGCTCACTAATATCAACACTACAGAGCTTAATTCTTATATTGACTTTATATATACTCAACCCGAAAGTGTTGATATACCGAGTAATATCGATTGGCGAGTAAAGGGCGCTGTCACTGGAGTGAAGAATCAGGGTCCGTGTGGATCTTGCTGGGCATTTGCTGCCGTGGGCACCCTGGAGGGTCAGCACTTTGTGAAGACTCGCCAACTGAACTCACTATCTGCACAGAATCTGCTGGATTGCTCTAGTCAAGCGCCCTTCCATAATTTAGGATGTCGCGGTGGTTGCCCAGCAGAGGCTTTGTATTATGTACAGGTCAATGGTGGAATTGATACGGAAGCTTCGTATCCTTATAAAGACGTTCAGCTCTCGTGTCGGTTTGATAAGCGCAACATTGGAGCCACTGTCAGAGGCATAGCACATGTTAAAGGCAACAGTGAAGCAAATCTGGCCGCTGCCGTTGCAATCAAAGGTCCGATCTCAGTACTTGTCGATGCCTCAAATTTTAGGAATTATGACGGCGGCGTTTATAACTATCCATCCTGTAATAAGCCTATCAATCACGCTATGGTTGTAGTGGGTTATGGCCACGATAGTCGAGGTGGCGATTACTGGCTGGTCAAAAACTCTTGGGGCTCCAAGTGGGGCGAAGGGGGTTACATTCGCATGTCTCGCAACAAAAACAATCAATGCCAAATCGCAAGCTTTGCCGTTTTTCCCTTGGTCTGAATGGGCTCAGAGATTGCATAATAAAGAGTTTCATTTAATATTTGTCTAATTTAAATATGAAATGCAAATAAACTGTTTTCAAAATAATATGAAAATGAAAGCTGCTTATGGCAGCTTATTCGAATGGTGAATGGTACTCATCGAAGTGCGTTTGAAGTACTCGCTAAGTACTTGGATAAACACAGCATGAATAATAAGTACTCGCTATTTATATTCGCATGGCTTTTATTATGAATATTTTGATATTAATTAGTTAAAAACAAACCAGTGTACGTTGGTGTATGACGTCATTGAAAATAACTAAAACAACGTCAACAAAAGCTTACTTAAAGCAGTTAATACAGCTCTTGAAATAGTCAACAGAATGTCAATAAAATGACTGAATATAAATATATGTACAGATTCGGTCTATTGATATATGGTCTCTCTAAAACATTCCTAAGACAATATAAATAGCGTGTATTTATGTTTATTTGAACTGTAATCTAATCTAGTAATCTAATTCTAATAAACCTTCCGCTGCTTTATGATAGTCGTGTTGTTTATAGTTCAATTAATTAAGCCCGATATTGACTCCTCTATGTGATTCAACTCAAACTCAAAATAAACTCAAATTTAAATGTAACTTAAGTTGGTTTATAAAACCTTATTGTATCTACTTTAATTATAAAATAAATATATTATTTTAACTTTAAACTTCGACGATAAATAAATAAATAAAGGCAGACAAATTTCCCCGAAACTCAACTCAAATCAATTTCAGAGGCTGATTTATTCTTATTGAAAACAATTTCTAAAGTTAAATAACAGTATTATTCTCTAAATATCTGTGTCATATCTTAATGAAATCTTTTTCATTTAGTTTTCTAACGATCTTCTATTATTTGTACAGAAATCCATTAAAAGTAAAGCCAGAAAATCCCATGACCAATGGATATTATATCGTTAATCAGTACACCATTCCCCCAAGTCTATTGGAAACCTTCTATAAGCCGCATCATTCCTCAACTTATAGTGAAAATCATTTGATTCCGCTTGATTACACTCGAAATATATCTATACTGTAAATTCCTGTTGTCCTCCCCATAATTCAACTCATTACTGAAGTAGCCAACCATAAGCTTGTACTGTAACTTCAGAGATAAGCTGCCACGGACTCAGGATGGGATCTGGTCCGAATTACAACCCCAAAACTGCCACAAAACAAATGTCACACATCCTGTCCCCGTCTCCAGTTCAAATCGCATTAGGCTTCATCCAGCAATTGAGTGAATGGGAATGAAGTCAGTTGGTGTTCATCGCACACAAAGTGCATAAATTTTAAAACAATTAGTTTCAATTTTGAAATCCGCAAGGACAACACCTTTCGGGTTATCCCTTTAATAGGGAGGGTCGAGGGGAATGGAGACACAGTCTGTTAATGTAGCGAATGACTTTTTGCTATTAAGTCATACCCCGGACTCTGACAGGGATGCGCAGCTTCCATTCGGTGTAAAAATGTTCACTTAATATTCCCTTTGATATGCTTCAAGTGGTGTGGCATGGCCGTTGAGGGGGTGCAGGTGTGGATGGTGATGCCAAAGGAGGGTTGTTTGCATTTGGGGGACGTGCCGCTGCCTAATGAATTTTGTGAGCCCGCGTTGATTGTTTAGGTGTAAGGTTTTTATAATGAGGCAACCTCAGAGCAGCACATGTGTATCTCACAGTTTGCGAAATGTATCTGCCATAAACTTTGCTATCAACGTGTCGCCATCGTCGCACGTCGCCTGCCGGTTCCTGCCAGTTGCTGTCCCCGGGTTGAGGGGAGTTTCCATTAACGCATTTGCATAAATATTTACATACATGTGTCTCTTCGGAGCACTGGCCCTGGTTTGTTTCAGCCCTTAATGTAGCGCCCGACATATCTTTAAATTGTTGCGCTATTTCCGTTCACTTTTCATTTGAGGGAATGTTTGCCAATTTGTCTGCAACCCTTTGGATATATCCACTGACTTATTTATGCTACTGTCACCAGCAGTCAAGTCCACAACTTAAGGCTGAAGCTTGCGAAATATAATTTCCTGTATGTTAAAACAATTTTTTAATCTTTCGGAACGGAATGGCCATGAAGTTTAAGTATGTTATATCGAGTACGAAAAGCATAAGAGAAACATTTGAGACACCTTGTAGGCAATTATTATTGTTATTATTGTATATAAGAAAATAACTAGTAGTGGAGTTAGAATATATCCTATAAACAAATTAATTTTCAGAGTAACTAGAGTTTCCGCGTAGCTCCAAAATGTATGTAACAACTTGTTCTAAGGGCTTTCCACCCCCTAACAATCACCCCAATTTTATTCAAATTTTTTTTTAAGCTGCCTAAAGAATAAAGCAGAAGGAAATTTAAATTCTGCTGGATTAGCATAAAGATTTTGTGACAGTGGAAAAAGATTTGCCGAGGCCATCGGAGACAAATGCAAAATTTAGTTTGCAAACTCCAAAAGAGCACATGTATGTATCTGTGTGTGTGTGTGTGTGTGTGTGTGTGTGTGTGGAGTGGCATGTAAATTTCAGTTAAGCAGCAATTTGAGATAGCTAACAATGGCGAGACAAAAGTTTGCGACAAGACTGAAACAGAAATCAAACAAAACCAAACAAAAGCAAAAGCAATTACAATTGGCAAAGAGAGTTAAGAGACAATATCGATAAGGGGTGAAAGGCAAGAGGTGAGGGCTGAGCAGGGGTCATGGGGACTTGGCATGACTCAGGACAAGAATATCAAACGAAATTACAAAATTAAACTGATTTAATGACAGCTCTCTTCATCTGTGGATCGAACCATTTACATCATTCGGGCTTCTAACATGTAAGTCATGTTAATGTTGTTGTAAAAGCTCTGGGCAAATGTAAAATGCAGGGAAACAGTGGAGGAGGGGGAAACTGGTGGTTGATTGACAACCACGACGAGACTTTGGCACAGACAGAGGCTCGTTCAATGATGATTTGATATGAAAATTGCCTGGAATTATTGAATTAACATATGCTCGAATTGAGCTCAAGCATTTCTCTGTCTGCAGCAAAGAAAGGGACCCGTAGAGGGGAAAGGGGCGGAAATTTGGCTTTTCGATTGTGTATGTGTACGATGTGTGTGCGTGTGTGTGTGCTGGCATCTTATTACCAAAGCATATTAGACATGATTGATTGCATTGAGTAATAATGATTTGTAGCCTGGGCATGTTTAAGTGTCTGTCTTTGGCTGTGTAGTGGAAAGGGGGCGGAGAATGGGCATGGGCAGGGTGGTAGAGGGGCAGGAGGGTCACGTTCATGTGTGAAAGTGAATTGCATAAATAGCTTGCTAATATTCCAGCTCTAAGCGTCGTTTGTTGAGATTCGCATGAGCCTAAAGCGATTACCAATGAAATTGTTGCCCTGAGTCCGATTCGCCAACTGAGGCAGATGATTAGCAATAGTAAAGCATTGCGTTCCTTGAGAGGATCTCTCAATGTGAAACTAAGAGTATAGAATGTATTCTACTTCCATATTCTATATTTATTATATTTTCTAAAGAATTTATCTATTTTTGCAGAAAAATCGTTGACGTATTCTGCTTGCTAGTTAAAGACTTCAAACTGTCTTGAAATATTTCTGTATTCCTGTTCTGTAAACAGAACTAGACGACACAGTTTAGTTAATATACTAAGTATTACTCTCACTTTAAGCAAACTATTTGCTGTTGTCCAGTTTGTTGATATTCCCTCTCTAGTTTCTGTTCAACTATTTGCTGAGTCTGCATTGCATGGCACTGACCCAGTTATCTCTCGGAAACAGACATACACACACTTCATTTCGCAATCACAATCTTGTAGAACTTTGCTTAGCTCGGTGGACTCTGACTTTCACTTCGTTTCGTTTGTGTTGTGTTGTAATGAAAGATGGGAACTTACCTCGAATCGATACGCTGCAAAAAGTCCAACCTGCTCAAATGCAATTCGCGCAAATGAAACAAGTTTAAAAATGCCACTGCGGGCAGGTGGGCAAACCGATTGCCGCCCAAGTTCAAATAAGTGAGATTCGAAAGTTTCGAGAGCTGCTGAGTGGGAACCATCTGTAAAGAGAGACAGAAAGACAGAGAGTGAGATAGAGAGTCAGAATAGAAAAAATGCATTTTATTTAGAGCGTTTAACCAAAGTGATATCCAAGTTTGGGTTAGACGGGCTTATAAAATGTTAATGTAAACCACTCAACTTTAAAAGCGTTTTGCGGCTGCTCTTGATAGTCGCCATTGTGTTGCTTCCCCTGCGCCCTCTTGATCATTTCTTTTAGCCCATTCACCGTTTTTATTTGTTTCTAAATGCGCTGCCATTTGAAATGCTTCAAGAGTTCTTCTGTTATTTAACAATAAAATGTGAAACACTTGAAAAGCGCAGCTTTTCGCGGCAGCAGCAGGGGCGACTGCAGCGGAAACGGAAACGTCATGTACGTCATGTACATCCGTGCACCATTTTTCTGATGTCTGACCAAATCTATATGTGACTTTGTATGTGTGTGTGAGTGTGTGTGTGTATTGGCAATACAATCAATCTAGCAACAAATTGGTAAGGCCAAACAACAACAAGAAGTCTCAAGCGTGTGTGGCAAAAGGTTTTCCTGCCGGTTTTTGGCAAGCGCAAAAGCTTTTGCCTGTTTTTCGGATGGCCCATAAAAAAGCTGTAGTTGTGTTATTTGCCTGGCAGCAACCAGACCGTCACCCTGCTTCCCCGCCTATTCTTAGGGCTGTTCGCGTGTCGGAAGCTACGTGCCAAGCGTCCGGACACGAAAAGCGGCAGCGATAACGTAATGAACCGCGTTAGAGCAAAGAGGGAGTGAAAGAGAGAGAGAGATAGAAAGAGGGGGAGGGAGAGGAGGGGCACGCAGGCTGCCAAACTCATAAGGCAAACTGTAAAAATTAAAAGCATTACGCATACGCAATGTAGGCCAAGCGCTGCAATTGTTTAACCTAATGGTAATTTTCAGCTCACATTTTAACCCTCCGCAGGACTTGTGCTTACTGTTTGTGCGGCACTTAAATGGAGGTCGAGGGCAGACGTAGGTTTTTGACTAATTAAAAGGCTTGGGTTTGCAAACCGGCTAGGCAAGTGGGAGCAGGGCGGAGGCTGATTCTGTAGCCAGTTCGTTTGCCCGCGCAGCGTGAAAAAGCGGGGGAGTTAAAAGCAAGAGGCGAGAATATTGCTCAGGAATTGAAAGGGGGGAAAGTATCGCCCGCACAAGAGGCAGAAAAGAAAGCGAAATTATATTGACTTTGATTTTTCAAATTAATTTTCCTTTTTGCACTGCCCTTTTACTTAATGGTTGCCAATGGAGGCACTTTTGCTCCAATTTTTATTGGATATTTTATTTGACTTTGCAACGAACTCAATTGAACTGGCAGAGCATTGAACGGAGTATGAGCTAAAGAAGGTTTCTTGGAAAATTCAATGGTAATTATTTATTTTTTATCATTATTTTATTTAAAAGGTTTATCTTACAGAATTCTATTCTTCAGCTGAATTCTGCACTCTTCACTGCACTTTTCATGCAGTTGCTTGTTTCGAAAATTTTCATATTCAATTTCACAGCTTTTAAGTTTTTAACAATAAAAGTTTTTTCGGGTTGTACACAGATATACAAAACAAATACAGAAATACACAATACACAACAAGCTGCTTGCAAAATATGTTTGTGTGAATTCCTATGAATGCATAGCTGTATGTAATCGTATTTGTATATGTAAATGGAAATATTGTGCAGTAACAAATAAATTGATTATAAATTCAGCAAGTCCCTTTTCATATGTTGTGATATTTTTGCAATTATTTTGCGGCAGCGTTGAGTGCAATAATATTTATGTGTAAAATGCAAAATCATAATTCTCAGCTAAAAGCACAATAAATCGAAAACAACAATATACAATAAACTCATATGGATGCATATATATGTGCATGCGCATGCAAACAATTGAGAATATTTTCGTTAAATTATGGAATATGTAAAATTGCGCATAAGTAATTTGCATTGAAAATCAAATGTTTGCTTTCATTCATTCACTATCACAGCAATTGTGAGTGTCTCTAAACAATGCAAATATCAGCGCATTCAATAAAGTATTATTATACTCGATATCCATATAAAGTGGCTAAAAGTGAGCTAGGAAAGTTGAACATTGTATGGACTCCTATCGTATATGGTGTCCTATAGTCGTTATAGCCATACTTCTCTGTGCACCTATCTAACTGTGTGTTTTGCTGAAAATAGATTTGATTTAATCCAACAATTAAAACATTTGTACTGGATGTTGTTCTAAAATGCGAAAGTGTTCTAAAGTATTTGATGAGTAAAGTCATTCATACTCTTGGGATTGCTTAAAAATTGGGGGAACATTTAATTTGAAATGAGAAGAATAAACATCAACACAGGGTATAACAACCTTAAAGATACATTTAATATCCTCTTTTGCAGATTCAGCAAGAACTCCTGCTGTTATAATTGGTACAACAAGAATATTAGGTTTTTGGTAGAAAATATTTTCCATAAGTTTTCTCACGAAACTAAATAGCAAAAAACAACATTCCAAGTTATCGACAGCTTTTAGAAGAATACCTGGCTATAAATCAATTTTTGTTAATCTTTTAACAACACAAATTTCACAAACTATGTGACATTATCATTTTTAGCCATTAGAATGCAGCAAACTTAGTGCTGGCTCACAAGTGAGTGGGAGTTCCGAGTACAGAGTGTATAGTTGAATGCATTTTTATGCACCATGTAATCAGAGATTCGACCGCCTGCTGTAGTTGCAGATGCAGTTGTTGTTGTTGTTATTCCCATTGTTGTTGCTTTATGCAAACAGGCAACACAGGTTTTGAAATAAAACAAGAGGCAACATCATGGCCACAGCCTGACGAATGCATTGTTCATCTGTATGCTGTATAGGTTCACGTCTAGCAACCTGTCTGGACTGCATACTCACACACACACACACAGACACACATATATTTATGGTCGTTAAAAAGGGATAAAGGACTGCTGAGTACTAAGCACATGCCTGGCATAGAGGAGGCTAAGCAGGTGGAGCTGCGCGTAGTCAACGGTAACCGACAGAGGAATTTATGGCGCTTGGAATCAGTTCGAAACTACTTAAAATACCTTTTGGAATTTTGCAGTTGAAATATATGGTCTGGCCGTGTGCTCTTTAGGGGCACAGCCCTATGCCATGGCCACCTGCAGTAAACGGTATGCAACGGCATGCAACTCAGTGTCCTGCTGCTGTTCTTCCTTTATGTTTACGTTTTCTCTGCAGGGAATGAAAAAAAGAAAAGAGTCCAGCTGACTGCCTTTTGGAGCTGCTTATCTTGAGCTGCATGGCGACTTTGTTTTAACCTTTGCAGCATGTTATGGTATTTCCTAAACTGCATTCCACCTCCTATCGCTGCAGAAGGTACAAAAGCTTCAACTTGTATTGAGACTGTTGTTTTATTATGCGCAGACATGGTGGCAGTTGTTATAATGCAGCTATAAGCATAGCTCGTATCCCTTATCTAAGTGTATACCTGTTCCTATTATGTAAGTAAAAGGATACTGTCTGAAATTGTTGCAAATTTTATATTGGGGAAGGCACAACCATCAAAAAATATTAATATTGAAATGAATACAAAGTTTCGACACACTATTGCAGTTTTGAACATATATTTAACAAGTATTTAGATTGGTATTTTCACTAAAGATTAATTCAGGTTTACTTCGTCTTGTTTGTCTTAGGTTCTTTAAAGTGGCATGATGTGTGGCATGCAACAAATGTAACCTACTCAAGTATGCCCAAGTATTGGGTCGTAAAGTTTAAGCATCTTTAAAGCTGTTGAGTGGCAAGCATAGTAGACAGTAAACTTTAAGCATGGCCATCGAAAAAAGAAGACCCCAACTCACAGATTCGGGTGCCGGTGGAGTTAAAGAAGGGCGGGGGGACTGAGGCAACATTTAACGAACGGAAAATGCGGACGAATGGATGTGGATGTGGGGCCTAAGCAAAGTGTACACGCAACAGAAATCAGCACGGTACGGACATGTTTGCATGCATAAATAGTAAAGGACATGGCCAAAGGACGCTCCATGGAATGTGGATGTGAAGTTCACACACACACACACACACACACACGCCCGTACACCCACTCGGTGGCAATAACAACAAGTTATGGTTATTAATTTTGCGTATGCAAAAGGCAGCACAGGAAGGACGAACTTAAGCTGCCGCCCAGCACAGGACACAGAACAGAGGAATACAGGACGCCTGCAATCCGCTTTGCAAAGTGTTGGTCACAGGATTTACTACGAAAGCAACAGAGCAGAGTGTCTGATTTATGTACATATGTGCTACCACATACATGTGTATGTGTATTTGCATGTGTATGCGTGTGCGTGTGTGTGTGTGTGTGAGTGTGTATGGCATCCGCCTGTTTCATGCTAAATTATTTTATCTAACAAGTATATGACATGTTGTTCCTTGTTGTTTATGGCTCACACTCACCGTCAAATTGTTATCCGATAGATCCAAATGTTTCAGCGAGATGAGTCCCTCAAACGCTCCCACATCCAGTTCGCTCATCACATTGCCTCGCACGCTCAACGCCAGCAGCTCCTTTAAGCCCTCGAAGCTATCGTTGCGTACAAACTCCACCAGATTATCAGACATGTCGAGGCTCTTCAGTGCATGCAGATGCCACAGATTGCTGGCTGGGATGTCGAGCAAGCGATTGTTTCGAAACACAAGCACTTCCAACGATAACATGCCCTTGAAACAGTTGTCCTCCAGGCTAACAATATTATTGTTGGTCAAGTCGAGTTCCACCAATGCCGCCAGATCGCCAAGCGCCGTGGGATGCACTGTCTCAATGCGATTGTAGCTGAGATCCAGCAACAGCAGATTCGTCAATCCCTTGAAGGCGTGCTTGTGTAAAGCACTCACGAGATTCCTGCTCAAGTTGAGGGTACGCAGCTCAGATTGATATTCAAAGTTCTTGGAGCCCAATGTCTCGATGATGTTCTGCGACAGATCAAGCACCTCCAGCTTCATGTAGAAGGGCAACGTGAATTCCAGATTACGTATACGATTGAGTGTCAGGTTTATGTACTTTGTCTCCGGATTCAACTGGATGGGAACATCCTCGAGTGCGGCGTCCACACACAGGGCCCGACTGTTCGCATCGCCACCCAGGCATTGGCACTTCGAGGGGCAGAAGGCGTCTGTGCAACTAGGCAACAGCAGCAACAGCAGCAGGAGAATGTGCAACAACAGCGATGATAGCGTTGAGGGCCAGGGCGCAGGAGGTTTACTGTCGTGTTGCCACTTTGTGTGTAAGTTGTTTGTGTTGCTGTTGTTGTTGTTGTTGCTATTGTGGGTTGCCATTTTACTGGTCGTTGAGTAAGCCTTTTCGGCTTGATGTTGCCTTCAAGTTGTTGTTGATGTTGTAATTGCGTTATTTGCTTCCAATTAAAGTTGTTTGTGGTGCACTATCACCAATTATTGGACGTCATTGCTGACAGTGTGCTGTAAGTAGAAGAAAATATAATATATTAATTATATTAAATAGTACTACATATTATTATTATAATTTTAAGCTCGAACTTTATAAATATGCATTTTACATATCTTTTAATCTCCCACCATTTTAAGACTCCAGCCTATGACAGATCATGATGGTTATGCGCACATAACTACGAGTATAACTATTACACTGCATTATGCAAAACTTTTTGGACGGCGCACATTAGGAGGAACTCCCGGCACGCCTTAGAGTCCTATTGCATCTAAGCCATAAAATGTAACAGAGCTAACTCAATACCATTTTCATTTTCTACTCAAACTCACCGCGCGTCGTCTGGAAAGTCAGCAACTTTCTATGCAAGTTGTCAGCACTTTTCATCGGCCAACGAGTTCTGACTTTTGCTCTGGTTGCTCTGTACGCCGCGGTGCTCAGAGTTCTCCGAGTTTGGTTCTGTCTGTGACTCGACTTTTATGAAATATTAGCGAGCAACTTATGCGCATAAATCTTGTGGCGTCTCTCTAAAAAGTGAGTGTGTTAAATAAACTGGCAGCAGCCGCAAAAGTTCTTTTTATGAATTACGCACCCAAAAAACCCAAGGCGACTGCGACTCCAAGAGAAGGTGTTGCAACAGGAGTCGCAGTCTAATTTGCATATTAAATCTCTTAAATAGTGAACTACGATTGTTAAGGATCTGTTTTTTTAGACTCTGTACTAAAAGTACATAGTCTTCTAAGTTTGACGAAAGCGATTTGTGCGTAACAGGCAGAAGGAGTCATCTCCGACCCTATAAAGTATATATATTCTTGATCAGCATCAATAGCCGAGACGATATAGCCATGTCCGTCTGTCCGTCTGTCTGTCTGTCCGTCTGTCCGTCCGTATGAACACCTAGATCTCAGAGACTATAAGAGCTAGAGTTACCAAATTTGGTGACAACACTCTTATAGTGTGCAGGCAGATCAAGTTTATTTTAGATTTTTGACACGCCCCCTTCCGCCCCCGAAAATGGAAAAAAACCTATTATAAGAGCTACAGACTTGCCACATTTGGCAGATTTGGTACACATCAAGTGCGCCCGCGTGCGGACGTTTTCCGAAAATTTCATCACGATCGGACCATAAACAAAGGAGATTTTAAGGAATTAATGACCAACAAGTTCATGAGGGCTGAGCAGCATTAGAGCAACAACAACAGCAAGACTCGCTACGGGTGCGCGGGTTCAAATCTCGCTGCTGACAATTACAAATTTGAGTTATATTTTTCAATTATTAATTAATTATTGCTATTTTATTTAAATATATATTATAAATTCTGCAAAATTTGTCAGAAAGTAGCAAAATCTTAAAAAATAGAAATAGCAAAATTTAGTTAGAAATTCGAATTAATGTACATATATGTCAAATGATAAAATTCGTGCTGCATAAGTATAGAGATTGCCGTCTTCGAACTATATGAAGTAGTGGCTTAGCTTAGAGAACATAGGATTTGCGCGCGACAGGTCTGGGGTTCGAAGCTTTGCTCAGACCGCAAAAATTTTTTTAATTTTTTTTTTTTGCAAATGCAGGCATTCTTTAACGTACTTGCAATTTAATAAAACCAATGCATAAGCACTTGTGTTGTTCACTATTGATTGCTTTGCATTAGAGAATACTTTCTATGTGTCCGCATAGTACATAGCAATGCAAAAAATGTAACGGTAGATCGCTTCGTTCACTGCTGCTCTCTTCCAAGAACGATGGAGAATTTTTTGAGCAAAAGAAACTTTCAAGGCGGCAATGAATGGGAAATACGAATTCAGTTATTTTAATCTTGTCGGCTTGCGGGACGGTTTGCCGGTGGCAAAGGGCGTAGAGCATTAGACTGTGAATGAAGGGATCGCGAGTTCGAGGCTCGGAAGATTCGTTTTGCTATCTGTACAATATTTTTTGAATGCGTAGATTTTGCTGTTCACGATTATTTTTTTTTAAAATAGGTTCCAATTTATTTCAGATTTGTACTGTTGGCTTCAAATTAGTACATTACTACCTACATGACAGCTTAACCTAATTATACATTAATATAAAAACATTGACTATCTTATAATATAGTTATACATATAATACATAGAATTATTTTCATTATTTTAATATTTACATATTTACATATTTAAATTAAGAAATTAAGATATTCTTCTGGCAGGAAGATCATGTGGATGAAGCCTTTTCAGGCGTCTTCTGCCTGCATACCTCAGTAGGCGTTGGGCAAGCGCGTTTGGGTGGCAGGTCAATTTTTGAGAGTAATTTTCCGCCTGTAGCTGCAGTACGTCGCCAACCATAGGTACGCCTAAGTCACGCTCAATGTCTCTATTCCGCATGTACCAAGGCGCATTGCACATCCTCCTGAGGATTTTGCTTTGAGCCACTCGAATTTTGCTAATGTTAGTCTTGGCGGCTACTCCGTAAACTTGAAGCCCGTACTTCCAAATTGGGCTTAATATCGCCTTATATATGGTTACCTTGTTTCGCAGAGAGAGCTTATTTCTTGGCGACAACAGCCACGACATCCTCGCCGCCTTTGCCAGGATGGTTTTTTGCAACATTGTTGTATGCCGAGCGAAGTTTAGGGATCTGTCAAGGATGACTCCGAGATACTTGTAGTGCGATTCATGACTGAGGATTGATCCCAACATCCTAATTCCAGGACAGAATCCAATTCTTGTAGAGAATGTCATGTTCGCACATTATTAGCATTGATGCCAATGTTCCACTTACGGGCCCATATCTCGAAGCTCCTGACATATTGCTGCAAGGCCTCGGCGGCAGTGCCAAGAGACTGGCTCCTGGTAAGAACAGCGGTGTCGTCGGCATATGTTGCGATAAGAACGTCCTGAGGGTCAACTGCTCGTACTACACCCGGCTTCGGCATGTCGACTGTGTATATGGAGTACAAAGTTGGTCCAAGTACACTACCTTGCGGAACTCCTGCGCATATCAGTCTTTCTGAGGATTTGGCACCATCGACAATAACGCTGAACGACCTGTCAGCCAAAAAGCTGCTTACTAACTGGAATAGTTGTGGAGTCAATAGCTGCTTCAGCTTACAACGAAGACCGTTGTGCCAGACACGGTCAAAAGCCTGCTGTATGTCCATGAACACAGCCACAGCATACTCTTTCTGCTCCATAGCCTCCAGTGCAAAGTTCACAACTCTATGCAATTGTTCTGGTGTACCATATCCCTTACGAAAACCGAACTGCCACTTTGGTATCGCTTGAGATACGCTCTCCAGACTAAGGATCCGAGTTAAGATGACTCTCTCCATCATTTTATGAGTTGACCTCCGTTGGTTGCTTCCCAGGTTTGGGGATCCTGGTAATCAGTGCAGACAGACGACTTCCCCACTTCCCCCACTTAAATCGTATTCATATTAATATTACTTCAGCGTGAAAGTATGCAATATTAAATGTGAGTATTTCGAACTATGCAATGTTTTCCAAGTTTTCCAAGAAATTTTGGGACTGCTTTCTGCGATCAGCACTTTATGAAGCTCCCTGAATAACCCCCCCAGATTGAGCGTATGTTAGATTTGCGATACCTCACTCCCCTGCCCCGCAAATCGCGCCTGAAGACAAAACTTGTACCGCCCACGCCAACGCAGACACTTCTAACTTGGCACGTGCATGGAGAGCACCACATGGAAGCAATGCTGAAAGTTTCATCAAGATCGGTCCACAAATAAGAAAGAAATCAGAAAAATAAAACTGAAAAAAACTTCCGTTACTCGATTTTTTGGCGCGCCCCTTTTCAAAAATTCCGAGTTTTTTGGTGCATTTTGTTCGGTTGGAAGGCTGATTTTTGAAAAAAAACGCGAAATAAAAAAAAAAATTACGAATTTGAAAAGCGCGCGCCGCAAACTTTGCATTGCCTACTTTTGGGCTCATGCAGAAATAGCAGAAATGCATTGCATAACTTTTGCATTTGCACTCCCACACAGATCTATTAATATATATTCTATTTAAACTAAACATTTGCCCTTCGGCCTACACTCAATTAAGTAATTAATAAAGTACAAGCAAATGTTCTGCCGCTTTAACCCCTTTCATTGAGGGCATTTACAGTCGGCAGGAAGTATACATATGTGTGCTTCACTGTCTGTTACTCTCCGATTTGCATATGGCAAGCACAAACAATGAAAAGACCTTCCACATTCATCTCTCCTCACTCTCCTGCTGTTCTGCACACGCCAGCAATTTGAACAATGCCCTTAACTAGCTGTAAAGCAAATAATAAAAGCGTAGTGCAAACTTTTGAGGTTTCATACTGTCAACAAAAGTTGAAAGCGCACACACACATACATAGATAAACTATACACACACGCTCCCTGGCTCCTTAGATTATCCTACTTGTAGGCCGCCATCGCGTTTTGTTCGCCAGGTCTTGGATCATATTTTACGCTTCAATAAAATTGGTGAAAAATAAGCAGAGTCAACTAACCATCCAATCGCACACTCTCCCTCTCTCTCTCACTCTATCTTTCTCTCGCTCTAGCCCCCATCCCCTAACCACTGGCTTTCTCTATGGCAGCGGCAAAAGCGAAAATTGTGAAAAATTCACTCCCGTGTGAATTATTAAGTTTCACATAGCCTTTGTTGTTGTTGCTTTTGTTCTTGTTGCTTTTGTAACTCTGTCTATATATGCTTGTGTCTGTGCGTTTGAGTGTATGTGTGTGTGTTTACTTGTTTGTTTGCAAAAAATACAGCAAAAAGCACAGAAAGTTTTTAATAAACTTTCGCACGCCAGCCTCACTTGACTCTGCCTTCTCCTCTTTTTCGTCCGCTTCCGCCTACGCTTCCTCCTCTGCCTGCCGCCTCACTCCGCTCCTCTCCATCAACTTTGCCATCAGAATATTTGCAGGTGCTCCTCTAAGTGGGGGCGTGGCAAGGCACACAAATATGATTTCATTGTGGCAAATATTTTGATAGCACGCCGTCGCTTGTGGTTTCTGTGAAGAAGAAGACTAGAAGAAGGGTAGCGGTGGGGGAAGGGGCAGAGCAGTTGAGAAGTGCTTGGGCCATCTGAATTGGAGCGCCCTACGCCGTCAAAGGCCAACAAGTTGAGAGTTGCCATTGTTGTTGTTGTTGCACTTTTGGCCCCACTTTTCACTCTGTGGCAGTTTTAATGGGGCCAACGTCATCGAAGTTGGTCCATAATAGGCTTATGAAACGCTTAAATATGTATGAAAACAGAAGAGTAACTGGCAAAATGGCAGAGTGCTTAAATCGACCTAAGCTATAATTGAGAAGATAGGACAAGGTCTAACCTGTTTCGACAGGTTTGTTTCGCAAAAAAATGCGCATGGAAAATTTAAATATTTAATAGAATATTGTTTCATTTATTCCCTCAGTTAATCAATTTTTATGCTAACTTTCGATGAGAGATCTGAACTAGTATATTCGCATGCCACTTCAGTTTACACATTCATTAGGTTTACGACCAAGAATCCAATCAACAATCTTGTAACGTCACGTCACACAGCTTTTTCTTTTTGGTTTTCTCCGTTTTTATAAGCTCCATTTAATTATATTGACAGTGTTTGTCTATTTTTTTGCCAATTTATTTTTATGCCAACCTCCTGCCAACTCAAGTTAAACGCGTTGTCAGAGAGTTGAGAGTACCTGGTATTGTCTGTCTCCGTGGAGGGGGGAGCTCAGTTACAGGCTGTAGTCGTAGGCTCCCACTTGGGAACGACATGCTCAAGTTAAATGTCATAAAAATGGAAAATAATAGCAGAAGCAGCATCAAATGCTGATAATAGGAGTATGCCAACAGTTGGAAAATCCACAGCAGCAGCAGCAGCAGCAGCAGATCCCTCCCAACCTCCCTCGCATAACAGGACTCGTGCCACGCACAAAACTTTGCACATAAATTTAAAAGCAGGCATCGAACAAAAGTATGGGAATGAGTGCAGGAAATGGGAAAAGAAGACCGCATTGACTTTAAGGCCACAAATGGTAAGCGGGTGAGGTCAGGGTTCAGGTTCACGATCAGGTTCAGGCTATGGAAAATGCGAGGAAGCGAAGCAATCAAAGGTGAAAAACTTTGCAAACTATGCGAAAGCAAACAGGCAAAAAGTCAATATTAATATTCACTTAGTAAGGGTCTAAGGAAGGGTGGGGTGGGAGAACTGGCGATGGGATGAGAAGGAGGTGATACTGACAATGGCCAGGCAAATGCCAAGCAAATTGAAAATGCGACGAAAAACGTGAGACGCGCCAACTTTTCCACCTCAACGTGCCCGAGTGCGTTTATTTTTATCAAGATTAGCATTTCACTCGCCCTCCGCCCCTCCCGATGGTCTGGTCTTGGTTTTCTTGGTTATTGGATAGGCAAACTGAAGAGGCAACGTCGTCGTTGTCGTGGACGTCGACATGGAACACTAGACAATGCTGCAGATTCCATGCTTGATTCTGATTCGGATGCCCCGATTCGTCGAGAGTCGCTTTGAAGTGCGGCACGCACAATTTTGTTGTTGCGCCTATCTCTGTTGCTCTCTGAGATTTGCCAGCCAAGAGAGGAGAAAAGAAGGAGGAGGCCGAAGACACCGTCAAAGATGAATTGTAGATGTCGTCGCTGTCACCAGGCAGCAGCAGTTCCTCATCTGCCCCAACTCCCAAACCCCATTAGTTGGACCACATAATTGAGTGTCTGCAAAAGTTTCAAGTGCCTCTGCTGTGGCAATTTGGCAAAAGCCTTTGCCACAAAATGTTGCCACACGCATAATTAATGCAATTGTTGGCAGACGCAGGCAGAGTTTTGTTTCTGTTGCTTTTGTTGTTTCTGGTTCAGCTTAGATCTGTTCAGTTGGTCAGCCAGGGGGCGAAAATTGTTGAAGGGGACTTCAACTGACAGTTCTAAATGCAAAATTGTGTTCTTTTGGCTAGAGTAGAGTTCGAGTGAGCCAGACGATGGTGTTGCATTCCTCAGAGAACAGAATGCTTCTAATAACTTGTTATTTTAATTTCAATTTAAATTGCAATAAAGTCAAACAAAGTACAAATAAAGATTGCTGAGTGCGCATAACTAAATCTAATCAGTAGATAGATGCTTCAACTGAAGCATAGTCTGTGGAGCACAGTCTGCACTGTCTCCCTAATACTCACATCGATAAACTCTAAAACTTTATTCGACCATAACCTGGTGCAATAAAACCCAGTTGAGCATCTCGCCCAATTTAAACAGCAGCCCAGCAAAAAGTGTGGATATGAATAAGGGAAAAGGGGATAGGGGATAGGGGATAGGGGATAGGGAAAACTAAACGACAAAAACTGCAAGTTGCATATAAAGATAAAATATTTCATTTGCCAGGCAGTCACCCCTCTCTTGTCGCCACCTCGCTCTTAGTTCATCCGTCCATTGTGCACTTAATGCAATTGTCGCATTATTTCGGTCCCGGCCACTTGTCGACCCCCGCTCCAAGTTCCCATGCTCCGTAGTCTGCTGCATATACGGCGAATGGCAATATATATTTTTAAATACTTAGTCCGCGTTTTTTGTATCTATTTTATTGCGTTTTGGGTTTTTATTTTGCCGCATGGCGTCTGCTCCACTCGTTGCATGTTGCATGCTGCATGCTGCCTGCTGTCTGTCTGTCTGTCTGCCTGTCTGCAACTGCCACGTCTGCCACGGCGTCTGCAACACCGAGACAGCTTTAGATGTACCACATTATTGTTGTTCTTCGTGCTTTGGCTCGTGGCTGCTTATTAAGCCATTTGAAGAAGCGCTGCCGCATTTTGTGCTCTGCTTCCCTTGTATACCCTGTAGTAAAAATGTGTAATAGGTCGATACTACTCGATATATGGATGCTGCTTTAACAGTCGAGTCACTAACTAGGGAATTAAATCAACTATTGTTTCATTTATAGAAATATGTTAATGAATTAATGCTATTGTTATGTTATTTATGCAGGATATCTTCCAGTCTAAGAGTCCACATTTAGCAATTCTTTTTCTGTTGTGCAAATCAACCAAAGCGCATCACCAAACAAAATAACATACATACAATGCACATGAAAAAGTTAAATAAGAAATTTCTTCGACTTAAGCACATGTGCAAAGTTCGCCATTTTCCCAGGCAGCTTTTCAAGCATTTTCCTGCTCGTTGTCTTTGTGCTTAAGGATTTCAACTAATAACTTTGCAGATGCTGTGAGACAGGCAAGCAAAAATAGTTAATTAAATAATAAATAAATGCCATTTGTCTAAAGCAATATTTATTTGATCATTCTTCAGCAGCAAATAAAAAATATTCTACAAATAATAATAAATGCATATTTGTTGCAAGCAGCTTTGTTTAATTAATAGCTTCCCAATTAATTTGCAGCTTTCTCCCATTACGCAATATGCACTTATGTCTACCTTTAACTGCCTTCTGTAACCATATTGGCATTGGCTTAATCCACAGTGATCTTAGCCCGTTAGGGCCATTTGTTTCATACCTCGTCACATTGCTCATACGCCATGTTATGCGCCAGTAAATCGTATCGATTTTTGCTGGCAGCCCAAAAAAGAGTCGAGTACAACGCACTTTGGGTTCTGGCTGCTGCCAAGAAACACGAAAAAATACTACAGGAACAACATAGAAGTCGACCAAAAAGAGGAAAAAAAGCTTTAGGCCACTGGCACAATAATTTGGCACGCAAACCTTTTTTTTTCGGACGCCACGGCAATATATTTGTATGCAGGCAAGGGTTAAGAGGGATCCGTGGTAAGGAGGGAGGGAAGGACTGTGCTTTTTTGGGCAGCCGTAGGGTGAGCACATAAAAAATGAAGTGAAATACATTTTGGAGCCAGTGGCGTACATTAAAAATTCGCCAAAGCCAACAATGTTCTAGCCAGGGACTGGGACACAATGGCGCCAGGCGAGGAAGGGTTTGACTTTGGCCTGGGCTAAGGGATTGGTCTGCTTGGGGTAGGGATTGGGGCAGGTCACGCAGCATGGTCATAGTTCTATGTTTGCCATGTTTGCTGTGCGGATAAACATATAACAATTAGAGTGCTTTTCATACTTTTTTTGAAGAAGTCTCTGAACTGCATCCCTGGGAGTTTCGTGGTTAGAAGCGTTTATTCTGTTACTCCACAGTCTACACATATGTATGCCAGTTAAATATTTAGCTAGATTTTCGTTTTTAATTTATTTCGAAAGGGTTTTATCGCTCAGACTGTGATTGCGACTGCGACTGTGACTCCGAGTCGACTCGCTATGCAAATGAGCTCTGCGAAATGGGTCAAAGTTTAATGTGGGGGCGTGCCTGAGTGGGCGGGGTGAAAAGTTCTAGCACTTATTTATGACCAGCCTAGCGAAATTCAGGGAATTGAAATTCTGTACTCGCAACGTGTCTGGCATGCATACGAGCATAAGTCTGGCAGTAAATTCATGCAGATCCAAAATAAACCAAATTCTGGTCTAATTTTCGTAATCTTTGCATTAGTTTTTCTACAATTTTTAAATTCTTAAGCAATTTTCCAGTTGCAACATAAACTTAAGAACTGAAAATTATGAATATCAAAGAGTTGAAGGAGAACTATTTGACATTTCTATTAACTCTTTCTTTGTTTGGCAATTCCAGCAAAGAATTTGTTAGAGATTTTTAGACAGAACCATAAATTAATTCAACAAATGAACAAACAGAATAAAGCGTCACAGAAATCCCAAGAATTTAACCTGGACACATAAATTCTCGACGGGAAATGTAACAAATGCTCATTAATATGCCAGACACACATACATTCTGGTGAGAAGTAAGTGTGCAGGGTGAGGTGGGGAAGAGGGGACTTGCCACCCTAACGGCCTCCAATGGAATGCGTTGAACAAAGGAAAAAGAAAACAAACGACTGGCCAAATGAATATAAAATTTATTAATTGGCAGCTAAATAAGTCGCAAGAATTTACACGTTAATAATTTTATTAGCAAGCTGCCAGCGTGACAAGTGGGCGGTGTGTGGGGCATGGGGGGGCGTGGCTGCGACAGCTGCTTGCCTCGAAACATCCAAAAACAACAAACAAAGCAAAGACATTTTCAAATTTCACTTTATCATAAAATGTGGAAATAATGAAAAATGTGAAATGTGTTGCCAAAAGGGCGACAGCAGCTTTGGCTAATGTTCTAAAGAGGGAAACAAGTGTGAGAGGGTGTGATGGTGAGAGGGTGTGAGGCTGTGAGGAGCCGCATTGAATGAGTTTTGGGCGGAAAATTTAAATAAAGTGTTTAAAATGCACATAAAACATGCACAAACTATTTTTAGACAGTCGCCAGGCAGATGTCGCCATTGAAATCGATAAATTATAATCACATCGAATAGGAGACACCAAATATTTGAAATGGAATGAGACAGACGCTACGATGGCGAAGGGGAGGGAATCCAAATGCTGCCGAAAATTAAAGCAATCCGCGTTTAATTTTTTCCTTTTCCTTTTACTTTTCCATCTGCCGTTTATTTCCAGCTGTTGAACACAATTTAAGTTAAGTGTTTTACTTTTAAGGCAAGCCTCGAACCACGCCCTATTTGCGCTACCTCCCCCCATAAGCAGCGAAACGCCCACACATTGGCAGGCCAGCAAATACAAAGATAGGGTCAGAACGAGTGATAAAGAGGGAGAGATAGAAAGAGAGAGAGAGAGAGAGAGAGACAGCAAGAGCTAGGGATAGTGGGGGAGAGAACGAGAGGGGGAAAGAGCAAAATTCATTGCCTTTTAATTGCAGTTGGCAGTTGATACGAACAATTTTCGACTGAATGTGGAATACTTACTCTCTCTCTGCGTGTGTATGTGTGTGTGTGATTGCGTGTGTATGTGTGGGGATCTGGTTCACGAGTTTTCCCCATACATAAATTCAACTGTTAATTGAATGCAGGCACTTGAAAAATGGGCAGACTATTGGGGCTGACTGGGCCAATGGCAACCTGTTGAGTCCACTGAGTGATTTATGGAACTTTTACCCAGAGACTTGACAATGGAGACTGTGCAGTCCGTACATATTTGGAGAATTTAGTCAAGCGATGTACGAGCTAAGTATTTGAAATATATAAACAAAATAATATAGAAGCTGCAGAAAATATAATTATTGTGTTGGTTAAAATGGATGTTTATGATAGAGAAGAGGAGATATTCGAATTCTTTAATTATTTTAAAACTAAAGATAATTATTTTCCCCTCATTTCGTTTCCTTAAGTACTTTATTTATTACTTATTATGATGGTTTCTACGGATTGCCAATTAGTTAGAAGAAAACATGAGAATTTCCATTTGAGAATGAGAAACGGAAATATAAATTTGAGTTTCTCATTAAACTAATTTTCTATTAACAGAATTGCAAAGGACTGAGAGCAACTCGTTGCCGGTGGTAACACAGTTTTTGTAAGCCATAAATATCGAAGGACAAGCAAATCAATAAATTATTCGCCCATCGATACAAAGGAGATGCCAAACCCATAATAAATAAATACCTTTGTAAAAATAACTCTCACAAAATCAATGAAAATCAATGAAGTGCTTAAAAAGTGTCCTCCAGCTTGGATAAATCTGGTAACTGGCAGTCTCAATTTTTTGGCAGCTTTTTATTTATTTATATTTGCTGCTTTCAAATGGCCAAAAGCAGCTGCCTGACAACGACCCTAACAGGCAGACTAAGTCGCAGAGTATGGTACCTACATATAGAAGGAACCTAGAGTGACGGGGGATCGTTGTTCATATATATATATATATATATATATATATTTGTTGCTGGTAATTGAATTATATTTGCGCATAAAATTTATTTATTCATGATTTGTACAGCATTCGGGCAAATGCGAAGACAAAGCACGTAAAAGTAATTTAAATTCATTTAGTCGCCAGTCTGGCAGAGTTGTCAGGCAACGCAGAAACACAGTTAAGTCTTTTTTTATTTGCGAGTAAACAAATGTGAAAAGTAACAAAAGTCCTATAAATAAATGAATAAAATCAAAAATTATCAGAATAATCAAGTTAGTTAGCTAATTTATCGTCTATGTCAAATTGAAGGAATTAGTTGTCTATTTGTCAGTTTGTTGTTAATGATAAATTAAAATAAATAATCAGTTTCAAATAATAGAGTTTTTACTTGATTGGATCCTTGGTTAATTCTAGAACTTAACTTTTGGTTTGGCTTCTTAATGAACTTCAATTAGAATTGATCTCAATGTATTTAGATGAAAAGCTATCAGAGCAATAAGAGGATAAAATGGGAAGACTACGAACGGAAAAGCTTCAATGCATTTGCCTTATCCCCATCATTTGTTTTACACTTGCCTCGTCTTACCTGCCTGCTATGCACTAAGATTTCTCTTTAGATTTTCCCTTTTACTTTTTTTTTGTTACCTTGCGGAAATGGAAGAAGCTTTTGCAAATGGATTTAACCTGGACGTCCCATCGGTTCGTTGAGCGCATTTCCGTGTTGCATTAAATTCCTATCAGTTTTTGAGGACAGGAAATTTGATGGCAAATGCTTTAAATATACCAAGTCCAAGTCCTGACTTATAGCTGCAAATTGGTTTTATGTGTGATTTCCGTATGCTAATTATGTTATACTCCTTGTGGCTTCAACAAGGTATGAAATGGTACTCACCTTTTGGCTTGGCTTGTACAAAATGTGAGAAGTAACTGGTCCAAATCTCTTGTTGTCAATTATGGCATAGTTCATTAATGGAATGTGAGTAATATGGGAATTGGGTTAGTGCTAGTTGAATGCTTGGTACTTGGTACAATTTGTGTAAATTAAATTTATGTGGCTTACAATTTTGTCTAGAGAGTAAATGTAGCACATGTATATTTAAATAATTGAAATAATTGTATTTAAATGCAAGTTGCAAAGTGTGGCCAGGTTTTAGTTTAACTGAGTTTATATTTATTAACTCGATGACAAAGGTCTGCAAACTTTATCATCAGATATTCATTCGATTCGCTAGTTTGTGTCGCGTGGCAGTTAAATTAACTAACCATAAGACGGGCATGCTGGCAACTTACTTAGCTGGTTCTTTTCGTTTTGGCCTGTCAGCAAAGTTTTCATCGCTGTCAAGTGTGGCAACAACTCAACTAAGCAGCCAACAAGCGGCAGCTAACAAGTTGCATGTGCAACGTGCAACGTGCAACACGATGGCTGATAACCAACGCCAAGAACTGCCAGACGACAGCACGGCACACGCATATGGACACAGGGTTGCGCAGTAGGTCATTAACTAAAAGAACTAGCAGTAAACTATATAGATAGCAAATGAATCAGTTATGATCACTACATAAGGAATGTAAATAATGAACTAATAATTGTGTCTATTTTTTGCTAAACAAATGAAACAATATTAAAACATTTTACTAGCCAAAGCGAAATGAACTGGTTCATATGTACTTTGGTGTGTTCACTGCAGCCCTCGTTGTGGCTTTCCATCAGTTCAATCTGTTGCCTCTAACAACTTTTTCTTTGCAAAACTTTTCTATAAAAACTAAATTTGCAATTTCAATTCAAATGCGTTGCACACACACACACACACACTCGTGTACACTCAGTCGTGGCACACTGTGACTTGCCACGCACTAATCGGCAAATCAAATGTCAAGTAGCTGTCGGTAGTTTCTTCTAAGCAGAACATGACGCACGTTAACCTCAATGCAAGTGAAAGAACAAAAACTCAAAACCAAAAGAAGAAAATCTAGTTCCCGCTCCAGCAATGGATTCTTGTTCCCGCTCTTGAGTTTTGTTGGCAGTTTGGTTTCCGTTTTAATTTGTTCGCGTGCGTCGAGGTCAGAGCGCGTATACGCAATATAAATTACTCATACGTTGTGTTGCGATTAGAATCGCATGCCGTTTTAATTTCAGAGCTCTGCACATGCATCATTAAGGCAAAAGTATCAACGAGTATTCCACAAAATCAGAGCTTAGCTTAGCTAACACACAACTATGGCCACAGACTCGAGAGGGCAACGTTGCGTATACTTGATCTTGTTACACACAGATAAATGTCAATTTATTTGCCACACTCCAAAACACTAAGCCGACGGCGGCCTTCAGCAAGAGCTATACAATTCCCCCTTTGCCATTGTCCCTCTCTCTCTCTCTCTCTCTCTCTCTCTTTCTGTACCTTCCGCTCATTCCCTCTCTCTTTCCTATTCACTGTGGCTGTGTCTGTGTCTGTCTGTCTGTCTGCTGTGTGGGCGTCAGACGCATGACGAGATGTAATCGATAAGCAGCGAGGCTTGACACAGCTTGACTGGTTGACTGACTGAGGTACTGACTGTCTCTTGGCAATTTCATTAAATTGGTATTTTCTCTGTCTCTCTCTCTCTCTCTCTCTCTCTCTCTCTGTCTCTTGTATCTCTTTCTCTTGTGTTAGCAATCAAATTATGCTGAAATTAATGCGCCCTGTAAGTTTTTAATGAGCATTATTCTAATTAATAATTGCTGCTTATTACAATTGCCTGGCGAAAATAAAATTTTAAGAGCTTGGTTTCCACATCACAGCGTTTAGGTCAAGACTTTTTAGCCAGTTCAAATGTTTAGCGATGGATTTCAGTCTAATGCAGAGTGTGTAGGCATTTAAATAACCATATAAGTAAAGGAATATTTAAATAAACAAATAAGCAGCACATAATTATTATTGAACCTTCTACATTAAATATAGAAATTGTTGCATTGCCTGGAAACATTTGGGAACATTCCATATTGAAAGTTTATGGCTACGGTAAATCTTTAATATGACACATTACATGGGGCAATAAAAGCATATTGAAAAGGATTCAAAAAGCTGCCAACGATCATAAACAGGAGAAAAGATTGAAATTTTGTTGCCAATCTCCACACATTCATACCCATTCCAAACTGTCTGGCCATTGTCTGGTATTTCTAAAACGCAGCTCAGGTGCATTTTAACGCTTTTACTTACTTTATGGTTACATGGAACCGTTTAGAACGGAATTTTGCAAATAGCTCCAGTAAATCCAAATGCTACATAATTTTCAGGTGGCCACAAATAATAATAAAAAAAGGGCATCAGAAGAAAAAGGCAATGTAAATTGAAAACGAAAGTTAAAATGCAAGCACAAAAGAGTGAAAAGGGAACAAGGGAAATGGAATAAGGCGAAAACGAAAACGAAAGCGTTGGCGAATATTATTTTTATGTTCGTTTTTTTCATTTGAATGCTTTGGCAGGGGGAGGTAACAAGGATGTCGTACTGCTGCTGCTACAGCTCCTGCGGGTGGTCACAGCTGGATCTACACTGGTAGCATTCGCCCGCAGCCTTGAATGCCACACAGTCAGTCAATAACATCAATAGACGGCAAATAAAAATCGTTTTTATGGGTGTGGACATTGAAGGTGGCTTTTTCGATTTACGCTTTGTTTGTTGCCTTGTACCAAATGCCAATGTCTGCGGTGGACAAAAGGGCTGAGACTGGCTATGAAAAGCCAAAATGAAATGAATGCTAAAAGCAGCCACGCAGCAAAAATGCTGAGCATCAGATATTGAGCAAGGGAGAAAATGGTGGGAAACTGGTGGGTAAATGAGGAAAGGCCAGACAACTGCTAAATCCTTTCGCGCTTTGTTTTTCTTTGCAATTGCAATGCCAGTCACAGCTCTACCGGAAACGGAAATCACTGCCCTAACGAGGTGGCCCCAGTCAAAGCAAAAGCCGAAGCTAAAACCAAAGTCAAAGTCAGCAGACAGTTTTTGATTGTTTGACGTCTGGTTAGCAGTTTTCTGTTTCTGTTTCGGTTTTGGTTTTGGTTTCAGCTTCTGTTTGCTTTATGTTTCATATATATACTTTTTTTATATTTTTTTATTTTTCAATTTTGCGGCATGGCCAATTATTTTAGACAAGTAATTGCCAGAAAAGCGCCAACAGAATTTGTAGAACAGACAAATTGTTTGGGGAGCAAGTCCCTCAGCCAGTTAAGTCTTGTATAACTTTCGTCTCGTCCATTTCCCAACGGCTATTTCCAACTAATTTAGGAGCCATAACCCGGACACACTAAATAACTGCACTCAGACCATTGAGGTAATACGAGACTCTGCTCTATCGACTCTGCGGCGCCCCAGTATTTGGTTACTCTCGGTTTTGGGTCCAAGTGTTTGACACACAGAAGCCGCTTAAGCGCCCTCTGACACAACATCAACTCAGTATTGGATTACATTCCTATAGAGACACGAGTGCCAACACAACTAAAGTTCAACTTGGGCCCAGCTTATTGTCATATAAGACACTTGAGAATCTCGCAACGCGGGGGCGAAACTTTAGAAGTTCTCAGCAAATATTACAAGAGAACAGAGGGGCAACCAAGTGGAATCAGTTGCATGTGCGGCTCATTTACTGTGATTTACTTAAATGAAGCGACTGCTAAGAGGCTTTCAAATTGCCCCTGCTGAAGGGTGTTGACAACGTTAAGAGTTAAACGTTAATAGCTTGAAAATTGCATAATTGAGAGCGCTAATGCTATGGGAATTATGAGGATAGTAAAGACATTTTAATTATTTCTATTAATTGAAGAAAGAATGCCGCCGAGTAGTAAAGTTTATAACAAGCTGGAATGTTGTTTAGAATAAATATTTATTTGGCATTTAATAATTTAAATTTAGTAAAAGTTGAAAATATCAATAACAAACTAATTAACATAGTTACTTAAGATAGTCCTTACTAGACTGATAACTTTGTAAGTATCTTTTACTCTTGAGTAGCAACAATTGTAACTGTTAATATATTAAATTGTTTAATTGATCATTATTTCCATCATTTACTGTTTAGTATTTCTCTTCGTCATCTTATTTCCATAATTACATCAACCTCTTGATTCGGAATGAATAACAGCTATCGCATAATTGGCTTATCAAGTCAGTCTCAGTCTCATTAGTAGTTATCACCATGCAGTCTCCTATAAAATGCCCCAATCAGGGGCCTACACACTTCGCCCTCAAATGAGAGGCGTTTATGAGTCTTGTTTGCTAGCCAATTGTAGATGAACTAATGAAACTATTTATAGCCGTGACAAAACAACAAAATGGTAAGCAAAACATAAAAAGAAGAAAACTAGGCACAAAACAAGTTAACAGTTCAGAATGATGAGGGGGCTTCCACTTCCACTTCAACTTGATGCTGCTGCAGTTTTAATTTGGAGATGCGTCTACGTCGGACGCTGAGTTTTAACAGCTCATTAACATTCGCTACACGGCAGGAGACATGACAGGCAGCGGGGTACGGTTGTGTCGGGTGATGGTGGGGATGGGGGGAGGAGTACAGATGGACGACGACACTTTTGACGTGGCCCGGGCGCGCGCATCTTTCAGAAGCTGCCTAAAAGCCACTCCAAGAGTTGTACCCAAATGTATATTTAAATATATGGCAAGTTGGGGGTAAAAGCCCAAAGTGTCTGGCTGTCAGGCTGTCAGTCAACGCGCCACTTGCGCTCAATCAGCGCGGCGACCACGTCAAAATGTTGTGGCAAGCAACAAGAGGAAACAAGAGGGAACAAGAGGAGCTGCTGCTGCGACAAGGTGGAGCCTTGTGGGCGGGTGGCTTATCACATAACTCAAATCGACAGAGCATCAACAACAACAACAACAGCAGTGGTACAGAACCTAATGAAGTGTCTCAAAGTAGCTGTTAATAAGTATTCTAAAAGAGAGAATGATCATGGCAGGGGAGGACGGGGGGAAACGGTTTCTTCATTTTTTTTATAGCCAACATTAAAGTTTTTATGCGTTTAAAGCGAAAAAAAGTTAGAGAGACGACGACAAAATGCCAAAAGCTTGTTAGCACGAAAAACGCTGCAGAAAAGCCATTTACATTTTGGTTGCCAACTGCGAACTGCCAACTGTCGGTTGGTTGCAATCGCGTTGTGTTGCAGAGTGGTGCTGAGTGGTGCAGAATGGTGCAGAGTAGAGCACATCAATCAGCGGCACTCGGCAGCATTAAAATGGTAATTTAAAACCACGAGAGAGACAGAGAGCGAGAAAGAGCGAGAGCGAGAGAATTCCCGAAAGAACTCCATCTTCAACTCCAGCTACAGTATGCACACTCGGCAGGGGAACTCATCATGCGGACGTTTTAATGATTGGCCGGCGGGTTTCAGCTCGCGATGCAAATGCAAAAAGCCAGCTACCATTTCTCAGTCCATAATCTCGGCCCTGGGCCCGCGGCCAAGTTCAGGTAACACCGTAAATCCAGGTTGCAACACCTAACCGAAGCCTTGCAGGGAATGTGGCGGATGGAAAGGCAGGCAGAAGGGAACTGAAACTGGCAACGTAAAGTGTTTTGAGAAATGTCACCCGTGGGGCGATTTTGTCATTTCAAAAGTGTTCAATCAACTGTCAGCATCGTCAGCATCAAACAGCCAGGTTGAGGCATGGGACATGGGGCATGGGGCTCTCCAGCTGCCACAGATTGAATATCTGCCAAAGTGGCCATCAGCTCAAAGGCTAAAAGTAATTTGAAACTGTGTGTGTGTAGATGTTTCAAATGCAAATGACCGGACAAGTGTGTAGGGCGGGTAATTACTCAACAACAACATGAAATTGCGGTTGTAAATCAATTTCTAGAAAAGGAATAACTTCAAGACCAAACTTGAATGAGAAGATATTAGCAGAAATTACGTAGTTCCATTTGTGACTTGACCACAATGGAATTTATTAAATTGTTCAATTAATTTACTTTCAATACTTTTACTTTTACTTTTGCTTTTAGATTTACTCTGCCTTGCAATTGGCCTTAACTCCCATGTGACAATCTCAACAATGTCACGACACATGTCGCCCTTGGGGAGCGTTTACAGTTTGACGCTTCACTCAGCGTCAGTCGAGCAAAAAGTTGTGCCTCCCCTGGAGGAGGCCTTCAACATGATGGCGCCCAAAAAGCTGAATGAAGGCAGACAGACAAGCGACCTGCAGTTGGAGTAGTGGCAACACCCACTAAACGACATCAGACAGTCTGAATGCATTTCCTGTATGCTTTACACTCACTTCCGTTTCTATTTCATGTCGTCGTTGTTTCGTAGGTGTGAAGTAAAATTTCTCGAGGCGCTTGGCAAAATGTTGCTTCTCCCTGTCCCCCACCCAGTTGCCCCTTTTGGCATATGCAACGTGCACCCTAGCCCATGCCCATGCCCCATGCCACTTGCCACTTGCCACTTGACTGGTGGCGTCAGCTTGACAAGCGACAACTACAACAACGTCTTTTCATATTTCTTTTGGGCGTTGACATGATTGCTTATAAATGCAATTTTGTATATCATATCAACATCAACATCATCGTCTTCATCAACTTCATCAGCATCAGCATCAGCATCATCATCATTATCATTGTTGTGGCACAACTGCAGCCAGCTGAGGTTGCGACTCTGTTGCTTTTAGTCTTTTTTATTGCTTTTGATTATTATTATTACAAACAGATTTGATTTCAAAGTGAATGCACTTTTGAATGTCATACTGTCTACGAGTATGCAAACTGAAACTTGGTTTGTTTCCATAGCCTTCGCCTCAAGCTAGAATGTGTTTCAAGTATCGATTCAATTGCAAATATGACAAATTGAAAATGAGCATTTAAATATATATTTGTCTGTCAGGCTTAAATTGAATTTGGTAGACGCCAAAGACTGTAGGCATAACAAATTCACATAGATTCATTTAAAAGATATCAATTTTAAAGATATAGATAGTTTAAATATATATATATATTCTTTTAATTAAATATCAGCAACAATCCGCATAATTTCTTGTCATTTTTTATCTAATTAGTCTATAAATATATCGAGAGATCTGATCTGTTCCGATCTGTTTTCCTAACGTTTATTCAGTGATTTGTCAATTGTATTATCATTCCTCTTCTCCCACTTTTAGATCTAAATCAAATATGATATTTAGTTTCCTAATCTCCATTCAAGTAATCCTTAGCATCATTTCAGTTTTAGCGTTTGTCCAAGTGGTGCCTCCTCTTAAAGTCCAATCTTAAATTTGCATTATGCTCAACGCTTAAGGCGCTCTCTCTCCCTCCCTCTCTCTATCTATCTACGATTTTATATATATTTTTGCTTGGGCACACGCTTGAAATGCTAATGACCCACATAGTCATTAACTTTGCTGCGATAAGCGATGGTAAAGAGACGAAAGAAAGAACAAGAAAAGCGCTATAAAAAAAGTGAAGAAATGGTTCCGTGTATGCGCGCACGGAAATATCCCGGGGAATAGCACGGAAAGTGAATAGAGTTAGTGAGAAAGAGAGAGGGGGAATCATAACTTTGATGGAAAGTAGAAGGGCAGGACATCAACAACAACAACAACACCAACAACAACAACAACAGACAGACAGGCCAACCCGGCGTACCCTCAGCACAAGGTTGGCAGCCCTGGACACGGACGTCTGACAGTCGCTCATCAAATTGGGAGCAGGCGTTGCAGGAAATTAAATAATTTCGTGTAATGCAAAAAAAAAACAGGGTATAAAAAAAGGAAAGAAAGAAAGAATGAGAAACGCAGGCGGAAAAGTTAGGAGTGAGTTGCGTTGATGTTAATGCATTTTGTTAACGTAGCGGCGCGACTGTTCCCACTGCGAAATACACGGCAAAAACAAAACAAAATCATGCACACTCACACACACACACACACACACACACACACACACATACACACTCAGTCATACACTCACAAAATGGGTGCGTTGAAAATGAGGCAAACACTCAAAATGATTGTTATCATCTCATATACGAAATGGGTGTGTGTGCTCTGTGTGGTTACACATACACATGCACACATATGTACATACATACGTATGTATTTATACATATATGCAATACACATACATATTTTTCTCAGGCTTTGCCAATTTTTTTTCGGCCACGCCTCAGAAAGCACATAAAACAAGAAAATTATAGCATAAATTGAAGTGTGCATATGTATGTTTCTTCTATATATATGTGTGTATGTGTATATATGTATGTATGTGTATATATTTATATATTTTCTTCTTTTTTTAATGTCCCCCCCAGTGCAAATGTGCGCACATTTCAATTGAAATGGCAAACACGAATGCGGCACACAATTCATGCTGTTGTTGTTGTTATTTTTGTTGTTGGTGTTGTTGTTGTTGCAACAGACACTCCGGTGTGTAGGTGTGTAGGTGGCATGTAGGTGAACTGCTGCGTCTGCCGCATATTTTATTTATATTGCCATTTACACTTGCTCGTTATTGTTATTGCCGGCAGAAACAAACCAAATAAAAACCACTTTGCGCAGGCGAATTTCAGTTCATTTGTACAACAATAACAAATTTGCCAAATGGCTTGTAGTCTTTAGCCAAAACGATCCTCAAAAGCTGGAAGTGCAAACGGAAGTGGTAGAATACAGATGTTCCGTTTCAACGTTTGCTAATCCAGCAACCATAAACTGACAGATTCCTGAAGAATCAATTATTTTACTATCTTGGAATCAATTAGGCTCTTAGATTCAATAAATTGTGATCTCTTAAGAGGCTGTTGCCAATAACTATTAAGAAACTAGTCTTTCTGAATGAATGGTTCAGATTGATTTGCCATAATGTTTGGGTAAAGATTTTTCTCTAATGAATTTTAAATCCTCTTCACTGATTCGTATATAATTTATAATCTACTATAACTGTTTCTATTAATATTAAAGAATTCAATATTTGTAACTACTGCGAACCCAAAATACCAGTCACGGTAAGAATTACACTTTCCGAATGACTAATTAAGTATGATCTGCTAAAATGTTTGGAAGATTTCTTCTAACGAATTTGAAATCCTCTTCACAGATTCGTATTTAAATTGTTGTCTACTATAACTGTTGCTATTAGTATTACAGAATTAAATATTTGTAACTTTTGCGAATACAAAATACCAGTCAAGGAATAAACATACACTCTGCTTGCATGTATTATGTTTTATCACATAAGCTAATATGTTTTTCTGTTCATTGGAATTGCATAGAGCCAACAAATGCTGACCATTTAAGGGGCTCGGCACGCTGTGGCCCCAAATGATTTGAAAATGACAGTCGTAATTTGTTTGCCAACACAATGAGGGTCTGGTTTTCTGTCTAGAGATGGGGATGAGGACGTGGCTGAGGCCACATCTGGCAGGTTGGAGTAGACACAGCCAGTGTGACAGGCCCCTCCTCTGGCCAGGACGCCAAACCACTGAAAATGGCGCAACATATGCGAACATTTTACATACCCTTCATGCCACACAATCGTTGGGGAACCATTTGGAGCTGGGACTGCATTATGATGGTCCCGTGCCGAAGCCAAAGCCGGGCGACAATTAGACAAAAGCCCGACGATGCCAACGTTGCATGGGTCGCCTCAATTGCATGTCATTGTCAGCAGCAAAGCAGTTTTGGGGTTTGGGGTCTTACAGGTTTGTCGGGTTTTATTATTTTCAAATTAAAATGCTTTCCCTGTACCGCACAGCCAAGCGCCCAGCCCCTGCTGCTCCACTTCCAACATTCTATCCCCCCAGCTCCTTTTCCGCCTTCTCCAACTCTTCCAGTTCTTCCAACTGCTTCTGTTTATGTGTTCACATGTGTGCAGTTAGCTGGCCAACCAATCCAACTGTCTGTGTCGCCTTATGGGCGGTTTGTGGCATGCCTCCACTGACTTTGGGGCGCGAAACGCACTTGTGTTGTTTCCATTTGGGGTCGCCTGGCGACAAATGTGCACGTACACGTTTTTAATTGATTAAATATGACAAAAAAAAAAAAAAGAAAAGAAGAAAAAAAAACGCCAACAAAGAGAAAATGCAAGGACATGCGTAGGCAGGGCAATAGGGGCCTAGAGAATGAAGGCAGATGTCAACTGGGTTGGTTCAATATTTGTTTTCTAAAGGTCAGCTGAATAAAAGGGTTAAGGGAGGTTGCACAGAGCGATCTGTGATGTCAGGAAGAACTGCTTCATAGTTGAATATAATAAAATATAATTGATAATTACAAAAAATGTCCATCAACTAATATTTAACAGATCAACAAATGAAAGGTGCAAGTGTGAAATGCATTTACAAACAAATACCCAGTGCTAATTTCCTGCTTTATACTTTGATTCCTTATACACAATTATACATTATGGAGTCTTATGTTATATGAAGTTTGCCTCCGAAAGTGTAGCAATCTCAAACAGCTTTGCTCTTTAAACTGTTACACATATGTGAGTATCTTTATGTGTACATAAAAACTATTTCAACGCAATTTCTCAATATAAATGCCAAATGGAAGCGCTCAAAGACTTCCCCAATGTCTCGACAACAAATGTGCCATATCAAATGCCAATTCAAATCGAAACGCAATTTGACAAATAACCGAGAGCAAAAACAGATGAACAAGAAATCGATATAATCGCTCTGTAAATATTGAAGCCAAAAATATGAGGCAATATTTACGAAATAAGTTAACGAGAAATTTAGCCAACAAATTTTCTGGTCATATATCAATGCCACAAATTGTAATTCGAGCCGCAGGCAGACAAGACCCAAAAAATTGACATTTAAAAAAACAGTTCGGCGAATACCAAAACCCAAAACAAATTTTTATTTTTAACAAAAATATTCGAACGGAATAAACAAATTTTTATACCCTGTACAGGGATATATTAACTTTGTGAAAAAATTTTTGTAACAGGCAGAAGGAGACATCTCCGACCCTATAAAGTATATATATTCTTGATCAGCATCAACAGCCGAGTCGATTGAGCCATGTCCGTCTGTCTGTCTGTCCGTCTGTCCGTCTGTATGAACGCGTCGATCTCAGCAACTATAAGAGCTAGAGGCACCAAATTTGGCATCAAGGTTCCTGTATACCATACGCAGATCAAGTTTATTTTAAATTTTGGATACCTCCCCCCTTCCCCCGCAAATCCAAAAAAACGAATAATAGCCACATTTTTCAACGTAGACACTTCTAACTTAACAGGTGCGTTAAGAATGATATGTAGAAGGAACGCTGAAAGTTTCATCAAGATCGGTTTGTAAATAAGACAGATAATCAGCAATAAAAGTTATTTTTCCACGGAATCGTAGAGCAGCAGGCAGCACATGTGTGCGAGCGAGACAGCGAACGACTGTGATACATGCGTCTGCTTACCATGTGTGCATATTTGTGCGAGCGAGATAGGGAACTATTGCGACACAGGCATAAGTAAATTAAGTGTCGTAACACTCAGCTTTTGATTGAATATGTATAAATATGTGAAAGTTAGCTGCTATAAGCAAGCAAAGAATTCATATGCAAAATGAGAGTTTCAAAGGGGTTTTCTTTAAACACCTGTTATGTTCTTACTTTTATTTTAATCAAAGTACCTATTATCAACATCATTTTAATATAGAAGCCTGTACAGGGTATTATACTGTCGAATGCGGTCGACTGTAGCCTTTTCGACTGGTTTTGTTTGTAGTTTGTAGTTTGCTGTGATTGACTGACTCTGGCTGACTTTGACTTCCTGCCTGATGCATTTTTTATTAGATTTTTTGTAGAACTTTTTTATTTCTTTATTTTATTTTTGCAGTGACAAATTTGCACTTAGCTGCGGCACTTGTTGAGAATCGTGCGCTGCATTTTTCTGGTATTGAATTTCAATGGCAGGAAGAGAAAACAAAATTTATAGCCAACCCTTTGCACAATAAATTGCCGATGGCTTTGGAAAAGGTTGCCGCCTATTTGGTAGCATTATTTATTTTCGAATCAAAATATCCGTTTGGTATTACATGTAAAACAGAATTATAAATTGCTGATCAGTAAATATGTCTTATAGATCACGATATATCATTTAAAGTCAATAGCTATTATAATTGCTAATGTAACTATATTACTCGGCTTCTTGTTTCCTCTGAACAACGTATTCTAGTACAGATAATTTCATGAAAATCTTGCTAGCTCTAAACAGAGGATATTTACTAGTCGAGCAACTATTTGAAACCCTCTTTTGGCTGCAGTAAAAAGTTTTACACGAAAATGAATCGCATTAGTTCTGGCTGAGTGATTTGGAGATTGTGTGGGGATGCAAGGAGCACATTGGGCTGAAGAGATGAAGCGAAATACAGACAGTCAATAGGCGAGCATGTCTGGCAAATGTTGAGGTTTCTTTTAGTTCAGTTCAACAGTTTAAAGTGTCGCTAATTTCTGTGCAAATTACACCTGAGTGTGGGTGTTTGCGGTTGTGCGAGTGTGGGCCAGAGTGTGTCTGTCTGCGGCTTTAGCTTTACTGTGATTGAACTTAATTAAGTTGTGAGTTGAGTTCTTTCTGGGCTCATGAGGGAGACAACTACAATCATGTGTAAATAGACATTCGGATTGAAAAACATGATGTAACAACAAATGGTTAACTTCTTAGTTAAATTTGAACATGTTTGGGAACATTTTAACATATTTCCTAGCTGAAAAACTTTATCTGAGCTGAGTCAGGAAATATGACAAAATGTTGGGAAAATCAATTTAAACTAAATATTTGGCAAAGCATTTAAGTGACCGACCGCAGAAACCTCTAAAAAGTTGTTGGTCTACAGAGAATGCAAACACAGCTGAACAAATTTAAAACCATTAACTGACCAACTTTATTCAAAATTTATGAGCAGCATTGACGTGTCCATATACAAGACCTGTCCGTCTGTCCATCTGTCTGTTTGTGTGTGTCCTTTATTGCTGTCATTGGGCTCGACTCGTACAATGTTGAAAATATTGAGGCATTTTAAGGATTTAACGGCAGACCGCAGCTCGGCCGAGCTTTGGGCTTGTTTGAATAAACAAAACAACACAAAACAAAATACACAAAAACAGGATACAAACTAACCAATAAACCAGGAAACTGTCAGTGGAATGGCCAGTTGGGAGTCGAGCTTGGCGAGTGGACACTCTAAATATTTTCAATGGAGTCTACAGTTGATGCTCAATGTAAACAGTTTGGGATTGAACTGGAGACTAGACTGGCATTTTGGGTGAGTCTATGGGATTGTTAGGGCCATTGCCGCTGCTGACCCATTGGCGGACTTCGGGTCATAGCAATAAACTGTTTAATTTACGCATGCACGAACGTGTCTGCCAGTGTTTTGTCCAGGTTTTCTGGTTTCAGTTTTGACTGCTGTCGAATGTCTTAAATATTTGATGATGTGAACCATAGCAGTCACTGCAAGGCCCATTTGGCCGATATAACCAGGGTTCTGTTCGACTGTTCAATTCGATTGGCCCTTTAAAATAGAGTTGTTGTGCTGGCCAGGACAGGCATCAATTTAGCTATTTTGACATCGAATTATGTACATTTTAGAGTAAGAACTTTTCGCTGTTTGACAACTTGTCAGCCAGACTTTTCAGCCGACTTGAGAACTTGTGAACGAGCTCGGTTGACTCCTGAGTTCATGTTGAAAATGGAACAGCAAAATGGTTGGACGTATAGGCTGTTAGCTGTTGTTAAAGTTAAAGGACATGAATATGTATTCCAAGAAGAAAAGTTATATAATGAAGTCATTTAATGGTCTTAAAGTTTTTGATTAAATCTTTTCAATTGTGTATTGAAAATATTTGTATTTCATACAATTATTTTATTAGTATTAATTAAGTATTTTTAATAGCTATAACTTGCCAAATAGTTTTTAGCATAACATAATATAATTTAAGCAATATTTTGTCTCTATATATTATATCTATACTTCAGATGTAATATAGTATTTAAAATTATAATACTTTTAGCTTATTTACTTTTTATTATTTATATTTAATTTATTTTATTTATTTATTTTAAACTCGCTCTCTCTTTACTTTTCTCTCCTTTTAGTTCGCTATCTCCAGCTTGTTCTCTCTTAGTCTCTGACCCATTGGCCACCAAATTAGCAGCTAAATGCTAACTAGGGGTCATCATGTAAACTGCCAACCAATCAAAAATTAATCAATATACCCGCATAACTTTACAATATAGAATCTATAGGACAGGTTGGGGAACTGGGAACTGGAAACGGGGCATAGAAACGATTTGAATAAAAGCGGCCGCAAATAAATCGAACGCAGGTAAACCAAATGGGTAAACCTATAGTTCAAAACATTTTGTGGTAAATGCAAATTTATTGCAACAAAAATTTGCGTACGAATCGAACTGAGAATCGAATGCAGAGTCAAATTCAGTTGAAGTCGTTGCCACAACTGCAGTTGAAGCCGCAACACAGCCACAATTCGCATGCATGTAAAATATGCTAAAAGTAAATCCAACTTGAATTAATGGACAGCAATCTTTGGCCAAATCTTATGCATTTTCAAATGTACACACACACACACACACATACACACATACACACATGAAAGAGGGGGGGAAGGAAAAACGTAAAAAGCATTTGCATAACGGCAGCAACGTTTGGCAAGGGAAGACCACAGCAAACCGAACTGAACCAAACCGAAATCCAACTGGACTGAAACTGAAGCGATTCATGGCACAATTTATGCAAATTCAATCGCAAACTTTAGCCGCACTTTTGGTTGCGTTTTATGATGGCTTACATACATGAGATGCAAGTGTTGGCCATGTGAATAGCAATTGGAATTGGAATGGGTATCGGTATCGGTATAGGTATTCGAATGGATGGGAGCACATTACTCCATACTGAGGATAACTTATGTAATGACCATGGAATTGTTGTCAAAATCATGCCCCCAGAGACTCAGCTCGTGTGTCTTCCAGTTTGTCATTGATAGCAAAATTTGTAGGACAACCCAACGACTATCAGATGACAGCCAAATACAAATTTGATCAAGTTTTCAGTTGCAGTTGCAGTTGTAGTTTTATTTTTTGCTTTTTTTTTAGCACATCAGAAAACGTCTGTGTAAAATGTTCCGCAAATTAAAAACAATTCTGTCAATGTCAATTCTTTCATTTAGTACATCAATTTAGCTGTAGTTATTACAAATTTCATATGCTTTATACGTTTCTTAGTTAAAGTCTTTCTTTGAATTGCATTCCTTGATTTGGCATGACTTCTTTTGACTGGGCACTGGAAACTCATTTGGCTTACACTGATTATACTTCAATGCCACTCGAATATAATCCAATTTCAGAGTTCTACTTATGACACATTTCCAGGGGCTGTATGCCTTCAGGCTATCAACTCAGCAGACCGCAAAAGTCACTCGCATGTTGCTTAACATTCAATTGCCTTCAATTCACACAACACTCACATTCATATTCACATTCACACTCGCAGACAAAAACTCAGACTTAGACTCAGACACAGACGACAACAGTTCACAAATCACAAAACACCCACACAAAAGTTTCGCATCACAACATCAACAGAATAACAGCTCCACATTCATTCACATATATATATATATATATAAATATATATATATGAAGCTGTAGATATTTACGAATATACAGTTGTATATGTGGAGTATTATGTTGATATCTTGACATACTCATGTGGAGTCACTGGCTGATAATCACAACTAATGCGACTGCTTTTTCCGACTGCCTTAGTTACGCCTTGTTACAGCTTTTCCTTTCAGGGTAGAAGAAAAGTCAGGTAAAGTGAACACTTCAAAAACGAACACAAAAGTCAGGCAGAACAAGCAAAGAAATTAGAAAACTAAACCATTGTTCAGTTTCCTAAAGCAAAATGTGAGGTAATAAACATTTTTCTTGAAGTATTGAACAAAATATTTAAGTTGAAATGTATACAAACTTAAAGCAACTAACAGACTGATAAACCAAGTAAATGATTAAGAGAATTTAAGCTGTAGTAATAATAATAATAATAATAATAAAAACTGAATAAACCAACAATTTAGCCCTAACTCAAGGTTAGTAAAGTTCTGTCATATCTCAGAGAGAATTTCTGTAGTGCAATGAATGAAATTGTTAAAGTCAGCAAATTTTAAAAATATCTAAACTTTATTTTATTTATATGTATTTGACAGCTGAACTCTCTCTCTCTCTCTCCCTCTCCCCCCACTCTATCGCTTCTTCTTTTAAGAACCATAACAAAGTGCAACCTTTCAGCTTGCTGCTGATGCCTTTAGACCTTTCTCTTTTCGCTTTTTTAATGCTCTGCCCATGGACACAGACGAACATACTCTGCAGTGTTAGTTCTTCTTTCTAATGCTACTTTCGCTGACACTGACATTTAAAAGCATTGCATTGACTGCCGCTGCAGCTAACGACTGCCAATAAGGCTTCGCAGACTCCTACAACCCTAGGAACAGCATTGAAATAGCTGCCAACAAGGCCAAAACAACAGCAACAGCAACAACAAGAGGAACAGGAACAACGGCTATAACAAGCAACTGGCAACAATCTTACACATGATTGGCTTTTTGCCTTACGAGGGGAGTTGCATGAAGTGTGGAACGTGTGCAACTTCGAACAACATGATTATTTCTTGTTTATTGTTATTTTACGCTACTTTCTGCCCTCCCAAAAAGGGCAAGAGAAAAAAAGTTGGAAGCTGCAGACAGACAGCGAATCGTCAGTGTTGTTGGGCCAAATAGTTTTAAAAGTTTTAAACAGTTTGAATGGGCCCTCAAGATTTGACTTTTGTCTTATCAGCGAGCTACGTTGAAGCTCGTGCAACTTGTGTGGCATTTTAAAGGTTTTTCAATGTCTGGGCTTGGGAACAGGCAGCTGGATGGGGGTACTGGAGTACTGGCTACTGTTGCGCCTTATCGCGTTGGCAGACACATTTAAATTCTCAAACATCATAAATCGATTAACATTTAGAAATTCCAGACGCTGCAGCATCATTAACAGCCGCAAACTTTCAGACAGCCATTAGACCCTTCTCAAAATGTGATTTTTGGTTTTTATTTTGTTGTTGCTGTTGTTTTCCGTTTTGGGTTTCTAGATGAGAGCCTGAGGCGCTAATTTGACTTTTTGTAATGGAACCTCCTGTTAAATAGTCTGCAATGCCAGTTAGAGAAACTGAATTGAGCGGGTTTCTGTCTGCAAGCGACAGTGACAGCGATAGCGACAGCTTTTCACGGCAATGGAATCCCAAGAGCCCCCAGAACCAGCAAACATTTCAATGTCTGCCTGTCATATTTGACATTTTGTGCTAATGCATTTGAATATCCGTTTGTAACTGGGTTAACATTGATACTGTGGCTCAGATCCACTAGTCAGTCAGTCAGCTAGTCAGCTAGTCAGTTAGTCAATCCTCGTGCTTGGTTTCTGCGCCTCAAGTGATTTGCGCTTGTAATAAATAGTTAAAGTTTCTTGGCACAAAAGGCGTTGCGTTTGCGGCTGATTTGGTTTCGGGCGGTTTCACGAGTCGAGTTTTCCCTCCCTTTCACCCGCTACTCTCACCCGTTTGACTGTCAGTTGCAACAGTTAAGAAGTCTCTCACTCGTTTGCTGCAATACCAACTTGCCTGAAGCTGTGGCAATATTAATCTGCGCATCATTAAGTCGACTTGAAGTGCGCCCGAAGATTGTCTATGGCTTTTTCGGATTGTTCACCCGAGTCATTTGATAGCTGCGTGTGAGGAACGAAGTGTGGGCTTCGACTTGGCACATTGGATTGAGCGGGAAATCTGATAGTTGGCAGTTGAGAAATGTGAATAGGAGGGTTGAGAAATGTTGCCAAGTTCATAGGTTTAATAAAGTATTGATTCTTTATCAGAGTTAATAACTATCCTTGATTATCACATATGTATATATTAACTAAGTAGGAAGAAAATGTTTAAGTTTACATAAGTTTGCTTAACTTTATTATATGTTTTCACTTAATACATTATGCCATGCCCAGCTCTTCTTTGAATATTTTACGTCAATATTATCTTTGCCACAGCATCGACAGCCCATTGACTGTGCATGTCAAAACATGTCACACCCGGCAACGCCCACAACTCGAAAAACTTCAATTCCATATGAAATTTATGTAGATTTCATTTCAAAATGTAATAATAATTTATGCAAATCACTTGAAAACTATTCAAACTCACTCTTCTATATCGCCACGACAAATCGAATTGTGCGATTTATGCAGCACCTGTCGATGAACAGCAACAACAAGAGCAACAACAACAAATGTTAGACATATACCTGAAAAGATAAGAAAACCAATTAAATTAGAAATATGTGAGTGTTTATGTGTGTGTGTGCGAGTTAAGTAAATGCAATTAATTTTTATGGGATTTTATTTGAGTTAGGGCTACTTTTCATAATTTTAATACATGTTTTATGATTTTAATGAGCATGCCTCAAAGTGACCAAAATGCAGCGCCCACAGCACACGAGGCGTATGAGTGATGTCGCTTGCATTTTGGAGCATCGGCGCAGCGTGAAATTGTTAAACAACTAAACAAGCCACGAGCACAGCATAGAGAGGCAGACAGAGAGAGAGAGAGAGAAAGAGAGACACATGGGATGCATGTGAGGACCACCAGCTGCGAGCCAAGTTGGACACATACGGCACATAAATTTGCTGGCCCATGTTCAACTCATTTGCATGACAAAGTTGGCCAAAAAACACTCTATGCTTCAGCAGCCCGACTGGCCGAACAGCTGAACAGCCGAGCCCTAAGCACATTGTGGGCGTGTTAATTATCCACTAATGTTGCCTGTTTAAAGCACAGAAATGGGCCTGAACTTTGACATATGTATGTGTGCACGTATGTATCTGTAATGCGCCTCACATGCACTCAGACATTGGTTGTAGACTTGGATGTAGACGCGCCCATTTGGCCTCCATTTGCGGCTTTGCTCTGCGACTCCAACTGTCACTGTTCCCGTAGCTTTGCGGAGTAATATTAATGATCTGGCATTTGGGGGCGCAGCTTAAGGCGTTAGACAGTAACTCTGAGAAAGAGATGGGGCGAAGGGAGAAGAGAAGAGTCAGAGAACTGTGCCTAATTGATTTTATGTGGCCCTTTTCGACCGGCTGCCAAACAGTTGCGGGAGGTCGTCAGATAATGAGCCACGAGTGCTTAGAGTAACACATTTGAAGTTGCACAAGACTTCGAGGCATTGTGGCATTATGGTATTGTGTCATTAGCGCCAACATATTGGGCACGTTTTGTAATTACACATGTTATTTGACCCATAATTACGAGGCCAAGATGTTTTGCCCGAAAATGAAAGTAAAAGCAACTAAATGACAGCAGAAAGAGTCTATAAGATGATGATGTTCACATCAAAGCAAAAATGTGGGAGTTAGAGTGTAGAGAGAGAGAGAGAGAGAGAGAGAGAGAGAGGCAGAGAGAGTGACCAACATATGAATACATGCTCCAGTTTTATTACAATCTTTAATCTAATACATTTCCCTACTCTCCTAATATGTTTGCCTTATTTAAAGGCTTATCCATTAAGTCACAGCTTGAGAAACTACTTTAAAGTCTTGAAAGGTTTATTGTTTGGCCAGTGTCACTGCAGTCTCACTTCACATGTGCTTTGTCCATGGGCGCCCAAAAAGACATTCAACTGCACCATAAAAACTGTGTCTCCCACAATTTGATGCTATCAAACTAGGGAGAAACGGTTAAAATGGCTTCATTGGAGCAGCTTAAATCGCTTTGTCAACCCCCAAACAAAGTGTCAGGGCCAAGTTTATGAGTTGCTTTTAAGTTTTATAACTAAAATAAGAATTTGGCCGGGTCAAAATGCCATCACAGTCTCACTGAGCATCAACAGTAACTAAAGTAATATCAGCATCATCATCATGTGGTGCTCAGTTGGGTGTTGCTGATAATGGATAATGACCATGGCGATTCACGTCTTCAGCACTGATAATCACAAGACGCAAGTTGAGTTTTTCTCATTACACGTTGATAGGTTTCTTTCTCTCCCTCTCCCTCTCACTCTCAATATCTCTCTATCTTTCGCTGCCTTGACTACACTTGTTATCATTACCCTATGCTGCGAGTGCGTACCTTGTCCGAGTCTCCTTCCTGAGTAATCCTGTTAATCTTCATCTCTGCAGAATATTTACTTAGAGTTTAGAACTAAATGGGGTGACTGCAGTGCCGACACTTCCTTGTTTAACTAGTTATCCTAATCTAGTATTAATCTAGTAGTTAGTCGCTTTTTAATGTTCAGCTTATTAGCAATTTTCCAGTTGATAAATTTTATATTAGAAAGAGTAAGGCAGAAGGAGAGAGAAAGGGAGCGTAAGTCTCTTAAACTACAATTTAATAGTAAGAAAATTCAACAATTTATCGAGACAGCAGCTCTTTGACCCCAACGGGCTATCCACATTGCCCGTTGGCCATGGTTGGCATACCAAATGTGGTACTTCAAATGGACAGCAACGAATTGTGGCAACAACAAATGATAATAACAACAACTAAGACAATTGCATTGCAGCTTGAAACACGGCCAAAAAAAGGTTCAACGCACAGCTGCGGCCAAGTGCAAGTCCAACAAAACAAAGGAAACACATTAGAAGAAGTCCAAAGAGAGAGGGAGAAGAGAGAAGAGAGAGGGAAGGAGAGAGAGAGGATCATACAGAAGCCGTTGGGCAACTGCAACTGACTGTTGTTGGCCAGGCAAAAAGCCGTCAGCGGGTTCATGGCCAAGTTGGAGAAAACAATTTTGCACGCGGCTGCAGACGAAAATTGCAGCCACGCAGGAAACCAACTCGAAAATCTATTATTGAAATCTATAAAAGAACTAAGAACTGAGGTGAACATCGGGGAGGTAACAGTTCTTTTTTCCTCGTTTTTTTCTCTCTTTTTGGACAGGTTTGCTTAAGAGCTTTATATACATTTTTAATGTGGCAACAGAGAGAGAGAGAGATAGAACTGTGCAGGGGTGAGTGAAGCATAGTGGCGACTCCAACTGGCTAACTAACTGGCCAAAAAGGGTCGAGTTGGGTCGAACCAGATTGTACGATAACAGCCAAAGTAACAACAACAGCAACAACATCGATTGGGAACTATTAAAGTAGCAAATGATGTTTTTTGGTGCTCGGGGAAGTACTATTGGACAGGGCGTCCCTACTGCTAACAAGAGGAAGCACGCGCGTTGAAAATAGATTAAAATGGGAGTTGAAAGTTCAGAGTTGGTGGGGAAAACCAAAACCAAAGCAAATCTTTCAACTTGAAAATAATTTCAAATCTGATAAGGCGGCAAAATGCATTGAAGCTACATAAAAGCAAATGTAGAAAAACACACAGAGAGACAGACAGTGAAGCTTCAAGTCCAAGTCCAAGTCCAAGTACAAGACCAAGACCAAGTCCAAGACCAAGACAGAGTCCAGGTCGAATAGACAGGCATCCATCGAGTGTAGCAGCTGCTGCCTTTTTGGCCGACAGAGGGCGCTGCACTAATGCAGTCGTCGCAAAGGAAATTGATGATGTGGATGAATGAACATTGCGCAAAGTGATTAAGATTACGTTAGAATGATAACGAAACACAACTGAACGAAGCAGAGTACACAATAAATCGAAGCAAGCAAAATCCAATGAAATTGCATTAAAAAAAATCGAGTGGGTTGACTAAAAGAGACGACGACCCCCAGAACTGGACGAGACATGCTCGGACGAGCATCAAGTAAGCAAATGTTAAGCAAAAGATAAATATTTTCACAGTTTCTTTCTTTGCAGAAAACTTGAGGAAATGCAAAAGGAAAGCGCTGTGGAGTGAGAGAGCACTTAAAAGGATTTTAGGAGTTGCAATGATAGTTAAATGCCAAATAAATTTCCTTTATGAGTTAAAGAAATTGACTTCGATTTGAATATACTCGCAATCTATAAAGCCAAAGATTGTGTGTAATTAAATTAGATATAAATCAGCAGTTGACTTGATAGTTGAAGAGCTGACTGAGTTTGCTTTTCAGCTTCAAGTTGAATATATTAAAATTAAATAAATATTGATGGCATATTATATGCCCACTTGTGGATGCTTAGTTCTTCAATAGAAGATGATTAACTGATCTAAAATAATAATAAATCTTTTAAATTTCTTTATTTGCTCTTAAAGATTTAACCTTGATACAAGAAGTATAATAAATCAGATGGTTTACCATATCAATGGTAGCTACAAAATGAGAATGAGATATTCAGTGAGCTAATCTTAATCCGGGTATTGATTATGGAATCGAAGATGTATTGTTCGGTTATTACAATCAAGACATATCATCTTTCGCTCGTCAAGGCCCCACTCAATGGCCTACACTTTTCTGGGGCTTTATTAAGAGTATTTCTTGTGGATAGACTCGAACAATACCCGCAGAAAATATCGCAGCATCTTTGCGGCTCTTAGCTTAAGCGATTTCCCATGAAAAATCTTTTGGCGCATAAATGCATACGGAAAGAGGGAATGAAAGGCGTTTAAATCAGCACTCCAAATGCGACTCATCCCTTTGTGGCAGTCACACACACACAGCTACACACACACACACACAGGCACACACACGCAACATTAAATTTCCAACACTTGAAGTGTCGATTTCAAGAAAGCCAATCAAAGAGTCAGCAGCATCCTCCATTACATATGCATAAGTCGAACAAAAGATACCCAAGGAACTCAGATGGAGACGAAGACGGAGACGGAGACGGAGACTTTGAGAGGAGCCCACATCAATAGTTGCTATCATTTCTGCATAAAACGAGTGGCGAGCAAGTCAGTGTGTGTGTGTGTGTGTGTGCGTGTGTGTGTGCGTGTGAGTGAATGAATGGATGACTGAATGACTGACAGGCAGGACTTTGTGCTTGGGGTTTTGTGTGCACATTTTATGCACTTTTAGTTAACGTAAATTCTCACTCTTTCTCTGTGCATCTACGTACATATATTTAACACTTGACTGCACCGCCTGACACCTAACAAGATGTAGCTGTAGCTGCTCCTCTGTGCTCTGTCCTCTATGATCTGTGCTCCTGCCCAGAAGCCATTGTATGTGGCCAATGGACGGTGAACCAACTGACAGGCAATCAACACAAATCGATCAAATCGAATGGCAACTCTGACATCTGACGAGAGGGTGACCAGGGCCAATTTAGGAACCGGGACGCCTCCCAAAGCTGTTGCCACAGAGTGACAAACATGCCGCGCTGCCAGGCATTGCACATTGCACATTGGACATTGGACATTGGACACTCAACATCAGACATCAGACATGGAACATTGAGCTTGCAAATCAAATAAATCAGCGTAAATTGCATGTGAAATTAATGCAAAGCACACGATGCTTTCAAGAAGGGTTCGATATATGTTCTCTTCTCGTCTCTTCTCTGCTTCTTATAGCATTTAATGAACGTCATTCGAGTTACTTTCTTGCACTGACCGCGACGTTCCAGCAATATTTAAAGTGTCATCAAAGTGAGTTGAACTACGCTTTGGGGGTATGCCGATTCTGATATGAGCTTTGTTCATTTATAATTAAAATAACAAATATATAAACACATACATACTACTTGTTTGCGCTCTTCATCATGTGATCCCCCTGCACAATTGTTAAAGGTTATAAAGCGTATTCAACATTCGTATATGCCCCAAGGTACTTTCATCTTCTCACCATCAAATTTTAATTATTTTCGCTGCATCAGTAAAAAATGTAAAACAATTTATTGCATGCTGCATTCTTTTTTGGGGCTGATTGTTGCGTGCAACATGTTGCAAGCTGTCTGACGTTGCTTAATTTATTGTTTGCTCTCGCAAAAATGCTAATAAACATGTTTATTATGCGGCATCCGCGGCAGACGACGACTAACAACAAGTGGGAAAATGCAATGGAAAAGGGAAAACTGCGCATAAAATTCCTTTTGCAGTGAACAGAAAAATCCATAATTTAATATGAAGTTTTTGCTCCCTGCTCCTTCCTTCAGCTCCCACCTCATTGCAGTGAGCCTTTTGTGTCCTTTGAAAAAATATAAGTAAATAAAAAATAAAAAAATAAAAATGCCTTATTGTCGTATTTAAACGGCCTGCGTATATTTCATTGGAATTTTGATGAAATTTATATGCGTACGTGCTCAAAATTATCCAACCGATCAATCCTTTTGGGCGTCTACTTCTTCTCTCCACTCTTTTTGCTCCTTTCTTGCTGCTTCTCGTGCTGCTGCTGATGCTGGTGCTGCTGCTGCTGCTCCTTACGTGCGTTACAAATGCGCTGCTTAAATTAGACCTTAAATTGGCTAAAAATGCGGCGTAGCGAAAATGTTCAGGCAACGCGACGCAACGCGACGTGAACCGCGAAGACGTTGACCATCTTTGGAACAGCATCTCTTGGCCAGTCCATGACCGAGGTCCAAGCAGCCAAGCAGCCAAACAGCCGCCTTTGTGGATCGATCGTTGAATGGCTCATTGACTTTTGGTATGCGCCAACTTTTTTTGCTCACGTAGCTCTAGCTTGTTGCCTTATTGCCTTATTCTGTGGCTTTTTGATTTCCTTCTATTTGACTTGTCCATGCGACTGCTCTTAACATTTAGCGTAGAGTTACAGCTAGTAACTGATTAATGTGGTTAGACGATTGTTTGGGCCAATCATAAAAAAAGACAGCCTTTAAATTTGTAAATAGTTTTGGGCATTCACTTGGAATTGAAATTCATTTGATTAAGCATAACTCTCAAGATATTCTCTCAGTTCCGCCAATTAAAGTTTGGGGCTGAAACTACGCACAAGTTTTCTGTGAAAGTTAAGCATTTTCCACACTCTAGTTGAGTCAGCCTTTAGTTGCCTCTGCCCCAGTCGGTCTGCCTGCTACATGCCCCTCTTTCTGTTGCTTGCTTTATGTGTCTCACATATTTTAATTTATGACTAGAAATTTATTTAAATTAGGAACTCATTAGTTGGCAACGCCGCCATCTGTGAGCCTGCGTCTCTGCCTGCCTCACTGTCTGCCTCTCCGCCTGCTTCTTTTGGGGACACAGTCTACCTTTGTCACTGCCACAGGCCCTGGCCCATTCGGTGTGTTTATTTCTGTATGTTTGTGGCATCGCTAGCGCCAGTTTATTACATTGCAAAGTAGCCAAATTGAGTAAGTGGCTGCAATTGAGTCATGTGGCAGCATAAATAAAATAAAGCATGCAGCAATACAATTTATAAGCATGCCACACGTGCCACAGCCCAGAGCCCAGAGCAAGTATTTGCAGTGCACTCAAGTTGAACTTCTTGAAGCAACCCAATCAAACATGTCATAAATAAAATTACAGGAGCTCAATTTGAACAAAAAAAAAAAAAAGAAGAAGGAAGAACTCAAACTGCAGCCTAAACAAACACTTTCCCAAAAGCCAAAAAGGGAAACGGAACGCTGCAAAAGGGAAAATGAAAGTAAAATGGGAAACAGAGAATGGAAATGGAAATGGAAATGGTTGGAAAAGTTGCATGATAAATTAGCAGACGGGCAATGTTAAAGTGCCCAAATACTAATTTTCAATTCAAATGCAAACAAAATAATGGAAAACAAGTGAGGCCAGGACTAGGCCTAAAAAACAAGAGGCCTGAGCAAACAAACAAACAGAAAACCAAAAAAAAAAGGAAAAAACAAAATGGAAAGAGAAAGAGAAAGAGAGAAAGTTGGAGGAAGGAGAAGGAGGCAAACAAGAAAACAACACGCAGCCACAGGAAAAGTTTTACAAACCGCAAAATTGTAGCGGTTAGTGGGAAATTCGAGCCTAACACCCACAGAGGAAAACAATGGGTGGGAGGGATAAAAATGGTCGGGTCTTGTCAAGGATACTCTTGTGGCCTGTTTGGCTGTTTGACTTGAGTGTTTGCGATGCCCATAAAAAATTAAGCGCCATTTCAATTGTCGTCCAACTTCTCCTCAACATTTTAGTTGTTGTTACATAAAATTTGACATGAGTGCGAGTACAGAGAGAGAGAGAGACAGAGAGAGAGAAAGAGAGAGTGAGCCAAGGAGTAAGCTAAGACAGAGTTGGACAAATGAAGCAATTTGTAGGCCAGTTGGCTTGGCATTAAGGGTAGCCGCAAGGCAGGCAATTGAAGGGGGTTCCAAGTACTTCAAGATATTCCCTGATCGATTGAATGTGTAAATCCTTACAACTTTAATTTATCGCAAATTGACAATGGAATGTCAATGGCTGGTGAAAAGCATTTCAGTTGTGCGATGTGCGATGTGCGAGACTCGTATTCATGTCTCAGCCATATTGTCAGTGTGGGCGTGTCGCGTGCCCCCATCTTGTCGCCTCTTTTGCATTTCAAATGCGCCGCCGACGACGACAATTTAAATTTTCGCGACATCTTTTCAAATTGTTTAGCTATTTTCGGTGCGACGCTGGCGACATTTGTGCGGCTTTTCTCGCCAGAGCGAGAGACAGCAACGTTTTCCCCTCGGTCACGTGCCACACGCAATTTGTGGCGGCGGCGGCTGTGGCGGCGGCATGTCTTGCAGCTCCTTAAAGGCTTTGTGGCAAAGAGGCAAGACAAGGCGTGGCAGCGCAACTGAAAGTATTGCCAGGCAGAAATCTTGTGGCATACTTATTAAGCCTCATTTATTGTAATATATGGTAATAATAATTTTATTAGATAAATTACCTGCAGGCTGTCGCGGTGAATCTACCAAATGTTGTTGTTGTGACAACAGCTGGCGTGGCAGTCTCTGTATGTGTGTGTGTGTGTGTGTGTGTGTGTGTGTGTGTGAGTGTGGCAGAGGCAGCATAAATTGTATACGAGTATTCTAAGTGTGCCTGGCATTAGCACATATGCCATTAAAGACAGCTTTCTCTATGAGAATTGTGAATCTGAACAGAAGATTTTTGATTCAAGGTGTCTGCTTCTAAAAGTCATTCATAATGCTGAAGTATCTATAACTATCTATAGATGATATATGCCAACTTTAAGAGCTATACTTTCTGTACAATGACTCCACTGACTTTGCTAATCTCTCTTGCCAAGTTGAAGCGGACTCACATGCCAAATATGGCTCCACTTAAGCGGCAGTGGCAGTGGCAGCGGCAGCAGCAGGAGGAGCTTGTGCCTAAGCCTTTGCCCTGTGGGCCTCACCTATTTGGGCAAATGGATTACAAAAATTAATAAGAAAATGCATTTGCTTGGCGCTTTGGCAGGCAGCCTGCCAAAGTCGACGGCTTAAGCAGCAGAAAATTAGGCAGACAATGGGACGTTGGGCTCGTTGAGGAGCAACAACGAGGAGAAAACGAAGGAGAAGTCAAAGTGGAGCGCTTCAAGCCAAAATAGGCAAATATACCCAACAACCGACAGCCAACAACCAACAGCCAACAACCAGCAACTAAGAACCGACAAGCGACAGAGCCAGAAAGGAGCCAAAGTTAAATGCTAAAACACAATTATATGTTAACGATTCGAGCGTGTAACAGGAGAGAGCATAAGGAACCAATGGATGGAGAGTTTCATGTATGTGTGTGTGTGTGAAATTTTTCTAGCACAACATACGATTATCTTCAAAGGATGCCTTTGACGGCAGAAACGCGCTCAAGCAAGAGACTAAGCCAAACACGAGAAACGACAGGCAGCGAGTGAGAGACAAGTCAGAATAACAGAAATCATTGAGATCACAACGTTATTCAGATACCCTGTATTTGTAAACTCATATGTAATATATAATAATGATGAAATGTATTGAAATGAGCGTTCGATTTCTTATTTATAAGAAACATTTAGTATATGGTAGTTGCTATTTAAAATAAATATACCCTGTATTCATAACTTATACTGATGGATATCTGTTAACAGTTTCCTTTAGCTTTCTTTTTACTAGAGAGATTTAATATTTTTATGCCTTTTCCTTTGTCTATTTTTTAGAGAGCATCACGAAAGCCATCTGAAGCTAAAGTCAACTTAATAAGGCACAAAAAGTGAGCGAATTAAGGCAGCGAAGCAGAAGCTAAATATATATTGTATAATGAGAGCAGCCCCAATCCCAATCCCCAATCGCTGTCCCTGGCTGAGGCTCTGTTCATGTGCATGTCAATAGGTGGCAAAGCCTTCCACAAAAGGTTACCACGGCCATAGGCCACAAGAAGACCACGAGTCTTTAGACTAAACAATAGTTTGTTAAGCATTCAACGTGGACCTCGTAGACTTCACCTCCTCCTTCAGTTGCTGCTGCTCTGACTTGACTTTGACTTTCTAGCCGAGTCTTGCTTTGGCTTTGGCTTTGGCTTTGGCTTTGGCACATGCCCAGACCCAGTTCCAATTGAAGGCATTCCCTGTATTCATTGTTGTGCACGATAATTCAGTGTAGATTAGTTGGGTCAATAGCGACTTTAAAAGGAAATCAATAAATTATTATGGTTTATTAATAGATAGCCCAACTCGGCTTTGACTCAAGATATGCAACTCGTAAATTGAACGTGGGGCGTTACACAGTCAGAAAACTGAAATATTATAAATGTATTTGGTTTCTCGGGCAGTTTTATGTGGGTGTGTATAGAATTGTCGACAATTATGTCGAGAGATAAGCCCCATTCAACTGAGAATGATACTATTTGAAATATTGTATTTAAAGAGAATACAATTATACTTATATACTTATAATACAATTTAACTTATAAGTTTATTATGAGAATTTCAATGTACACACTCGCTTGACTAGATTTATATCTTAGTTAAATCGAAGCTTAGTTTCGGAAGAATAAAAGAACATAGAATAGTCTTTAGATGTGCTGTGAAGGGATTAGTTTAATTCTAAAGGAAGTTATTAGCCGGATAGAGAAAGGATTGTTTACTTGTAGACTTTAATAGACTGTATAGACTATAAATGAGTTCTTTTGGAATTACAGTTAACAATTAGTTGTATTTCTCTCAGTGTATTTGCTCTGGAAGCCTCACAACAATCGCGCGTTATTCGACAACAACAATTGCAGCTCAACGGGGGCAAAACAAAGCAAACAAAAGGCGCAACGGAAACAGAACACGAGTCAGACCGGAGAAGGGGCTGTGCTGCTTGGGGGCGGTAGTTGGAACACAAGCCACAGATCTATAGAGCCGGAAAGTCACAAACACACACATTTACACACACACACACACACACACACACACACACACCCACTGTAAGGGAAGGCAGTCGATGATTTGCCGGCGCTGATTAGAGGATTTGTTAATGCGCTTTTAATACACACAACTTTGCTGTTGTTATTATTGTTGTAGCTACCATAATTTGGTTCGCCTACTGTCGCCATATCTGAGGCAGTGCATCAACATCATTATGAACATCATGATGATGATGATGATGAGGTAAGCAGCGAAAGGCAGCGCACAATAAACGAGCCAAACGACAATACAATTAATTATAAAAATTCACTACAATTTATTTGCGTTGCCGTTCTTATTTATGTATATGAGAAGTTACCGCCTCCAGTTGCACATGCCCCTCTCTTCACTCCTATCCCCCATCCCCCATCCCCCTCCACTTAAGCCTAATTATGTTCGATTGTTGCCATTGTTCACGCACCTTCCTCTGGTTCATGCCACAGTCCAAGTTCGAGGCGCATGCGCGTCGCGATCGAAATCAGCAGTTGGAGATCCAAAGGCGGCTGCGTTGGAGTCGAAGCTGGTTGGAGGGGAACCTGGTACATAAAAACTGAACTGAAGCCAACTTGAATTTGGCATTGTTTGTTGTTGTTGCCGTTGTCGTTGTCTGTGTTTTTGGGTGTGTTGTTTTCGGGTCCCTTTATCGTTGTCGTTGTCGTTGTCGTCGACGGTGTTTAAATTATATGCTTTTAAAAAACGTTTAAGGATTAATTGGATTATATTGTTTTTTTATTATTTATTCTTTGCTGGATTCTTAATGGTTTTCCTTAATTTTATTTAAATTGATCTTCAGGTGGTTAAAGTACGAGTAGAACTGAATGGATTACGATCTGTAACAACCAATAATCCTCTTAATAACAACAAACTTTCTAAAGAACTTCGACTCTAGCTATGGAAATTTGTAGAGAATGTTTTTATTACTATTCTCAAATAAAGTTTTCCACATTTTCTAAACAATAAAAATATCAGAAAACCATAAACATTTCCGATTGTTATTTATGGCGCGATATTTGAAGATATAATGCAAGTTTATAACTCTAACCAAAAAAACCTCAGGAAACTGTAAAAATCAATTACAACTTTCGAGGGAAGCGCGGCTCAAAGCAGACAGACTTACCATAAACAATAAAGAGCAGGTTCAAAGCAAGACAAAGAGGGATAGAGAGAGAAAGAGACAGAGCGCAAACTACGGCAGATAGAAATCTTTACGAGCCCAAAACTATTGTGGCCACAAATACATGGCCAATACAATCAAATCAAATAACCAACTGGACAAAGCAATGGAACGTAGATGGAGTCCGAGTCCGAGTCAGAGTCAGAGTCGAAGACCAAGTCGAAGTTGAAGTTGGAGTCGAAGCCCGCACCGTTTTGATTGCATTTTGATCGACAGGCTAAACAAAAAGAAAAAAAAAACGTTAACGATGGCCAGCCGTTGCGTTTTTGGGGCCGGCTGCTTATGAAATCATAAAGAAACGCTAACAAACCGAAAAGCCTGGCCAAAATCATAAGCCGAAGCCGCTTAAGCGCAACGAAACCAAAGCGCGGAAAGATGAGACCACAACGAAACCAGACTTGGCCAAGTGGAGGGCGGCATAATCAGATAAAGTTGATGGTGCGGCTACAGTGGACACTCCACTGACGACTGCGGACATCATAAGTTGACCCTAAAGTGGGCATTACTTTTGGAACTCAATTCGTAATCAAATATCTATGTTTCCCCTTCTTATAAGACTCTCTACCATATCGAAATCACACATAGGCTGTATTCACTGTAGCTCATTTCTAGCTACAGCACAACGATTTATGGAGAGGCTTTTGGCTGTTGAGCCAATTTTACCTGCTAGCCAAAACTATCTTAAAATCATAAATGCATAGCCCAACTCAATCCAATCCAATCCCATCTCAATCCGAATCCCAAACTTCAACCAAATGATTTGTGCGCATATTTTTTAGCGTTTCTTTTTCTTTTCTTCTTTTTTTTATATTTTTTGAAAACGTTTATTCATTTCTATGGAAAGGCAAACGATTCGTTTCATTTCATTTTGAATTTGGTACGCATCAATTTAAAGATTTTCCGATTTGAATTTGCATTTATATTAAGTTTCCAGTTTGGGGGAATGGAGGCGTCACGAAATGTAATTGCATTGATTGATATGATTTTAGTTGAGGCCAGTTAGGTTCACACATAAGCCTTTCACCTGCTTTGGGTTAACTCAAACTCAACTCCTTCAAATTGATGCCAAGCCAAGACATTTAAGCTGTCAATATGGACAGACAATGTCTTCAGAGTCGACAGACTGATATGACATGTTGACCGGGAAATAAATCAACTAAATGCTTTCAAGTGTTAGATCCTCCATCAAATAATATAGGAAGAAGGAGCGAAGCGAAGAGAGAGAGAGTGAGAAGAGAGAACTCGCATAAGTTTTATCATTTCGGGAAATCTTCATGGGCTACGTGCGGTAATTTTTTATGGCCCGTGTGCGATGATCCTCATCAGAGTCAGACGGCTTGAAATTGGCATTGTAATCGACATCTTTGAGCTGCGAGCTATAACGAAATCTGAGCTGCAGTCAGGCAAGAACTGGCAGTAACTAAAACCTCCTCCAACTCCAACTCCCAACTACTTATACTACTCAAACCACAACTTCTCATGCTCATTTTCATGCTCAGCCCACGGCACTACAACACTACGTCACTGAGTTTCTGTTCCGGCCTTATCAAAGTTTAATAATCTGACATTTGCAGTTTAAATGAGTCGTCGTCGTCGTCGTCTTTGCTTGATTCGTTGCTTGAGTCGACTCTTTACCCTGCTCAATGGGTTTGCATTTAATATAGCACTTAATGCTGTTGATCTGACTGCAGTTTGACACTTTTGTGGGCTGCATTTGTTGTTGGCCTGAGTGACAGACAGACAGATCGGATTGCTCCTCTTTGCTGTATCCACAAGTGTCAATCAATGGCCCTCTAGATGTCGCCCACTAAGGAAATGAGTCTCATCTGGCAGTCGAGGGCGTTGTATAAAGTCAATTATGGGTCATATGCTCTGATAATGCACTTAATGGATGCTGCTCGTTGAGTGACAAATAAAATGGGAAAAGGGAAATGGGAAAATCCAAGCGAAAACTCAATTGAGAATAAAAAGAAGCAAAACATAGAAGATATTCTATATATAAAAAGTGAGTTAAATAGAAGAGCAAAAAGATCACTTATTAATATGAGTATATCTTCCCTATAAATATTTAACTGAGTCAAAAACTTTCCCTGACGTAAGAGACCGTTTCCCAAGTCATTTGATACCTTGAGCTAAATGCCATGTAATGAAATATGTAAATGAATTTATATTATTATACACAAGGGTCTACCTACCTCACCGATTCAGCCTATCAGCCACCGAAGCGACTGACTGAAATAATCAAAACAAACCTATAATTTGTTTTAACAAGTGAAACGCCCCAAGTTTCATAATTTACCCTCCATCACATATTGAAATGAAGCCAACGACAAGCGCCACGCGAAAAGTGAGCCAAGAATGGGAAAAAATACTGAAAATTAAGTCGAAGTTGGGGAGCTCCAAGAGTTCTCCCTCAAACAAAGGGAAGGCGGCGGCTACAACGCAGAAATTGGTGCAGACAATTTGCATTATGGCTCCGATGGCTTTGAAGTGCTTCCCAGAAATGACGCTTTCCCGGAATGACACGAGTAGAATGTGGGGCTACTGACAGGCATCTTTTCATTTACCATTAGGCGGCAGATTCTTGGCATTCTTTCATTACTTCAACTACTCCGAATCCGAGAGAGAGAGAGAGTGAGAGAGAGAGGCCTATTCTCAAATGATATGAGGATATCTAAAGAGCCAGCTTTAATTGGATTGTAATTGTGAAACGAAGTTGCCCGGTGGCGTCTAAGCAATAACCATAACCTTAACTGAAAGCCACAATAAAGGACATTAGGGCAGAGTCTAGACTGCGTGGGATAATCTCAGAATTATGCCAATAAAAAGCCATTAAAATACTATTGCAAAGTGTCCAGGAAGCTCCTCTCCGTCTTATCGAGTAATTAGCGATGCCATGATAATATCTTCTTCATGCTTACTTTTGCAACAAAACTGCAAATCCAGCAATGAAAGCAATAACAATTATTTCAATTAAAATATTTTATATGCAATAAAAAAATTGTCTTCTTTTTTTCTCATTTCTCATTTCTATACGCAACTCTATTAAATTGCCATAGAAACTATACGAGCTGGCACATAAAAAAGTTAAATTAAATACCAGACTGCAGACGTAAAAAACAAAAGAGCTCTTCTGCCTCAAAAGCGTATCAAAATGGAGAGCAAAAAAAGTGTAACGGAAACCCTGAACAGCTTCATTTAAATGGCACGCAAGGGAGTCCTGGACAGCTCTCCATGCTCAATTTTCCATTTCCCATTTCCCATTTCTCTCATCCCATCTCCCATTTCAAAAGTCCTGCTGGCAGACGAAAACACATAATGAAAAAACTTCATGCACAAAATACAAACAAATGTCGACGCGCGTATTAAATAGTTGCAATTTTTTCTGTCCCTTTCTCTGTGTCTCTCTCAGCACGTGCGACGGCTCTCTTTAGTCTGTTTCACACTCTCTCTCTCTCTCTCTCCCTTTCTCTTTATCTCTCTTTCTCCCTCTCTCTTTCTTTCTGAGCCTTGGGGCCTTTGTTCTGAGGTTCTACGTGTTCGGTTCATAGAAGTAAATAATTTTCAGGTTCAAGTGGCATATAATTTTTTTTCCTGCCCCCCGCGACTCGACAAATTGCACCCAAGCCGGGGCCATCCATTGACATTTACAGGGTGGTGGGGGAGGCAGAGGGAGGCGCCCACATAAATAACACCATTAAACATGTTCGGCTATGTGCTAAAACTTCCTTCCACACAAGGTCCCTGTGAGTCCACGTTCCATTTTTATCAGCCGCCCATTTCAAGTTTCTAAACAACATTGTGCTTTTTTTTCTCCTCTTCTCGATACGACCAACTCCTGGCATGCTCTGCACTTGGTCCAGGAGCTGGCGTGGTATCCTGGCTGTGGCTATGGCTGCATTCATGTCTGCCATATATCAAACGAGCCAGCTCATGTGTCTGAGCCCTGTCGTGCGGTTGCCTGACTGCCAGCCTGTTTAGTGTCGGTGTCCTGGCCCTTCTTTCATACCCAAAAATCCCTTGCTCTGCTTCCTGGCTCGGCTTAATTGCCAAATGTGTTTAGGTGTGGTTTTCAGCCATGTGCCACAGCACTGAACATCACACAACAGCAGCAACAACAACAATAACAACACCAGCAAGAGCAGCAGCAACACCAGCAGCAGCAGCAGACATCGTCTTGCCCCATTGTCGTTCAACTTTCTCGTATACTCGTATTTTTCTGTACATTGCACAATGGCAAGAGAATTAAAAATGCGGCCATCGGGATTGCGTATGATTGGAGTGAGAGGGAGACATGGGTCTGACTCCTGTATTGCCCTTGGATTGTCGAAAGCGCCAACGGAAACTTAACGTCCAAACAGCTGCGGCCTCTCATTCAATACATCGCAGACAAATTTGCATGTTTGGCTGCCCCTTGAATGTTGAGCTCGAAGCTTTTGAAGTTTTATGGCTGCCATTTGATAACTTTCATTCAAGGGATAAAAGAAGGCACAAGATAGTATGTAATACCGCTCTATGTTCAATAGGAAGTCATTTATTGGCAGCAAAGCATTTGAGATGAAAACGTATACAGAGAGACTAAATATTGATCACAATAACTTTAAAGTATAGAAAATATATTGGAATTTTGCTCTTTTATGATAAAAAGCAACTGAATAATTTAAAAATTAGATCTATTTTTGAATAGATTCATAATTAGATTTGCCTGCTTAGCAAAAATGCTTTTAAATTCAGTAAACTACTTAACACTCTCTAAATAAATTCTAAATCAATTTGTAGACTAAAAATACCTATAAAAATAGTAAAAAGGGGAGGTTTATTTTAGATATTTTGCAGACTTTGACGCCTGTTCCTGCCACTCTTAGAAAGCTTAACAAATAAATGCACAACTAATTGATTTATCATGTTTAATTGACTTATCATGTTCATTGTGTCAGCTGGTGGCCAGGAAGAGCCAACAGAAGGAAAACAAGTTCAAAGCCACAGCAGTTGTTGGTAGGTGGTAAATGTCAACAAAATATAAAAAAATACAGAAATAAACCAAAGTCAACAATGAAAAACAATGCAAATAAAATGTGTTAAGGCAAGCTACGTGATAAACGCGACAATTTCGTGTTATAAACAAATTAATCGAGAAAATTTCATAGTAGCCAATGGGAAGGGAGAGGGTAGGGGGCGGGTATAAAAAAGATATGAAATAGAGTGAGAAAGCCATAATAAAAGATTAAATAAGCGTAATTATCACCTTTATGCTGCGACAGAGATGCCGCCGTCGACGTCAGCGACGACGACGACGCCTACGCTGACGTTGACGTTGACGTGACTACAATGGCGGTCTGGCGGATGGGCAGAAAGCAAGATGGCGACACGCAACTAGACCCCTCACGTCCTTTTCCCTCTCTCCCACTCCCTCTCTCTTTCTCTCTCGCTGCATCTCACTCTTTCACTTTATCTCACTCTCATTTTTCGTGTGCGCGACATTAAAACAAATTTTATTACTTTAATTACTTTATTTACATTTCGCCAAATGGCGACATTAACGTCATATATTAAACAGGAAGCGAGTGCCAGCAAAAAGGACACGCCATCCAAAGCGGAAGTCAGCAACGGCACGCAAAAATTACTAGACCTAAAAGCTATGAAATTGATCGACTAGAGTATACCCTGTTATCACGCACATATATAAAGTCTTGCGTTTGCTAAGAGATTGCCTGCCAAAAGGAAGATCCGTTTGGCAACTCATTTAGGTACAGGGTATAAAAGGGATCCGACACCAAATTCACTTCGCTTTAGGGAATAAAAGTGTAGAAAATTTGTGTGTGCGACTGACTGGTGAGGGGCGTGGCATATGGGCAATTGTTGTGCTGATGAGCAGAGTCATGCAATGTGTTAAAGTTGTCAGGAAAGAAAGACACACACACAAACACACACACAGCAAGCATAAATGAGCGGGGAGTTGCGAGGGAAGCATAATGTGCCCTTGTAACGGTACATTAACATAGTCATAATTTAATTAAAGCGCTGAGCGTTGAGCTCTCCTTGTTGCTGCTGTTGTTGTTGTCGAAACCAAGGCTAATGACAGGTTTGGATATCAGTTTTATAAGGCAGACAAAGTCAAAAAACGATCAGACATGTTGAAGCAAATAATTAGGGACTTAATTAAATGCTTGAGTTAACGTCAATTATTGCCCCTCTATTTACGAGAAGGAAGTTTACTATTATTAAACTAAAACTTCATTCTTATATTTTTATAAATTTAGGTTTACAAATTAGTAATCAACAAAAGATTTAGCTGAAATCTTAAGCGAAACAAACAGTTATTATTATTGTTGTTTGCTTTGCCGCACAAACTAATCTCACATAAAGTTCTAAGCTTCTTACACGACTAAAACATATTTAAAATTTCAATTTCCTTAATATAAAACCCTAGGCATGAGCTTAGCACTGAAAGTTAATGGCTTACATAAATGACTTTAAATATTTAATAAATACAAATTTTTTGAATGAATATTAAAAAAATTAATCATAATGTTGATGCTGAATAAATATTTAAACATGCATTCGACCTTTCTGCGCTTCAATGTCTCAATTAGCTCAAAGTGAAGTTACCAAAAATAATACAAGTCATTTGGACTGGGCTGGGAAAACCTAAATTGATGGAAATGAATCCAAGAGCCTGTAGCAGGAGGAGCACAGGACTAGCTACGAGATTCGTGTTGGAAAATGGCAACGCATGAAATTTAATCGATTGCATATATAAGTAACGATGACGAGGTGCGATTAAGTAGGGGGAAAAGGAAATGGAAAAGGAAAAAGAGAAAGAGCAAGACGAGTGAGTGAGAAGAGTGAGAGTAGCTTGAGAAACTACCAATTAGACACACGCACGATGCAAACGCGTTTTAAATGCGCTTTTAAAGACCATTACCAGACTTCAACTTGGCTCAGATGATGATGACCAAAAAAACAGGTGGCAAAACTCTTTGTTTGTTGGCAGGCAGCAGCAGTTGCGACAGCAGCAAATTAGTTGCCACTTTTCCTCTTAGGCTCCAACCTCCATTAGCTAAAGCCAACAGCTTCGCTTTTATGTTTTATTGATGATTTTGACGATTAGACGCAGAGCCGAAGATGGCAACTCTGACTCTCTTGCTGAGTTTTTCTTGTTTTTTTCTCTGCTCCCTGCAATGCAAATACTTTTCACTCTCTGTTTGACCAACTCCCAGCATCACCAACAACTTGCTTTAATTAGTATTTAATATTTGCATTGCCAGATAGAGAGAGAGAGAGAGAGAGAGAGAGAGAGAAAGACTGAGAAGGAGACGCATTGAATCATTAATCACAGCTTATTGAGTGTGAGAAGGGTTTTGAAAAGTTAAAGTGGAAGTCGGAAATAAAAGAGAGAATACTCTTTAAAAGTTTAGCTATTTCGATTTGTATTTTCATTCCCTTTATTACATATTACATTTTATAATGTCCATAATGACACCTGTCTGGCATAACATGACCAGAACCAAACCAAACGAAACCCAACCAAACCGATGACCGCCAATTAAGTGACCACCAATGAAGAGTTCTGTCTCGTTTGGTTAATTCATAAAACAGAGTCAACTCTCTGCCAATTAATGAACATTTTTTGGGTTGACAAAAACTGCAGTGATGGCAAACCCTGTCGATGAGTTCACAATGCTAACAGTTAAAATGCAAACAAGTCGCGTTAATTGAGCCAAACATTCTGTGTAAATGGACATCATCATCGTCATCATCATGATGGGCTTCATCAGCGGCTTTTCGGGCGTCAAAATGGATGGAAATTCAACACTTGACAATCTTATGAATTTTTCATTGGTAAATTTTATGGTTTGTCATTGGGTTGCGATGGATGGATGGTAAATGAAAATATGCTGAAAATCGAATTGAATCATTTGAGGCAGAATTGGAATGGTTGCGATTGTCATTACCATATGTCATCTGGCGATTTCATATTTCGCATGTTTTTGGCATTTAATTGCGCGTATTTTGGCTCAACTCGTTGCTGTTGTGATTGTTACTGTTGTTGTTGCCTTTGCACTGCCGCAATTTTCAATTAAAATTTATGAATTGAAATGGCAAATAGAAGCCGCCACCAACTCCCATCTGTGATTTCTCTACCCGTTATCCATTTTTCCCTCTGCGCGCATAAATTATGGAAATTCATAAATGCCAAAAAATACACAAGCGAAAACTCTGACAACAAAGGGGTCTAGTCTACCAATCCAGGGCCGAGGGGAAGGTTAGTTTTCAAATGCATCTGATAAATATTTTCGCATAAATATTTGTTGCTGTTATTTGGCATTGTTAAATGCATAAATGTTTAGCAACATTCCAGGGCCCTTTTCCCATAGTTTTTCCACATTTTCGGCAGCAATTTTCAATTAACAATTATCATGCATTCATTGGACTGTAGAATGTGATGCACAGGCAGGGGACGGCAGTACTGGGAGTTTGCTCAAACCATTTATTGACTGTTTTTGGGCTGATTTTGACATCGGGGCAAATTGAAATGTAATTGTTTTGCCAACCATCGCTTGGCATGCCAACTCTTCCATTTTACCAATTTATTGAACAGGCGATTGCCAACCCCTTCTACGCCGCCTCTGTGTTAATGATGCAGCCACAAATTGCCGTTAGCACATGCTGCCACTCCCACGGGATTGGCTGACTTCCATTTCGCCGCACATCAAAGCACGTTTTCCAAATCGAAAACATATTTGAAAATGCCAAGATTAACATATATATTCCCATTGATTGCAAGCAGCATGTGGTCCATTATGGGCTTACTATGATATACTGTACTTACAGGGATAAGAATCACAGAAGCTTACCTGCAATGATAGGAGAAATAAAAGTATAGTTAATCAATGTAATTTTTAAAATATTTGTTACATTTTATGGATTGAAGTTATTTAGTTTAAAATTGAATTAAGCATCTCCTGCACGTAATTATCAATTACTCGCTTATCAGTGCCAATCAGACACAATTAACAACAGCTGTTTCATGTCCAACCCTATACTCAAACCACTCCCTTGCCTGACTCTATTCAGCTGCATTCACTGCATGCTAATAGTTCTAAACCAGTCGAAAAGGCTACAGTCGACCGCATTGGACAGTATAATACCCTGTACAGGCTTCTATATTAAAATTATGTTGATAATAGGTACTTTGATTAAAATAAAAATAAGGACATACCAGGTGTTTAAAGAATACCCTTTTGAAACTCTCATTTAGCATATGAATTCTTTGCATTCTTATAGCAGCTAACTTTCACATATTTATACATATTCAATCAAAAGCTGAGTGTTACGACACTTAATTTACTTATGCTTGTGTCGGAGTAGTTCGCTATCTCGCTCGCACAAATATGCACACATGGTAAGCAGACGCATGTATCACAGTCGTTCGCTGTCTCGCTCGCACACATGTGCTGCCTGCTGCTCTACGATTCCGTGGAAAAATAACTTTTATTGCTGATTATCTGTCTTATTCACAATCCGATCTTGATGAAACTTTCAGCGTTCCTTCTATATATCATTCTTAACGCACCTGTTAAGTTAGAATTGTCTACGTTGAATAATGTGGCTATTATTCGTTTTTTTTTTTCAAATTGCTGTGGAAGGGGGAGGTATCCAAAATTTAAAATAAACTTGATCTGCGTATGGTATACAGGAACCTTGATGCCAAATTTGGTGTCTCTAGCTCTTATAGTTGCTGAGATCGACGCGTTCATACAGACGGACATCCGGACAGACGGACGGACAGACAGACGGACATGGCTCAATCGACTCGGCTGTTGATGCCGATCAAGAATATATATACTTTATAGGGTCGGAGATGCCTCCTTCTGCCTGTTACAAAAATTTTTTTCACAAAGTTAATATATCCCTGTACAGGGTATAAAAATGCATTTAAACATCGCACCTAATTTCAATTAAAGTGTCAGAAAAATAAAAATAATATAAAAACGAAAACTAAACTGAAAATGGAAATGAAAATGGATAACGAATGAGAGAAAGCGAAATAAATACAAATATGGGTAATTTGTAATTTTTAGGTATTTCGTTAGTCACCGACAAAGTGAAAATGTAGCAATATTTTAACTCGCCCACGCTCAACCCAAGCGAACTCGACCCTAATGCTTCCAGGTGAGTGCACATTATTCATTACTAAGCAACCCCTCTACTCTACACCTACCCCTCTCCACTTCCCTCTTACCCATGACACCCTTCAGGCACCCTCAACACGGCAGGACTCGTTCTGTGCTTAGGCGCGTCGTGTTGATGTGCATGTTATTATCCATTATATGGTACAAAAAGGAACCCTCAACCTTACCACACACACACACACACACACACACACCCACACACAAGTACACACATATATGCATGACTTTGCCCATGGCAAGGCATTTTTTTAAACCTTATTGTTGTTGTTTCTGTTTCTCAACGTTGCCTTTTTAAGTATTATTAATTGTCTGCCATGTTTGTTCTTGCCACAGGATATGTGTGTGGATGTGGAGAATGCGGGGAGCGGGAGGTAGCCAGGAATAAGGAAAAGCAACTCCAACTGTAACTGAACTTCCATTGCTGTGACTCCAGCTTATTTGTCTATTGTCGTGGAGCATTATGATAAAAATCTAATTTAGAAATTCATATTTTGTTTACCTCTGCGACTGGCAAATATGTTACACTGGGTCTAAACAGTTTCTGTACTTAGTCCACATAAATATAAATACAGTATCTGTTATACCATTTTATGGCTGTCAACTGTCAACTGTCTAATTTGTCAGATAATTATCTTGTGGATGGGGAGAGATGGAGGTCAGTTTTAGTTAACGGGGTGCAAAGGTCAAAGATAACATTGTTATGGTTTTGCTGGCAAATGATAATGGTTTATCCACACACTCTTTTACACTCTCTTGCCATATCCATTTTTACACTCCCCAGGACATTCAGTGAATGTTCTGCCTCACCTGCAATCAAAATTCATCCATGGTCATGGTCTATTCCTGTTCGACAAAATGCAATGTCATGTTCAGTTGGTTGCTATCCACAAAACCAATGCCACGCCCACAATGCACAAAGCACAAAGCCCTGGCAGTCAAAAATTGAACTTTTCAGCCGCAAAATACAAAAAGGAAATGTAATGTCAGAAAAGTGCATCCCTCCAGGCGAAAGAAACAAAAGTACAAATTACACACGAGTCGCAGTTGGAGAGAAGGTTAGACCCGAGCTCTTAGCCAGGTTGGTGCGATTGAGTGCGATTTACTGGTTCAATTAACTGGGAACGATGACTGGCCCATAGCTCTGGGGTTCGGCGATATACCGATTTTCACAGCACATTCAAGAAAAATGAAAGAAAAATACATAAACAGAAAGAGAAACAGAAACAGAACGAACAGGCAACGATCGAGCGGCAATTGCACATAATTCGCATAGTTTATGCATGAAGCGGCTAAGATAACTGAGATCTGAGCTGAGACTTGTCCATAAGTTAACATGTTTATTTCGACTGTGATTCGACTTGGGCTCGCTCTAAGAATCGTTCATAACTTAACATCCCAATGGCCACAATTAACTAACTTCATGTAGTTATCGCTGACTCGAAACTATCGTTGTGGACTAATCGAATCGAAACCAGACTCTCGTCTGCTTGTTTTGACATGCTAAGTGAGACACTTTGTGCTCCACAAATTTACGAGTTCCGATAGAACCCGACAACTCTACAAGAGATACCCAGTGGGGCTCTTAAGATGCCCCTACTCAGTTGCTCAGATCGTGCTTTGGTGGCTTATTTATGCGATGAGCTTTCGAGCAGTTGTTGACGCATCAATGAGATTGCCCGACCTTCTCAGAACTTTATGTCTTCATCATGGATCAGGTCTGGGACTTGGCAGTTGAGTTTCTTTCGTATATTATTATTGTTGTGTGACCTAAGCATCACATAAGTAGTTTGACGCACAAAGACAAAGTGTTAATGGACTTGCAACAGTTAATGGTCTCCATTTCAGGCTAAACAATTACTAAAATTATCACATGTCTGAGAAATATATACATACTTGCATATGTATGTAGTTCTCTTTGCATTCGTTATCTCTTATCTCTTTTGTCTTGGGATGACCACAAATGCAAGTCATGCTGACAAGTCTGTTCAGTGGCGTTGGTTAAGAGGGGTACAGATCAATTTAGAACGCGATTACTCTACTCTATTACTCTACAGTATACTACTATAATATACTACTACATACTTAAATAAAACATATCAAATCACACTTTTTCTAAGCTTCTGGCTTAAGTTTTAAATCAACAAAAGATCTCATATATATGTAATTCACAGTGAGGTAGGTCAAGGGGGTACAGATCAATTTAGATTTATACTACTATACAATATTACAATATACTATAAATTAAATATATCAATTCGAACTTTAACTGAATCTGAATCAACAACACATCTGGTATATGTACATTTAATTTACAGTGAGGTAGGTCAAGCGGGTACAGATCCACTTGGAATTCGAATAGAAATATATAGTTGTGCTAATATATAGTATATTACTATTAACTATATATTATAAATATTATAAATCAATCCCCTCTTGGAGTAAGCCTCTGGTTAAAGTTATGTAAGCTTCTGAATCAACAGCAGATTTCGTATATATGTATGTAATTCACAACAGCTGTGATAAATTGATAAGTAAATTCAAGCGTTAAGCCTGACAGAGAATTATACAGAGAATAAACGAACGAGTATAAGAGAGAGAGAATACGGTTTGCAAAGTGACAAGTGAAAACAGAGGCACAAAAGCTAAATGGTAATAATAATTAGAAGGTACACTGGAAGAAACAATGTACATAATGGCTTAATGAGAAAGAGAAATGATGAGAATGAAATGTTACAGAATGAATTAAATGTAAAGAGAGAAAGAGAGAGATGAATAAATAGATGGATCAGAAATGTAGACATATATAGAAGAGAAAAGCGATTAAATATGCAATTTGTTTGATTTATAAAAGTGTAAACATCGCGAGGCGTCGAAATTTATTATCTTAATTCGACTAACAAATCCGAAGATTAACTATGTTTATTCTTGCAGTGTAGAGAGCTCAGATACAAACAGTGCGGACCGCCAAATGGATCTGACAGAGTTCCAGTCTAACGATCAGTTCATCGCAGTCGCTTCGACATGACGTTGTGGTGTTTGACTCTCGGTTTGTTGTTCACGGTGGTGTTGCTGCTCTTTGTCTATCTGAGGCGCACGTACAGCTACTGGGAGAGGCGGGGCGTGTTGCACGATAAACCGGTGTGGTTGTATGGCAATTTGCGCAGTGTGGGCAAGACGACAACAGCGTTGGAACCATTTCGCAGATTCTATGAGAAGTATAAGGGTCAGGCCCCATTTGGTGGCTTCTATTTCGCCGTTCGAGGTGCTGCAGTTCTGCTAGATCTGGAATTGGTGAAGCTGGTGATGGTGAAGGAGTTCAATAACTTCGCACATCGTGGCAACTACTACAATGAGCTGGACGATCCCATTTCGGCGCATCTGTTCAATTTGGATGGACGAGATTGGCGTGAGATGCGTAGCAAGCTGACGTCCACGTTTACCTCGCTGAAGATGCATCAAATGCTGCCCACAGTGGTGCAGATAGCTGATCGCTTTGTGCAAGTGGTGCAGCAACAGGTCGAAGCCAACAAGGATGCCGAGGAGTCTCCCATAGAGGTCAAGCATCTTCTGTCACGTTTCACAATCGATGTCATTGGCAGTTGCGCCTTTGGCCTAGACTGCAATAGCCTCAACGATCCCAATGTTGAGTTCTATCGTCTGGGCAACAAGACCTTCACAGATCGCCGTCATGGCCGCTTGGCCTTTGGCCTCATTCAGGCCTTTCCCCGCTTGGCCAAACGACTCCACATTAAAATGGTAAACGATGACGTCAGCGAGTTCTACATGCGTGTTGTGCGCGAAACTTTGGAGTATCGAGAGAAGCATCAAGTGCAGCGTAATGATTTCCTCAATCTGCTCATGGAACTGCGCGATGAACCGAGTGGTGGCTTGACCTTCAATCAGATTGCTGCCCAGGCCTTTGTCTTCTTCCTCGGTGGCTTCGAGACCAGCTCCAGCACCATGGGCTTTGCCCTCCATCTGCTCGCACTGCATCCAGAGATTCAGCAGCGTGGCAGAGAAGAAGTTCAACAGGTGCTCGCCAAGCACAAGGAGCTCAACTATGATGCTCTGAAGGAACTCAAATACATCAAGCAAATCATTTATGGTAAGTTATATACTCTCTATAGTTTCTTTAGCTCTATCACATTTGTATTTCTATCTGAATCCTAGAAACTCTTCGCAAGTATTCCATTGCATCGATCCTTATACGCAAAACCATTGAAGACTTTCCCGTTCCGGACTCTTCCTTTGTACTGGAAGCGGGCACACCAGTTGTCATACCCGTCGATGCAATACATCATGATCCAGACCTTTATCCGGAACCAGAAAAGTTCGATCCAGATCGTTTTACCCCTGAAGCCATGGAGCAACGCCACTCAGCTGCCTTTCTGGCCTTTGGTGCTGGTCCACGTAATTGCATTGGCCTACGCTTTGGTGAAATGCAATCACTGGTGGGTTTGGCTGTGCTGCTCAAGAATTTCAAGTTCTCGCCAGCGAAGGAGACTGAAATACCATTGCAAATACACAAGACTAGTTTCTTTTTGCAATCTCGGGGCGGAATTGTGCTTAATGTGGAGAAGGTTTCCAATTAAATGAATAATTTCAAATTAATTAAAATCAAATAAATTTAAATCTTAATAAAATAAAACATATTTGATTATAACAAAGCTTATCAATGTTGAGTAAGTCTGTGCTGTAATTGATTATGGCATGTGCTCAAAATGTCAGTCATTGTGGTGTAATACTTAGTATTTGGGTTATTCAAACTTGAAGCAAACTAGTCTTAACTCAATTAATGTTCGCTGTGGATCTGACACCACTTTTTGACTTCGTTCCATAAATATTCAAACAGCTCTTTCCTCACCCTGTCGGAGCTGTCGATGTGATAAATAAATTATCACACACACTTCAACACAGGCCAACAGTTGAACAGTTGAGCACTTGAACAGTTGAACAGTCCAACAGGCTGGCACAATAAAAGTAAAGTTCGGCTGTCACCCAGGTAAAGATTATCAGGCATGCAACATAATTAGCTAGGCGACGATTCCTCGATGGAACATGATTCCTACTCAGACACAGCTGCTCATGATTTGTCACACAATAAATTATGCAATTTCACATGCCAAAAATGAAGACACTCGAAGGTAACGACTTGTGCTGTCTCTATTCTTGCGTGTCTTTGTTCAATCATCATCAACTACATCCATCCATCCAACCATCCATCCATTCATCCATCCATTCACAACAACAATCATCATGGGCTTTTGCATGCCGAATGAACGACATCTCACTTGAGCTCTGTGTCGCTTTTCCTCTGCATATAAATAAGTAAATAGTTGGTACACAACATTGACTTTTACGAGTGTGTGTGTGTGCGTGTGTGTGTATTGTTGTGCTTATGTTGATTGTAATGTTGATGAACCTGAATTATCACATGCCGTTTGATGGACTGCAAACACGCACAAAACTTGGAACCTGTCGCCAGTCGCCAGTTTCTCAGAGGTTCTCTTCTCTTACAAACTCAAATATTCGCATTGTACACTGAGAAAAAAGCTATTGCGGGTGTAGCGAATATTTCCTTATGTATATTAAATGAAGTGTGGAACTGTTTCATAATATAACTCTTAATTCTGTCTTCTGGATACTTGATAACTCTTGATCGAGTTAAGTATGCTTCTATGTGATTTCTTTCAGTGTAGAATGCAGCTTAGTTAGTTTTGTGGCTGAAGAGTCTGTTGACTCTGCGTCTGTGGCCGACCGTCAAGTTGATAATCTCTCGACACTTTGATGAAATGCTCTCGTGCTCTCTCTTGTTTATGCCTGGCATTGATAAATCGTCACAAGTGGCAAACAACAAAGGCACCCGCACCGCCGCCGCTAGATGTCGCCACATTCCACACCGCCTTATCAATGTAGGCTGTAAATATTGATGTTGTTGATGTTCTTTTTATTTTTATTTTTTTGTTGTATTTTGTTCATCATGTATTTGTTTATTTGTCGCTGTTCTACATGTAAACGACTCGGACATTGATTAATTTCGTAGTTAATTTGTCAGCATTAATCAGTATTAACTTAAATGGGCATCAACACGCCCCCCATTTCACTTCATTTGACTGCATTAGCCCATAGGTATTAGCTGACACTCACTTCAAGTTGCTCATTGCCTTCCCTTCTCAGATTCTTTTTGTGTTTTCTTTTAATTAATTTTTGCATAAAGCTTAGCTTAGTTCTATAGTGCAAGTTGGTTCAATTAATTGCTTGGGATTTCTTCTGAGCTTTGGATAAAAGAGCAATTAGCTGAATGCTCTTTACACTCAGGTGAAACGTGGACATGGAGATGGAGATGGAGATGATTGCTTGGAACTGGACTGAGGGCAATGTATGCTATGTAATGACTCAAAGGGCAGCCAGTTACTGCGTGTTGTTTGCAAATTCATTAAGCAAACTAATTAAACTTGTTTTTATTGCTCTGTTCTCCTTTTTAATTAATTGTACTAAGCGAAATGTAGTTTTTTCTACATAAAAAGCCAAACTTACGCACTTTAAAGTCTATAGCCCAACACTTGGTAACCCCAAAGCGACGCACAGAGTTGCCACTGTGTGTATTCGTGCATCATTCTTTGTCAGCACAAATGTTTACACACACACACACAGACACAGTCACACACACGCACATACAGCGGGAAAACCCGTGAAGCACGTTTATGGGTTAAACAGAGCAAACAAGTGCAGAGTATGGACTTCCTTTTGGTTTTTCAAACTGTAAGTTTGTGAGTATGTGTGTGTGTGTGTGCGCGCAATTTTCTTTTTATACTCTTACATACAAAATGGCGGCCTGGCGCACCTGTGTGCACTTAAGCGTGAGTAATGGGGACAACGGACGGCGAACTAATGCAACACGGCGAATTCAAGTGCCGAACATAACGGTAAACATGCTAAGCGGTTTTACCAAGCAACCAGCGACAGCTAGAAAGAGATAGAGCAAGAGAGTGACAGAGGGAGAGGGAGAGAGAGAAAGGTAAATCGGGAGAGCTAAAAGTCAACGGGAAGTGTTTGCTGAAGTCAAAGCCGACAATAAAGGCAGCAATAGAAAAAGCAGCATATGAACGATGTGCAGCGAGGAGGGGTTGGTTGAAAGGGGGGCAGGGGAAGAGCAACGAACGATGAACGACGAGCGTTGATAAAAATGCAAACACTTTTAGCGCAGACTGCAGTGAAAGTGTGAATGGGAGAGGAGAAGAGAAGAGAAGAACAGACCAAAGGGGAAGGAATACTATCTTTTTGTCTACCCAATTGCGGTTTACAAGCTGGTGTTGTTAGTCCTTCGCAGTCCTCCTCTGTCCTTCCATGTCCTGCTTCTATTCTGCTGTCCTGTGCGCCTGCCAATTGACGGCTACTTGACATTTGCGTTGCTGTTTACACACTGTGCGCTCCCAACCAAACACTCAACACTTAGACACAGACCCCAGTACATGGCCAAATGGAGCAGAGTTCCCAAAAACCCTCTTGCCCAACCACCTCCCCTTGGCCGACCTCTCTGGACTATAAAAATATTATTTTAGCGTGTGCAAAGTGTAAAGTGCTATAATGTTTGAAAAATATACTATATAACAGTTTTACACACACACACACACGCACACACACATAAGCAGGCGACAACACTCAACGTTCAAAGTGGGGAAGGGGCAAAGTTGACTTGACTTGGCCTTTGGTAACGACAACTTATCCAACTTCAGCGACAGCTCTACAAATGTTATTCCTCATTTTGTTTGATTTAAGCTGATCAAGTGTTGCAGTCTTGCAACGATGCTATGCTATGGTTCCGTTTCATTCACTTCTTCTTCCATATTGTTTACACTCCAGTTGGCTAAGTGCAGGGCCCAGTGTTTGAGTGTAGTTAAGTACATACATACATACACGTTGTTACTACCGTTTCACTCATTGATCATTGCATTTAGAAAACTTTTGACATCCTGTTAAAAGTTTATGACACTAGATTGAAAAGGAGCCATGACTCCTAGAGATGACAAGTCACAACTATCGATGTTAGCATCGATTATCGATATTAAGTCAACTGATCTTTGTGAAGTAAAGATTTGACTATTATAAGTTGCAATACCCTAACAATTCTCTTCGTTATTCTCTATTCTTTTTCTTGTATTTTAAATACAGTTTTTTAGTATTTTGGAATTCTGTTTGATATTTTTTATGACTTTTGTTAGTTTTATGGCTTTTCTAATTTCTCTATCGACTTTGTGGCTACGAACTACGAGTACGACCACGACTACGACTACGACTTCCCTAGGCGTGTGAACTTGTCAACGCGGCAAGAAGGAAAGTGTAAATTTTACGATCAATTTCCGTTAGGGCAACAAGACTAAAGCATGTTATGAGGCACACATAAAAAGAGTCTACGTCTAGGAAATACTATACCCATGTAGGCAGCCAGCCAACCACACTAAATATGAACATTAAAAACCATAAATATTAAAACATAAAAATAGCCACAAAAATATAAAAAGGCAACCCGGGAAGCAGCCACAACAAACTTTGTAACAATGTAAATTGTGAGCAGGAAAATTAATTTCTAAACAATGAAAACAGCTGGAGTTCCATTGAAGGGAATGCCACCCAACGTCAATGGAGGAGTCACACAATTAGTCACAATGGAATTGGTTGCAGCTCGCGTTGGAGTTGGAAATCAATTTCATTTGGGTCTATGTCTGGTTGTCTTTATCGAAAGGCATTTCCATTTACAAGAACACACAGCGATACGACCGATACTGAACTCTGGGTAGTGTATTAAAAATCAATGAATAAATAAACAAAACAACGAAATCCGTTGCCAGTGTTTTCCGTATGTGCAGCATTTCCATTCATTTTCCAGTTATTGTTGTTTCTTGTGGTGATTTATATTTATTTTAGGACTCGCTGTGTGAATTCCGTCAGCATCGGCATAGGCGACAGCTAAAAGCTTTGGCGGCACACGTCTGCCCTAGAAGTGCAGGTGTCTTGGTTTTGGTTTTTGGGAGGGGGTCACAGATTCAGATCCAGACGATTTCAATCACTAGCGACTTGATGAGTCTGCCTGATCTGCCATTAAAGTTGTTCTATATGCATTCGTAATGTATTTTGTTTGACATTTGAAATGCATCTACATCTCTACAAGGGGAGGAGGATTAGCAGTATATAGAAGTTAATTAACAGCTTATGCGTAGGAGATGCTAATTAATGTCTTGCTGTATTAGTACTTTAATCTTGTTGCTTTATCTAAAAAGCAACAAAATCTTATTTATTGCAAACCATTTTTTAGTTATTTCACTGCGCTGTACAGATAGGACGGAATACGTTGAGAATGCTCCAACACACAAATAGAAATGCATATATGTGTATATTCGTATAAGTAGTACGTATACATACATATATAATTCTATTTATAATTTGGTTTTATTCTGTTTCTGCTTTTATTAAGATAAGTACATATAAATGATTTGATTAACCAAGCGAACAATTCAAGTTGACATTTGGCGCCGGATAATTTCATGTGACTCCGTGGCGCAACGGTAGCGCGTCTGACTCCAGATCAGAAGGTTGCGTGTTCAAATCACGTCGGGGTCAGTAGTTGAGAATTTCATTTTTTCGCATTTTTTAATATTTAATAATATAAATCATTTATTATATTGCCCATACACTGTTTAATTTTGTAATTTTAATTATAATAATATTTCAAAGTAATATATTCTATAATGAAATTGTTTTTGTTGCACATTTCAACTCATTGAAACCAGACAACTTTTACCAATTGATTGCTTAATTAGCGACGTTTTTGTTTCATAACTGTAAACAATTGTAAATGTCAACAGTTGTCGTTTATCGCATTTGTTTGTCGCATTTACTACACATAATTACAACACCAACAACAACAATAACAATTCTTGGTTCAGGGCTGGGTCAGGGTCACTGCTTGTGGTCTTTCATGTGGGCTTTCAATCATATGCCTCCCCCAATATTCAATGCTTCATAAAAGTGTTAATTAGTCGGCCAGAAAATATTGTCAATAATATGCGATAGTTTTCTTATTCCGTGTATATTAAATGTCTTACTCAATTATTTCTATAGCTAAATCGCAGAATATCGGAAGAATATCGTGTACATTTTATATTTTGAAAATGATAGGAAAATTAATGAAAAGAAAATCAACAGTCTCTGTAAATAATGTGTGATGGGGTATTTCCTAGTCGAGTCTTACTTTTTGTTTTGGGGTTGAACTGAGAGAAAATCAATGTTTGTACTTCTTTGGCATTCTAGATTGTTGTCAATAAATATTTAATTGATTTCTGATTGTGACATTTGACAATCGATGGGCACTGATTGATGGAAATGTATCAAATATCAGTAAACAATAAGAAAAGAAAATTCATATTGCAATGCAAGTGGAAATTATTAAGAACGATTAGTTACTAAAGTAGAAAACATCAAACTACAAAAATTTCCTTGAACTGTAAATAAGTCCATCTATTATTCACATGTGGACATTTTGAAGCTCTTACCAAACAGTAAACAAAAGTACATTAAAAATTATAATTAATAATATACAGAACTGAAAAATAACTTCAGAGCTTCCACGGCTAACTGAAAGTCAAAGAACACGCCCACTTAAACATATACAAGTTCGACTAAATATAATCACATGGATCAGAGCCAAAGCCGAAAAAATACAACTCAGATATCCTCCCCCCTCCTTCCGTAGACCCATTAAGTCAAATTCAAAGTGCACTTGTCATGGAAAACAGTTGTAAAAATTCCCATGAGAAGCGCGAAACAGAAAACGCAAATGGTCAACTCTGCTGAGGGTGAGGTTGTGTTGGATTGCGGGTTGGGGGTAAATATTCCTCATACAAAGGCGCATCATATTTTCTAGACGCTCATATAAACAAATAAAAACCCATTAACGAAAACCAACAACAACATCTCTGCATTGATGTGTGCGCCTGCAGCTCTCTCACTCTCACACTCCATCACCCACTCTCTCTTAGGCTCTATCTCCCACTCTGCTGTGATTAACGGCGCATTGTGAAGGGTGCAAGAAAGTAGCGACTAGCAATTAACAACTACAAGAGCAAACAAAACGAACGAGAGAGAAAGAGAGTGAGAAGGAGACTGAAATATATGTGCGCATGTATGTAAAGCATGTAAAACAACAACAGTGCATATACCGATAAACGCAGCAGCAGTCGACGTCGCAGTCGCTGCAACTGCAGTCCATTAGATAAGCAATGCGACGCAGTCGGAGGCCCAGCTGTGTTTGCTCTGCTGAGCGGAGAGATGTAAAAATAGCGCGTACACTCAAACACACACACATACACACTTTCATATGCGAGTTAATTTTTCGTGTGAAATATTTTAATATTTGCTAACAAAACAAAATGCAGAGAGAGAAAGAGACAGGAAGTTACAACAACACTAAGTACTCATATAACTACTACGCAAATCCATAGTCTTTTATGTTGCGGGTGAGGAGTGAAGAAGTGTAGTGGAGGGTTGGCAAGGGTGTCAAATGTATTTCTTGGACAAATATTCAATCAGAGTAGCAACCGCGCTAAATATGTGGGCAACATGTTGTCAACTTGACGAAAGAGCAGAGGCTTAGTCGGGGGCTTTATTGAATTTATTTAAATAAATATATTCATATTTAGATTTTCTTCCTAGGCAACGTGGCCAATTTACATCTAAAGCTTTTACTAAAGTTACGAAAAATAACAAATGCTGAAAGAAATATGTATCTGTAATGATGTGACATTGACTTCAAAGTCTTCGCTTGAGTAAGTCTATTGTGAGCCCCCTTAGATGCACGTCTATGGTAAGGGAGAAGAAGTCTAATCAGATGACTTACATGCATTGGTTTCATTTGAGAGCAGCATTCGCAGAATCCCAATCGTTTCGGCTGCTTGTCACAAGTTCTCGTAAAATCAACAAAATGCAGGCGAGTGTTGTGACACTTGGCATGACAAGAACAACAATGAAAACAACGGGACTAAGTTGCAAGTTGGCAAAATGTTTAATGAGTGACAGGGCAAAGCAGAAATCTGCATCTGCGGTAGGTTAAAACCAAGCTGGGATTTGTCCCGTTGCCGTTGCCATGGCATGAAAGATCTCGACGAGTATATAAACATTGTGGGGTAACAAGGGGGTGTGCAGTATGGGGATGGAATTGGGGATGCCGAAAGGGGGAAGGTTGGAGGGTGGAGGGTAGGGCTTGCATTTCATGAACAACCCTCCCTGGGCCACCCACTCAAAATGCGTCGCTTTTGCATTTTGTGTCAGCTGTCAAAGCCAACAGTGAAGTTGCCTTTGTATTTTTATGTGTGGCGTGATGATGGGCGGGGTGGGATGGTGCGGGAGAAGGGGTGTGGGCTGCCGCTGCCGGGCAAAGTGTCCATTATGTTGATTTGAAAAATAAAAGCAACGGATGTGATGCCTCAAAAAGCAAATGGAAGAGTGCGAAAGAGAGGGTAAATCTAGTTGATTGAAAGACAGTTATATGAGAGTCTCACTCTGATCCGGAGATTTGTCATAGTGCTAAGATTATTGGCCTGCCTGAGTGGGGATGGGGAACGGGGAAATGAGAACTGATTTCGAAACTGTCAATCAGATAACAAAGCCACTTCAAGAGTCATTGCGAAGAGGAAAACGAGAATGAGAATGAGAAGCTAATCAAATATGCACAAAAGCGATATGTAATCGTAGAACTTCCTATGTAGCTCTTTCATTCGGAAGACATTTTCATTGTACACGACCAATAGATTGCTTAATGGTTCCACTGAACTACTGCCGTTCAAATGAACTACTATGATACTCTTCCTCCCAGCGACTGATTAACTTTTGTTTATATGTATATATATGTATATTATCTGTAGTTCCCTAGAGTCCTCAATGTCTCTCTCTTTTCTAAGTCCAAACTATGTTTCAAACTGAAACAACGGACAATTGGAAAATACTTTGCAAATATATTCAGTTCTCTATTAAATTGGAATTCGTTTCATGTATCAATCGAACATAAATTGAAGTAGATCCCAAAAGCAACAAATCCAACCAGACAGACTCATCGAAATTCCAAATTGTTCCACTCCTTGGACTTTGACTTAGGCATTAGCAAGAATGTCATCGCTCCAGAAGCATCCACCCACCAAGTTTCTATCCAAGGATGCTGCCGTTGGCTACTGCATGAATTATATGGTAAAACGGAGTCGGGTCTCGGCATCGCCAGTTTCCAAGTCGAGCAGCGAATCCGTTTACAATCTGACGCCTAATCTGGATGATATCATAGCTCGCCTGACCGAGCAGGGTATGTCGAGTTGGAGTGGGAGTGTGCTTCTCGATGATCATGAGATCACTGCGATCTGTAACAAGGCGCGGGAGGTGCTACTGTCGGAACCGGCACTTCTCGAGCTTCAGGCACCTATCAACATTTTGGGCGACATTCACGGACAGTTTACGAACTTGCTAAAGTATTTCAAGATGGCGGGATTTCCTCCACAAGCGAGATTTCTGTTTCTGGGTGACTATGTGGATCGAGGCAAGCAATCGGTAGAGACTCTCACCCTCTTGTTGGCCTACAAGATACGGTATCCGGATAAAGTATTCCTGTTACGGGGGAACCACGAGTCCGCTAGTTTGAACCGTATCTACGGCTTCTACGACGAGTGCAAGCGACGCTACACGATCAAATTGTGGAGAGCCTTTGTGGACTGCTACAGTTGTATGCCTGTGGCGGCTGTGGTTGAGGATAACATCTTCTGTTGTCATGGCGGACTGAGTCCTAGTTTGTTCACCATGGATCAGATACGCATGGTACACCGACCCTGCGAGATACCCGAACAGGGTTTGCTCTGCGATCTGTTGTGGTCTGATCCAGATGTGAGGACCGTCGGCTGGGGTCTTAACGATCGCGGGGTGAGCTACACTTTCGGTGCGGATACCGTTAGCAGCTTTCTCAATCGCCACGGATTCAGTCTCATCTGCCGGGCCCATCAAGTGGTCGAGGATGGCTACGAGTTCTTTGCCAAACGTCAACTCATCACCATCTTCTCGGCTCCCAATTATTGTGGGGAATTCGACAATGCCGGCGCCATGATGTGCGTCGATGAGAATTTACTGTGCACCTTCCGCATCCAGAAACCGATATCCACAAAACGAACTTCCAATCTGTCGGTGATAAACTATTATAAGTCTTGTTCTTCTTCGTCGACCCGTGGCAAGCAAAGTTAAAGTCTGTTGAAAATTCTCTAGGGTTGCCATATAATATTCGATATAGTCTAGACATGTAGTTGCTTTGTAAAGTGCTCGTATTTCTAAAATTCTAATTGTTTTAACAAATGTCCAAGTTATTCAATTAATGTACATATTGTATACTAAAGTACATTTATTTTCAAATACAAATTACTCTTTACTCTTACGGGATTTAATACATATGGAACTTGTAAGCGGAGCAGATTCCCAAATTATGTATTTTTGTTACAATCTAACAGATGCTGAAATGTGAATTCTATTTCTATACTATTTCTCAGTTAGTTCACGCCTAAGTATTTCTAAAATTTAAATAATAAATAATTCAACATTTCTGTTGCAATCTAACTAATATGTATCTTTAATTAAGCGAATTTGATTTTAGTTTAGATGCAGAATGTTAAATTAGTTAATTATACTGTGAAAGATTTAATTAAAAAATGCTTCCACTTTGTTGAGTAATCTGTTATGCAATATTTTAACAAGGAATATACATTTATTGTGTTAGAAAATTAATTAAATAATTCATTTTGCGAATAGCAATGAATGTGTTAGCTAGTTAATGAAATGCAAGCAATAAATATTAATTTGCTTAATTATTTATATTGATTCACATAAAAGAAATTAATTTATTACACTGTCCAAATGGGTGTTGAGTTTTACAATTTCCGGGTTAATTGCACTCGCATTCGGGTCAGCAAAAATGATAATGATAATGACTGCAACAATTACAACAAGTGCAACAAGAGAAATGATAAAAGTGAATGCAGCTAAAATTAATTACTAAAATGCATTATAACACGCACATCTTCTATGCATAAAAATGAACGGGAAAATAAAAATAAAAATGGGAAAAGTTGAAGTAGAAAAAAATTATTAAATAAATGACATTGCAAATTGCAAAGGGAATAAATTAATGACAGTCCATTTGGCAAAGTGGTCACCCAATGTGGAGAATATGTTAATGCTAATTTGTGTCATTGGGTGGAGGATGGAACATTAGATAGTCAAACCTTGAACTAAATTGGGAATGATGTAAAGATTGTTGAAAGTGGATTAGATGTGTTGGGGGAGCAATTACAATCAACAAAGCGACTAATCAGCACTAAATTGAATGTGTATGAGCGTTCTCCTTCCTATCTATGATAAGGAGAAATGAATCCTCCCCCAGCACACTCCTTCTTCGGCTGTGTCTCACTAATCATGTCAAAGAAAAACTTACAAGTTGGTAAAAATCTGAAGGCCAGTTAAAGTCAGAGCAAACATGACAAGCAAAGAGAGAGAGAAAGGGAGAGAGAAGGGGAGTAAAGCTAGAACAAGGAGTTGTCATGTCCTGGCGCTGACTAACGACAACAAAAGCATATCAGTGACCGGGCAGCCAAAGAAAATATCCTCGCACACAAAGCGAACTATGTCCTGCTCTTCCTGGAGCAAAGACACAAATCGAGGGAAACTCTCCACAACAAAGTCAAGGCGCATAAATTTTGCTGCATGTCCAAATAAAGAAAGTCAGTGAAAAGCAGGCAGGCAAGCAGGCAGGATGAACGACAAAGGACGAAGTACGAAGGACAGAGCAATAGATGCATAAGATAGATGCCGACAAGGAGACTGGGACACGCATAAGCCGAAATATCCACAAACTAATCTGCAGGCGGCAGACGAAGAAAGTGCAGGCAAGGATTTACATATTAAGCCATTTTTAATTTACGACTTGCCAGAAAAGCTGCCAGTCGAAGCAGCCAAAAGATGCTTGCCACACACCCACACACATGCACACACACACATCCACACACACTCACACACATCGCCTGACTAAACAGGAGATAACGAACGTAGGAAGAACCGAACACAGATGGATGATAAAGACGACAGTCGAGCAAAAGGATAACGACGACAACAGCAGCAATCGCTACCCCCCTTTCACCGCCTTCCCCTTCACGCTGCTCTTCCGCCCTCAACAAGTCCAAAATCCCAAAAAACTTACAAGTCGAAAGCTGGCCACCCTGTGAAAGGTTGAAACGGAAGCAGCCCGCCAACAATGACAGTAATAAAATAAAAGTAAATCCTTGCTTTGCCACTGTCATCTCTCTTCCTTTCTCCCACTTTCTCTCTATTTCTCTCTCACTCTCTCTCTATCTATCTAACTGTCTCGCTTTTCTCTCCCCTTTTCTCTATCAGTCTTGGCTTATGTCAAAGTTGACATTGACGTACAAGTCTCGGAAGTGAAAACTGTGGCGTTGTTTAGGCAACTGTTTAGCTGTTTTCCATGTTTCCACAACTCTGGGCAATTCAACAAGAAAGTGAAAACTTTCAGAATGTTTTGAATTTGTTGTTAAGTTTGTTGAAATGTGTTGCCTTTCTGCACACCTTGAATGCAGACACGGGTGACACATACATGTGAGCAGCAAGGACTTTCAGGAATATGAATATAATCTTTAATCTGCTTGCAATCTGAATAAAATTGAAATCAACTATAGATAATATTGTTAGTCCAACCAATCTGGCTTCTTTAACTCGATTCCCAGGGCTCACATTAAAGTAATGTACACTCCAATGGCATGTTGCCCCAACAGGTGCGAAGGAGTGTTGTGGCAAGAAGACTATGAAATAGCAAACAGCATAGAAGAGCCATCAATCATGTGGCTTTACAACATGGATGAGCTTTGCAACAGCATATGCTAACGGTAGTTAAAGAAAGCCACCCCTTTTTATGGTGGCCAAGAAGAAGACGAAGACGAGAAGCCCAAGTTTCATTTTATACCCTATAGCCATAAAACTGAATGGTAGGGTATCAGAAAGTTACGATCTTCTTCATTTTGGGGCATACAGATGCACCTCTCTGAAACTTGCCTACTTTCGGAGGTACGGTAACTACCCTAACAGGTGAGTACTGGGTATATGCTACTCGAGTCATTGTTCAAATCATTCAAATTGATTTGAAGTACAGCTTTTAGTTCTGGTTCTTACACTCATTGCATTTTAAACAAATCTAACTCTATTACAGGGTAATTTTGGGTCGAGTAGTCTCTAAACTTTCAATTAATTTTAGCTTAATCACCAACTAATATTGATTTTGGATGCTAAGGTAACTAAGGCTACATGTCGCACATGTATACAGGGTGTCTGCCAGTCGAGTATTCCCTAATACAGCCTTCTTACATGTTATTCTTTTGTGGCATCAATTTTGGGGGTTGCACAAACTCCCCCTCCTCACTTACGCCAAGCGGAAGGAAGTGTTGGCTGCCTGATGATGATGATGATGATGATGATGACGATGTTCTTGTTTTGGTTGTGGAAATTGCTGGGTCTTTTTTTTAAGTTTTTCACTTCTTTGGCTTTGGCAAACGAACTCCCACTGTCAGTTGCGGTTTTGTCACTCTCCGAGCTTTTGTTAGCCTAGCGAATGTGACGCTCGTCATGTGGTAAATGAAGGGATCAGTGGGGGTGAAGTCGACTCCACATAGCCTCCCAAAATGGATAATAATTGTAACAGAGACTGAGTCTGAGTGTAAATAAGCATAAGGCTAATTGACTGATTTACCTTATCATTAGGTCATCGTATCAGACGCACTCACCTGCAAAGATAAATAAATATAGAATTATGATATTAATTAAAAGATTACTCAATGAAAAAAGAACGTTTAACTCTTCTTGGCAAACGATTTGCGGCTTGAAACCCTTTTCAAAAATTGCCAACTTGCCTGGCAGTTAATTCAGAAACGAACCCCGACCGCAAATTCGCAGCAAGCGTGCCAAATGGTTACCAAAAATGGGGGAAATAACAGAAATAACAGAAAACCCAGAAAAAAGAAACACAAGTAACAACTCTACACTGGTGGGCACAATTATTTTGACGAAAAAAAACGCTGTGCATTTTTCAGTGAAACTTTTAAATGGCTTTATAAAGAATTCTTATTTATTTTTTCCTGTATGTATATAACTAATATAAGCTTAAAAATCACAAAACAAATATTTCTTCATTTCAACTTAAAAAGATTTAACATACTTAGTGAAAAATAACAACTTTATGTACCGGCGTAAGTATTTTGACGAGTGTTAAATAATAAAAAAAAAAATAATAATAAAACTAAATAGTCAACCAAAGCAAAGAATTAAGCAAAAAATTAGTAAAATATATATCCTGCTTTGGATTCAATAACTTTTTGAAGGCGTCTCGGTACTGAATCTACCAAATTTTTAAGGATCTCTGGAGACATCTCTTCCCAAAGGGAAGTGAGCTCAGAAATTGCCTCCTCTCGGCTTTTGTTCAACGACACTGTTCTTTTACGCTTTAAAAGAGACCAGACGTTCTCAATAATATTTAAATCTGGACTTTGAGGTGGCCAGTTTAAGACGGCAACGCCAACATCCTTTAAAAACTCGGTGATCATCCGGGCTTTGTGGCATGGGGCATTATCCTGCTGCAGTATGAATGATTCCCCAATTAATCTATCCCCGGAGGGGAAGGCATTTTCGTTCAGGGTCGTCAAATATTTGCCTTGGTTCATCGAACCGGTAATAGGAACTAAGTCGCCCAGTCCATTGTAGGCCACACATCCCCACAGCATAACAGAGCCTCCGCCATGACTAACTTTTTGACAAACAGGTCGTCTTTTTTGCCTTTGTGTAGGTGACATTCTTACATAAACTTTATGTTGTGACCAATTATACTCAAAAGAGCTCTCATCCGTCCAAAGAACGCTTCTCCAGAACTCCTTCGGCTTGTCCAGATGCTCCTTTGCAAATGCCAGCCTCTTAAGCTTGTTAATTTTTGAAATAAACGGCACTTTTTTTGCGGTATATGTCTTAATCTCCTGCTCCTTTAAACGTCGACGGACTGTGCGCTCACTTTTCGCATTATTGGCGATCAAGTTCCATTGATTTGCAGCGGACTTAGGCGTCAGAAAAATATTTTTTTTAAATTCCCGTAATAGGATTTTGTCTTCGGTGGCCGTTGTTTTGCGCTTAGGTCCGGTTCTCTTTAAGTTTTTAATGTCATTATGTTTCTTAAACTTATTAATTTGAAAATGAACCGTTTGTCGCGACACTTTGAACTCATTTGCAATATCCTTAACTTTAATTCCTGTGTTGTACTGAGCTACCATTGCTGATCTGATAAACAAGCTTAGCTCAGACTTTTTACCCATGATTTTCAATAATTTTTATTTTTTTAATAACGTTTAATCGCGAATTAAGTTGAATTTAATCTTTGTTTGATTTTCACATGCTCAAAAGCTTAAGAACATTTAATCAACAACTTCGTCAAAATACTTGTGCCGCAATAAAATTTGATGTCTGCATGCATTCTTATCAGTATAAAGAGAATGTAAAAGGTAAACCACATAAAATTTGGCATGCTGATAGCTAAATATATATTCTTTGTTGTGCTCATCAGTTTCGTACCGTTCGTTAACGGTATCATGCAAAAGCTACGTTCAATAGCTACGGAAAATTTCGTCAAAATAATTGTGCCCACCAGTGTATTAAAAATATGCCCAGCAAATGATTTATAACCTTTTTTGTTCATATTGCAAGCAGGGGCAAGGACAAAAGTGAAACTCATGCTGGAGAAAAGGCAAAAGCAAATACAAAAGAAGTAAAAAATAAATATACAAAATTATAATGGTTGGGCATTATGATGGGCACCTTTTCGACTTGTTTTATATTATACTGGAAATGATAAAAAAAGTGTTTAAAATTCTTGACAGGATAAGCGGGCGATTCTCTTCATATGACAGTGAAAAATGATGAACTCAGGGTTTATGACTTGTCCAAATTGAGGGTTAAGCAGGAGGAAACTCTGACGGCTTGTCGATGGTTATTGAAGGGCAAAAAGTTGCTTACATTTGACTAATTAAAGTGTGTACAAAGACTAGAAAAAGAAACTAGAAGTAAGAGCCAAGGTATGCTAAGTTCTCAATCTCTGCTCTTCAGCAATGGGTCAAGTGCCTAGTCTATTGAGATGTGATCGAAATATGGGCTACTTTCTCTGTCAGCTGCTTAAAAAAAGCATGATTAATCAGTAAAATAAGCAGAACGTAATGCAATTCAAAATGAAAATGGAAATGGAATTGGAAATGGATGAAGCCAAAAGCCACAACATAAATAAACAAAGTTGCAGTTGTGGCTCAATAAACCAACAAAGGCGCGTCTGGGCCACAGATCGATGATGAAGCAGTTTCCCCCCCCAAAAAAATACCACAAACAACAATAGCCTAGCATGATGAGCAACAACAACAACAATAAGTTGGGAGTGAACAAGAAAAACCACAATGAAAATTGAAAAACATTTATTAGAGGGGACCAAGAGCGAGCCATGTGCACATGCTAATGAAAATGAGCAACCCGTTGCAAGAAGGATTACATAAGTCAGGCTCAGGAACGTGCACAACAAACTCACACATACCCACACACACACATACACATGGCTACTGTGTATTGTTCAATGTCGCTTAGTTTCAGAGTCTCAGACTCAATTTATGAGGGTTCATAATCGAAGCGCGATTACCCAGACAAGATAAGACCCGGCCGCCGTACTACCTACTCCTCCTCCTCTCTTTCTCTCACTCTATGTGTGTTATCTTGACTCAGCAAAAGACTATTTTTTGCTGTCTTTTCATTTGCTTTTTTTTTTTTGTTTAGCCACCGCGTCGGATGCGGGCGCCATGGGATGCACTGCATCTTATAAAAAACTGTATATATGGTGTGAAGAGGTGGTAAGGGGGGCATAGTTACAAGTATTATTTATTGATTATTTAAATATGCACAATTTCGCTTTTGTGGCTGAAAATTAATAAATTATTGAGCATAATCAATCATGAATAGAGCATTTTTGAGATATTTCTCCTCTTCCACAACTAGATAAATTACTTTATGCATGAAAAAACCCAAATAAATGCGAGTCTGTCACATGCCGACATTTAAATACTCTTTCTGATTAATATTATTTATTTTATATTGGTTAAAAAGTCATGACTCTATTTGGTTTTACAGAAATATATAATAATTGATAACAATAAAAAAATTTAAAATATTTGCATTAGATTTGTATTTTCCACGAAAAACTATATTTGAATTGATATCTGAATAGTTTGACTTTTATAAAAAATATTAAAACTGCTGCTGAGTTTAACAATTTATTTATTTTATCTTAATAATTTAAACTTGATATATATTTTTGGAAAGAACTAAATTTATTTTAGATGTAATTTATATGTTATGCATGCTGATTCATAGAAATATACTTTTAAATATTATTTCTGTCTTATAGATAGAAACATCTCGAGAGAAGCATTCAAATCTCTTCGACTTTGGACCCCTCGCTATGTGTGTTATGTATAGGACAAAATGACTCATTGGGCAGTCATTGGGCATAATGAATGACATTGATGGATGTTGTTGTACAGAAGAGTCAAAAATGAGTAATGAAAATGCTATAATATCTCTCTTTCTTCCCTCCCCGCTCAAACGGCCGCCTCTTTGTCATATCCTTAATGTTAACCATTTCAGGCACCACAAACAATTTTTTGAATAGATCTTACATCAAATTTAACAGCATTTGCATCATAACTTAAGCAACCACAATGGACACGATTATAGTTTTATCTAAATATTTGTGTATGCAACTCACGTCGAGTAATTGTGAATTGTGGGGATAGTTAGGCGGGGCAACATAGGGGGGCATGGCAGTGGCTGTGGCGCTACTAAAGAGTTGCCAACGGACAGTCAACAAATCAAATCAAAGAAAATGCAAATGCAAATAAGTTAAAGTCCAAGTTGGACTCCGGATTGAATTACGAGTATGATAAAAGTAGGCAGCAGCAGAGGCATCAGAGGCAGCCTCAAAATAATCAACATAAACGTTTTGAAAACCGCAAACTGACCGAATGGCTAACTGACTGACGGACGCACTGACGCACTGAGTAACTGACAGTCGCTAAATGAAGTTGGACTGGAGATTAGCGCGAGTTGATTATTTACTTTGGCTGGCAATTGTGCAATGTCTGGGCCAGAAGGAGGGATGGAGGAGGGGGGTAGCCAACAGCAGCCGCATTATTATGTTAATGGCAACAAAATGCAGTTGCAGTTGCAGTTGCAGCTTCGAGTCTTGCAATTTGAACGTTAAACGTGTTGTCCATGCGGGTCGTAAATCTGCAGACACAAAAAGAAAGAAAAAATAAATGGGAAACAAAATGGAAACTAAAAGAAAAATAAATAAAGCCTCTCGCTGAGTTGACCCCCCGTTGTACACATCCCACACGCCCCCCCTCCCCCCCCCGCAGATTGGTGGCCGAAGCATGTTGCATGTTGATTATTTTATTGCAATTGACAAAATGCTGGCAAAATCTACAACTTGAAAAGTGCATTGTAATTGGCCGCAACGCACAGCTGCGCTCTCTAAAACGTAGTCACATTGCATAGTTAACCCCCTCACCTGCCTGTTTCCCCTCTTCGCCACCACGCCACAAAATTAATGTCGCAGATTAAATTGGCGAATTACTTGGCATTAATATGAACCGAAATATGTAAAGAAAAGCAAACACAACATCGACTTGGACTTGGAATTGGACATCGGCATAACTATGGCTATGAGTACCTGGTGAATAACTAACGAATAGCTCTGCGACTCTTGAATCATTTGCAGGTATTCAACATGTAACTGCACATGCGAATTGTGGTGCGGAAACTCTTGAGATACTATTGAAAGTATCTCAATATTTTACTATGATTATGTCAAAAGAAACCAAATCAATTTGTGCAGAGAATAATAAAGCTTGCTTATAGATGTATAGATTTTGAGTAAATTTAATTGAACTGTGATATTTTTTAAGCATAAAAGAATGACTGTGAAATGCAGATTTGAGAATATTATTATGTAATTTTGTAAAATATAATATAAATATCAAATAATCAGGGATTTATAAAATACATAATAGAATAGAGTGTAATATTGCAAATGTTAGAGAATTACGCAATAAATTAACACACAGTTTATGATCGAGAATTGAATGTAGTCGTAAATAAAAGTAAACAGCAAATATTATATAACGGTTCTTCAATTTAGCTTTATTTTCTTGTGAGACAAATCACATATGAAGATCACAAAGAGCAAAAAACAAATAACGAAGTTGCGTGCAAAAGAATAAAACAAAACGAGGCGCATGCGACAGAATAGTACCTTGCATCAGTATTCACAACTGAAGTTGGGTATGACTACAGTCGACCGCAGTCGACAGTGGGAGACTCTGTACTAATCGTGAAATCTACGCATTCAAAAAATATTGTACAGATAGCAAAACGAATCTTCCGAGCCTCGAACTCGCGTTCCCTTGATTCACAGTCTAATGCTCTACGCCCTGTGCCACCGGCAAACCGACCCGCAAGCCGACAAGATTAAAATAACTGAATTCGTATTTCCCATTCATTGCCGCCTTGAAAGTTTCTTTTCCTCAAAAAATTCTCCATCGTTCTTGGAAGAGAGCAGCAGTGAACGAAGCGATCTACCGTTACATTTTTTGCATTGCTATGTACTATGCGGACACATAGAAAGTATTCTCTAATGCAAAGCAATCAATAGTGAACAACACAAGTGCTTATGTATTGGTTTTATTAAATTGCAAGTACGTTAAAGATTGCCTGCATTTGCAAAAAAAAAAAAAAAAAAAATTTCGCGGTCTGAGCAAGCTTTGAACCCCAGAACTCTCGCGCGCAAATCCTATGTCCTCTAAGCTAAGCCACTACTTCATATAGTTCGAAGACGGCAATCTCTATACTTATGCAGCACGAATTGTAGCATTTGACATATATGTACATTAATTCGAATTTCTATTCGAATTTTGCAGAATTTATAATATATATTTAAATAAAATAGCAATAATTAATTAATAATTGAAAAATATAACTCAAATTTGTAATTGTCAGCAGCGAGATTTGAACCCGCGCACCCGTAGCGAGTCTTGCTGTTGTTGTTGCTGTAATGCTGCTCAGCCCTCATGAATTTGTAGGTCATTCATTCCTTAAAATCTCCATTGTTTATGGTCCGATCGGGATGAAATTTTCGGAAAACGTCCGCACAAGGGCACACTCGATGTGTGCCAAATCTGCCATGTGTGCCAAGTCTGTAGCTCTTATAATACGTTTTTTTCGATTTGCGGGGGCGGAAGGGGGCGTGGCAAAAATCTAAAACAAACTTGATCTGCCTGCACACTATAAGAGTGTTGTCACCAAATTAGGTAACTCTAGCTCTTATAGTCTCTGAGATCTAGGTGTTCATACGGACGGACAGACGGACAGACGGACATGGCTATATCGTCTCGGCTGTTGATGCTGATTTAGAATATATATACTTTATAGGGTCGCAGATGATTCCTTCTGCCTGTTACGCACAAATCGCTTTCGTCAAACTTAGAAGACTATGTACTTTTAGTACAGAGTCTAAAAAGAGCAAAAAACAAAAGCTGTCGCCATTCAGTGTATGTATGTATGTCTGCAATGTACATATGTTAGTGTGTATGTGTATATATTTATATACATAAATACATATGGAGAGACATACATACAGGTTAGGTTTAGGTACGAGTATCAACTGACAACAACGAACAAGAGAACATTAGGAGTAGATAAATAGATGATGAGAGAAAGGCGAATTCAGCCACAGGCGAATTCAGCCACAGGCGAATTTAGCCACAGGCAAATTCACACCTTCAATAGAGAGCGGAAGTTGCAGCTCGGCTTTTGACGTGATTGGTTGTGAAAGCTTCAGCTCAAACGACGAAAGATGAAGAATACAGTTGCATTGTACAATTACAATAATTAATATCATTACTTAATAAATAAAACATACACAGCATATATATTATGTACTTGCGCATACACATGTACACAGTTAATATAATATATATATTTACAAACATATGCACACATTTTTCTCTGCTTATACAACTGCGTGATGTCGTTCGTTCTGTCTCGCACTCATTTTGGCTCAGCAAAGCGTTTGAATGCAAAATTCTCATATCTTTCTTCTCTATCTTCTTACTAACTTTTCCATTTATGGAGCGATACTAATGAAATTATTTAAATAGCGTATTCTTTAAGCAGTGTATACAAAAATATAGAGTATAATTAATTACTTCAGTTGGAAAACAGTTATTGTAATTGAAATAATAGAGCAAATTATCAGATACTTAAGGATTATAAAAGCAAAAGACAGATTAAATATATGTATAGAACCTTTCTTTTGATGGATACAATTGGTTAATTTATAAAAGATAAATAGAAAACGAATTTTTTTATAATGTTATCAAGTGCTTAAGGTAACTTATTCCTACAAAAGCTGGCTGAAGTTCCCTATTCTCTATGACCGGATTAGGCATCTTAGATCTATTAAAAATACATATTGGTGTCATGGTTCATAATAACAGTAATAAATCGAGCTTATTCAATGCCTAATTGCCTCTCCACTTTCTTTAGAGATGCTTCAACCAAAGTTCTGTCTAGTGATTATCTATTTTCTCAAACTTCTCAGCTAATCAGCAGATCTCTTAGCAGAAACAAATTGCCTTGTCCCAACTATAGGGAAATGTTTTCGAACTGAAGAAAAGAAAGACGAAGGAAATTTGAATCTTTATCTTAATTATGCAAATCAAAAGTCGCACTAATTTGTTAGTTGTCGTCATCGCTGGGGCTATTAATGATTTTACATGAACATAAATATAACTACGGATTGTATTTTCCATATGCTTGTGTCATATGTCATTGAGAGCTTTATCTGCGGACGAGTCTGGGCATAAATTAGACAGGGCGACAGGTGTAGGCAGCTGTGAGAAGATTGAGATGGTAGAAGTCTTTTCACAGATTGTGCAAACGCCTCAGCGGCACACTCGCACACACAGACACACACACACACACACACACACACTCGCACACATAGTAAAGCTGATCCCATGAAACTCAATAGGTTTACTCTTCCCAGCATGAGTGAGGAGAGAAGTGGGAGGACAAGTTGACAGCGAAGACAGCGGAGACTGTGACACACTTTGTTTAGTTTTAATGCCCAATGACATTGATGACATCTCCACTGAGGTATCTATGTGAATATTCAGTTTGTGAGCTGTGTGTGCTGTGATGTGGCCTCCAGGTGTTTATCTTATAGTTTGTGCGCTGATAAGTCACGTCTCATTTGTACAGTCCGTCTCTGTCTTTTCCTATAACCCCAATCTCTATCTTTGTCGCTTGTTCACTTGACTAATTGTGGGCAATGGGAAATGGGCAATGGGCAATTGGCAGTTGGCAGTTGCAGCTGCACATTAGTTTGGCCAATTAAAGTGGACTGCAACTTATTTAAAACTATTATCTGTGCAATGCTAAACCACAGCAAACACAACTGACAAACAGACAAGCTCCATAATCAGTTCTAACAAATCAACTTTCAAATATACATGCGAAACCATCGAAACCGTTGAAGCCATTGCAACCACTGCAACCACCAAAGCGACCACTTGAACCACAGCAAATGCGAATGCGAATGTGAATGCGATTGCGAATGCGAATACCAATGCGAATACCAATACGAATACTCCATGGTTAGTTGCAGCTTCGGGCCAGAAGTTGGGCTTAACAACTGAAAAACTGCTCTTACAAATGGCTAATGTGGCGGCATTTGTTACTTGGCAAAAGGGAACACACGGAACACTATTTGAACTCGGGAAGTGGCTGGAGGGGGGGTAGAAGAAGAGTGGGAGCAACAGGGTTTTCACTCAACTTGTGAGGGAAACTGAAAAAACTCAAAATTAAAGTTCTTTTTTGTCAATAAATCATTTGATGAATAAATAAATAAAAATTTAATTTAATTACATTAAATTATTTTAAATTAATATATTAATATTAATTCCATTGTTTAAAGCCAAAACATTTTATAATTAATCATATGCAACTTAAACTTATTTGAATGCAGTATTCACATTTGCTGGCTAAGACATCTTTGTTTGACTCTACATTTCATTGTAAATTTTTCTCATATTTAAATTAAATTTTACTTCGTTCTATAATTAGAATATTAATGTAAGGGCTTAATAAATAAATTAAATAATAAATTAAAATAATATTGCATATATAAAAGAAATAAAATATTATTTCAGACTTTATTTTACATTTAATTAAATTCTTATATATATTATAAACTTAAATATAAATTCCATCAGTCAATAAATAAATTAAATAAAGCATTATTGCATATTTAATTCTAAATTTAATTAAATATAAATTCGTTATATAATGAAAATATTAAATGAAAACCTCAATGAATAAATAATAAATTGAAATAATATTGCAAGTATAAAATACTAAAATATAAAATAAATAAAATATTGAAAATTTTTCTTTAAATTGAATTAAATTTTAATTCTTTATATAATACAAGTTTTAGATAACCAACTCAATAAATAAATAATTAATAAAAACTAAATGAATTCTCTTCTACTTCGATGCTTTCGAATTTCATTAATATTAGTGACAATTGTAATAGATGGTTTATACGCAGAGAGTTGCTAACTCTATATACCCAATAGCTATCACAGATATCACTTCATTTCCTTTGCTTTTCCATAGAAATTAAATGATATGCTATATAGTTTTAATATGCCAAATTCGTAGTCAATCAGTTATCAGCTCCATCTGCCTTTATCTGCCTAAAATCACAAAAGATACTCAACCCAAAAGACAAGTAGCAGCTGTTAAATCAACTGCAGAATTCTGTAGAATTCCAACACCTCTACACCGCTGACACTTTAGGGTCTCTTAGTTCCCCATTTCACTCATTACCAACGGAAGTGCTGGAAAATAATGAAAACTCTTCAGTTACAACACGAACTTGTTGTTTATTTATTCACTAATGCGGCCCACACAGTTTGTGGAGGGTGGAGGTTGAGGAGGGGGAACATCATTTAGATGGGTTGACAGTTTACACTTAGGAGCAGTTGTCAGCTGTACTTCAGTTGGACAAACAGAACCCAAATACTGTTACTCTAAATACAGAGTATCAAAACATAGAGCTCTCTGAATAGAATTGGATCTTTTGGTTGAGCTGAGACATTTGGCCTCGACCTTATGTTTAGAAGGAACAGAGGAATCTCTAACTGACACTTGGCTGTCATGTTAGTCGCAATCTCACTTTCTCTCTCTTTCTCACACTCTCTCACTCTCCTTTTCGCTCTCTTTCTACGCTGAGACGCTGCGTAGGTAGGATGCAACTGACAGCAGAAACAAACACACACACACGTTGTATAATCTTTAAGTGGAAATCTGTTTTTCCATTTGAAGTGCATGCTGTTGAAAATATTAAAAAGCAATTTCAGAAATCTTTCAACATTTTTCCTTTCGGAATTTCCCTTTTAATTAACCTCCGAGTAGGCAACCACTTGAGAAACTTAAGGTAAACTGCGATGCGGCTTCTGCTTTCGGCTATTTGTAAATATTTGTGGTACATTTTTACACGATTTTCAGACAACTTGACAAATGCAGCAAAAGAAACACATACACACACACACACACACACACCTGCAACTAATTACTTGCCACGCACTTGAACTAGTTTCAGTTTCCTTAGCTTCAAGTGGCCGCCTAGTGAAATTTTGTATCTCACAGATGCAGACACAGAACCTTTACCTTCTGCTGAAGAGGTCGGCGGTTGAACCTTGTCTTAGTTGCATTTTGCTAGAATGAGCGTCTCTCGTTGAGGGAACAGCAGGGGTGATTTGATAGGGAGGGGGAAGTGCATTTAAATTGCAGCAAGTGTGGCTTTTGTGGCAAGCAATGGGTTTAACAATGCAAAGTATGTCAAAGGACTAATTTTTTTTCAATAGATGAGTAACTATGTGGTAAGCAGTTTGTGGCTAGCATTCGTGCAACATAAGCATTAACTCAATTGGAATAATGAACAAAATATTATGAAAATTAATTTATAATATTTACTAAATTACTGTATGTTTTAACAGTAGGCATTTGTGGCATGCCACTCGTGTGTGTTGAAAGACCAATGTCAAACACAGCAATAACAACATTGCTTTTAACAACAGCTTTTCTTTAAACAATTGCAACGACTTCAACACTTCAAACGTTTTATTTGAGTTCAATTTTCAGTTCCATTTTAAATAGACACACGTCTAGCTGCCACTGCAACTGCAACAACAACAACAACGCCAACAACCAAAACGTGCCACGTCAAATAGTTGTACAAATGTTTGTACATGGATTGCATTTTCACGCCGTATAATTAGGCAACAACAATAGCTATAACAACAACAACAACAACAACAACAACAACAACAACAACAACAACAAGAGAGCGAGAGGAACGACAACAATTTCAATTGATATGCAACACGGGAACAACAGAACGCACTAACAACAACAACTGTAACAGCAACAGCAACAGCAACAACAACAACACAGCGAACTTCAACTTAGTTAAAAAAGTATAAAATTAATTAAATGCCAAACGCAACTCGTCCAACAACAACAATAACAACAACGTCGCACAAGAGGTCGAAAAATGCTAATAATATAGGGGAATACTGGTATGGTTGCATAGGGGAAATATAGAAAGGGGGGGGTGGAAGGTTCCTTATACGGTTAGAATAGAGAAGGGGAAAAACATGTCTGGCATATTCTAATCACTAATCAGGCATATAAAAGCGTGACCCATAAGAAATTGCCGATAAACTGCGGGGGAGGTTGGGAAAGGGGGGGATAAGGGTGTGAGAAGTGAGAAAGAACAGTTGGAAAAGCAGTGGAAAGACTTTACCAAAAACTGAAGAAAGCCAAAAACGAATCTAGATATGTTAAATAATAAATTAAATTAATGTTTGAATATGTTTCAATTATTTAAGAACTTTAAAATTTTATTAATGTTTCCTTATTTATTTATATTTCATTTGCATCACAACAATATTTACAACAACTGAGAAGAACTCACCTTATCAATGCAAAACGCAGGCAAAAATTCTATCAGCAAATTGAATTTTATTTATTATGTTTTGCTTTGTGCTTCAATTAATCCCGTTTTAATTGTAATTTATATTTGTAAACACACACATGCACACACACACGTGGCACTCGCTGCGTTCTTTTGACTGTATGTGTGTGTGTGTGCTTGAATTTAATTGAAAATATCAACAAAACAACAACAACAAGAGCACACAGTTAGCGTAGGCAACTTCACTTGTCTGTTGGAAATTCAAAACACTTTGGTCACACTTTGCAATTGGAAATTTTGTTTGCATACCGAAATAACAGAACAATGGGGAAACGTGTTACGCCTGACGTCGACGTCAGCTTCAACTTCAACTTCAGCGTCAGCGTCAACGTCAGCAACGCTAATATTCAATCAATGCAATTCCAATTAGAATTCAATTTCTAGTTAGCACAAAAGCGCGACCCGTCAAAAGTTTACTTCGAGCTGCAAAAGTTTCACATCGATTTTGTTTTTTTAATTGCGGCAATTATTATTATTATTTTTTTTTTTTTTATTATTTGCAGCGCACTCGCCGTTTGCTGTTTTATTTATGACATGGCAGATGTGGATTAAACACCTATTTTTTACAGCCTCAACACGCGTTTCTCTCATTTGCATAAGACACGCAAAACACAATCTAAATCGAAATTTTTACGTAAAATGCCTGTTAAATGAGGAGGACGACAATACGGCGCTCAGACCACAACCGTTCGCGACGAGTTTCGCTTTACAACTGGCGCCTTCCAATAGGAAGCAGCAGCACCACAGCCGGAGTCGGAGCCAGCCTGCACATACGCACACACAAACACATTCACATGCATGCAAGTGAGTGGTGGTATGCGTGCGTTTGTGGGTGGCTGTATGGATGCTTCGGGTAAACGAATTGTTATGGTTCGGCTGCGCCTTCGGTTCGTGCAGTCGTGAGAGTCGCTTGAAGTGAGAGCGCGAGTCGCACGAGTTATCGCATGCGAGAAAAGCATTCGTGAGATTTAAATTTGTGCATTTTAATGTGTTCTATAAATTATTTATTATATCCATTAAATTATTAATTTTAAAAAATTAAGGTTTTCTATATAAAAATGTTTTGAAATTTAATCAATTATTTGGTTGTTTTTATGAAACCAAAAAATACTCGCAGACTACACAAACGAACTTGCTATAAACTTTGCTCTCATTTTATGGCAATGCTCTTTAGATGCCGGCAGACAACGTAGCTCGTTTCCCAGCTGCTTCGCTCTCATTGGAATTGGAATTGAGACACAGAACAGCTGTTTTTTGTTTATTTCAAACAAATTCTCTCTGTTGTTGTCTGTATCTTCTCTCTGTATGTGTCTGCTTGTGTGTACGCGACTGATAAGCACGTGTTTTTATTGTCGGCGTGTGTCAGTTGTGTGCGCGGGTGAGAATTAACGCTGTCGACGCTGCCTCTGCTGCTGCAGCAGGTAGCATGCGATGTTAACAGCGTTCTTAATAGCGATTGAGCTTTAACAGTGGAAATGCTCTGTTATGTTGCTATCAATATTGATTTGATAAGAGAACACACCTGACATCCCGTAGAACTTCTCTCCCCCATATTTTCTTATTCTGTACAGACAACTAATTAGCTGGCAATCCAATTAGTTGCAAATACTCGAGCATAACGCGCTTAAAGCCTCCCGCCCTATTGCCACGCCCTGTTGACCAAGTCAAATGGCACGCGCAATTGTTGAAATCAGCCGCTCAATCAATTAAAATTGAATTTAGTTGGCCAAAACAACTCCCAGCAGGGGACAGAAATATTAGAAGCATTTATGCGCACAGTTAGAAAAGATAATTGAAGATGATCGACTATAATATACTCTGTAGTTCACATGAAACAATTCAATTCTTTTAAATCGTTTTTACAGGGAAGCTGTAAGCCGTTGTTAGTCACTCTTCCATAACCATGATCCAAATATAACTGCTCGACTACGGTATACCCTGTACTCAGTTCGATGGAAGACAAATTAATTAATAAAATGCAGTTGCACTTTAAAATTATTTGCTTTTCTATTTGTATTACATTTACAGGGTATCTCTGAGCTATGATTTGTGGAAATAACTCAACATATTGGTAACAGTGGAAAGTACAACAAATGTGAGATTAAATCAAATCGAGTAGAAAGTCGCATTCATCTGCCAATGCATTGCATTAAAATTACAGGGTATATTAGACCTAAGCATATTGCAGAATTCCCTCCCTGTTTTGGCTTCGTTTGCTAAATCAGCAAATGTGTCACAAACTGCACGGGAATTCTGCTTCATGTAGAAAGAAACGCATTAATTTGGCTCGTTATGATTATTGCCACGCCCCGCACGCCACACGCTCCCTCCACAATGTCTAGCGAAGACAAGCAGCGACATGTCGCTCGGGTGTCGGGCGACGGCGTCGAGCATATGGAAATATGGAAATATATGTGTACATATGCCTTGAGTAATATGCCACAAATGTCTGCGACGGCGACGGCGACGGTAACAGCGAGGCAAGCAACAGCAGTTGGTCTGGCCTCTCATGCTCTTATTGCCCCCGCACCGAATCCCTAGACAGAACCTCCTCCTCCCTCCTGCCATGCCAAGAGTTCCCCACAGAAACCACCGCCAGCGGCGCACGTTAAGCGAATCGTGCACACGCCCCATGACGATGATTAATTACCTTTTGGGTGCTGCCTGTTGTTGTTGTTGGCAGTTGCCAGTTGCGAGTTGCCGGTTGCCAGTTGCCAGTTGCCGGTTGCTGACTTCAATGTATCTGTAATATATATCTGTGTATCTGTGTCTGTGGCAAGTATCTTGTGCCCAAAAGCCGCTGATGAAGTTGTTTAATTCAACACAAATGATTTTCGCACTTTTCGTTTCAAGTTAAAGTTCAAAGTTGAGCTGAGCATTAAAAAGAATCTATCGATAAACGACAAGCATGTAATCGTTAGTCGAAGTTGCATTGTTAAGCTGTAAATTGAGGAAACTCTCTGGCATTTCCCTCCCTAGGGGAGCTCTATTCCCACTGCCAGACAGGGCTGACATATCGAGTTACCACATGCCACATTTACTTGCAACTCTTTTTTCCTTGTTCTGCTGCAGAACGGCAAATCGATAAACTTGAAATAGAGATGCATTTCATACTTGAAGTTGACTTGAAGTTGAAGTCGTCGGGGAGGGGATGGGAGCGGACAGAGGCGAGAATATTTTACAGAAATTTGAAACCGCACAGTCAGTGAACCAAAACAAAAGAAAACAAGAGACAAGATAACTACAACACACACACACTCGCAGACACAAATACAAAAGTACAACACATAGAAAAATAAATAAAAATAAAGAAAGAATGAAATTTTGAACAATTTGACATCTGTTTCAACAATTCCTTTGCACAAGTCGATGAGGCATGCAACAAAAAGGACGCCACATCACGTAGATTGACTTGTACCCAGCAACAACAGCAACAACAACAACAACAACAACAACAACAACAACAACAACAAATGTTCCCCATTGTGGAAAGGCAACTGAAACATGGAACTCTTCTTTTTCCTTAATTTCTCATTTTTTATTTCTCTACTCCACTTTTCAAGTTCCCTTTTGTTTGTATGTGACAAATGCCAAGGGTTAATGAGATCCTCGCCCATTGAATTGGAGTTGTGTTAATTATCTGAAACAACGAACAAACGAATGCGACTTTTTACGCTTCATTAGACCAAAAGCAAAGTAGAAAATACTGGGTGAAAAAAGGAAAACATATCATATTACTCAACGCATAAATGTTTCGGGTCTATTTTAAGGGGGAGCTCTACTCGTCATTAGGCACGCAATTAGTCCGACTTGACTTAAGTAAAGATTTAAAGAATTTCCAATGTAAATATAGTAATATTTGAAAGAAGGGATTAAACGTTTGAAATGCAAACTAAGAAACTAAATATAAGTCTTAAAATTAATAATATTAGTTAAGAAATAAATATTTTAAGTTTAAAAATAAAAAATAATATTTGTCGAGATCATAAACTTGAATGTAAGGTGAAACCAATGATCTAAAATTAAAAACATTATTAAGTAATTTAAATAACGCGAATAATATGAAGAGCAAGCGGATCAGTCGGAGCACGCGCAACAGTACAATACCCTGTACAGTCTCCGAAATTAAATTTTGAATTTTGAATATAATAGAATTAATGAATTCTTGGCATGCTTATAGCACCAAGCTGTTGCATATGTATAAATACTCCATCAAAATCTGAATGTTACGCCACTTCATTTACGTCTGGCCGTCGTTCGCTGTCTCGCTCGCGCACATGTGCTGCCCGTAAAGCGCAACGATTCAATGGAAAATTACTTGTTATTCTTTTTTGATTATCTTTCTTATTTATAAACCGATCTTTATGAAACGTTCAGCAGTTCTTCTACATAATGTTGTCTATGTTGTCTACGTTGAGAAATGTGGCCATTTAAATAAACTTGATCAGTCTACCACACCACTTTCTGCCTGTTGCACATAGCTAATACAGCCCTGTACAGCTAATATAGCTCTGTACATGGTATAAAAATGCAATTTTTTATTAGTCTCATCGACTTTACTTTAAGTAATATATTCCTGTATTTATATTCATTCTTCTACTTAGTTCATTAGCACTTTCCCTTCTCAGAAACTCTTTGAATAATTAACGATTATCAGTTCTAAGTAAAAATCTTTAGAAGATCGCCGCATCATTAACATTAACAATTCAAAGAGAGTTTATTTTTGAAAAATGATTCCATAGCATGCTACCAACATATACATATAATCAACGATATTTGGGGCTAATTGTTCAAAACTACCAGAGGAAAAGTATCTTTAGTCGTTGTAAGATTATGAGAATTCACAATTTATATTAATTAGTTGAAGGTTTCGCATTCAGTTTGGCAAGTGAAGTCAGACGGCGCCTCAGAAATGCCAGATCGAATCGAATGGGGAATGTTATGAATGATTGATGAATTTTCACTTGACATTGCGATCGTATTTGTCTCTGAGTCATTCACAACCAGAACTTGCTTAAATTCTGTGAGTCATACTACAAACAAATCAAATGTCGAATAAGGCTCATAAAAATGCCATTGACAGTTTAACTGGACTCTAAGCGGAAGTTTATAGCCAAACAGTTTGACAGCTGTCAAATGTGGAAAGTGTGGGAAAGGGGGAGTCGAGGCGGCCGAATTTCTTTTTTTTTATTATTATTATTATTGCATTCGAAACAAAAATATCTGAAATCGTACAAGTAAAACATCTAACAGGCCTTATAAGTAGAGCCCATAAACCATAAAAACTCATAATGTATGAGCACTTGACAAGCATTAAAATACATTTACGTTACATTTGTATGCCTTTGTCGGGAGTTTTAGTTGTACGTAGCCTTGGCAAGGGTCTGATAACTGTTTGATGCGCTTTGTCATGCTTAAAGCATGGAAATAGATTTGAAAAGCTTTATTTATCAGTTGAGTGGCAAGTAATCAGTTCTTTAAAGCTAACAAATGTTTGGGATATCTACAAATAATCTCAAGTATTATATTAATTCGCTTGCATGATTCATAAGGCTGATTAAGATATCACAACACAGAGTTTTTCCCCAAAAGGGGAATTCAATTAATATATATTAATATAATTAGAAATATTTAAAATAACAGAGTTTATATTATGAATCTTCGACTTTTCAAAGGGTATACAATAGTCGTTACTCTATGTTTCTAACACGCAGCTTGTTATTTTTTATATTTTACGGTAGAACGGCTTTTATGAGACATATTTTAAAGGCTCAAAGACTGATAGACAAAGTACATATGTGTGTGTTGGCGATTTATCAAGTGACAAACTGAGACGAATTGCGATAGAGATCAAGGCACCAATGGAATGGGGCACAGCCGAGACCATAAACTAGTAGAGACACTCGGACTTGCAGCTGTCATGCCACAAATGTCAAGCGAAATTAAGTTGATCATCAGTTTTCGGTTTCTGTTTCTGTTTCGGTTTCTATTTCGGTTTCGGTTTCTGTTTCTGTTTTTAATTCGCTTTCTGGTTTCTGGTTGTGGGTTTTGTTTTAGTTGTGCTGATAAGAGACACATGGCTGTTGGGTCAAAAAGAAAGGTACAGTAAAACCCAGCTACAAGTGAAACTGAAAGCGAAACTAAAACTCAGCGTGAAGTCTGAGTTGCGTCACATCATAAAAACTTTGCTCGTTTCCGAAAAAAAAGAGAAAAGAGGAAAATGAAAATGAAAATAAAATTCAAAGGGGAAAAACGCAAAAAGAAACATTGTGAAAATCACGTGCGTGTCGTGCTTTTTGTGGACTTGTAAATTTATTCGTCACATTCGTCCTGTTCGCGGCTTTCATTCTGCCATACACTGCACATAAAAACTGGGGACATCATAACTTAACCATAAAGTTGGTCCAAATACAACAAGAGGAAGTCGTCAGCATTGGTCATAAAGTGCATTAAAACATGACGAATTCTAATAAGCCAAAAGTAAACCAATAAAAATATTGTCACAACTTAAATTGAACCCAACGGAGACTGAGGACAATGAATCATCGCATAGCGTTAAGAAAGGGTATTGGGAAAGCGTTTTCATTGAGAGTTTTCACTCATTTGGTTGTATATTTCAACACCAAGTAAAATAATTGTGTGACGAGAAAACCAAAACGAAGCATCGCATTCGTGTTTGTAACCACGTCGATGTCGATGTGCAGCACGTTGGCCATGTCCATGTCCATGTTCATGTCCATCCATTCATTCAGCCAATGAACCAACATGGAACTTGGTTATTTGCCAGGCAAACACTGCGAACGCCTCATGATTAAAGGATGTGTATTAAATATTCATGTAAATGTCAATTTAAAGCTTCTGTTGCCTTCGCACAGTTCCGTGATTGGTAACGTGCCTCTTGCTACCCCCACAAAAATGAGTACAACAGCAGCGGCAACAACAACAGGAACTGTAACAATAACAACACTAATAAACAACAACAACAACAAATTCCAGACCGAGTGTCAAATGTTGGCGGCTTTTTTTGTTGCTGTTCGTCGCTGTTATTATTGATATTGTGGGTGTATCCTTTTTGGGGAAGTCCCTTTTCCTTCTCCTTCCTCAGCCCCTTTCCAATGTGTCCCTGCTTTGAAATTTGCCGCCAACTGAGTGCGTTACGCCGCGGAGAAAGGGTCTGCATGAATTTATTGCAAACAATACATAAAATGCATTCAAATGGAATGAAATGTGTTTTGCTCTTTGTACGCATTATTTTATATTATATGAGATACCCTGTAGAAAATATTTCCATATGGAAGATTCACTTTTATATGTATTTAAACAAATATATAAATATAATTATAATATATAAATAAATGTAAAATTAAATAAAAAATAGAATTATATTTTTTTAGATAAATTTTTAATAATATTTAAGTTTTTATTCAGCATATTAATATTACAGTTTATTTTGAATAAATTATTAAATTATATAAGAACTATCTCTCCTATATTTAAAATATAATATATCTTTTATAAATTTATTTATGTATTGTTAATTTTGTATAATTATTATAATTAATTTTGTATAAATTATTAAACTATATAAAAACTATCTGTACTCTATTTCATATTATATAAAAACTGTTTCTACTCTTTTTAAAATTAGAACTTAAATATTATTGATAATTGTGTATAAGTTTAATTAAATATAAATTATCTCTGATCTGTTTAATATATGAAAGGGCTTTTAAATTTATTAAAATATATAAAGTTATTTTGTATAAATTATTAAACTATATAATCTATCTTTACTTTGTTTAAAATGTAAAACATTTATTATTTAGTATTTTTAAATATAGTTAATTTTATTTTAATTATAAATCCATATATCCATACAATAACTAAAATGTTATCAAGTTTTTTAAATTTATTTAATGTTATAATATTATTTATAAACTGTTTCTACTCATTTTAAAATATAATAAAGATTTTTATATCTATTTAAATATTATTGTTAATTCTAAATATATTATTAAACTATCTCTACTTAGATTTAACTGTAAATATTATACTTAGCTGTGTTTAAATTATTAAAATATATAGAAACTATATCTATTTAAATATTATAAAAATTTCTAATTTAAACTTCTCTACTCTGTTTAAAATGTAAATTTAATTTTTTTTAAATAATTATAAATAATAAATAATTATTTATATTCTTTACATATATAAGGAAATGTAAAAAAGTTTTTAAATATATTGATATATTATAGTTAATTCTGTTTAAATTATTTAACTATATATAAACTATTTCTACTATATTTGAAATATAAAAAAAATTTATAATACTATACCTAATTCTGTATACATTTTTAAGTTATATAAAAGTTATCTATTGTCTCTAATTAAAATCGAATAGTTTTTTAAATATATGCAAATACTTTATTAAACGCACAACTTAAGCGAATCATTTATTAAATTCAAATTGTAAAATAGCAAAGTAACATCAGTTATTTGTTAAATTTACGAGGTATATTCAAGCATTACTAATATATATCTTCTTAATTGTTTAGCTAGTTTCCCCATTGGTTTTTATTTGCCTGTTGGAGACAAGACAGTTAAAGGAGCAATGTGGACGACTCGATAAAGTTCAATAGAAAAGTTAACTTGTTATGAAAGAAAAGGAAATGTATAAATTCAATGTGAAACCGAATGACTTAGATGGCACAGGGAACCAATACAATTATATAGATTGTTGTTTCTTTAGCTAAATTTTTGCAAACTTTTCTTCGTCATTCAAATTCGATTTCCATTTTGCAAACTAATAATATTTGAGCTGTTGTGGACAATTGAAAGACATCGATTGTCACATTTCATCGCATTTGTTGGGCAATTGATATCGGTGTTTTTTGACATTTGCCAACACTGGGAAAGGTTGACAGGTCAAATCTGGAAGGGGGGCCAAAACAAAATACATTCATGCCAGACAAGCGTGCGTTTAGGCCGAAAAAAGCGACTTTATAGAATTAAAGAAAAAAATAATAATAATAATTATAAGCAAAATTATTTATTTATCGGCCACCGAAAGTTAACGTCGGACAGGCGGCAGTCTCATTTTTGTGGGATCCTCGCAAGCAAATGGATGACCAGCAGGTGGAAACCGAGGCAACCGAGTCCAGCTCGGCTCACAATGTTGAGCAGTTGGAATTTCTGCAATTTCTCAGGTCGCTGGACGAGGTGCCCAATGAGATTGGCAACGTGAGCAACGACGGCGACAATGTGTGCGAGCTGGAACCGGAGCTAGTTGCTCCACGGGTCACCAAGAGCCTACCAAATGGACAACTTATGGATCCAGAGCTAGCTATTCCTCACATCACCATCAGTTTGCCTGAAGGTCAATTCATCGGTAGCGAACTGGACTCAGAGCAAGTGATTCCACAGATCAGCATCAGCTTTAGCAACCTGCCTCCAGCCGTACCAGCTCAAGTTGCTCACACTCTGCTGGACATCACAGAGCGTTCAAAGCAGCAGCTGCAGCTGGAGCAGTTGTCGCTTCAGAAGCATCACTTTGTCCACAAATTATATCTGGCGACCAGCAGTCAGAAGGTGACATTCCTCAACTGGTCTGCGGATGGCCAGCAGCTGCAGTTGGATTACATTGGACTGCAGGAGTATCTGAGTGGGGCTCAGAGTATGTTTCGCAGTCGCAACGTGCAACAGTTCACGCGCCACATTCTTGATCTGGGATTCGAGCGTGTGACGCAACAGTTGGAGCTGCTCGAGGAGCGCCCTCAGTTGCTCTATCAGCATGTGCACTTCAAACCCGGCCAGCCGGAACTGCTGCTCCAGTTGCCCACGCTTAAGTGGGACGAGTCTCAGGCCTTCTCAAAGTCAGCGACCAACTTCCCTTTGCCCAAAAGTTCCCTTGCCATGCATTCTGAATCCAGAACTCTGAGTCCACATTCGCCATTGCAGCTGGCTCGTTGTCGCTTTCAAATCCTCTTGCACTACCATAACGATGTGCGACTCCTGCAGCAGCAGGAGCCTAATGCGGAGCAACTTCTGCCACGACGTGGACGCATTAGCAGCAGTCGACAGCCGGCCCAAGTGCTGATGCCTTCTCTGGCCTCGAAGCATGTAAATCCCAGGGATTCTGTGCTGCAATTTGAGGTTGGCCAAGTGCCCGAATATGCTGGATTCTATGGACAAGCGGAACCTGCCCTGATTAGTGAATTCTTTGCGGAATATTTGCCCCGTTATGGCGCCAGGGTCAGTGGCTACAAGGACGTTGTTGTGGATGCCAGCAAGGCGAATTCATTCCAGCAGAATCTGCCCATTGGCATTGTCTACTCCGAGGATGAGGATGATCTCGAGGATCAGGAATGCCTCATTGCAGAAACGAAAAACGACGACTGCCAATCGGTTGACAATCCCATATCTCTACCGGAAGACATCGAACTCGAACAGGTGATGCAGGAGCTGTGCGGCGTTGTGCCCGAAGCGGAGGAGCAGCTGGACAAGAAAGAGATGACGCCACCGAAGCCAAAGCTCAAGAGAAAGAAAGTGTCACGGAAAAGTGCAACTGTGGATAATGATTTCGAACCCGAATCACCACAAGAAGAGAGTGTCGAGGATGTTCTTGAAGCAGCTGTTGAAGCGGCATCTTGCATCAAGGATGAGCTTAAGTCCAAAGTGGAGAGCAACAGCAGCAAGGACAATAGCAAAGATGACGCCGACAAGGATGTGAAGTGCCAGACTACTGCCAAGAGAGACGTGAAGAGGCGTCGCTATGATCTACGCAATTCCAAATCGAAGCGATCCAATTGAGGAAAGTGGAAATCCTTCGGAATATTTATTAAGCAACAAATTGAAAATATTGATAAATAGCTAAAAATAATTGCAAAACACTAAAATGTTTAAACTAACGAACAAAAGACAGTTTAACTTATAACAATTAGTTATTATTAATATAATTTAAATTGATTATATTCTGATTACTAATACTACTATATTATTGTTGTGATACGTGACAGTTGTGATACTTGAGTGCACTAAGAATGCATTTAAAAATAAATAAAAAACCTACTCATGTTGGTATTACTACTAGAGGTTAAAGACAAAGCAAAACTTTTTAATTATTATTATAAATATTGAAAACAAGCGGATTAATCGAGTGCGCGCGACAGTATAATACCCTGTGCAGTTTCCTAAATTATGTATTTTGATTATAATAGAAGGAATAGAAGAATGTAACACTCTTTTGAAACACTCAATTAGCATATGAATTCATGATGTATCGCAATCGATCGCTGTTTCGCTCACACACACGTACTGCTTGCAAAGAGCAAAGCGCAAGATATTCAATGCAACATTTATTTTCTCAATATCTCTCTTATTTATAAAATGATCTTTATGAAACTTTCAGGATTACTTTTATATGATATTCTTTAAGCACCTGTTAAGCAAAAAGGGTCTTCGCTGAGAAAAGCCGAGAAAATTTGTTTTAGCTTCTTGCCAAATTTGGTGTCTCTAATTCTTATGGTTGCTTATGGAGATCGACGCGTTCATACAGACAGACGAATATGGCTCAATCGAATCAAGAATATATATATTTTATATAGTCTGCTACTCCTCCTTCTGGCTGTTAAATATATTTGCACAATGTTATTATAAGGGTATAAAAATATTTATTTAATAATTTTATTAACTCGAACAGCAAGTCCAACTGATAGTAAAGTAGGTAACTGATAATAACGAAATGAAATAAGTCAGTTTTCTTTCAAAGAAGGTTTATATTCTTATTAATAACAATAAGAGAGTATGGTAATAATAATAAAATGTATATTATATCTTCACTATAAAATCACTTTTGTCGAACTTCTTTAAATGTAAATGTAGCATTTATCGAAATGAAACTAATAACAATGTGAAAACAAGACATGAAATAAAATCCATGTGGGCATAATGATCATCACTTTCGGAGCATAAGGCTAATCATATCAATGAAAATAATATTGCAAGCATATGGAACTGGACACTAAAACGCTTATCAACTAATCATATCTGAAACGCCTTCGCCTTGTTACGACACCAGGCTAAGAGGAGCTATCAAACTGAAGCTGAAGTTGAGATTGAAACAGCGAAACAGTAATATAATCTGACCAAAAATATCTTTACATTAAACGCCCACAAATACAAATACACAAAGAGTCTGAAAGAGACGGAGACAGACGGAGAGAAAGAGAGGTTGAGTGTGTGGTACTGAGGGGAGGGAGCTGACTGAGGAGGCTGGCAGTCTGACGTGTGACGGAGGCACAATCAGTGCGATGTTTACAAGTTTTATGAGCCACCAAATAACAAGACGACAAACAGCAGCGAGAACTACCGACTCGTCCAACCAGATTCAATCCGATGCCAATCCGAGGCCAATTTTAAAAGCTCCAAAGGCAGGTCGCTTTTTTTGGCTTCGGGTTTGCAAAACGAAAGAAATTTTTAAGACACAGCGTGAGGCGAGACACGATTTTTATCGACTTTAATTTGCTTTTTATTAGATATCATATTTCATGGCATGTTCCCGGTTCCCAAATGAAAACAAAAGCAAGTGGCAGCTTTTGTGTTTTTTTTTTTTTTTTTTTTTTTTTTGGGGACATCGGGACATTGGGACATCGGAACTCTGTGCTTTGGGAGTCTTTTGGCTTTGAGTCAAGACGTCATAATGTCATAAAAATGTCACATACTTTTAATAACTTTATGACAGCTACAAAATCATAAACAAAATGCTCTGACAGCGATACACACACACAACATGAACAGCAATAACAAGAACAGGGAAGAGGGATCAACACGGGATGGGGACTGCGGTCGGAGGCACATGCAAATGTTTGTGGCCAAGACGGAGGCTCCATCAATTGGGAGTCGCATCATAATGAGATGTGTCATGTCTGCATTCCCAGAAACGGTTGAGGTTCGTTTTAGTGAAATCATTGGGCATCATTGGAGTCTCCAATTATGAACATGACACATGATTATTAAATTTGATATCAAAGAAACTCTGAGTTTGTATGAGAATTCAAATTTATCTGCTCTTCTATCTTGAAAATTAAATATTTTACGGCTTTTCTTCTCTTCTCTTCTATTTCTTAAATTGCAAATTGTGTTCATCATTCCGTTTGTGTTTAGGATCTTTTCGATCTTAAGGATTGTTCGACAACGTTTACTTATAAGTTTATAATCCAATTCCGATTTGTTGCCTACCAATTATTGGAGAGTTCTTTCAACTCGACAACAGCTCCGTTGTGTTCCCACTCTCCAAATATCCAATTCGTTGCTCAACCTCAGCTTTAATTTCAACACATAAATTTGTTTTGCGACAAAGCGCAGTTTTAAATTATGAAGCCGCTTCAACTCGGAATGAAGTCGACTCGTCGCATAATAATGAAGCCACTGGAGAACTGCGAATTGGGTAGATCGGGAGAAAGGGAGCGAGAGAGGGGAAGAGAGGAAGATGGGGGCGAGAGACTGAGAGAGGGAGAGCAAAAGTCAGACCCGTAGAGTTATTAAATGCCAAGTTATTTGTCGTTTAGCTGGAAACCCATGCAGGCCAGTCGTACTTTAAGTTTAAGACAAGACTCCGAGACTGCTTTATGGCTTTGAGTAGGAAATCTTTATGAGCATGTGTTTGAGTGTATGTTCGAGTGTTGTGTGTTGTAGTTGTGGTTGTGTGTGTGCCCTAGCCCCGAAAACGTTAAAAAAGTGAGACAAATTTATTGGCAAAGTATAAATGCTTTTCTTTACGGTTTTAAGTTTGTGTAGTTTTAATATGAAGTCGTAAAGACTTTTAATGATGCATGGAAATTGTAAGACTATTTGCATATTCCGATATGTGTGACCAAACAGGGTTTATAGGAGTCGTGTAATACGTCTTTGGCTTTTTGGGAAAGAGTTAAATGCGTTTGAGAAATGTGAGTAATGGGAAAGTAGCAGTAAACGGAAAACTCTGCTATAGTTTTAAGAAAGACATCCTCAATTTCATATCTATTCTATAACACTAATAGGTTAGACCCTTCATAGACTATAAAGAAACAGTTTTTTAACATTTGCTGTAGTATAAATAAATGAAAAACCTTGAATAATCAGTGCGGAGTTTATAATTATTGACATTATTTTAAAATTAAAGATAAAACTAAAGTTTCAGTTCAACAACTTTTGTTTAGAACAATTGTATTTATAAAGGTAAATCATTTGCAAACAAATTCATACTTTATACAATCTATAGTTCTACATTAGAGCCAATCAAATGTCGATGCTCAAGCCAAAAACTTGGACTACTTGGGATTAAATCTTCATAGAAAGTAGAAAGTAAATGCACAATTTGTTGCGAGTAACGGAAAGTTATGCTTATCGTTGCTGTGTAGCAACTTTAAAAACTCACTTGCCACAAATATTTCGAGCAATTTATCTAGAGTACAAAAGTTGCTCCTGCGAGTGTCCGCATTTGGGAGCGTGGAGCGTGTCCTTGCCGGAGGTTTTGGGTATTATGATTGCGCAAATGCAAAATGCATAACAATCTCAATTGCACAAAATATTTCGCATGCGACGGCAGTTGAAATGCAGCAAATTGGGATTTATTTATTGTGTATGAGCGAAAGAGGGAGAGAGAGAGAGAGAGAGAGAGAGAGAGAGAGAGAGAGAGAGAGAGAGAGAGAGAGAGAGAGAGAGAGCGAAAGAGAGATCGTCCCTGGCCCCGTTCTTGGCATGAAAAGTTGCAAAGCATGGATGAGAATGGAGATGAGAATGGTTATGCCTTGCCACCAAATACCAGAGATAGGTAACCCACTTTCAAATTGCTTTTTTATTTGCCAATGGATACGGTTATGGTTACGGTTATGGATATGTTGTGTGGATACAAATATGAGTTTGAATGTGAGTGTGAGCATGAGTATGAGAATGAGTGTGAGTGGCCTCTAGGGAAATGAATGGCACGCAAATTGAGTCAAAGTAGTTTATGCTAATATTCGTATTCGTACTCGTATTTCCAAATGCAACGCCAAAAGTTTACGCTTTACCCTTGGGGCTCTCTCCATTGTTGTAGCCAAAGTTTGACAGATGAGCTGCAGCCTTGGTCAGGACGTGCAATTAGCCTGGCTAATACCTCTCCTCAGGAATGGATGTGCACACACAGGCATGCGGAGTGTTGGCACCAATCCAGCGCAGATATTGATTGACCCTCGTGTAAACTCCAGGAGTGTTGGGTCTAGCACAACCCTTGCCCCAGGAGACAATGCCAGCTACCTGATACTGTCCCATCTCCTCGTCGAGTAGCACCTGGAGCGGTCCACCGCTATCTCCACTGCAGGCATCTTTGGCTTCTTCGCCCACATAGCCGGCACATAGCATATTGTCGGTGATCAGGTGTGGACTGTAGCTGGAGTTGCGACATTCCGATTGGCTGAGAACGAGCACATCGACTTCCTGTTGAATGTGGAAGAAGTTGGGGAAATAGTTTAAGCTAAACGGATGAAATGGAAGTGAAGAGGTGAAAAGGGACAGGAAGCATACCTCACTGAATGAAGAAGAACTTGAAGCGGGGATTGAAAGTAACGGAGAAAGCCACAGAGATATTGAAAGAACAGCAAAAAGGAAGTGAGAAATGTATTGAGAAAGAAATCTTCCATTTCAATCTCTTCAATCTCTGCATTGTTAGAAAAGAGAACAAGAGTGAAGGAAAGCTTAAAGTTAGTTTACTGAAGGTAATCTTGCTAAGAAGAAAAGTTACCTGCAAAGTGTCCGTTATAAATCCTCCCTCCTGTCGTGCTCCCCATCCCGTGACAATAGCAATCTCCCCATCAAAGCTGGAATTGGAATCCGGCATACAAACAGGTCGTATTCGTCCCTCAAATCTCACCGGCTTATCAAGCGTTAGCAGGGCAATGTCATTATTAAAACTGCGTGGATCATATTGCTCATGAGTATTGACATAGACGGCTCGACGTTCCAAAACCTGACCATCGCTGTCACTGCGATTGTGCTCGAGCAATCGGAGGGTGATCAACTCTGGCGGCACACCCTGCACACAATGGGCTGCTGTGAGCACGTACAGATCATTGATGAGGGAACCAGCGCAATAGAAGCGATCAAGCAATAGCACGGCAACCAGCCAGGGATACTGATGGCGACGCGTCTCCTGACCGCCAACAATCTTACGCAACGTGTTGATTACTCCACAGCGGCAACTCACACATTCCCTTCCCTCTTCTGGATAATCCGGAGGTAGCTCAGTTGTTGACGTAGAAGACATGGCAGCTGTCGGGGGAACTGAAGTTGTAGTTGGCCACAGTATCATTTGCAGCCATTGGAGAAAGCTGCTCGGCTCCACGACCACGTGGAGAGCACGCTGCAACTTGACCTCCTGGATCCATGAGTGTAAAAGCAGGATTCCCAGTGCAATGCAGCAGATGAGCTGTAACCTCATCTTGTTGACCACGAAAGAGTTACTGCCGAACTAAACAGCTGCTTGAACTAAACAGAAGTCGAGGAAATGCTGAAGATTTGCTCCACTTACAAATCCTGTTTGTATTCCGCTTCGATTCATGCAATTCTATGCTTCACCTGACCAGTTTCTTTATATTTGATTTCGTTACCCCGTCAGCTGTGCGTCCCCCGGCACTTTTGCACCACAAGCACCACAAGCATCACCAGCACCACCAGGTGCCAACTTTTCACTTTGCCAACAATTTTCCACGCTGCTGCGCAAATGAATTCATGAAATGTTTGCCCGATAATGTGTAAACGTTGTGATAGCCGTAGGTTAACCAACATTTTCACATTTCCCAATTTTACCACCTCCCAACCAAGCATCATGTGTTTGCACTCAAATAAAATCCAACTTGAAGTTCTAATATTATTCTGAGAATTTGAAATTCTATCGATCTGAAGTTTGCTTACTGTAGGGAACTTTAAAGTTTCCCTCTTAAGTTTCCCAGAACAAAATTAATTTAATCTCTAATCTGCGTTTCAAATTCTATCAAATCTATATTTCATTTAACATGTTCTCTATCAAATGTTATGCAAATGAAAGCTATTTATATACCCCACACTAGTCTTAGTTCCCCCCCCAGCCTCTGCGCATTGGCAGTTCCCACTTGTCATTTAGGCCTTTGTAAGCTGGCACAATAATCTCTAATAGGCTTAGCATGAAATATTGACGCTTAGTGGACGCTTACTGTTGCCAAATAGAGCTCTGAAAGTGTTGTTATTTCTTCTTTTTTTTTGTTGGTCAGTCTGTCTTCTTGTTCGTCTGTCTGTCTATCTGTCGTAATGAGAGACTCGCCTGAAAATTAGTGAAAGCAGTTTAATAATCATTTTCTTAGTAAGCCTCTTATTGAATAGAGTTGCCACAATTTCGGGCTGGGCGCAAGTTGGTAAAGTTTTGTCGCATTTAAGTAGATGTGGGAGAGTGTAGACTAATTGAATTTGAAGGGAGAGAAAGAAAGAGAGAGAGAGAGAGTCACTGGGGAGGCAACTGAATGATCCATAAATCCAATAAACTGTTGTTGCAACCTACTGAACCACGAAGTGGCATCAATTGTTATGACACGCCCACAACGTGCCCCACGGTTACGCTTCAACACCCGAACTGGAGCTCTGGAATTCTACAGGAAAGGTTCCATGGGCTTGTAGCTTCCACAGTTTTATTTCAATTTAATGAGCTGCATGGTTGCATTGGACGAGGGGCAACTAGTAGTCCGTAAATTGTCCAATTATATACAAAATTCAAGCCAATGCGTAGGCTGCCCCCTACAGGTAGGCCCAGTAGCTGCAGCTCGAGCTGTAGCTGAAGTTGAAGCTGGAACTCTACCTGGAGCAGAGTCAGCTTAGAGCTGCATGGCTTTCTGTCGCCGACGCTGTCACTTTTGATATTTTGTGCTCTTAATTGATATTTATGGAAATGGATGTTATACGAAAGTGGAGCAGCCATCTGTAAGATTTACATGCAACTACATGGGGCAAGGGCAGCTCATTAAGGTGCCAGCAGCTGGTGTGGCAGCTCTGGCACCTCTGGCTCCTCTGGCAGTATTGTCTCTAATGAGCACAACTTACATAGTCAACTCACAAATCCTGAGACTATTTGTGTATGTGTTTGCCTCTGCACTGCGGTCAGCCAACAAATCTTGTAGAACTTGGCAACAACTAAGCACAATGCAAAAGCAGCAAAAGTAATTCTAATCCCCAGTTGCCAGAGTGACCACCGCAATGAGTTTTCCACTTGACTAAGAAATATTGCTTAATTGCAGAAATGTAATAAACTTGCCAAGGGGCAAGAAAAGTTCGAGCATCAAGTTTAGTGGTCTCATTTAGAGTTGCCGCATGTAAGTTCATAAACTGTGGCAACAATACTCAACTCGAGAGTAACTTAGAGAAAGATAACAACTTTATAATAACTGAATATACTGCTCAAGTTCTCATTTAACTATATTCGATATCAATTATAGATGTGTCTCAGCAGTTACGCAAGATATCACATGTATATATTTTTTTAAATAATTTAAATACTTCAAACTCTCATATGGGGACATGTTGTTCCTTTTATATATTTAATTTAAAATAATTTAATACGAATTATCCTCTCTCAGTCAATTTAATGACATACTTTGATGCACAAAGAATGTTTAAAATTGCGTAGGATTACATTTTAAACAAGCCTTAAAAGAAAATATTGTATTATCTGTGTTGTTGCGGTTTCTTTAGCCTCTCCCAAATTCATACTCGGGTTGTTGTTAAACATGCGCTCGGGCTGCCTGTTGGCTTCTTTATCTTGACAGCATCGGGCTTTAAAATACAAGTATAAATACTACAGTCTACAAATGTACAAACATTCCGACAGTTCTCCCCACTAATGGATGAGGGTGAGGTGGAGGGACGGGGGCAAAAGGCGCAATTGCAAAATCGGCAACAACTTTTAATTAAAAGCAACATTTTCACAGGCCACAGCAACAAGCTTATTAACAGTTACTTTTAGCGGCGTAAATCTCTGACTGTTGTCTGTATCTGTAATTGTGCGTGTGTATGCGTGTCTGTGTGTGCGAGTGTGTGTGCCTGCCATTTAGCCACAGCAAAAGCTGTCAATTGATAAACAAGTCAACTGTCACTTAGGCCCGCATTGATAGCTGCTTATCGAGCCGAATGCCGCGAATCGAACGGCCAACGCTAATCAGGCAGAGTGTCCACAGTCCTCAGCCTTCAGATACAATCCCCTTCCCTCGACACTCTGCATCCCTGCGTCTGAGGTGTCCAACTCCAAGTCCAGATCAGTGTCCTGCCTTGGCACTTGCTGCTGGTCTCTTTGGGCTGCTGCAGAGATGGCGATAACGCCACGACACATGTCACAAGTTGTATTTATTTTTTGTTTTATTTCTTTTCTGTTTCTCTTTCCTTTCCTTTTTATTTCTCTTTCATTTTCTTGTTTTCCTTCAGTTTTTATTATTTTTAATCAAAAGTGGAAATTAAACGCAGCTAATGAAGATTTTAATTGCGTGCCACAAAATGCAATTGCATGTGGGCAGCTCTGCATAAACGAATGCGAGTACTATTCATGAATACATGAATATGAATACATGTTCGACTTTGGAACAACATGACCAGCGCCTGTTACAGCCTCGTTTGACACGCAATCGTCGCCCGTCCCCAGTCCAAACTCGATTCACATTTACAACATTTACAATTTCCATACCAATTCCCACTAGTGTGCTAGTTCTTCTTACTAGTTGCTAGTTACTAGTTAGTGATAATGTAAGCTGCTTAGGTTTTCTGGTATTAGCCCGCCTGATTGCCGTTTATGACAGTTTCTCATAGGCTTAATCCAAACAAGATGTGGGCTTTGGGTCCGACTCCATAGATAGTCGGACTGTCGGATTGGTTTGCAAAATATTTGACGGGCTGATTGTGAAAGTACACTTCAAGCCTAGTATACTAATTGACCAGCCATAAAATAGGATTAATCAAATAAGGTTAGCTTAATAAATTTAAATATTCAATAAGTTTATAAATCAAAAGAGAACTAGCCTTATAATAACAACTTTTAATTACATAAATCCAAGCAAAGCGGCGGAAACAGAGATTATAGCGACTATAGGGAAGTTCAGAAGAAGATAACATCTAGTCTTCGTTCTCTGTATTATTTGACTTCATATCTTTAACACATAACAGTCAAATACCAACTTTAAATCCAGAAACGTCCTTAAAGCACCTCAACAATACGAATATTGCTTCTCATTCGCTTCTCTCGCCTATTGCCCATTTAGCACATAACCTCACTCCACAAACAAAGAGGAAATGTGGAAAATGTCACGCTTCATTTGTGTAACCCGTACAAATGGACACCTGGCCCAAGCCAAGTGAAAAGAACTGTCAACAGAATGAATTACAGAGAAAAGGAAGTAAAAAAGTACAAAGAAAATGGGGGAAAAAAAAAAAAAAATATCAACACGGCACACAAACTTCATGATAGATACTGAAACAAACACAATCGGACAGATCGATTAGGCATACAAATGTACAATTAGAAGTGGAAGTCGAGTGTAGATTGTGGAATGCAGTGTGTGGAGTGGAAGGTGGAACTTCACTTGACGTTCGTCCCCCGACTGTACAAATGGGATGATGTGCATAAGCTGACGTTCGTTTCCTACCGTTTGCGCAATAAACCGTTACAAATGGCTGCTCGGAGGGGGAGAGACACAAAGATGAGAGAACAGAAAGCGATGCTGAGAGCTAACGAGCCATACAAACGGCACTTACCTCTGCCCAGCTCTAACTCATTTCCATCACTCATTCTCTCTCGCTCTCTCTTTTTATCAACTTTTAGTATGCAAACAGTGGGCTACAAAGGAGTGAGGGAGCCAGAACAGGAGCGAGAGCGAGAGGCTGTTATTAAAGTTCCGTTTTTCCTCTATTTAATTGAATTAAATTTTTCGTAATTTCCGTAATTTATCTGCCATTTGTTTGACCAATGTCCACCACCAATTTCAATAATTATGAGCAGTTTTTAATTACATTGCTGGGGGGCGTGGGGTATTGATGAGAAGGGGAAGTGTGGAGTATTTTATACCGAACATTTAATTATTATTTATGATTGTTTAGCATTTTTCTGAAATTGATTTATGTGGTTTTCTCGTGCAACGAACGTCAGTTTATTAATTTGTTAAGTCTGCGGCAGTTTTGTGGGTTCCACCTCCAATCGCCCCCACTTGCCCTTCCCCAGAACCATACGCTCCGATTGAGCCAAGTAATGTGGGCCTGTCATGTCGTGAGCCCATTACAATTACATATTAATTAATAACAATTTTTCGGGGTGTTAATACATGTTTAATAAAAATTGTAATTAAAATTTTGATTGCCAACTCAAATGATATAAATTGTGATTATTAAGAAACAAAGTATAAGTTGATAGGCTACTGATAAACTTAGTGTGTAGAGATTTAATTAAGGCGAGAATAAACATTAGATTGTTGTTCTTCTTCTTCTTCTTCATAGGTCTTAGAGAGTAGAAAGTCGTAGCATTAAGAAGAAGCCGGTTCACTTCATCTAGCAACCATCCATCAAGTAACTTTGAGCAAAACATAAATTCTCAACTTCAATCAAAGCATTTCCTGCTTTCGCCAATCGTCAAGCTACACCCCCCCACGCCCCTAAATGTCCTATCAAAGTGGGAAGACAATGCAAACAACGAACTGAATGAGCAACGCCTGCGTGAAAAATGCAAATCAATTCAATTAAAACAACAAGAGCAACATGCAGCAACATACAGCAACAGCAACAACAACTGCAGCGCCGCAAGGTACAAGAGGCTGCGGCAACAACATGATGCATGTTGCCAGAGTCAACGCAACAAAAGCATGCGCACCATAAAGATCCCGCGTAGAGCCGTTGTTCCTGCCAACAGCTAAACAAAAGCAACAACAACAACAGAAAGAGAAACAGCAACAGCAACAATGCCACAACACACATGCCACAAAAGTGTTGCAGTTACAAGAATTTTAATCAAGCGTTTAACACTAAACGCGCCACGGCCTCGAAACGCCGCAACGTCGACGTCTGCGCAGACGCATAAACAATTTTCCAATTGTTGTTGTTGATGTTGATGTTGTGGTTGTTGCTGCTGCGGTTGTTGAGCCTTTATTGGGGCTTTGTGTTGTTGCGTCGTTGCTGTATTGTGTTGCATAAATTAACTTGCCGCTTGTCTAGCCTGCAACTGCGTCTGCGTGGCACGATCCCAAAGCCTGGACTCAGTTCTCAATCCCCCTTCTTCCCAACGATTCGTTTGGTTTGTTGTGCCGGTTTTGGCTTTCGGCTTGGACAAATTTAAATTTGCATGACAGTCGCACATTGATCATGGCCAGAGTATGCAATGCTGGCCAACTGAATGTCTGGCTGTCTGACTGTCCGGCTGTCCGACTGTCTGACAACTTGCAGACTCTCAGGATATCCAACTGTGCCAACTTGCAACGCATTTTCAATTAACCAAAACATGCCAGCTAGTCAAATGACATTTTGAATGTTTGAATATTTACTGAGTGTGTGCTTGAGTGTGTGCATGAGTGTATTGTACATTTGTATGCTGAATTTGGGCCAGCTGACAGTCCACTTAAGGCGCCGCCATAAAATCCGCCCAAAAGTCCAATAAAAACCATTCAATAAATCACAACAAATTAACATAAATCTTGCCAGTCTGTCGACGCAACTGTTTGGGGAAAGATTGGAAGCTGCGTGCTGCAAGCTGGAAGCTGCCGCTGCTCTCGTTGTTGCATCTGTTGATGATGATGATGTCGATCGTAAATCCTAAGAATTTTGACAAATGTACAAATGCTTCCTCAAAATGGGCAATAAAAAATTAAAAAACAAAAAAGTATCATAAAAATGGTTTTGTATATGTTGTGCATAACACACACACACACACAAACACACGCACACACACGCACACACAAGGCCAACAAGAGGCCACAAAAATCTTTATTGCATATTCAAAAGGAGAACAAAACGTATGAAAGTTTGGCTTTCATTTTTGAAACCGAAGCACTAATTCTCTATATGCTTTTACTAATCTCTAGTTAGACTAAGATTGTTTTGTGAGAGCTATTAAGATGATACAAAAAGACAAGTTACAACTCGAATTTGTATTGATTCTTTGCTAATATTGGGAATACAGAGTCACAATAACTGGCCATAATTGTCAGTAGTTTGCTGCTAATTTCTGGAAAGATTAATGCTCAAATAGTGGTTTAGGGATCCACGGATTCCACAGTAGATTCGCAAGTTCTAAAGCAACACATAGAGTTCATTATTATAGTATACGAATATGTATAGAAAGAGTAGAATTGTTTGTAGATATTTATAATATAATTTTAAAGAGTATCTCAAGGCAAGCCATTGAAAACAGAAATCTAGCAAAACAGATGCAGTTCTACACATGACACAAATGGCGCACAGAATGTATCTTTTAGAAGGCAAAATAAGTACCATAAATGTGAACAGAGACACTTGGAGAGTGGACGAGGGGCGGACAGGGAGCAGAAGGCAGACGACAGTAGGAGTGAATGTGTATGTATATATAGATATGTGTGTGTGTGTGTGTGTATGCCCCAAAGGGCCCCGCATAACGCACATGTCTGCAAAGTGTTAATGTGAATTTATGATGCATTACGCGGCGTTGGCATTGGATATGAAGAGGCTGCTGGGCAGAGGAGTTGCCCAAGCTGGAGGAGCAACGCTGTCGTCGAGTCTTTGAGATTTTCTAGTCGCGTAATGAAAAACAGATTTGGAAACTTTTTATGTTATGAAGTAAAATGCAAGCTAGTTTTTATGGTTAACCCACAATTGGGGAATTGAGTGCCAAACGAGAAGCAATGAGAAGCTAACAGAAGCAAGAGATTATGCAAGATAAGTTGATTAGTGATAAGTGATAAGTGATAAGCAAGCAGACTAAAAAGCAATTTAGCTCTAAGTAAGATCTTCAATTCTATTTTGAGTTCACCTCTCGATATGCATCAATACAAATGCAATAGAAACACCTAACTGAGAGGCACATTAATTACCACGCCTTTGACCACCCACACAACACTCACAACAACACAACAACACACTCACAGCTGCCACACCCCCTTCTAGTAGTTGACACCCCCCCAGTTTGACTTGTCACGCCCATGACTTAATTGAAACCGCGTGCGGAACTTGGATTTCCCAATATGGTTCAAGTCGAAGTATTTATGGATGCTATTAGCAGTAACCAAGTAACAAAGGTGCAGCCCCTTCCTTTCCCCTATGCGCTGTCAGTTTGAAATTTGCTGCCATTTGTGGCAGCCACATGCAGTGTTGCACTATCCGGAGCATGCCACATTACAAGTAAATTAAATTATGGCCACGCCGACGCCTCGTACAATGCGACTAATAAACTTTCAATTAATGCAGCCCAAAAATACACACGCACAGGCACACACACACACACACACACACTCAGAGTGAAAAGAAGGGGGTGGACACAACACCCATGAAAGTGTGGCAAGGTGTGGCATGTGACATGTGGCAATGCTTCGGGAGATGCGCACAAATGAAGAATACAATTTGCTATAGTTCACATTAAGATAAGATGAGTCGAAGGTATCCTTCCTGGAGGGGGCGTCGTTGGTGTTGACAGCTTCGCTTGGTGGGCACATAATTTATGCAGTTCCAGTTCCAGTTCCAGTTTCAATTTCAATTTCATTTTGCGTTGTCTTAATGTTTCCCCTTTATTTGTTTGTTGCACACGCAATGGGCATGACGAACTTCTAGGCGCTGCTTTGAAGTCAACAACTTTTAAGCCAAAACCTCCCCTCCCCTCCCCTTTCCCATTCATCCATCTCCTTTTCAACTTTATCTGGCTGCTACATTTGGAGTCGCAGGCAAAGGCTCTACTCTGCTCTGTTTGTAGCTCGTAAATAAAATCGTAAATTGCCATTTTGTTTTATTGTTTAACCGACAGTTTTTATTGAGCTCGTTTTGTCGGCATTCGGTTTTAGTGCCCGTCCCTCCCCCTTGCCTTGCCTTCTTGCTCTTAACTCATTCGTCGGAGGCAAAAGCTGTCGCTCTTTGGGTTGAAACATGTCCGTTAATGAGCCATAAAGGTGTGCACAAACACCTTGAGAGTGCAGCCCAGAAATGTCTGTGAACCGACAGTCTCTCGAGCTGTGCTCATCTGGATATTAGAGGGGATTACATTTAGACTCCTCTGGGATATTACAACTTTTTTGTCATGTACCTCAAGTCTTTCCACCTTTCTGTAATCAAACAGTTATTCTATATGCATTAAATTAATTTCTTCCTTTACTAAGTCTAAATATAACTCAATTTAAACTATATACTTCTTAGCATATCTCGACCCTTAGTCGTTTATCGATTCCTCAGCTTGACCATGAATATAAGTATTCAGACTCACACTCATACTCATATGACATTCACTTCCATAGAGGCATTTGCTATCTGTCACTTAAAGGTAAGGAAAGATAACTGAGGAACTACTCACGGCTATATCCATATGATATATCAGCGAGTGCTAATGCGACCGATACAAATTGTGTTGGCTGCTCCTTTGAAAGGCCATAAAAGAGAACCACGCGAACTAATCACGCAATAAATGAACGCTCATCAATTCATAGACAGTTCGGTTGAGGCTGCTGGTCGCTTGGTGGGTTGCATGGTCAACGGTTTGGGCTGACTAAAGCAAAGCAAAGCAAAGCAGCCCCAAATGAGCAAAAGCTACAGCAACAACAACAATAGCCACAGCAAAAGCAATAAAATTTATGTTAAGTAGCGCGGCCATAAATAGCCAAGGGCCAAATAGGATGGGATGCTATCGAATGGAATGGAATAGGCTGCGACATGGATGATGACAACAACAGGATGGGAGGGGACGGGTCGGGAAATGGGAGATGAAGCTGGCCTTGACAAAGGCAAAAAACGTGAATCGTGGAATGATAAATGTCAAAGCAAATGACATAAATAATCGAATCGAGCGCAAAGCAGTCGAGCATGAAAGCGATGCTATGGGTAAAGGGAAGGTGCACGGGGGAGAGGCAAAGTGCTGCCTCCTATGTGGCTATAATCATCATCATAATCATCATCGTCGTCATTGGCTGGCTAGACCGGTGCCGGAGCCCATAAAAAAGAATCCTTTAACCAACGCCAAGTGTGGTCCACGGGCACGAGAACAAGCACGAGCCGACCCGTTGAGCAGGCGACTTCAATTATTGATAGATTATTTACTGTCAGTCAGGCAATGACATTGCCCAATGCCCATTGCCCATTGCCCAATGTCCATTGTGCCTGGCAGTTCCAGGAAATGCAGTCATCGTCGTCCACCTCTTCGTCAACGCCGTCTTTGACTTTGCCTTGTACGCGACTTACATTAATCATCAACTGAAGCTGTCCCTCCTCTCTCACTCTCGTCCACTCTCTCACTGTCTGTCTCTTTATCTTCTTCGCTCTTATTCTCAACACTCATTGCCATGTGTAATTTGTAATTCTTTTTGCCCATATTCCATTATAAAGCGCAAGACGTCGCTTTATATATCAGTTTGTAAATTGCCTTCGTACTGCTTGACAACGTTCTCATTGAGATCTTAACCTAAGCTGCAAATATAATGAAATTAAATAATAATATTAATTAAATATGCTTTATATATTCTTGTAGTGACAAAATTCAGCAAGAATTACCTTAGCTCTGCTTATCAATACATCTAAGTAAATCAACGCCTTTGTTTATTATTTTAATATTCAACTTTATGGTCTTATTTATGGAGTATTATACTTAGCAATGAGTTCTTCATTGTAATCCTATTTAATGAATGTAGCAAACACTTCCTGTTTCATCATAGATGCTGCAGAGTCTTGTCCGATGGGTTAATCATAATCATAGACACTGTCAGATACTCAACAACATGCAAGATACTCAAGTACAAGAAAGATGGCCACCTAGGTAGGTAGTGTGGTTGCTGTATTGCCCATGTTTTCGTTGTTAATTGAAAATTATTTACTAACAATTTAGCCAAGGGCACTGAGCCATTGGAGGCAAAGGCAAGTAAGTAGTTGAATGTAGTTTGGACAACTCTGGCAGGTGAGTAGACTACGAGCGAGTTAACAGTCATGATTCATGAGCATGCAAAATGCTGAAGAATCAACACCGTTAGCAACAGAGCAGCAGAGTGGGACAGAGCGGCAGAGGAGCAGATGAGTTGAGGAGCTGAGAAGAGCAGAGTAATCGGGAGAAAAACGCATGCCCAAATCAGGTCAGAGCACGCATGTCAATCATTCCCATGCAGTTTGAATCCATCAAGCACTGATTTCCTGGAAATTATTGATGAATGAGCTTTGGGTTGAAGCTGAGAACTGACTCGAACAATGGCAGATGCCAAAAAAAAAAAACAAAAACCAAAACAAACTAACAACTACAACAATCCATGATGACTTCATGTGCAGAGCTGGTCAAACAGAACTAATGGTTTTGGCCTGCCGGTAGGCAATTTGGCCAATACAAAAGTTGCCAAGTCAGTGCGAACAATTAAGATGGAGTCTGGAGCTGGACTTTGGGCTGAGTTTTCATTAATTTAAGGCTTGGCCCCCTGCCGTCAAATGCAAATGATGCACATGCTCCAGACTCGCAACTTTGCCCAGTCACAAATCGATGCGTAATTAATTGGCCTAGCCAACATTCGCATGCCGCATGCAATTAAAAATTCATATGCCATGCCGCAAGTTCAATGTCTGCTGCTTCAGGCTTAGACAACTTGCTTTCAGCAGCGACTTTCCGAGTCTTCACTGTAACCATACCTATACCTATACTCAGTCCCAGCAGCTCTCAACGCCGCATGTGGCATTCTGGCGAAATGTTTGCCAAAGCTGCCTCTTGACTTGGCCGACGAATCTTTCGCATGGCTCTGGGACTTGTTTTGATCGCTGCCTGTTCACCGGTGTGTGGGCCACTCCAGTGTAGGCCAGGGCAGCCCAGATACTTGAAGAGGAGCAAGGGGGGCAGTGGGCAGCAGTTGAAAATATATGGTCCGTTGATTACCGCTTGCTGTGATTTTTGATTATGCAGTTTCCGTTCGTTTCGTTTTCTTTTTTGCATATATAATTTTTTCATTGGCTTCATACGCATCTCAAGGACTTTGTTGCACAGCTGAAACGTGTTCAATTTAATATGTGAAGCGACCCGTTGATAAGTTCTCTTCTGGCTAATAAATGCATGTCTTTAGATATTTGAAAGTACAGTGTAACAAGTAATGTGAATTTACTCTCATATAGCTTTACTCCAATATATCTATCATGATCACTTCAGTTGATACAGCAGCAAGGGATTTAGGAATTGTGCTCATATAATATAATTTACACTCCAAGTTCACTTAATCATCGATTTGAATTTGTTTCTCTGCACGCGCTTAATTATCAATTCAATTCATCTCAATATCTCTAACCAAAATCTGAATACATTTAATTCATCACAGTTGCCCAGAAACTACACAATATAAAAGAGTGAGCCGGAGACGGCTTTGTTAAGCGATTAAGTTCAAATAATAGACTCAATTAAGCAAAGTAGACAACTCAATAGGCTTGAAAGTCATGATCCAAGACAGTCAGAAAAAAATAACCAAGTTTAGAAGAAAAATGAGCGGAGATAAATAACAAGAAACGCGTTTTCAAGCAACAAGTTTCAAACGCCTCGAATTTCAATAATAATGGGAAAACAAGACAACAAAACAACAAATAAATAAAGAATTGAACAGTGGAAATACAAAATCCAACCGCAAAATGTGCAATGACATCATTTAGCATCACTGTCAACTTTTTTCACTTCTCCAAAGCTGACCCAAAAAAGGTCACAGGCCACAGAGGAGAAAGAGAGGAGGCGAACGAATGGGAAAACAACAACAGGCTAAAAGCTTTACAGAGCCAATCAATTATGAGACAGCGAAATGGCTAAAAGGTAGCTACAAGTCCCTTGTAAAAAACAGTCAATTCAGAAAATTCTGTTTGTCTTTCTTCTTTTTTTCTTTGGTGCTTCTATTTTGATGTATTACTGCAATTTGTTAGCCTGGTGAACGCTCTCGATACGGGAAATTACCTACATGCTGTGCACAGATCGTACAAATTAATTAAATGCCTACATGAACCAAGCGATTCATAAAAGCCAAGACTGGACCTAATGTCTGCAGACTAAAGAAGATCGACTGCGGAACGAACCTAAACACGATTTGATTGCTAATGGTTATTCTACTGCTGTTTTTACGGTTCATTTACCGAGGGGGGCAGCTGCTGAAGCTGTGCTTGTTTAACAATAAAGAGTTCGTGGACCACATGTGGCTTAGAGGCCTTCTTGTGGTCAGAGCGTTTGTAATAAGATACCTTCGTATCTGACGAGTAAGTGAGAAAAGTTAGGATCAATCAAAAAAAGAAAGGGGTATGCCGCAGCTCTAACAACTCTTGACTAAGTGTAAACTTAAGGTTCTGAAAATGTTGGGAAAATAATATAAAATATTATTAAAAGAGTTTGCAATCTATTGTTATGAAAATTAAAAATAAATTAGAGATTGAAAAAATAATAGTTATTTAATAATTTTATTTATTTATTTAATAATTTGTATACCCTGTATAGGGATATATTAGCTATGTTTTAGCTTTTTATTAATTTATTTAATAATTTTATTAATGTATTTAATAATTGTATTTACTAGTTTTTATATCAAAGATTTGTAATAAAAGCAGATAGAAATAATACCCTTTAATAGAACTTTAAAAACTCAAAAACATTTGATACAAATACAATATTAGTATCTTATTAGATTTATTAATAAAACTAAAAATAAAAGACCAATAGAATTAAAAATTAAAAATAGGGAAAAATAGTACATTTTTATTTTAAATAAACGCAGATAAAAATAATATCCACTTTTGGCAAATTTTTAATGGAATTGTGGTATAAAACGAACGATTATTATTTAAATATTCCAATATATTTTTTAAATATTTTAAATAACATTTTATTATTATTACTTTTTTTTAATATTTTAAATAAAATCATATAGAAATACCGCTCTTTCTCAATTTTAATTGGGATTGTGGTATGAATAGAACAATTATTTAAATGTCGCTAAATAAAATTATTTAAATATCTTCCCGCCAGTCCAGCAGTCGTGTCATATGTATAGAGCTTAAGGTATTTTAAGGCTTATACAAATTGATAGTTCACAGAGTCTTATTAACCCAACAATTGTCTCAGCATTATTTGCACAGAGTTTGGAGCACTAAAAAAAATAGATTCGTAGTCGCAGCTGTTTATTTGACCCAATTAGATAAGAAGAATTCGTTCAGCTTTTCTCTTAAGCGTGGCAGATAAGGTTTCTAAATTTAGAACGCTTTACTTGAGGTTTAGTGTGAAGAGGTATATATTGAGTAGTATTTACTCTCAGTTTAAGGGGCGTCGGTGGTGTAATGGTCAGCATAGTTGCCTTCCAAGCAGTTGATCCGGGTTCGATTCCCGGCCGACGCACAAATCAATTTTTTGATATTTTTAATTTTTTTATTATTTTTATAAATTTACATTTAATTTCAATAATATTAGTTAATATTTATGTCTTAATCATTTGCAGATTTATTTAAATTTCGGCAGCTGTGTTACCAAATTGCTTTATAATTAATTTTGTGTTGCACAAATGGCAGAAATAACCAGAGTCGGAAGCAGAGGCAGCCACATCTGTTGTCGACTGTTGTGAAATGAATACATGTGAGGAGTATGTATGAGTATTTCATGTGATTCAATTAAATTTCAATTACTAAACATTTGACCACATCAAGTCTGCGATGTGTAAAGTTCATACATATCTAATTATTGGGCTTTTGGAATTTTGGAGAGACATTTTTGCATGTCATCAAATATTTGCATTCAAAATTAAATTATGCGGCCCAAGCGGGAACGGTCAAGTAAATATTTAAGCCAATAATAATGTTGAGCATTTGAGATGAAGTTGAACTTGCGAGCCCCAAGGTCGTTGACATCGCAGGGGAGACAAGTCCACGACTCACTTGCTGGATGACTGACTAATTAGTATGCCGTTTGCATATGGCAAACGCTTTGTTTGCACTAATTTTCTACAGTCGGACAGAGGGACAGACGGGCAGCCTAACTAAGATTTGGTCAGCTACAGCCAAGACAAAATGTTAATACAAACAAGAATTGACGAACGCCTGAGTGGACTTGATAGAGCATTAGAGTGTACATCTACATACATATATGTACATATACTTTTAGGCACCTGTATATCAACACTTTGCTCAGGCTGTACCCGATAGTTCCTTGGCAGCTTTTACATTCGGTCGGAGCTCTCCTGCTGCGCTCATTTGCTATTCATATCGTTGCTGCCATGTCTTGACTTATGCGTATTACTGCAAATATCAATTAATGCATAAAACGTGCGTGAAATATTTAAGATTTTTTCACGCATCACAACGCAACGCAACCAAAGAGCTCTCCTTGAATGGACTCGAACTGACCTTGGATTATGGAACTCATATGTATTTTATGTACATATATCCCTGAAAGCAGATCAGAACTTCCAGACAGGGAACATAATTGATTCGCTGGCGATTTATGCGCCTGCCTTTGCAGGTCCTAGGGGTCAAGTCACGCATACTCTGTCGGAAGCTCAAGTTGCCATCAAGTGGTGCTGATGTTGTTGTTGTTATTCACTCAGAATGGTGAGTGTGACATGGACATGACCAAGTGCAATATGTAAAGCATGCTTGGATGCATTTGTAATCACTTTGAGCATCATTAAGTAAATTACAAGCTGCCAACATCAACAGCACATTACTTGTAGATACATTTGTATCTTAAGCAACAAACCAATGACGCCGTGCGGTGGGTGGTGGGTGGTGGATGGTGGTTGAGGAGCAACGACTGCTCGTGCGGTTAACCAGCAGAGAGTGTTTAGAGTTTGGGTCTAGTTAAGTTATTTATGCGCCTGCCAGCCAGCTCGACTATTTAATTTAATTCAAGTCTTTGACCATAAAACCCAAAAAACAAAATGCTAAAATTAAGAGCCCGTTGTCGTTGTCGGCGGTCGTCTGACTGTTCCGACCCGATGCGACCCCTCTGGCACTTTAAACCAATATTTGCTCTGGCTGCCACGCCTCAAAAGAGCAAAAATGAAACACTGCGTTTTACGTTTTTGGCATTTCAATGCGTGCCACGCCCCCTCTCTCTCACTCTTTTTCTGGGTTTCTCACTATCTCTTTTACTCATTGCCGAGATGGTAAACGGCACGTTTGTTTATTTGTTTGCTGGTAGCAAGTGGTCAGTTCCTTTTTGAGGTTGGGGTTGGGGTTGGGGTTGGGGTTGCATATTTATAGCACATAAGGTACATCATATGCCATTCTCTCTCTCTATCACTCTCTTCGTCTTCCATTTCCATTTCTCTGTTTGATTATTTATTATGCGGCTGTTGCTTTACTTTTGCTGCTCACTATTTGGGGCCTTTGTTGTTGTTCCTGTTTGTGTTTGCTCTGCGGTATCTTCACAGCTGACTGATTGCGGCTCAATATTTGTCTTTGTCGTTTTAGCCCGTTTTCCTTGTGCGACCCCCCCCTCCCCTCACATTTTTGCTACCCCTCAAGCCTTTTTCTCGCCCTGACCCTTTCAACCAGTCAGCTGCATATTTGAAATTGTAAGTTTTGAGCCAAAGGATTGAATGCTTTATAAAGTTAATAACTACCAGAAAATACATAATGATTAGATCATTCTTCTATGCACATTTTCACTACGAATTACTCTCAGAGAGCAGATAATATTCCTTATGTATTATGGCCTACTTCTTGGGCAGGCTGTATGCAGTCCAGACCACACGCATATCAATCTTTACATCAATTTCAATCATTCAGTTGCCATTTCCAGTTCCATTTAGCAGCTAGCAGCTACAGCAGCAATCAGGCGTAATAATGTCTCTGTTAAATTGCCAGCTAACACTGAACGAGTCGTTGGCTTTAATTAAAAAGGAAAGGTTTCTCAGCTGGCCAGAAAGATACTCTGCTCGTTGTACCCGTTGCCCCGTTCCACTTACGCATATCAATTACGCAGGCGATTAAGCCAAACAAACTGCCAACTGATTGCCAATGCATGCCAATGCCAATGCCAAAGCCAAAGCCAAAGTCGACTCCGAAGCCAAACTTGGATGCACTCAAGAAAATATACAGAAAGGAAAATAAACGAAGTCGCTTCTAGTCTTCGATGTGGATGTCGACTGCTGGTCGACTCATCATTAGAAATATTGTTAGCGTGGTGAAGAGGAGGTAGAAGAATGGAAAGAGGGAGATTTGCCGCGTTACGCACACGAACTGTCAACTGGCTAATAGGCACAAAGGAAACTGGTTAAGAAAATTGCAGCCTTGATTGCATGTGACCACAACGCGACACGCACGAGGAGGAGGCCCGTTGAATGCTTCCAACGGGGCCTTAATTTGGCTTAAATGGCTGGCCAAATTGCAAGGCCAGAACAACACTATGCAAATGTCTGTCTGTGTGTGTGCCTGGATGTGTGTGTGTGTGTATATTTATGTGCTGGCGTGCGTGATAATAATTTTCCAATTTTATGCAATTTAATTTCCGTTGTCAGGCACAAAAGTTTTAACGTTTTTGCGTTATTTTCTTTAGGTTTAAATTTTCACAGAGTCGTTTAATTGTCGTGATTTTAGAGGGGATGTCGGACAAAGCGGTTTATACGCTAATTGCATTTTGTTGTAATATGTTATTCTATAGTTTAACCGTTAGTTGATGAGGATTTTAGAAATAACAACTCATGCTCAAAGCAAATTGAAGAGACTAGTTAAAGATGAAGATGAGAAAATGACATATCTTAATGTATATTAATTATATACTAACTTTTAAGTATCATTTTAATTGTATTTATTAACAATGAAAACAAATTACAAAATGTTTAAAAGATCAATTCTAATGGCACGTGGCTTCTTTTGCCCAGCTGAGGCAATGTTTCACTTCGGGCAATCTTTCCACAATGTACACGTTAATCGCATTGTGCCACATACAACAGCAACAAGAACAGCAATAACATCCAATGGAGAATATCTTGGTCGTAGCCAAGTAACAAGCAAGAGGAAAAACCAGTCACCCACTCGGGCAGACCATAAAATGGACAATTCATGGTTAGTTGGTATTGGCGGCAAGACACGAACAACAAACAAGAGACAACTTTGTTCCCACCTTGATCCCAATCAACCTTTGGTGACACTGGCGTCGGCATCCTTAGCATCCTCATCCTCATCGTCATCCTCATCCCAATCCCCATCCACACCAACAACTACTGCCTTAACATGGCTGCTGCATAGCTTGCCTCGCCAATTAATTAAGCGGCACGAGAAGCGGTTGTTGTCCATGCCGCTGACTGCCAAGGCATGTGCAGCTGCAACGCGGAAACAACAGAAACAACAACAACAAAAAAGCTGTGGAAGCGTCAAACTGAGCAACAAATTTGCTGAAAATTGGCCATGGAACGCATTCTAATTCTATTAGCCAAAGCACCGCAAGGCAATTATGAGTAGATGAGAACATTGTCGCCTGGACATTTAACTTCATGCCTCTAATTTCCGCTCCGCACGGTCAGCAGGCGCCAAGCTAAAATAGTGACAGAGAGGCAGAATGACAGAGAGAGAGAGAACTACAAGTGGGGCAGTATCAAAATTTTTGCAATTCCCTGACAATAGACCCTTGAGGGAAGTACCACAAACCAACGCTTTAAAAGTTTAGCTTACGCGCATATAAATAAATAACTATTAGCACAAATTCGCAATATGTTTTACAAATACCCTGTAAATGCTTATGAATATTTATATTTATATATATATTTGCAATTAATATCATAATTATTCGAATTACTAAAACTCAACTTTTTGTTTAAACTTTAATGTACTCCCAAGTCAATACACCCGCTTCCAAATTTAATGGGAATACGTAGCAATTATTTTGCTTTACGCTTGCTACAGAAATTTACGGGTTATTAAATGCGTGTGTGAGTGAGTCTGTTGACCAAATAATTTTCCGGAAAATTTTTAATTAAAATTGTTAATAAAGACAAAAAACAACAACAAGACAATGGAAAAAAGAAAATAATAATATGAAATTATGCGAAAATTCTCGATTTTGCGAATGGCACAAAAAAAGTTAAAACTATTTGCATATAAAACCGCCACGCCCATTTTCATAGTGGCATATAGTATGCAAAATACTTTATAATTAAAGAAAAACTGGAAAACTTTCAAAGCAAATGTCTGGCAATGACGAGCACATCAGAATAGCGATGCTGTTAATGATGATATTTCCAGCCAGAGAAACTTTTTTAATAAGTTTGTCAAATATGCCACACACACACACACACACATGAGAGAGAGAGAGAGAAAGGGTGAGCGAGAGAAGGACAACTTGTCGGGCTGTCAAGCAGCACATAATAAAGATCCAAGCATTGGAGGTTGGCATTTGGCATTAGGCAAACTTCAACAATATTCGTAGTTGCAGCTGCAATAACAAAAACAACAACAGCAACAACAACAACAACATTAAATCTATGCAGTTAACCTTTAACACCTACACGAAACACCTACAACAGTTTTACGGGTTTTTTTCAGATGGTGGGCAAACGAATTTAACAAATTACTCTCAAAGCAAATAAGCAATCAACATAAATTGCATTTCATTCCGCATTTTGCCTGTGGCCAGTCATAAATTTTAAGCGAATTTTTGTGTTTATCTTAACAAAATGTTTGGATGAGTTAACAAAGTTAAAGTGCAAAATGTGCAACATGCTGACAAATATTATTATTGACTTACGTAAATATTTTAAAAGCGAAAATAAAATAAATTGTCTCTTGTTGAATCTATAAACGGATGTGATATCAACTAACGGAAAGTAAATTTTAAATTAAATTGATTCTGATTATGGTTCAAAGTTCAATCAAAACTAAAAGCCAAGACAAGCAGTCTCTCACGAAAACCGTAGATTAGATTTAGATCAAGTGTGTAGTCCATGGTTATCAACAGGCGTCGGTGGTGTAATGGTCAGCATAGTTGCCTTCCAAGCAGTTGATCCGGGTTCGATTCCCGGCCGACGCACAAGTACATTTTTTATTTTCTCATTTGTAATTTATGTAATTATTTTTTCTGCATTTTATTAATTATCGACATTAAAGTTTATTACCTTGTCATATTTATTCATATTTTATTTCGAATATCAAATGATTGATTCGAAAATTTCCCCATTTCCCTTATCTAACTGCGCATTTTGATTTGATGCTTTGCATATTAAATTGCTTATTTGTCGGCCGAATCAAAAAGTAGCTCCAAACACAAATTATCCATTAGAAGGGGCATCATAGTGGCGCATTATCATTCAGGGCGATTAAACGTTTATCGATTGACATTGTTGGTGGTCGTCCCCCACCTTCTTCTCTCTCTATCGCTCTCTCTCTCTCTCTCTCTCTATTACTTCATGTCAACGCTGTCAACATAATTAACGGCAAATGTCTGCGTCTGGCGGCAAAAGTCTCACGTCATGACAAGAAGCTATGCCATGTCTGACGATGAGCTTCCCGAAAGTGATGCCAGTGCCACACGGAGGTCGGCCCACTCCCTTCTGGTCCTGCAACTGGTCGCACTGTAATTTCCACGCATAATTACACAAATATGCGATGCCTATGCAAATGAGACGTGGCAACGACTCTGCGCTTCCTGGACTTCGGGCGGTGTGTGTCCCATCATTTGTTGGTTATTTATATGTCGGGTGATTACGCGCAATTAATGCATCAATGCTAGTTATTGAATATTGAATACTAATGACTCCTGCCACACGGTGTGGCATCCACAACAACTCATACACAGTATAATTGCACTCGTAAATTGCAAAGTCAGCAGAATGCCTTAGAAAATGGAATGACTCTGCTATCTGGGAGGCGGGAATAGGGGAACAGGAGACGACTCACTAGAGTAGGCGCTTGATCTTCTTGTCTAGCCGTTGTCATTCTATGCAGACATTTTCCAGACGCGCTCACAGACCCCTGTGGCCATATCTCATTGTCATAACGGACAGTGCTGACAGTAAATAATCCATCAATAATTGCATCTTCACTGGTTTCCATCGCTGCCATCGAGTTTTTCCGGTTGCTTTCTGGGCAACTGACTGACTAGCCGCCTCTGGCCATGGCCATGGCCATTGGCATGTCCATGCTTTATGTCAATTGTGTTGACATTAATCATGGCAGTTTTGATTGTGCAACGTCGAGCACTGCTCAAAACTGGCCACCCAAGGGTTTTGCCACCAAAACTAGATCTGGTTATCAGTTTGCGACAGGTTGTCCATTACCAGTAGCGAACTGGTAGATCTACTCTACACAGAAGTCGAAGTGTTAGATATTGAGAAAGCAGTAAATGATGATCTCAACCAATCAGACGAGCTGTCACTGTACCAGTCATGACTGGAGATATCAGCAATTAGTTAAGAAAAGCAAGTGGAGCGACTTCCCACATAGGTAGTTTCGTAGCTAATACATTCCTAAAGCGATCATTTTCTGAAAAATATACATTTTAACCCAATTTGATGTATACAACTTTTAATTCATATAATTTGATCTGTTCCTTTTACGAAGTTTCTACTTAATTTGAGGCTTTTGAGAGAAACAAAAGACTATCTCTAGAATATATATTTCTAGGACTATAGACTTACTTATGACGCACTTACTTATGACCTTTAACATTCGAGTGTTTAACAACGAACTCAACTTAATGTCTTTGCAGTTACTCACACTTGCTAATTTACTCGCAAACAGTAGCTGACAGTCGTGTTAGTCGGAGCTGTAATCTTGGCAGTAAAGAATTGTAAACACTCACATATTTACACACTTATCACACATACACACTCACACACACACACACACCGAACAAGCAAATTGTTATACACTTGATGTAGTTCGTTTATATTTGTTTATGTTAAATATTGAAGTGCATATGAAGCCATTACAAGAGAGCGCCACTTCAGAGCTGGGCCAAGTCTTTTCAGGTCAACTAATGGCTGCATTCGGTAATGGTAACAGAATAATAACAACAACTACAGCAGCGACAACAACGATACCACTGAGAACTTTTACTGTACAAGTGGATTTTCTTTTGCGCCATTTTGCGGCATTTTACGTTTCTTTCGTGGCCGTTTGCCAGCTTGGCTTTTATTTACGTTTTGCTTCACATAAAACTCAACTCGTTTGCTCGCTTCTCTTTGCTCACCTTCCCAGTTGTACGCCTCCCGCTTAAGCCACCCGAAACAAAGTGGTGCTCGTGGCGGCTTCCATCCGCAAAAATGTTTGTAACCGCCGTCAGGTAGCGCCAGGAGGCTGTCCCCGCTCTTCCTCTTAGACAGACCCCCTCATGCGAGCAGGCAATGCATTTGGGTCAGGGTTCAGCGGCAGACGTAAAGAAACTCTGAGCTGACATAGAAATGTCAAAGAAATGTGCAAGAAATATGTATGTGTATGCTTGTGTGTATCAAAGTGTGTGCGAGAAACTTGGCAAAGGAGCAAAGCAAAAACCATTCGAAAGTGGCTAATTTTTCAATTCCCACTTAAATTGCCAACTTTATGCGGCTTGAGCTTATTTTCTTAATATTTCAATGCTTAGAGTTTACTAACACTTGAAACAAGTGTTTAGAAATGAAACTTGTTCTATTATACGAGTATTTAAATTGAAATCCTGGTTTTGATTAGAATATATACTTGGCTTATCACTATCCTTTCCCACACCAATGGTTACATTTAGATTAAGTATAAAAACTAGTGTTACCAAGGGGCGTCGGTGGTGTAATGGTCAGCATAGTTGCCTTCCAAGCAGTTGATCCGGGTTCGATTCCCGGCCGACGCACAATTTAACTTTTTAGATCTTATTTTTATAATTTATATATAAATATATTCAACTTACTTGATCAATACGTTTATTTTGTACATATTATATTTATAATTTATATATAAATTTATTTAACTGAATTATACTTAATTCTTATAAATAGTACTTCACCCTTTTCTGAGTTCAGAAGACAAACTTTAAATATAATAATCGCTCATGGTCAACTTTATAAGTAGTGGCGCTACGATTTGATTAACTCTTTTAATCTCGCCCACATTAAAACCATTTCATAACAAGATTTACAGTTATATAAGTACGCTTAAGAAATATCCATGACAAGGGCACGGTTGTAAAACTAATCCGAGCCAATCGACAGACAGAACAAGAAAACAAACAGTACGTTAAAGCGCTGCAACACTAACAATCAAATCAGCCAATCAACTGTCGATTACTTAAGCCATTTTCAATCAACACGACGGTGTCAAGGCTCACACACATGCACACGCACATATACAGAAGCGAAATACAAATCTCAAGCGCACAATAAACGCAATTACAAACAACCGAATGAGAGGTAGATGGGACGAGAGCGAGGGATCGAGAGAGAGAGAGAGAGAGAGGTGAAGTGTGTGTGGCATTGCAGAGAAACTGGACCGTTATGTGTGCGACCGCAGGCCGCAAAACGTGGCAAAGGAAATGAAAACCACGCAAAGTATAGAGAGCCAACAAGGCGTATTCGCAATGCCAATTTGAATTGCCAGCGAAACACCACGCACATTCCATCAATCAAACAATCAAGCAATCAATCAATCAATCGTACTATGCGCATGCATATTGCCAAAATGATTCAAGAAAATAGCATTTCTGATAAGTGGACCACTGGGGTTCCCAAATATGCAATAGACACTAAATTATTTCCACCGAAAAACTAATCGAAGCTACAGATACAGATACAAATTCGTATGTGACAGGCACTGACAGGTCTCAAAAAATATGTATCCAATAGATACACGCAATTCATGCATAACAAATAGCACATAACTCGCATTTGTATTTGTTTGAGTAGCAACAATATTTGTGTTGCATAAATAATATAAATACTTGCAAATTGATTGCCGCAGATACAATAACCAGACAATAAACCAAATATTCGTACTCGTATCTCTAAGATGCAAATCCATCGAAATGCTGCAACTGACAACCGAGTGACATCGCAGATGCTGAGATCTGAATTCTGAATTCTCAATTTCAATGCAATATTATGGAGACTAACTATTTATGTATCTATAGATATTAGATATTATGCCACAGAATGTGGCAAGTTCTCCGTGCACAGCCGAACACTTGTCCATTTCAATGACGGCTTAAGACTTGAATCTACTTCAAGATGCTACACTTTCTGGGGTTCGTAAAGTCCACTTCCGGTTTTGTTTTGATACGTTTATAAGTGGATTTACTTTGTTGTTGTTGTTTTTTATGTGTTGTTGTTGTTACAACTTTCATTTTCATTATGTTATTGTCTTTAACATTTACCACCCTCCATTTCCAGGGCACATCCCAAACTTGTCCCGGCGGTAAAATAAAGTTACAATTTTATAACGATTTCAGTTTTCGTATTTCTTTTCGTTTTTCCCCATTTTTGCTGGCGTTTTTCTCATTGTTTCTATGCGCTCCTTTATCCCCAATTCATCTGTTTTGCATATTTCTTTGTTATGGTTGTATTATTTTCATTTTTCTCTCGCAGCTTTTCTCTCTTTGCGATTGTGTTGCGTAATCTCCGCATACCTTCCTCCCGCCTGTGCGGGTTGTAAAGAAAATCTGCTAAAAATATATGCAAATAAGTACAGTTTGTGCTTTAATTTGAAAGAACTGAACTTCTAAGTGTGACCTTCGCATTAAAGTAGATGAAAAGTTGCTAAAAGTTAACAAGAAGCGATGCTACGAAGGCAAAGAACAAATGTAAATATGCAACTGAAACGACTTCAACAAGGAAACACTATGAGATGCAAGTAAGAATACTATGGGTTGTTACGAATATTTGAATTGGTCCGCTATTATTTGTATGCAGACTTTAGTTATCTCATTGGCATTGTGATCAAATTCGGAATTCATGTAATTATATTCAGTGTAGTACAACATTGGTTAGCCATTGTCAAGTTGATAAAGATAACAAATACATACGAAACTCATTCGTAGATAAGCTCAGAAGGTACTCAGCAGAAGCACTGTGTCATTTGAGTAAATGATTTTGTAGCACACTTCTGACATGTTTTCATATCTGTGTGTCTGTTGGCATGGCTTAAACACATGTCTACGCATTTGATTTGGCCAACATATGTTGAGTATTTAAAGCCTTTTGTTTGCTATAAATTATGAGAACACGCTTCAGCTGTGAACGTCATAGACTTACGCATAGTTTATAAATTGTTAACAATTGCTGATAAGTGTCCAGATGTATCTGATAACCTGTAGATAACTGGGCCAATATAAAACAATTGGCCAGCTATGGCCAATGCTTAATGATTCACTGGAAATTCTAATCAACAGTGGGTAAAAAAGGTACAAAATAATTCTAAGAAAAAGCCCTTAAATATATATTTAATAATTATATGACTTGCATTAGCAATTGAAGAATGTACGCATTATATATGTGAATGTGTTACAAGTAATTCAACTGTTTTGTGAGTCATTATAACAAAATAATCAGAGCAACTTTGAACTTTTATATCATGCATCTAGTCTATGGGGTAGATAAGACTTAACTATGCTACTTATAATATTGGGCAGCTCGAGAGCCATGTAAACAGAACGATTGTCACTTAAACCAAAGGTAAGTTATCAGGAAGAATAGATAGAATTCAAGTTCGGCAAACATGACTGTAAATATACCCTACAGACAATTAAAAATACAATTATAAATCGATAATAGATAACCAAGAGAGATATTAAGTAAGAATAGACCTATTATATTTGAGATTGGTGAACAGGAAACAATTGTAAGTTTCAATCAGTCAACTGACTTCTTTCAACTCGACTTAGGATCTACTTCCTTGCATTGATAGCGTTTAAAGAGGCCCTTGAATATCTTCGATTATACTGAATGCTACATGTTATCAGAGATTTGTAATGGAAAATACTGAACAGAATATTCTGAAGTACCATCAATTAACTTGAGTTATAGCGGTCAGTTATGCGACAAGTTTCAGTTCTAATTTGTTAGCCAAAGTTGCAAGTATGAGGAATACGTTGCCACCGACAGGAGTTATCCTTTTGTTATGTCTTTCCCTGACTGCAGCTGAGTTGAGGGACTCAGCTGCGAGTGCCAACAGTCCACGTCGTTGCTACAGCTGCGAGGGCATCAATTGCCAGCGTACCACACGGCAAAATGCGACTGTGGCATGCAACGACCTGCTGGATATTTGTGTGACTGTCTATGAGGGCTGTGAGTATATATTGTATATTATATTACATTATAAATGATCTGAAATATATCTACTTGTGCTTTACAGTTAAGGTCAGCGAAAGGGGCTGTCTCCTAGAGCTCTCCCAGGTGGCGCAGTCCAAGTGCGAGGCTAAGGACAAGCAGTGTCAGAAGTGCAGTGGAGAACTGTGCAACAATTTGGGACGCATTGATTTTCAATGCATTCAATGCAGTGGCTCAGAGGTGAGTCCAGCAATGATTCCAATAAACGAGTTTCCACTATTTCATGCTCAATTTCACACAGGACTCCAAGTGCAATTCGGGAGGCGCCAGTTTAAACCCCTCGCAATGTGCAGCGCCCACTTCAAGTAATTCCTATTGCTATGTGAAGGTCGTGGGACAGAACCAAGAGAGGGGCTGTGCCTTGAGTGTGAGGCAGCAACAGAGTTGCCTGGGTGACAGCGATTGTAGTCTCTGTCTGCCGGAAAATACAAGTGACTCGAGTGCGTGCAACAACTATGACCTGAACATCAAGTCCGGAGCGGCACAGGGTCAACAACTATTTGGCTCAATGATTGCAATCCTCACACTGTTGGCTCTTCGAGTGCTGCAATAATTTACCTTTATTCTTTTGATTAATCACAAATAAACGCAATAACAACACAAGTAAATCGTATATTGAACATTTTTGGGGTTTTCTGCTTATCATCAGGGGAAGATAGTTTAGACAGCATGTGATTGCTGAGCAAGAACAAAAATCAATAATATTTCGAAATATACTTGAAGAGCTTTTCAATGCTATTGTAGTATAAATATGAAACAAATTGGCAGAAACAATTATATTAAATAAATGAAAATACACTGCATTTTGGAAATTTAACTTGAAATTATTTTCATTTTGTACGCAATAATGCAATGAAGACGACAATGAATTACACTTGACTTCTCATATTGGTATGCCGCTTTACAAAAACCCTAAACATCCCAAATTATTATTATTATTTTATTCATACAAAAATAAGAATAACTTAATATAATTTAAAATAAATTTGACAATTATTTTTTTATTTTTATTTAATAATGTGCAAAGATTGTGACTTTCAACAGTGTCTTAATATATCTAAGTTTATTAAGAAACCACCAATACATACATCCTACAATACATACAATCTCTCAATTATCAGGCTGTGAATTTGTCGGTGTCTTACATTTTAATAAGAGTTTCTTAATATATCTAAGTCTATAAAGAAACCGTCAATACAGACACTACTATACTCACATTTCAACTCTACAGAAAATTGTATACTTATTTAATAATGGCAAAGATTCTGACTTTCTACTATGTTGTACATTTAAATAAGAAATTCTTAATATATCTAAGTTTATATTTAATAATGTGACCTCATATAAATTTTCTACCGTGCCTTACATTTAAATAAAAGTTTAAAGTTTCACTAAGTTTATAGAGAAACCACCAATACAAACTATACTATCTCTCAGTTATCAGTTATGCAGCTATACCTAAGCAAGGTGTTACAACTTTTCCATCTCTCAAGTGTTTTTTAGTATAGTATATCTGGCATTAAGTGCACTTCACATGCCGGCCAGCGTATAAAAGCTGAACCTATTGGCCATTCACACTATAGTAAAAGCCCTAATATGATGGTTAAAACAATTCTCAGTGCGTTGCTGCTGGTCGGCTGCTCGACAGGATTTGCCAAGGCGAACACAATCACAAGCTGTTACAGTTGTTATGGCATCAATTGCCAACGGACATCGTTGAACCAGGAGCAGAAGTGTGCGGACTCGCTGGACTATTGTGTGACCATCTACGATGAATGTAGGTTGACATTTTGGATGAATTTATTTCCCAACTCATTATATTCCCCTTTGAGCAGCCATGGTAATATATAAGGGATGCTCCCTAGAGATTCCCGTCCAGCTGCGTCAACGCTGTGACTCACGATCCAATGGCTCCTGCTTCAAGTGCAACTCGGATCGTTGCAACAATGTGGGCTCCAATCGGTTTGCCTGCGTGCAGTGTGATTCCAGCAAGGTATGTTATATAAACTCAATCTCCGATACAACCATGATATTTTAATACATTTACTCTTCACAGGACACCAAATGTGCTGAGAACGCGGCCACCTTGGAACTCGCAGCTTGTACAGCTCCAACTGCACCCAATTCATACTGCTATGTAAAATCCTCGGGATCGGGCAGCAGCGTTGAACGTGGATGTGCCACAACTATGGCGGATCAGAAGACCTGTCTAGAGGATGCCAACTGCCTGTTATGTTCACCAGGCGACATCCGCGGCTGCAATACTGTGAATATTGCAGCGGATTCAAATGTTGGCAATCGTTTCATTCGTTTCTTGCGGTAGTTCTAAGATTGTTATCGTCAAATATGTGCAATGCTTTTAATTAATAAATTTAAGCGATAATAAACACAAGCCGTATCAAGAATATTAATTCATTTTGGTCAGCATTTGGTATGTGTGTCTATATATAGCAGCTCAACCGGCAAATAGAGTGTGTGTATACAATGTTGGGCATTAGATTATATGAGCATAGATAAGGTTTTAATATTATTTGAACAATATATTAAATAACACAATAACTAAGCTGATGAAATAGTTAACAATTGAGAAGAAGAAATTGTTGTTGATAAACAACAGTAAGAAAATAAAATATATATTGAAGAAATATACAAAATATTATAATGATTTAATAAAATATATATAATACGATAAACAATTTAGAAATATATAACAATTTATCATCAAAGTGATAGAAATGGTTATGATGAGTTTTATTTTCATAGTAAATATATTTGTACTTTTGACTCGTTAAAAGCTCGGAAGCTTTTCTTATAAAAATTTAATTATTTCGACATAAGAAAACAAAATAAATCATTTAAAATATTAATATTTGTGAACTGCTTAAGCAGAATAAAAAATCTGAGTGGAAAGAAAAATATAATAAATAATTTATATACGTTATTCGACATACAATCAGTATAACATTATGGAGTAATCACGCCATCCATTACAGCTGTAAACATGTTTATTTGCTTATGACTAAGGAAGACTTAGTAAACCAGTTCATTAAGTGCATTTAAGGCATTTGCCGGAGAAGCCAAATGGTGAGTTGATTGCACAATTTAAGAGAGTTAAACAAACAATTGCGTCGAATGACACGACTAATGTGCATTATTCGGTTATCAAAGAGCTTGACTTTGGTGTAGCTGCAGATAATTGTAATACTTGATCGAAAGGCTTAAGGAGGCCGACTAATCAGGACCCACAAGTTGTTTAGACACTTAACTTCTGATGGCTCTCTATCTCGAGTACATCCAAGTTTATATAAAGCAATGTGCGAATCAATGCCAAGCCAAATGCCAAATGAATCAATTCCAATGTCGCTGAGGAAGTGCGCAATTCTCTTCGTGTTATGGTCATTGCTGCAAGCAGCTTTGGTCCTGACATCGGAGTCCTGTCTGTACTGCCGTGGCATAAACTGCCAAAGAAGCAGCTACCAGGTCACAGAACAATGCGTTGATCAGTTGGACGCGTGCGTTAGTGTATTCCAAGGGGGCATGGTACAAGCTCAGGGCTGTCTGGAGCGACTGGAAGACATTTGGAGACGACAATGTGATAGCAAACAACATTCCAGTGCTCAGTGTGAGATTTGTGTAACTGAAAAGTGTAATAATGTGACCTCCAGTAGCCTTTCGTGTTTGCAATGCCAGGACACTGAGGTGAGTAAGAAGCTATCATTCTGAACAGGCCAATCTAACACTTCATGTATCTTAAAGGATGAACGCTGTCGCAGTGCACCGGAGCAGCTTACTTCACAACTCTGTGCAATATCCCATAGTGGACGCAATCTTTGCTATATGAGTATCAAAGATCAACGAATTGAACGCGGTTGCTCCTTGACCATGTCTCAACAGCGATCTTGTCTGGCCAATGCTAATTGCCAGCTGTGTGATCCTTCAGAGATTTCAAATTGCAATAATCAGCTCATCGAGGAGACTATAGTGACAACAGAGCCCCCAGTGGTTAATACGACCTCCAGCTCTACCTCAACCAGCACTAGTACCAGCACTAGTACTACTACTAGTACCAGCACCAGTACGAGCACTACTACAAGCACCAGTACGAGCTCTAGTACTTCAACTACAACAGAAGAAACGACTTATCCACCAACCGATCCCACTACGCCCAAACCTAACACCGCTTCAAGCTTTTGTATTGAGAATGCTTTAGTTTTTCTGGCAGTTTCTCAGCTTGTTTTTATTTACGTGTAATTACCTGTAATAAATAATTTGGAAAAATACGTTGGGTTATTTTCTATGGTTCTAAGTTCCCACGACCTTCGCTTTATCATAATATTAATCTAATAATTGCTAAACGATTGTTCATGTTCATAAATAACGACAAAGCCGTTAGAAGCATCCATTTTTTAGTTCCAATGAGCACAATGGGGTTTACAAAGATAATTAATTAATTAAATTAATAATTATCCCTATCCTAAGTTCGAACAATAGATAGCACGAGAGGTCTAAAAGGGTTTAAAATTCGAGAATGCCTTTTCTTACATTTAAATGAAAGTTTTTTTAACAACTATAGCTATCAATAAAATGTACAATCTTATCAAAATACGCATAAATAAAGAATAAAATATTCGTATTCTAGGAATACTAAAAGTGAACTTAACTTAGGTCACTGGAATCCATAGTCCATAGCATTTCGACAAAACATTATTGTGATTATAGTAATCTTTAACAAAATTAAGTGCGATTAGACAGCATTATGAAATTATAGGAAAAGCCCATATAAATAAGCCGCCTGGTAACATCGAAAAATCGAATGAAGAATTTAAATGTTAAGAAGAATTCTTCATGTAACAGTGAATAGTCTAATTCTATTTCGCTAGATTTCAGAAACTGATAGTCAATCTATTGATGACGAACTTATCGAATGATAAAACTCAAGTGCACTGAAATTCTCTGTTATATTCTGCGCCTCTACATGCATTTCCTGTTTCTCCAATGAATCAGTATAACAAAAAACTTGGCCCTAAACGCTTGTATTGGCAATAGCCTGCATAATACTCATAAATGCAATATGTCAGCATTTGGGTATTTCGCTCAGAACTACAATCGTTAAATTATTGGGTTATCGTTGCCTTATCTCATCAATTCGCTTAAATGACGAAAATCGAACTACACGAGTGTAAACGTGTTTTTGGGCTAAATTCTGTGATTATACGACGCCTTTTGGCTTATCTTTCTGATTCTGAATTGTTTTTGCTTTTTATGTTAATTCCCAAAGTTCAGGGTAGTCGGTATAGTCGGTGTCGTTGGTGTTATAAATAACATCGAATTCGCTTTATCGGACATTCGGCAACAGTGTCATATAATCATAGTCGTTTTATACGGCCATAAGTTTAGTTCGGTTAGAACGGTGATACGGCTATCGTTAAGTCTATAAAAGGCGCTGCCAGCCTGTCCGCAAAATTAGTTACCCGAAACCAATTTTGTTGGTAATACGCGTCGGGTAAAACCATCGATCATGAGACTGACCACAGCAGGAGTAGCACTGCTACTTCTGGTATTATATGCCAATAATCCAAGTGGTAGGTTCAATTTAGTGGTGACTCATAAGGATATTGTCAAATATAAGTGAAGTGTGTATTAGACTGAAATAAAATTTGATTAAAAATAATTCTTAATTAAGAAATCGTGAACTTAACGCTTCAAAAAAAAAAGCAAGTTAAGCATAAATTCATTCAAAGGAAATCATTTGGAATTCAGACTGGATTAATATACACAGCTACACAATTTTGATAATTGTAAATTAAACTAACAAATTAGTGAAAAAATGTTTTAAAATAAAATTTCGAATGCAATAAAAATCCTGGTAAACTGTGTGCCAACATATATTATATAAAAGCGAATTTGATATTAGACAACGTCTATGATTCATAATGGATATTTGATGATTATAATGCTTATCTACCTGTCAGAGCGACGAGCATGTGCCAAACTCCTAAATCCTCAACATACTCAATAATGTGTTGCAAAAATTAAAATAAAATAGAAAATGAAAGTGACAAGATTAATTTACATTACTTAAACAACATTTTATGAAATCAAAACACTTTAATTATATTAAAAAATGATATGGTTCACAAATACTATTATATTCAAGTGGATTTATTTAGATTTCGAACTCGTACTTTGCCTCATTTTGTCGATTATCAGATTGCAAGTGGTTGTTAATCTCTGGAAGGCAGATTGAAATTGAAACTTGGCAGAGATTATTAACTAGTCGTAAAAGGCATCTTAAGGCATCATTTTTGTATTCATAGAAATGTGCTTATATAATCATGTACGAATATAATGTCAACCACAGCAATTAAATTATATATATTATCTACATACTGCTGATGTATATCAGCCGTTGTAAAACGATAACGCGATTCGATTGCCGGCCATAAACAACAAGGCAATTGCTGCGGCGATAAAACTAGCCAAAAGATTAGCACTTAATAGCCTACAATAATGCTTTTAGTGTTGGACTTGTAGATACTCTGTGCTCCGTTTTGAGGTATTCCAAAGTAAAAGTTTACATAGGCACATATACAGGTCGATCATGGTATATGTCATATATATCAAGAAATTACTTAAAAATAATGAATACATTTGCACGTCTTGACCCACCGTTTTACCTTTATTAGAGGGTACAATAAATGTAGATTATGCGTGTACTTTATACAGAATTAGTTGCCAATCGCCCAATATACAATATCATGTGCTTTTTTATGCCGAAATGTTTATGCAATGAAATAATTGTAAAAATAAATTGTATAAATGCAAAAATTTCAAAGATCAGCGCTGTCTATCAAGATCAGTAGCAACTCCAATTCCAAACAGATGCTCAACTACAAATTATATACTTTACATATATATACATATTCTATATATATTTTTAATGAATGAATGAATATGAAACACATTATAAATTGTTAACAAATATAACAAAGGGATACATACACCTAAATAAGATTTGATTTACATTTCTTTTTCATTCAGTTAGAATGACATTACTTGGTCACACTTGAAGTTTTAGACATGGAGAACTTTGTTGTTCGCAATCTTAATCAAATGAGTGTGGAATAAGTGTAGTTCCATCAGCTGATTTAGATTTGCTTTAATAAAATCGAAATCAGACGTTTATCAGGTGCAGAAATACCTATATCAACATTTTTTACCTAATTAGTATAGTAGTAGTAGTAGTAATCTTATTAATCTAATTACATTCCAGATTATATTAATTAAATTAATTTAAAATTTCCATTTCTTTTACAATGTGTCAACAGATGCTTGGACACATAGTTTTCACGGGGGTCCAATTAATTGCTATCACTGCTCCACTGCCGAAGAATGTGCAGCAAGTGCAGGGCTGCTAAAGAAATGCGAGAACAACGATGCCCAGAGCTGTATAGCCATTATTGACAAGTCTGGAACTGTCATTCAACGGGGTTGCAGTGACAATCTGCAGGAGGCGTGCAAGGATCAGACTTGCTACGAGTGCCGTTCGAATGGTTGCAACAATCTGAAGGACAACTCGAAATTGATCGACTGTTTGGTGTGCGATGCTGAGACTGATGAGAACTGTGTCTTTGATTCTGAGCTGATTACGGACACACGTCAATGCAATGAACAGTGCATAACAGCGCTTTATCCTCGTACTAAGGATGTGGGTGCTCCTTTGGAGCTTGTGCGTACTTGTCTAGATGACCTCGACTTGGATGATCGTGAAGCCTGCGCCGATGGCACTCTCGAAAATTGTGCCGCATGTAGCAATTCCAAGTGCAACAATGTGGAGATGGGTGTGCGTGGCAGTTGCAACTTTTGCACTGACAGCAAATGCGACAATCCGCAGTCAAAGACTTGTCGCGCCGTGGCAGCCAACGGTGAGAAGGAACAGTGTTTCATTCAGCTTGACGAGGCGGGTAAAATCGCCGAGTTGGGCTGCCTCAGTCAGTACAATATCAGCGATGTCGGAGTTTTGCAGAACAACAAGCTTCTCTGGGTCTGCACCGGCGAGAATTGCAATCTGATCTCCGCTCTGCCCTCCTCCAAAACATGTAAGCAGTGCAACTCCCGAACTGATCCCGACTGCGCCATTGCGCCAGCTGAGTCTGCCTCTGAAACGGAATGTTCTCATAAGTTAAACACTGATTGTTATACCTTAATCCGCGATGATGGACACACGGAACGTGGCTGTCTGACCATACTGGATGCTGAGGATTACCGGTCATGCCTTGACGGCACCAATGCCACCAAATGCACCACTTGCAAAGGTGATAACTGCAATGTCAAGGTAAGTGCAGAAACTGAGAATACTTTTATCAGCTTCATTTGAATGTTTATCTCAAGGTGCAACCTGAGGAGCGTCTTACCTGCCATGTTTGCAATTCCCTTGAGGATGATACCTGCGAGAGTTCGCCAGATGCCGAAGCTCTCTGTGTGGTACATCGCCCGGGTCAGCAGTGTGTGACCACCATTGATTGGTTGGGCAACACTCTCCGTGGCTGTGCTGATTCCTTGAGCTGTGATTCCAACGATACCACAAGTTGCCAGAGTTGTCTGGGCAAGAATTGCAATACGGTCAACCTGCAGCGACTCAACGATGGCCAACCTGGTCTGTGGGGTCAGCAGCTGCCTCTGAGCTGTCGCAGCTGCAATGATACCACAGCCTGTGCATCCAGCACTTCAACAGATATTGTCTGCCCCGGCAAAGATGAGTACTGCATGACTGTGTTCGATGCATCGGGTAAGGTGGAGATGCGGGGTTGCAGTCAATTTGTGGAGACTTCCTTTAGCTCATACTGTAATGACAATCCCGACGAATGCTACAACTGCAACTCGAATAGTTGCAACAATGCTGCATCGATCGAAGACTACACAAGTTGCATCTACTGCGAGGCGAGTGAGAACAGCAATTGTTATGCCGATGCCAAAGATGTAACCAAAAGGCGTCAATGCAATGGCAAGTGTATGACGGCATTAAGGCCATTCAATGGAACCGACGTTTATGACTTGGTCAGAGGTTGTCTGGATGACAAGGAGCCAAAGGATCAGGAGCTCTGTGCCTCGGGCTCCGACAGCGAATGTGTGGCCTGCGATGGCGACGCTTGCAATGTGCATGAGATTAAGGTGGATAGACTTTCGTGTTATGTCTGCACGGGCCCCGTCGATTGCGAAGATTCGGGCATGGCTGCATGCCTCAATTACAGTCCCACGGATCGCTGTTATACGCTGTTCGATAACACGGCTTCTGTTACGGCCAAGGGTTGTCGTTCCGCTCTCGATGAGGAGTTTATGGATAAGAATTTAGAATATTTGGTTTACTGCGATGGAATGAGCTGCAATTCCTATGATAACATGCCCAAGCCCAATAAATGCTCCGTCTGCTCTTCGGTGGATGATGAAAACTGTGCTGTGGATCCCAGCAAGATAACGCAATTTGAAACCTGTAACGTGTTGCCCCAAACTGGCTGCGTGACGCGTATACTGTCAAGTGAGTAAGAGCCCCATAGACTATAAAAATCTGTCTCTCTTGTCCATTCAACATCATGATAACCTTTCTTTTGTTCATTTCAGATGGTTTCACGCAACGTGGCTGTGTAAGCAGCTTGGCCACCGCTCCGCTCAGAGCCTGTTTGAAGGGTGAGGACAACTGCGAGGTGTGCGAGGGGGAATTGTGCAACAAGAACATTTATCCGGCTGATAGACGTCGCTGTCAACGCTGTAACTCCAAGGATGATCCCACCTGTGCTTCGACTCCCAATGCCGCCAGCGTGTGTCCTCGCTATAGTGAATCCCAGGGCTGCAGTGTCAAGTTAGTGAGTGGAGCCACCTATCGAGACTGTCAGACGGAGTTCACGTGCGACAATTCGGACAAACAATATTGCCGCCAGTGTCTTGGCAAAGACAATTGCAATGTTGTCGATCTCAGTGTTGGGAACATTGGATATCCCGGCAAGTGGTCGACTCCACCTGTGAATTGTTATACCTGTGAGGGAACTGACTGCCAGGGCTCCAGTCTGGGTGCCCTGCAGAAGTGTGCCAACAATGACAAACAGAACTGTGCCACAGTTTTTGCCAGCAATGGATCCGTTGTATTGAGGGGCTGCACCGATCAACTCTACAATGATACGGAGCTGTCACAATACTGCGATGAGACTCCCGGCAGTTGCAAGTTCTGCAAATCGACGGGTTGCAACAATGCAAAGACTCTGGAATCTTTTGTGGACTGTGTTCTTTGCGATGGCTCTGATGAGGCCTCGTGTGTCCGGAGCGTCAACAACATTACACGGCAAGTCTCTTGCCACGGGAGCTGCTTCACAGGACTCTATAAACGTTCCAAAGTGGAGGAAGACACTCCCCTAGAGCTGGCTCGTGGATGCCTCGACGATTTGGAGTATGATGATCGTCAGGCTTGCTCCGATGGCAAGTTGGACAATTGTGTTGCCTGCACTGGCGCTGCCTGCAATAAGGACGAATTGCCAAAGAATCGACTCAGCTGCAATTACTGCGCTGATGGCGAGTGCAAGGAGATCAATCCTCTGACCTGCACAGCGTATCGCGACAATGATCAATGCTATATTCATGTGGGTGACCGAAAGATCGAGAGCATGGGCTGTGCCAGCGATCTGGAGAGGAGCTTCCTCACAACGAATCGTCGCGACTTGTATCTCTGCAGCGACAACAATTGCAACACCAAGGATGTGCTTGATTTTGACGGCATTGCTTGCAACATTTGCAACTCCACAATTGAACGCAATTGTATTACTGGCACTAACATCTTTTCGGCTCTCTGTGAGCACTATTTGTATCCCCAATGTTACACGCACATCACACAAGGTAAGTTTCAGACTGGAGATTGAATCGTTGATGGTTTTCATGATAAGTTTCTTCCTTCTGGCAACAGATGGCGATGTGAAGCGAGGCTGCCTTATGGACACAAAGGATGAACTATTTGATGAATGTACAAGCGAAACCAGTTCCACCTGCGAACTGTGCGACTCGAATCATTGCAACAAGGAGCTGTATCCATCAGACTGGAAAAGCTGCCTACGCTGCGACTCCAACAAGGATGACGATTGCGAGAAAAAGCCAAAGGACTACTCCAGCTACTGTCGCATCTACAACAAAGACGACGCTTGCGTCACGAGCCTAGAAAAAGGACGCACCCGTCGTGGCTGCAAGTCGGAGATCTACTGTGATGCCAGCGATGTGGCAAACTGTCGCTTCTGCGAGGGTGAGAACTGCAACTCGATCAACTTGGCGGCCAGCTATATTGGGGACCCGGGTAAGTGGCAGGATTTGCCACTCAGTTGCCACGTCTGTACTGATGTTACCAGCTGTGCTAGCCTCGGCACGCCCGTCACCTGCGAGGGCAACAACAAGCAGCTCTGCAGCACAGTCTTCGATGAGGCAGGCAAGGTGACAGCTCGTGGATGCAGTGACACCATCGTGTCGGAGTATGCCACCTACTGTGATGCCAACGATGAGAAGTGTCTGCAATGCAAGTCTAATGGTTGCAACAATGCCCATAGCTTAGACTCCTATGTGGAGTGCTATCACTGCGATGCTGAACAGGATGCCAGTTGTGCCTATGAGACCCCGAAAGAGACACGTCAATGCCAGGGACAATGTATGACAGGCATGTATCCTCGCAGTTCCTCATGGGACTCGGCAATGCTTCCGACTCGTGGCTGCCTGGACGATCTGGAGGAAGCTGATCGGGAACTCTGCGCTAATCAAAAGCACGCTAATTGCACAGCCTGCGAGGAGAGTCTCTGCAATGGAGGTGACATTGTGGACAATCCACAAGAATGTTATCATTGCGTGAAAGAAGATTGCTTAGACATGATTCCGGCCAAGTGTGTGGCCTACAGAGAGAAGCACCAATGCTATATGGCCTTCGAGAGCAATGACGTCATTAGCATGGGCTGTGCCAGTGACTTTGAGACACAGGTCATCAGTGAATTGGTTGCCCAGCAGCGTCTCCTTGTTTGCGATGGCCAGAACTGCAATGAACCCAACTCTGTACCGGTTCCCAACACCTGCCTGCAATGCAGTTCCCTTAATGACACGAGATGTGCCTCCAATCCCAACCAGCTGCTCACCACGGACATCTGCTCCCAGTTACCCTACACTCAGTGCGTGACTCACATTGATGCAGCGGGAATCACGTCACGTGGCTGTCTCTCCAGCTTGGATAGCACCGAGTTCGCCGGCTGCCTGGCGGGCAGCTCTAATCTCTGTGAGATCTGCACCGGCAGCAACTGCAATGGATTAACCGTCTTCCCAGCGAATCGCCGCAGTTGTCATCAGTGTGATTCCAAGAGCACTCCCGCCTGTGCCACTTCCCCCAGCAGCAGTTCCGTCTGCCCCGTTTATGATGCCGAAGACAGCTGCGTGACGACTCTGATCCAGGATGTCACCTATCGAGGATGTAGCTCCAGCTTGAAGTGCGACGATCCCTCCGACACGAGCACCTGTCGCGTGTGTAACGACAAGAATTCCTGCAACACTGTGGACCTGGAACGCCTGAATGTACATGGAACTCCCGGCATTTGGCAGGAGACACCCATCAAGTGTTTGAGCTGTGCCAATGCCGATGAATGTAAAAACGGAGGAGGAGAACTTAAGGAATGTGTGGGCAAGGACAATTGCGTTGCAGTTTTCGATGAGTCTGATGCAGTGACGTCACGTAGTTGCTACGGATCATTGGAGACAACTGCCGCCAGCTACTGTGATGAACAACCTGAGAATTGCCCTCGCTGCAATTCCAATGGCTGCAACTTGGCGGATACCCTAAAATCGTACATGGAGTGTCTCGTCTGCGATTCGAGCATCAATTCGGATTGTGTGAACGAAGTTACAAAGATCAGCAGAACACGTCAATGCTACAAGGGTTGCATGACCGCCTTCCGACCCCTCTTCAATGAATCCTCCGATCCCAGCTATGTGCTGGTTCGCAACTGCCAGGACGACATGGAGGCAAAGGACAGCGCGACCTGTGAAACCGACAAGTTGTGTTCACTGTGCAATGAGGCCAAGTGCAACAAGGATGATCTGGTGACCAGTCGTCTTAGCTGCCTCAGCTGTCAAGGCGATGATTGCCAAAATCCTCAGCCGGCCAGTTGCGCCACCTATCGGCAGGGAGATCAGTGCTATATTCAGTTCGATGAGTCGCGATCCGCAGTGGCCCATGGATGCCTCAGTGAGTTCAGCCATGAGGATATTTACCTGCTGAAGCGTTCCCAGCGTCTCTTGACCTGCGATGACAAGGATTGCAATTCGTTGGAGTCTCTGCCGGATTCTCAGAGCTGTTTACTTTGCAGTTCACGCACAGATCGCAATTGTGCCGTGAATCCTGGCGCTGTCACAAGTGCCACAACCTGTCAATTGCTGGGATTGCCGGAGTGCTACTCACGTGTGCTGGATGATGGTTCCACAGAGCGTGGTTGCTTGTCCAGCCTGGAGGATGACCAGTTCCTCAGTTGCTACAATGGCACGGCCTCAGGATGCGCCTCTTGCCTTGGCAGCTCGTGCAACAAGCTTGTTTATCCCACAGATCGCACCTCATGCCACATTTGCAGCTCGGAAAGCGATGGCAATTGCGAATCTGACCCCAAGAGTCTCTCTGTCTGCCCCATCTATGCTGCTGGAGATTCTTGCGTCACGAATCTACGTGGTGGCATCACCTACAGAGGCTGTGCCAGCTCCGTGACCTGTGAGCCCAACAGCAAGAGCTGCGTCTACTGTGAAGGCGATGGCTGCAATGTGATTGATTTGTCAGGATTCACGGATGACAATCACGGCAAGTGGCAGGATCTGCCCTTGACCTGTCTGAGCTGCAAGGATGCCGCATGTCAACAGGAGACCATCAACAGTGAACGCTGTGTGGACAACAACGAACAGGACTGTCAGACCGTATTCAACGAGGCGGGAGTTGTCATCCGTCGCGGCTGCGAGGATGTGATTGAGCAAGATGAGGAGATCACCAGCTACTGTGTCACAAATGCCGCCAAATGTCCCATTTGCAAGTCGAACAACTGCAACAATGCCACTGAAATTGCACAGTATAAGAGCTGCATTTATTGTGACTCCCAGAAAGATTTGTCCTGCCTCTGGGAACCGACGAGCACCAAACACAAGCGTCGTCAATGCCAGGGAAGCTGTATGACAGCCCTCCATGGTGCGGAAGAATCTGGCTTTGATCTTGTGCGCACCTGTTTGGATGACAAAGAAACGGCGGATCAAACCACTTGCCTCGCTGGCAAAGACTCCAACTGTGTGGCTTGCTCGGGAGATGCTTGCAACGTGCAGACCCTTCCCGCTGAACGCACCAGTTGCTATCACTGCGAGAATGGAGATTGTGAGGCGCCCACAACGAAACTTTGCGATGTCTACAAACCCAATGATAGTTGCTTCCTTTGGATCGACAATCAGAACAGCATTTGGCAATTGGGTTGTCTGAGTTTCTTCCGCAATCAGGATGTGGAGAGTGTGATCAAGACGAAACGTATTTCCGTATGCCAGGGCGACAATTGCAACACACCACAATTACAGGCGCCTGTAAAATGTGCCGTGTGCGATTCCCGTGTCAATGCCACATGTGCCACAACGCCACTTGCTGCGGATCACTTTGAGATTTGCAGTCAGCAACCGCACACACATTGTGTGACTCAACTGGACAAAGGTAAGTCAATTCCATAAGATAGTGAGATAGTGATCTTTTAAATCTCTTAAACACTCGATTCTTTGCAGAAGGTGCAACCATTCGTGGCTGCCTCTTTGATGTGCCACAGGCTGACTATGCTGCCTGCCTGCTGGGCAACAATCCCAACTGCAAGGTGTGCACGGAAAATGGCTGCAATCGCGAGGTGAGCTTAACTTTCAGTTGGATTACGAAATAGTTTACCAGACTGATAAATATGTTGCCTCCCATAAGGTATTCCCTGCTAATCGTCAGAGATGCTACACCTGCAGCTCAGAAGACGATAGCCAATGTGAATCAGATCCCAGCCAGAGTTTGGTCTGTGCCTGGGTCAGCGATACGGAAAAATGTCAGACCCATCTCCAGAGCAATGTGACCGTCCGCGGATGCAGCAGCTCTGTTCAATGCGATTCCAACGATTATCGCAACTGTCGCAACTGCGTGGGAAGCGAATGTAATTCAATTGATTTGGCCAATCGGAAGGATGATGGTCAACATGGTTTGTTCCAGCCATTGCCCCTGAAGTGTCATACCTGTGAGGGAGAACATTGCCACAGCTCGTTGGGCCCCGCTGCTCTGTGTAAATTGAATGTGGATCAAGATTGTAAGACGGTCTTTGAGCAGGATGGCAAGACGGTGCGACGACGTGGTTGTGCTGATGATGTGGATGACTATGAGGATCTGTATTGTCGGAAGCATCCCGAGCTGTGCTTCACTTGCAAGTCGAATGAGTGCAATGATGCCTGGAAGCTGGAGGATTACACCAGCTGTCTCTACTGCAACTCCGAGACGGAGGGAAAGTGTGTCACCTATCCACAGAGCACGGATGTTGCCACGCGCCAGTGCAAAGGCAAGTGTCTGGTGGCATTGCTGGACAACAAGCAGTTGGTGCGCAGTTGTCTGGACGATAAGGAGGCATTCGATCGTGCTGCCTGCACCAGCGATGAGAGTGGCAAGAACTGTGCCACCTGCGAGGATGGCAAGTGCAACACATTCGCCTTCCCCCTGGATCGCTTGAGTTGCCACGTCTGCTCTGGTTCCGGTTGCAGCTCAAGTCATGCGGAGCCTTGTGTTGCATATGATGATAATGATTTCTGCTTTGCCAAGTATAAGGATGGAGCTGTCGACCTGATGGGATGTGCAACCAGTCAAAATGACACTGATCTAGATCAATGGCGTCTATCGAATGTCCTCTATGAATGCCGCAACAATGACTGCAACGATTTGAATCGCCTCCCCGCGAATGGCGTCTGCATTGCTTGTGATTCCAGCAAGTCTCCGAACTGTGCTCAGTCGCCCAGCGATGTCAACTCCACTGTCACCTGTCATCCTCCCTTGACGGATTGCATTACCAGGCTGGAGAATGGTCACACCATCCGCGGCTGCCTGAGCAGCTTGAGCAGCTCCGATGGCAATGGCTGTGTCGCCAATGGCACCTGTGCCTCCTGCGTGGGCGACAAGTGCAACATAGAAGTTTTCCCTACCAATCGACGCCAGTGCCACATTTGCAACTCTGTGAACAGCCCCACCTGTGCCAATGATCCCAATCACCTGGCCATCTGTCCCATCTACGTTGCCAGCGACACTTGTGTCAGCACTTTTGGCTCTGATAATTTCTTGCAAAGAGGATGTGGCAGCCAGCTGGAGTGTGAAATCGATGACAATGACCATTGTCAAGTGTGTGACACGGATGGTTGCAACACTGAAAAGTTCAACGGGTCAGCCACACTGAGTGGCATTGGTTTGGCCCTAACCCTCATTGTGTCCCTCGTCATTAGCAGTATGCGCTGATGATCTAGCACCTGATCCTTTGGCCTTATCACTTATCAATGACTCGCCATAGCTTGTAGTTAAACACATAGATTTACATACAAACATACTTACTATATCTTCTATACGACATTAACTAAATTAAAACGAAAATATTATAAAATAACATGTCTGTTTCTCTCTCTCTCTCTCTCTCTCTCTCTCTCTCTCTCTCTCTCTCTCTCTCTCTCTCTCTCTCTACTGATGTCTCTCATTTGTCTAACAATCTCTCAATAACTTTCTTTATTTCGCTCTTCTGATTTCTTTCTTCGAAATACTGCAAATACAATGAATCAATGAATGATAACAAAATAAATTAATAATTTATGTGATTTATCTGGGAAAGAAAAGGGAATTGAATGTCTAGAACATCTCTCTACTTATATATCGAGTATATATTTATAAATGAAAGCACTCATGTGACAAACGCGTCGTATACGTAACGTAATTATCAGAAAGACAAAAAGCACAAAAAAAAAGTGAACAGTTTGCACTTGAGATAACCACAGGCAATCTCAAATTCTCAAATAGAAAAAAGTCCCAGATTACTCATGCCCAAAGACTGTTTATCTTAATCTTCTGATTCATCCCATTACCAGCCAGTTGAGTTGTCATTTTGCAGTTTGCCATGAAATCGCTGTCTATTTAATGGCTCCACATAAATTTGGAAGACAATTGCTTATAGCCCTGGCTGGCAATTAAAAGCAAATCAAATGGCAAAGCGACAAGTTCCTTTGTTAGAGGGGGTTTTCCATGGAATTGCGAGTTTCGGCCAATTGACCAACCTCACAAATGTCAGTTCAAGCTAATCTTGATGGCAATAGTCAGTGACAAATTAATCCAAAACTGTGTGTACAGTGTTATGTTTCACCCAATTCAAAAGTTCTCTGCCATTCTGCAATTTGGAACTTACCTGAATTTCAATTTGTGCATTGTTCAAAGCTTGTTGAATTCAATTCTGTTCGAATATTTGCATTTAACTTGCAATTTCTGGAAACATTATGATAACAGAGAAGAGGGAAGGGATTCGCTATTGGCAAATTTCGCTTTTCAACTCTATCCTAGCGAAAAACTGACATGGCAGACACACAACGATTGCTCTGCCTTGGCAAATGCTTCCAGTCTTAATGGGAAAATCAAGTATCTAACATGTGTAAGGGAAATTTCACTTAATGCAGAATTGGCTAAAGCTTTTGGAATTCTTATAACAACTGTTCGTAACTGTTCATTACATGTGGACAAACAATCCGAATGAGAATGTCGCGACGTCTTGAAGACGATCAATCACTGTACTTCATTTGATAACCACTTGGTTAACCTGCTGCTCTTGTTGTTTAGTGTAAACACAGTTGGTATCTTCATGCAGGTTGTCACAACAAACCGTCCGTTAACCCAGCTGTCGTTGGCCAATTTATTTAGCCACGTTTCAGCTCACCTCCCACCGCCCACCGCCCACCGCCCACAACCCACCGTACAGTTGCTGACAGCGACAGCCACATTTAAAATCTATTAGTTGGCGGACTGCAACTGCAACTGCAATTGCCAAATGGCCAACTGCGAAACTGGCAACTGGCGAACTCGCAACTGGCAACTCGATCTGCAGAGCCTGTTTCTGTTGCAAGCAAATTTAATAAAGCCAAAACTGGACCTCAATCCCGCCAGCCAATAGTGCAATAGAGACAACGAGGCGGCGAGAGCGGCAGCGGCAGCGGCAGCGATTCGTGTGCTGTAAATTATGTGCAACAAATAAATTATTTTCAGTTCTGTCATTTGATTAAAATGTTTAAGTGTCGACCGTTGAAAACGATGGCAAATGAATTGCAATGATGCTGCACGTTGACAGTCCACAGGGCGAGCGGCCAATCTGTTGCATGCAACATGGTGACACAATTGTTACAATGATTAATTGACAACTTGGACTTGGTAATTAAATTATGGTCGGACTTGTTCGTTAGTCTATTTAAATCTGAATAAAAACAATGCAAACTGTTTTGCTTAAAAACAATTGCGTGCACAAATTTAAGTTGTATTTATATTTTATTGTTATTTATTGGGTTTTATTCCAATTTTCATCTACATCAAATATCAAACTCTTAAGACATATGTGTGTATATATATGTATACATTATTACACAAGGTTAACATGACACACGATGTGAGCTTATTATTTTATTGTCGTTGTATGAAATATTTATAAAATATTAAGCATAAGCTATTTTTTTTAATTTTGACCATTTCTCAAAGACCAGTTACATTTTGTAAGGCTTTGCTTTTCAGATCCCGCTATCATAATAATATTCTCATACAGTGAATAGTCTTTAAAAGGATTACATTTTGATTGATTGATTGGGGGTGGGTGAGGATAAATCTCCTATTTGTCCGATTAGCCATGTGTGAATTAGTAGAATCTCCAATCTAGTTGAAGCATCCCCAATGAAGCATCAAGGAATGAATGTGTACAAAACAATTTATACGAATTGCAGCTCACACAGAAACACTTAAGCATCACACCTTATCACATCAACTAAGGAAATGTCAGATCCTGGTCTGCACCTTGCGCAGACCCGCCTTCTTCGAGGGCTTCAGGACAAAGAACGAACACATTAGCGTCTCATCGACGGACATCATGGCGCCTGCATTATCGAATTCTCCACAATAGTTGGGCGCCGAGAAGATTGTGATCAGCTGGCGCTTGGCGAAAAACTCGTAGCCATCCTCAACGACCTGATGGGCCCGACAGATCAAATCGAACTTGAAACGATGTATGAACTTGCCCACTGTATCCGCACCGAAGGTGACACTTACACCACGATCATTTTCACTCCAGCCCATGATCTTGGGATCGGGATCAGCCCAGAGCAGATCACATAGAAGTCCCTTGTCGGGCACTTCGCATGGCCGCGCCAATTTATGAATCTGTCCCATGTTATTCAGATCAGGACTGAGTCCACCATGACAACAGAAGATCTTCTCATCGACAATTGCCGCCACGGGCATACAATTGTAACAGTCAACAAATGTCCGCCAGAGCTTGATCGTGTAACGCCGCTTGCACTCGTCGTAGAAGCCATAGATGCGATTGATGCCCGAGCTCTCGTGATTGCCGCGCAGCACAAAGAAGTTCTGCGGAAACTTGATCTTGTAGGCCAACAGAAGGCAGAGTGTCTCAATGGATTGCTTGCCGCGATCTACGTAATCGCCCAGGAATAGATAATTTGAGGCAGGCGGATATCCGCCGTAATCAAACATACGTAACAAGTCTCCAAATTGTCCATGCAAATCGCCAAGAATCTTAACCGGCGCCGATATCTCCAGGAGCATCGGCTGCGACAACAGGACCTCCCTACAGCGCTGACAGAGCGATCTTATATCCGTCTCGGTGAGATGCAGTTGCTTAATCTTCCGCACATCGATGATACTTAAGATGATCTGATCGATGTTTGCCGAATCGTTCACACTCGATAATCGTGGCTGGGATACTCTGGACATTCTTGTTTCCGACGTCAACTCAGATGCGGGACGCGGCTCGTGCGACTCGTGCGGCTTACAAAGTAAATTTCAGCAGGAAGCACAAAATTAAGAGTAGGAATCATATAAAATTAGCAGCATCTATGTAAATAGATAAAGTCGACAGAGTCAGAGTTGTTCATGTGATTTGTGTTGACAATTGATGCCATGCTCAGTCTCAATTAGGAGTTGGATTATTCATTTTTGAATGACTGCCGCGCATTCGAATTTTTCGATTCTCTGATGGACGGAGCACATCGAACGTAATCACCAAATCCTTGTCAATGGCCATCGAAGCACCCGCATTGTCGTACAGGCCACAATAGTTGGGGGCGGAGAAGATTGTGACCAGCTGGCGTTTGGCAAAAAACTCATAGCCATCCTCAACGACCTGATGGGCCCGACAGATCAAATCAAAGTCGTACTTACGCAGGAACCTCTCGAGCACATCTCGACCATAAAGGAAGCTAACACCACGATCACTTGGTGAATAGCCAAAGCCAAATCTATCCGGATCACTCCATAATAGATCGCAGAGGAGTCCCTCGTCGGGTACTTCGGTGGGTCGAGGCAATATCTTAATGTCATTGAGATCCTTCAGCTTCTGACTCAATCCACCATGGCAGCAGAAGATCCTTTTGGACACAATAGCTGCTACTGGCATACAGTTATAACAGTCGACAAATGTCTTCCACAGCTTAACCGTGTAACGTCGCTTGCATTCATCGAAGAAGCCGTAGACGCGATTAATCGACTGTGACTCATGGTTGCCACGTAGAAGATACACATGCTGCGGATACTTGACCTTTAGTGCCAATAGAAGGGTTATCGTCTCCACTGAGTTCTTGCCCCTATCCACATAATCGCCCAGAAATAAATAATTCACATTTGGCGGAAAGCCAGAATGCTCCATTATTCTCAGCAGATCATTAAATTGCCCATGAATGTCGCCCACAACACGCAGTGGGGCCGACAACTCGAGCAACATTGGCTCCTGCATGAAGGTCTCCCTCGCCTGGAAGCACAAATGGATCACGTCTGGCTCATAGAGTTGAATACGCTGCAGTCTGCTGCCACGAAATGACCTTAGCTTGCCAATTAACTCGGTCAAATTGAGCGTTGAATCCGTTAGAACGGAGCTCCGTTGTGAGCTCATCGCAACAGGCATACTATCCCGATTAGTAGTGTCGGCCCCATGTGTGGGTGTTAGGGCGGGTGATAGCTTGTTTTTGTGAGTGTCTTCGGCAAACTCTTGCTTCTGGTCAATGTTTAACCCAATCATAGGCGATATTGGATTGCATGTGCCTCCTGTATACAACAACATAAATAATTTTATATTTTTATTTTTTAATAATATATTAACATGAAAATAACAGGTTTTGCAATGGTTATAATATTCTGAAAAGAAACATGAAATGAACTCAATCCACGATTAGCGATACATTCCAAAGTTTCCCAGTCACAAATACATTTCAAATCGGAAAAAGAGGAAATAGAAAATTCATATATTAATATTACGATTGGTAATCATACAATTTATTCACATTAACCCCTCAAAGACAATGAATGCTCTTTTGAAATACACTGTAATAATTAAAAAGACAAATCCATACACCTCTATTTCATGTAGTTCATATATGGTTTAATTTTTATTGAAGTCTAGATGCTTTTAGCCGTAAAAGCTTGCTGAAGTGCCGCAGAATTGTTTTTGGCATTGATAGCATTGGGTAGAATCGATCTAAGCAGTGACTTGGATTTGTAAATGTCAAATGTGATCATCAAATTGTTATCAATGCTCATTGTGGCCCCGGCATTGTCGAAGACTCCACAATAGTTTGGAGCCGAAAAGACGGTGACCAGCTGGCGTTTGGCAAATAACTCGTAGCCATCCTCAACGACTTGGTGGGCACGACAAATCAAATCAAAGTCGTGACGAAGTAGGAAACGTTCAACGACATCGCTGCCAAACACCCAGGAGACGCCACGATTGCTCTTGTTCCAGCCGTAGCAGCGATCGGGATCAGACCACAGCAGATCACACAGCAGCCCAGTAATTGGTATATCAGTGGGTCGCGGTAGATTATTTATATCCTCGATGCAGGTAAGGCTCGGACTCAAACCACCGTGACAACAAAATACCCGATTGGATATAACAGCCGCCACAGGCATGCAACTATAGCAGTCCACAAATGTCTTCCAGAGCTTGGTTGAGTAGCGCCGCTTGCACTCATCGTAGAAGCCATAGATCTGGTTAAGATTTGGACTCTCATGATTGCCACGCAGCAGGAACACACAATCGGGATACCTAATCTTGTAGCAGAGCAACAGCGTTAGGGTCTCCACTGAGTTCTTGCCACGATCGACATAATCGCCCAGAAATAGATAACGTTGGCCCGGCGGATACCCTTTGATCCTGAAGATGCGCAACAGATCCTCGAACTGTCCATGCACATCTCCGACCACACAGATGGGAGCATTTAGGGCTAGGCACATATTCTCATCAAGAAACACTTGACGGGCATCACGGCAAATCGCCTGAATGTCCCTCTTCTCTATGGTAATGACGCCATTGGATTGCCGAGCTCCTGCCTCGAGTTGTCGTATAATTACTTCAACATTTGCCACGTACATGTGCAAAATTTATGATTATATATATAATTACACGGTAATTCCCCAATTCAATTTGTTTTGTTTTCTTTTGATTTTTATTTTGTTTTCTTTATTTTTTTATTCTATATAACAATCGGTCAAAGTTCTTGAAGTGTTTTGATTAATTAGACAAATAGATCAACAGCTTCTGTGATGAAATAAAGTGACTGAAAATAACAATGCTACCCATAAATAATACTGATAAAGCTGAAGTCAAGAATATACGACTAGGAGATACCCTGTATTTAGCTCCTGAAACTAAAATGTTCAAGGTAGATTATTAGATTAAAGTCTTCACCGTTTTTATTGTTTGAAGCAAGGTGAGCAATTGCAAATAAACTTATTCTGAATATAAGATTTAGTTAAAGAATAAATAAATATATGGACTTATGTGTTTTGTACTTAGACGACGAACTAAAATACTAACTGCTCAATTATTCACTTATACGAGTACATATCTCTAATGATGAGTAACTTTGCTCATGAGCTCTGGCGCCTTCTCTATTAGAGGAGCAAATTTGACTTCATCGCGTTTCTTTGGTTTTAACACAACCATTGTGATATTCAGATATTCATCAACGCACATCATGCCGCCAGCATTGTCATATTCATCACAGTAATTGACCGCCGAGAAGATTGTGATCAGCTGGCGCTTGGCAAAGAACTCATAGCCATCCTCGACCACTTGATGAGCCCGACAGATCAAATCGAAGTTGAAGCGGGTGAGAAACTGTACAACGATATCCGCTCCATATGTGAAGCTGACGCCTCGAGAGTTTTTGCCCCAACCAGTGATGGACGGATCGGGATCGGACCAAAGCAGATCACAGAGCAAACCGTGTGTCTTGATCTCACAGGGACGAGACAGATTGAGTATATCGTCCATTTCATGCAGCAACGGACTCAGCCCGCCGTGGCAACAGAAGATTCTATCCGAAATGATTGCTGCCACAGGCATACAATTGTAGGTGTCCACAAAGCACCTCCAGAGGCGTATAGTGAACCGTCGCTTGCACTCATCGTAGAAGCCATATACCTGATTAATGCTGGCCGACTCGTGATTGCCGCGTAGCAGGAAGATCGAGTAGGGAAACTTCACTTTGTAGGCCAGCAAAAGTGTCAGCGTTTCGACAGAATACTTGCCACGATCCACGTAATCCCCCCAGAAAGAGATAGTTCGTAGCTGGCGGGTAGCCGGTGTTGTCGAAGTATCGCAGCATATCCGAAAACTGGCCATGTATGTCGCCCAGGACATTCACAGGGGCATGCAATTTGAGGAGCATGGGCTCGTCTATTAGAACGCTTCGTGCCGTTTGCAGCAGCTTAAAGATATCAATCTCGGGTAGATTAACTCGTTTATCTGACTTCCATTTAAGTAACGTGTCGATTAGATCATCCAGATGTTTTGGCAGCATTTGGTTTCCAAAAGAAAAAACAAAATAATATGAAATAGACTATGCTCAAACATGCTATTAAATGAAAACTAAATGACAATTAAATTCCAGAATCACATCTACACAATACCAAATTCCTCCTTCCTATCCAACTACGAAGATACAAAGGGTCAGTCAGTGGGATGTATTTCTAGTCTATAGAGTAAAGTATTATAATGTATATTTGAAATATTCAGAAAATTGAAATTCCACTGAATATTTCATGGCATTTGCTGTGTATTCTCAACACACAGAATTCACACCTTTTGAATCGAAAGTTTTCACTTGAAGACACTGTAATGTCCGTGTGCCCCCGCACAACCAACGCGACCAACTGTCACTTCAATTTGTACGGAGATCGCAACACATGTGTCAGCAACATGGCAGTCATGGCAGTGCAACAACGCCATAATCCTCCTCTACCTCATCCTCCTCATCATCCTCATCGTTGCTTTACGTCAGCAACGAAGCAGCCTTGGCCCAGGCCATGTCAGTTTATCATCAGAGGTGCGTACGTGCCTTTGTCGTTTATTAGTTTGTGCTGGACACGGTTGGTCTCCAAAGGAAATTAAAATAATTCAAGCATTAAATTCAATTTCTTTTCTGCAGCTGCAAAAAAGTTGCCCTCTAGGAAATGTCAAAAAAGTTATTTATATTAAGAAATCATAAAATTTGCAGTACAAAACTTATAAACTCATTACACTTAGTCCAACGATTCGAAATTAAGATTTTTAAAGTCAGTTCTAGAAACAGCTATAAAATAATGAAAATAATCGATTATTGGTAGAGTTACTAGCAATATAGTTTACCACTTTAGAGAGTACTACTTCTATTAATTTATTCAGAATGAAGCATGGTATAAAGTATGAATATGCAATGAATGTATGAATGTTTGAATGAATGTTCGCCGACCATTATGCAACTGCAGTCCTCGTATATTTACATTTTCACCTATTCCGTTTGAAAGTATATCATAGCCAATAGAGTACAAATCCAATCCCATCAATTTTGGCCAGTTAAGCAAATTTAATCCTTCGTGCAAGCATATAAAAAAGGCAGCTGGCACTAAACTAAATCCAGACAATTGAATTTTCTGTGGTATTCGCTATGTTCGCTATAGCCGACTGCAGATTTGCAATACAAATATAAACGAGCCCGCGCGACAACATAATACCCTATGCAGTTTGCTGTATTTTGATTATAATAAAAGGAAGTACATAACGGAATACTCTTCTGAAACTCTCAGCATATGAATTCTTTGCATGCTTATAGCAGCAAGCTTTCAAAAAGCTGAGTGTTATGTCCCTTCGAAGTCGTTCGCTATCTCGCTCGCACTCATGTGCTGTCCGCAAAGCGCAACGCTTCAATGGAACAATTACTTTTATTTATTTTCTGATTATTTTTCTTATTTATAAACCGATCTTGATGAAACTTTCGGCATTTGTTCTATATGATATTCTTCAATCACCTGTTACGTTAGAAGTGTCTACGTTGAAATATGTGGCTTTATAGGGTCTGCCACGCCTCCTTCTGCCTGTTACATACTTTTTGCACAAACTTCTTATACCCATTTTGTCCATTTTATATGGGAACAGGGTATATACAATAAAATATATCTATATATAGAAATGTTATATATATTCATATGTATATGCATAAGAATATATATATTTATATTTTTTTTAGCAAAGCTCTGTGTGAGATATTATTTAAATTGAATTTGCAAATTAAGTTTATTGTGTTACAGCGCACAAAAATTTATATTCTATGTGCGATTATTGTTTCGCATTTTGTTTTTCTTCTTCAGCCTCTTTTTTGTTCACTGCAAGCTACCCTAGGCTTACACGATATTTATTTATGGCCAACAACTTGTTTGTTGTGCCTGCCTCACCCTGAATCGCAGGTTCCAGGGATTGAACGGATATAAGAGAGTATATTTTATTGTATTCACTGCGCTTCAATAGAAACAATTGAGCAATTGATTTGCATGCATAAAATTTGTAACTGGGATTTGCGTTGAATGATTTATGGAAACGCACATTGCATGATTCGCGGCATTGTGAAATAGTCCACAATCTAAATGGCGTAAGCTTTAAAAAGAAATCTATCAGGATAATTGAAAGTGTTGGCAACTGAAATGCTTATTAGGCGAGTAATATGAAGGTTAAATAGATTACCTATATGTATATTAATTTATTATTTAAAATATAATCTGTTGCATTAGCTCAAGTCTGTAAATACAATTTTAAAAGAGATACAATTGTATCTTTTGCAGGGGAAAGGTTCAAAACTGCTGCCAAGAATGCTCGCTCTAATAAACGTTAAATAAATGTTATTGTCAGCCTGCAGCAATTGTGATTGCTCAGTCGTATCATTCGATTTAACATTTTTGTGTATATCCGGCAAATATCACGCATACGCACTGTCGTGCCTTGCATGCAATTTACATTTACTTGGCAAACCGTTAACGAATTTGGCGCAGCGTCTAGTTGGCACCATTTGGTCAGCCAAACAAAGAAGAATAATAAAATAAAATAAAAAATAACACTACTAGTAGATATACAAATAAATTAAACATTATATAAAAACGGACAACGCAATGCGGATCGAGTTTTGTTGGCGCCAGAGTTGCCGTCTTTGTGACGCCTATGGGGCCAACAACCCTGTCGCATCATATTTACCATTAAATTCACTCATGACTTTAGCGTGTTGCACAAATAAATAGAATTTGGCGTCCAAACTGTGCAACGGCAAATAAATGTAAATAGGAAATGGAAAATATGAATGCAAAAAAAAGAGGAAACTAGGGAAAATTGTGCAACGCTTGCGAAAATTGCTCATGTAACCCGGAACAAAAAGTGTTTCACTGGTCAGCACAAAAATGTAACACAGCCCAGAAATATAAATAATGGCCAAGTGTTAGAGGGTCGAAATATGTGTTAGCAGTCGCTTTAAAGAGTTGTTCTTGGTCAAATGTTGGCAGTGGACTCAAGGGAGCAATGAGGGGACAAACATCGAACAGACATTGTCAAATGGGGGTTGCTGCTAAATTGAATTGAGAACCCCTCCAAAGATTTACCCATTTCCAATCCAATCCTATTGCTAATGAGCTGATCTGCAATTGAGTCACGTACAGTGTGTATCTTCATCTGCAGCTTCAGGTTGCATTCCAGTCTGCAGACAGCTTGCAACAGAGTACAGTTATAAGTGCCACCTGCTGCCTCCTCCACGTAAAGCAGACATAACTATTTAAATGTGAATATTAACTTGCTACCTTAATTGTCTTCATTGCCTTCATTCACTTCTGCATGGAATGAATTCAGATGGTCGCTTAATTATCCCGCACGTAGCAGTTCACCAGCTGTCGGTGCAAATATTTGGCAAGTGACGCCTGGTCCTGGCTACCCTGGTTACCCTGGCCGAGAACAGTACCTGGCCTGGCCTGGCTGGCAGGTAATTAGCATTAAAGCGAAGTGCATATAAATTAATTAAATGCAAAACACGCACGTTTCGGTCAGTAAAATGCATTTGGCACTGAGACCTAAGCGCATAATTTATGGCCCAAAATGATAAAGTAAATGGAACTACGATTACATGACTCCAACTGACGTAATATTTCCCACATTTCGGTGATAATGGTCGAAGAAAATTAGTGTGAATGCCTAAAGCTAAAGGCAACTACTAAACGACTAAGACGACGATTTATTGGGTTAAGTACAAGTAAATAACGCCCCGTTTCAAAGCACAGAACAACCCTCAACTAAGTCAGTTGGTCAGCTGGTTAGTTGGTCAACCATCCCCATTGGACAAGTTAAGAGTAAACGATGCTGACACAGACAGCACTTGGACATCGACTGGTGCCAATTTTCTGTTGATTACACGACAACGTTGTTGTTGTTGTTGTCGTTGTCTGCACTCGCCACCCTTTGTTGCTCGGTTGTGTTGGTGCCTTTTCTGTTTGTTGGGGGGCGTTTGGTGGGTGATGTTGTTCTGACAAGGGTCAAACGAAAGTTTTACGAGCTCTTGGCTGCATTTAAACTAAAGCTATGTAATGTGTTGTTGTTCTTGTTGTTTCTGTTGTTTATTTTAAGTTTAATTTGTTTGCCTGCAAAAAGGAAATTGGTTTAAGTGGAATGGACGAGCAGGAAGAAGAGAAAACTATCGCTGATAGAGGGCAGCCAGAGATTTATCTAGTGAAAGTTTCGCACCTGATAAAAGTTGCTGCTTCTCTTACTGCCACTGACAGCATCCATTTGGGACTAAGATCAATGGGGGGAGAATAAATGTTGTATTTTTATACCCTGCGCCTATTAAAAATGGGAAAAAAGGGTATAATAATTTTGTGCAAATGTATGTAACAGAGCTAGAGACACCAAATTTGGCATGAAGATTCCTGTATACCCTCTCCAGATCGAGTTTATGTTAGATTTTTCATACCATCCCCCCCCTTCCTGGAAAAACGAAAAAAACAAATTATGACCGCATTTCTCAGAGTAGACTCTTCTAACTTGGCATCTGCGTAAAGAATATCATATTAAAACAGTCCTGAAGTTTCATTAAGATCGGTCTATAACTAAGAAAGATAATCAGAAAAGAAATGTTGCTTTGCACGCAGCACATGTGTGCGAGCGAAACAGCGAACGCCTGCGACACAAGACTATATAAAGTGTCGTTAGTATATTCTTAATTCTTTTATAATCAAAATACTTAATTTAGAAAACTGCACAGGGTATTATACTGTCGCGCGCGCTCGACTGATCCGCTTGTTATATACATATAATGCTTAAGCTGGGTTGCCAGTTAAGTGTTGTGGGGTTGTCTTTAAATTTAAAGTAAACAAAGCGCGAGTGTGGAAGTAGAGAATTGTCAATATCATTCTCAATTTCTATTTCAAACAAGCATTTAAGCGACATTTCAGTTGAATCTGTGCATAGGCAAAGGCCATAATATAAATCTTCAACTATCTGACAGAGTCAGCATGTTGTGTGTATGCCAATGCCCCACACTCCACTACTACTGCCATGATGGGGCAACTTTGCTACTGCCAAAATCATAAATCAATTTTGCTACATTCGTCAGCGATGCCACTGAAATATCATGCCCACAAGAGAGAGGGACACTGTGGGAGGAAATCCGCCTATTTTTCCCCAAAATAGTACCCAGTTGCAACGATAACAAATGCCACAACTGATGTGAACATGAATGCTGCACGGCAGTTGCACAGTTTTCGGTTTTGTAGTTTGCATTTTGCCGCGAAATTTTCAACGCACTCGTTTTAGGCCCCGTCAGACATGGCTAGGAATTTGAAAGTGATGTCTGCCAGACCGAAATTGTCAAAACAATTAATCATTGATGCAGAAAATGTACATGCAACTGCCAGTACATGCAACCGCAACAACAACAACATCTACAGTCGACTGCCTGGCAACATTTTGCATTATTTGCGCCAAATGTCATTAGTCTCAACTCGTATTTGTCTGCAGACAGTTGTCCATTTGTTGTTTATTTGCCTCTAACTAGTCATACGAGAAACTTTAATGTATTCTGCATTAACAAAATATTCCACAAAATTATATTTTAATTTGTTTGATTGAAACTCAGCACCAGCAGCACTAAGAAAATTGCAATTGCACTTGTAAAGCAACTGAAATGTCGCCTGGGGAGAAATAACATTATCGTACTTGTATCGCATCTCTCTATTCTTGGCCAAACATCTGGAGACTATCAGATGACCAATAGCTTAATGGGAAACTGCATAGGCATAATTGATAAATAGCATTCATTTATTTAATTGCCCTCATTAAGCAGGCAATTTGATATGTTTTATTCAAACATGAATGCAATAATTGCATCAAATTAGGTCAGCTTCAATTTCGCTTCAATTTGCATATGAATATTGATCGGAAAGCCCTCAATGGGTATTTAATCAAACAAAAGCATTTAATTAGGGGGTAAATTGATTAGGCTATAATTGAGATGAAGTAAAGGACATTGTTTCAGATCTTATAGTAATACAAATCGTTGGTTGCATTTATAAGCAAATGAGTATATTACATATTAGTAGAACTTCTATGAATTTATTCAATTATATCTAAATATTAAGATAATATTGGGCACTGATTTTTCACCTATCTAATTTATACTCTTCTTTGCTCTTTATTTAATAATGTGTTTCTTCTTCTTGCAAGTTCCCAGCTCTGACCCTCTGAATCTGTATTGCATATTCCATTGCGTCTTCTTTCGTTTTTGATTTTCTTATTCCTCTTTATTCTTATTTGTCTATTCTCTCTCTCTCAGATATTCATTTGAAGAGAGGTAACTGTTTCTTGATTATAGTGAGAAGGAATTTTGAGCCCTTTAAGAGCAACTCTTTAATGTTTTGCTGGAACTCTCATTGCATTTGTTTCTTCTAATTCGTTCCTCTAATTATTTAAACTACTCTATCTGACTGAGAACCTAACACAGTCAATAGTCAGGAATGAAAAAAAAATCTGAAAGAAAGAACGGCGCCCCAAAGCTCGTGTACTCCAATCAAAAGCTGTTCCAATTAGCCACGCGATTTTAGAGCCAGTTGACAGCCGATTTGAAGACCAGAGAGTCCGAGACACCGTTACATGCTTAGCCACTTTAAGCGCTTGTTGACAGCCATAAAAATCGAAATCCACGGTGTAAAAAAAGAGCAAGCAATTTGAACACAAAACGCACAGCTCTTGAAATGCGTGATAAATATAGAAAGAGAGAGTGAGAGTGCGAGTGCGAGGGGGAAAGGTGAAGGTGAACTGTAACATTGTGGACCACATAAAGGTGAATTTTGCTTCGTTTCGTTTCGTTTCGATTTTTTGCTCTTGTCGCTGCCCATTGATTGTCACGAATGGTAGGCGAAAACAGAGCATAAAAATCAAAACGAATTTAATGTTGTCGACAGGTGATTGGAATTTCTTTGCGATTTGTTTGTCTAGTCGTGCCCTTGTTCCCATCGAAGTGGCATTTTATGTCCCATAAAGTCTCATTAAATCTATAAAAATGGTAGCTTTAACAAAAACAACAAACTGACCCGTTATTAAACAACAAAAATTGCCATAAAATGTGGCACGTTAAGAATTGATTAATAATTGATTAATAAACCAGCAATTAATAGCTATAACATTTACTGTATGGAAGATTAAATATCGTTTGATAATGTGGCTTAGTTTAAATTGAAATATTTAAAAATTTTGTATTTGTAATCTGATTTATAAAATACAAGACAAAATTTACAATCTCTTTTAACGTAAATATAGCAATAATCTTATAATATATTCCGCTTTTATACGAAAAACTCTTTTAGAAAATCAATTAAATACTTTTTGTTTTATTTTCCACTCGATTGTTATTTGTTAATGCCCCTTTTGTTGGGTTGTAAAGTTTTTTAAATAATTTATTTTATGCTCTTCGCCGTGGTTCATGAAAATTTCATTAAAAACTGATTTCCTATGAAAATGCAATCAGCAAAAGTCGACAAGGCAAAAAATAAATAAGTAAGAATATATTATCCTAGAATGCTGAACGAGAGAATACCTTTTACTAATAATCATAATAAATGGAAGTGTCGAAAGCTATTAAATACATACTTAATATGGTTGGTATATTTATATATATATACTTGTACTTTACTTATTGTATTGTATTGACTTCCTTTCTTCACATTGACAATGGAAATAGGGTATTAAAATCAGAAACAAAATCAAACCATATAGAAATATAATGTTACTGTGCTGCAAAACGGTTAAAAGGAGAAAAGTGCAAACCGCAATTAATTAAATCCGCAGTTAATTTTATTGCCGGCGGAAGTGGCAGCAGTACAAATAGCGCAAATGAAATTATAGCCGATGACGAGCATGGAGAAAAATTTGTCATCCCTGCAAAAAAATATTCACAAGCTTATCACAGTCCTCTTTAAATCGTGTATGACACATCCAACGATTTAATAGCAGTTTCTGATTTAAATTACGTTTTTGTGTGATTAAAAAGTGCAATTTAATGACACAATTTTTCGAATCAAATAATTTATACATGAAGAGATTTTTAAGCGTTCACTAAAGACTAAAGCTAAAGCTGATAAATAAAATGCAATATCTGTAATGTAAACAAAATGAAAATGATATATTCAGAAATATGGAAAACATTCAGTTTTCCAGTTAATCTTTGTTAAGTCGTCTGTTACTGCTATTAGTGTTGTCAACATCTTACAGTAAAAATGTGATCGGTGAAACATTTTCAAATAAGAATTGCAATTATCGATTGTTCTGGATTCCATCTAACGCTTTTATGTTTTTTTTTTTTGATTTCACCGTCTTCAGTTTCAAAGTACACTGTAATTAATCTATTATATGGATTGCGTGAGGCACTTTCATTGCATGCCACTTCAACAACAGAATGGTTGCATGCAAATTATTGCAAGCTGAGCATGTCCCAAAATTGTATCCTCCAGCTGCAAGTACTACAAGTCATAATCGACAAAAATCGCGTGCTGCAACTCAACTTACAAGCGTTACAACTTTTTGCTGCAACTTGAAACTTTTTGGCTGCCTTCTGGACTCCGTGGCAAGTTGGTGGCACGGTGCTTGGATTCGTTGCATGCCAGGCAAAGTTGCAGTGTTGTTTTTTGACCTTCATGGCAGTTTGCCACTGCCACAGCTGCTCCCCCCTACCCGAATAAGGCAGCACCACCATCATTAGGGAGCTTGTTGAAGTGGCTACATGAGCTCCGAGCGCCTTGCGTGCCCTTTGATGTATTGCAATTTTCGATTTAGGTGTGGAAATTCTTTTTAAAGCTTTCGTGTCTTTCAGTTGCCCCAACTAGGTATCACTTTTAGCAGCAGTTGGTTCTCTATTCAGATCTCATACTGTAGTATTAACAACAGCATGCACATTTAATTTTAAGCTCAAACGAACTGACCACGCCCAGAATTCTTTGGGCAACCAAACACCGTATACCGCACACCTTTCACCCAAATACCAAAAAGCACATTGGTTTAATTTGTATGAATGCGGCTCAAATGTAAAAAAAAAGAAGGCAAAGGAAAAAATAAATATACATATACATATATATAAATATATATAAGACTGAAAGCGCAAATGGAATAACTAATTAAATTCTCGACTGCAAATGAACAAAGTTGCCGGCAACCACCACAAACGGTGCTGCTCTCCTTTCACAGCAATCAGACTGTTCTGGCAGTTAACTGTTAACTGCCAATGCCGGCTACCGACTGCAAGCAGCCAACTGCCACTTTAATTAACTTGGCTTATAAAATTTTATGCTAACTCGCAGTGCTCATAGTAAAACATTATCTGTGCGTTGTAATAGTTGCCACATAAAGGTTGTCTATGCAAATACGTCGCTATATCATTGTTGCCACTCAATTACATTTGGCTTTAATATAACTACCTTCGTATCCTTAACCCATACCTTGACTCCCACTCAACTCTGGTGGGAGTGGTGTCCTTTCACACCGCGTGTATAAATCAAAAGTGAAATTTTTACACGCGCCAAACTGTCTGTGAAAATTTCATTTACATGTGCCGCGTCGTGTTCAGCTGCAACTCCAGCTTCCAAACTTTTCAGCTTACGAGTTTCCGAAAATAAAAAACAAAACCAAAAAACAGAAAACTGAAAGGGCACAGCAACACGTTTTTAATTGTTTTTTGAGGTTTTTCGGACAATATTCAAAGGGAGTAATTTAAATTCCAGTCTGTAGCCTGTGGCGACTTTTTTTTAGCAGCAGCAAATAACTCTTGGACATGCAACGAGGTGTGGGTTCCACATTCACAATATTTAGGAAATTAAAATATAAATAACTTGAGGATTTTCAACACCATAATTGGTATTATAACTATTGCCAAGTGAGAGAGGTCTAGAGTCTCTTGGATATTTTTTTCTTTTTCTATTTAAACCTTACTTCTTTGTACGGTCGAGTAAGTATTAACCATAGTTACTCTCTCTCCCTCTCTCTCTAATTGCTGGTCCGCAGCAAATGTAATGGCTGTAGTTGTTATAGTAGCATCTAATGTGCATATTACAAAACCTATTAACATATTTGCCAACGTGTTTAACAACAAAACCCTGACGATGCTCTGGCCACCAATCAGCCAGAGTCCGACTTTGTTGGTGGTCACGTTTCGAAGCCCACAACGAGACAGCCTTGCATAATTGCGCCGCCAAGTGCAGGTCTGCAGTTCTACTACCTCATCACATAAATAACCCACCCAACACACACACACTCCCATTTTTAGAATATACACATATGTAAGTACACAAATGTATGTATGTGTGTGTGTGTTGTTTGGCTTTTTGTCTAGCATGGCTATTATGCAAATGGCACTTTGTTTTAACAACGCACTGCGGTTGGCCTGATGGCTGAAGCTGAGTCCGACGTTAGTTCGTCATCAGCGGCCCCACCAGCCCCTACTCTATTGTCCGCTCTTTCCGTCACCCTCTAACACACTCTCTCTCTCTCTCTCTCACTAACTCTTTCTGGGCCCTTCGGCCACATTACGCGCACAATTAATATGCCAAGTGTTATGTGTGCGCATACTAATGACTTTTTCCAGTGGCCTCCACATCTGCAGCTACATCTGCATCTGCATTTGACTTATGCCGGACTCATCTGTCAACTGTGGTCATCTATCAATAATTGTTCAACTGCCCGACAAAACGGCGCAGGCGCAGCAATTCCCTCTCCCACACACACACACACGCACGCACACGTTGTTGAGGACAACAACTATATATTTATATGTATGTATATGACGCATAGCTTAGCTAGTCGTCATTAATTCTGCCTGACAATTGTCGTTTACAGCTCCAGGGAGTTGTCTTAACAGGTTCATGTTAGTGGGGAGTTACACTGCTCCAAAAAAGGTTTTAACTTCTTAAGTGCACTTAAAGTTTTACGAGCACAGCATTGGGAGGATCTACAGATACTTAAAATAATGACTTACAAATGAGTTTCCTTATACGATCCTAAAGCTGACCATGTTAAATATGAACTATGCAGGATACCTAACCCGAACACCCTGTAAAATCAGCCTGCCGTAGAGTTTACTGTGTCAGTATGTACCTACATATATATATAGGAGAAAATTAATAGTTGGGTGAAAAGTAATCCAATGTATCAACTAATAATATATTTAATAGTTGCTGTACAATTGTACGATAAGCTGCGATAGCAAATATCATCGGCTAATTGGAATCGCTGGAGGATAGCACTATCGATAGTATCGATATTTTTATATTTTCTAACCACATCAATGTGGCTCCACCTCTAGTCATCATATGCTCAATATAGCCCAAAAAAAAAAAGCAACACAAATATATACTCACTCAATAGTCGGTTAATACAAACAAGAATCGGACACACAAAAAGAGTCACCCAATAAAATAAATCAAAAGAAAGTAAAATTACGACGCGTCGAACGATCGAACTGCGAATATACACGCATACATATAGAAAAATTTACAAAGAAAAAAATTGATTTCAATAAAATCACAAGCGAGAAAAAAAACTTTCGCTACTTCAGTGGCAAAATCAAAAATTAATGTAAAAGCGAATATTAAATGCTACAGCATAACGAAGACTACATGCTCTTAAAATTGATAATCTTTTATAATGGAAATAAAAGTTTTAATTACAGTTGTCTGCAACCAAAAGTTTTCTCAAATAATATATGTACTTGTTATTTTATTGATTTAAATTTGTATACGAGTATGTTTGATATTTGAATTACATTTCGTGCTGAGTCAATCCATTAGGGAGAAGAACTTGAGCAGCTTAGTAGTGTATCAGAAGCCGTTGAATTGAACTCTTTTCGGTTTTAATGTTGTTTTGGGTGAAGCATCATTATCATGGTCAAGCCGGCGTAGCCCACGCATGCACAGAATACAAATACAAAAGACAAGACACACACACAAACAAACACAGGCACACGCATACAATGAGTAGATTGGCAAAGTGGACGTGCCACAGGCAAGAACAGCTTTTTTCTGCCCGGTTGGTCGATCGGTCGGTTGCTTGTCATGTGAATTTGGGTGAAATGTTTGTCGCTGGCTTTCAAATTCGTGGCTGGCTTTTCAGTTTGCAACGAGCCACCCAACCCGTGTGTGGTGTCGCCTAAGCGTAGAGAAAGCCAATACACACACTATCTGGAAATGTCTTGTTGCTGCCAACCGATCTGTCTGCTGCTATTGGTGCTGCTGCTGCTCGGATCAGCTGCATCTCAGCAATCTACGACACCAGCAGTTCCCTTGGTGGGGACAACGCCAGAATCGCTACTGCTGAAACAATCCCAGAATACATTCGTGCAATGGGTTCTGTCATTGTTGCCACAACGACCGGGCGCTACAGCAGAAACCGCCACGTTGGCCACCCTGAGCAGTTCAGCCACCGCGCCCACTGAAAAGCCAGCCAGTTCACCCTCAACCACAAGCACAACCGCATCACCATCTGTGAGCACCACCACCACTCGAAGGGCCACAACACCAGCACCACCTACCTTGAGTCCACCACGAAACTGCAGCGATTGCGTCTGCGGCGTGGCCAACATTCAAAAACGCATTGTCGGTGGTCAGGAGACGGAGGTACATCAGTATCCATGGGTTGCCATGCTGCTCTATGGCGGACGCTTCTATTGTGCCGGCTCCCTGCTCAACGATCAGTTCCTGCTGACAGCTTCGCATTGCGTTTATGGATTCCGCAAGGAGCGTATTTCTGTGCGTCTGTTGGAGCACGACCGCAAGATGTCAAATTTGCAGAAAATTGATCGCAAGGTCGCTGAGGTCATCACGCATCCGAAGTACAATGCACGCAACTATGACAATGATATTGCCATCATCAAGCTGGATGAACCAGTGGAATTCAATGAGGTGCTGCATCCCGTTTGTATGCCCACACCTGGACGCAGTTTTAAGGGCGAGACGGCAATTGTCACCGGCTGGGGTGCCCTCAAAGTTGGCGGTCCCACCTCCGATACCCTACAGGTAAGTGACAACCAACTGAACGTATAATCGAAGTAACCTACACGAACTCGCAATCTCTTACAGGAGGTGCAGGTACCTATTTTATCACAAGATGAATGTCGCAAGAGTCGCTATGGCAACAAGATCACGGACAATATGCTGTGCGGTGGCTACGATGAAGGAGGCAAGGATTCCTGTCAAGGCGACAGCGGTGGTCCCCTACACATTGTGCCAAATGGCACGCGGGAGTATCAAATTGCTGGCGTTGTCTCTTGGGGCGAGGGCTGTGCCAAGGCAGGTTATCCAGGCGTCTATGCCCGAGTCAATCGCTACGGCACCTGGATCAAGAATCTCACCAAGCAGGCTTGCCTGTGCCATCAAGAGACCAAGAAGATCAAGTAGTTCGTACTGTGCTCACCATTGTAATTTTAAGGCATACACAAGCAGAGATCTACTCTATGAACTCAATAGCCCCATTTGATCAATACTTCATCACTATATCAATATAGTATCGTACATATAGCAACGATTGACCGAAATTACAGTTTTTGCTAGAGAAAACTTTCCTGTTTCGTTGAACATCGTCCGAAAGGTTCAAATTCAAAAATCTATGGAAAATTCAATTTTTATTTCATATAAAAAACTTGACTTTTTCTAAAGATTTATTAATAGAATTATTTATTTATGTATTGATCAGATTTTAGCTCTGCAAGTGTATTAAGGCTTCGACTCATCGAAGATAATTGATTCGATTCGTTTATTTATTGATTAAAAAAAGAAAAAATACTGCCAAGTATGATAGTGTAGTTTGCTTAAAGGTTCTGCATTCCAATTGCTGCAATCTGATGGCAACAACCTTTGGTGGGTCCGGTTTACAGGCTGGTCTATCCAGTTCTCAGTTCAGGTTCAGTTCTATTTCAGGGTTCTCGTTTTGGCTTCTTGATGCCCATGGCGCGTCCTAGCCAATTCAGTTGCCAATTGCCAGTTGGCAGGAAAAGTTCACTTAAGAAATGAGATACATTTGCTTGTTATCCCTGGTGGGCCTCAGCCTGGCCACGCCCAGTCTACGTGGCGCCTCTGAGCCTGCTAAGATTCTGGAGTCTTTGAGCAATTTGCGTCAGAATAGCTTCCTCGACTGGATCGTCTCCATATTGGGTCCTGATTACACAGACACGAGTACTCCGGCCAAGCGGGAGTGTCCGGCTTGTGGTTGTGGCAACATCAATACGCGTCATCGCATTGTGGGCGGACAGGAGACGGAGGTGCACGAGTATCCATGGATGGCCATGTTGATGTGGTTTGGTAGCTTCTATTGTGGTGCTTCTCTGGTCAACGATCAATATGCGCTGACTGCGGCGCACTGCGTCAATGGTTTCTATCATCGCCTGATCACCGTTCGTCTGTTGGAGCACAATCGTCAGGACTCAAATGTGAAAATAGTGGACAGACGTGTGGTTCGTGTACTGGTGCATCCCAACTACAGTACACGTAACTTCGATAGCGACATCGCCCTCATTCGCTTTAATGAGCCAGTGCGTCTTGGCATTGACATGCATCCTGTTTGCCTGCCCACGCCGACAGAAACATTTGCTGGTCAGATGGCTGTCGTTACAGGCTGGGGTGCCCTTAGCGAGGGTGGTCCTGTGTCCGATACTCTGCAGGAGGTGGAGGTGCCTGTTCTCTCGCAGCAGGAGTGCCGTGAGAGCAACTACGGGATTTCTAAGATTACAGACAATATGATCTGTGCCGGCTACATAGAGGGTGGCAAGGACTCATGCCAGGGTGACAGCGGTGGACCAATGCATGTCATCGGCGCTGGGCAAGCCTATCAGCTGGCGGGCATCGTATCTTGGGGCGAAGGCTGTGCTAAACCAGGTGCACCCGGAGTTTACACACGTGTCAGCAACTTCAACGACTGGATCACAGCTAACACTCGTGATTCATGTGCCTGCAGTCAACCTGAAGAGCCGGCAGCTCCTGAAGCTATCACCACCACCACGTCAGAGCAGCCAGAGTTGTCCACAGCTGAGACGAGCCAAGCAAGCGAATCAACGGAGGCAGATCCGGTTACAGATCTTTAAATTGTAAAAGATAAATGATTTTAAATAAAGGCATTGCCATGATACATCAACATGTTTACTTAATTTCTTTCACTATGAATGCAATCTTTAGTAAAATCGTTTTGCAACACTGCAAGTGCTGTCATTGACATTCTCTTAAGTAATCAAGGGAGTAAGTAATTATATAACAATAATGGAAAACAGAACGTATTAATCGATAACATCGATTGCTTTTCAAGTTTATGTGGAAAACAAAGTATATTGTAATGTACCCAACGTCCAAACTAATATTTAATCTTGATGCATACCTAAAAGATCCAGCAATCCATCAAAAAGATTACCATCTCTCAAGGCCCAAGCCAATTGGCTGCTTTAGTCTCAGCAGCGATCGCTTGTATAGTAGCGACACAAGTGAACTGAAGTTTCTTGTAATGCCCGACAAGAATAGCTTTCCATTGGATCTTAATAAGCAATCCACGAAGCATGACGAGCACAACATCTATGATGAATACTTGGACAACATGCTCCACTTCATCAGGGATAACCCTGATCGAATGTTTAAGAAGACAGCAGCTGGTCGATTTGTGGTTAATGCGGATATTGTTACACATTGCGAGTTGTTGCAAGTGCTGAAGTGCACCATCTACGCAAAGCACAGTTGGAGAATATTTGGCACCAAGTACCGTAATACCATATACTTGTGCCTCGCGAAGTTGCCCCTTGTGGCAATGTCAATGGGGGCGTGGCAGAAGCAAAGAACTTGCCAGATGTGGGACAGAAAACTAAAAATATGTTTATGCTCAGGTAAGTATATGAGTGTGTAATAGCTTAATCAATAATTTTACTAATCTTGGTCACAGATATTCCTGGTAATCAGCAGTTGGAGTTGGAACGTGAAGGTGGCGAGTTTCATAGTGTATTTCAATCCTACATGGGTGAGCTCTCTGTCGTCTATGGATCTGAAATGGGTGCACATCATGGGAATCTAAGAAAAATGTTAGTGCTTAACTATTACAGTATAAGTGACTCGCTCAGAGTCTCTTCCTCCCTTTTTTCAGAACTGGCAAGCACTTTAGCATGTTCGCAGAATGCAAAGTGATTCCTCCAAGATCAGCAAACAATGATAACAGCGATCTCTCAGAATCAGAACTGGCCCTATTGTGGTGGTCGAAATGCTCTCTAATTGGTGTGGAAGAGATTTACGTAGCACGTCCAAAAACTTCGGGTCAGATCGAAGCAATTGAGATAAAGCACATAGTCCCTCTACTTCAAAAGAATGTGAGTAATTAAAATATTTAAATAAATATATATATTCTCTGATTAACTGATGATCTACTTTACTAAACTTGCAGTCCAAGAACTGGTCATCAGATAGATGTAATATATTCATGATTTATATTTTGCAACAGATACGCAGTGAAATGAAACTAGATAATCCCAATGCGATCTATCAATTCGACTATGATTGCAATTCGGGTGATCTTAAATATGAAGCTTGTAATCAGCGCAATGAGAATACTTTTATTGCAGATTGGTTTCGCTATATGCTAAATACGATCAACTCGCGTACAGATTATACACAGAAAACCGAATAAAGCATTTTTAGATATCGCACAGATTGAACAAACTGTTTGCTTGAGTCTGCATCAATCCGGTTTACAAATTGCAAAGCAATTTTAGAAGGTGTTGGACTCATACATACATATGTATGTATATATCTGACCCTCGGGTGGCTGAATTGTTATTGTTCCCTGGCTTGTTAACTGGCATCTCGAGTCACCTCAGTTTCCGCCTGTAATCTGCTTGTTTTGAAGTTTTATCCCGAAGGCATTGCTCAATTTTTCTGCTCGAAATTGCCACTAAATCAAAACAGGAATCACACTAACAAACAGCAACAACAACTCCCACACACTGAGTGTTTGTGTGTATGTGAGTATGTTTCCCATTGGGATCCAGTTGGGCAACGATCCTGGCAACATTGATAAATAACTAAATAATAGAATAAACAGCATAGCACAAACGGTGCTAAAACTTTAAAGGCGGCTTAAAGTGAGAAATATATGTAATGCCCGTCAGAGCGAGACGCCGCACAGACCGAGAAGGAAAGAGCGAGAGAGAGAGTGCGGGAAAGGCGCAAATTTGCTGCAATTGAGCGCATTTTGGTGTTTGGACGCCTGCAGGTTAGAAATATTTATTGGGGCGTGAAATTGTTTGATTGAATATTAGTGCGGTGCCTTTATAAATTCTTTTTTTGCTTTCTCTTTCGTCGGCTTGTTAAAAAGGCCAAAGCAGATTTTTAAACTGCAGATGGAGGCTTTTAAAGTAAATCATTGAAATGTTAACAATAAGAAACGAGTACTGTTCATTCTTTAACAGATAGAAGATTTGAATTTTAATAATGAAAAAATGTTTAAGAATGCAGAAAGAATTATATAAACTTTGTAGTGGACACACAAGGAATAGGCAATTTAATTAAAATTAAAATCTCTGATGAATTATACGGTAATTTAACCCAGATATTAATTTGAAATTTATTTGTTAATCACATAATGCAAATCGACATGGAAGCCCATTTCTTTTAGGTATGGACAGAGGAAGTATAGACTATTAAAATGCTGTTTCTTTAGGAGATTCCAAGCATATGCAATGCACTGCTCACCGTGTTGATTAAGGTGACGGTGCAAACAAGTGCACCCACAAGCATTTTCTCGGTCATGATCAGCACCACATCGAGTATATTCGCTGCTGGCTAAGGGAATGGATAGACTTTAATGTACCTATGTATCACAGGAGGACTGTTAACAGCCACCTCAATGAATGCTATGGTCAGACTTAACGTTCGCTGTGCAATGACAACACCAAGAGAGACACAAGTTATTAGAGCCATCAGTGTAACTATGGCTAAGGCTTCCACCAAGCGGACGGCGACAGGCATCTTCAATGCATTAACTATATGCCGGATATTTTCAAAATTTTACGACAGGTTTTGAATGATGATCTAAAATATTGTAAAATGACAGACAAAAATTAGATATGTTGTTTAATTTGAGAACTAAAAAAATACGCGCATAATATAAATGGAAGTATGGGAATATAGATAACTTCGTGGAACCAACTCATCTGTTAACTTGCAGGGTATATCGTGGGTATAGTGAAGTATATATATTTGCTCCTAACTAGTTGAAGTATATTTTGCTGCTGCTCATAAAAAGTAGATAAATAAGCCAAAGCTGTTTACCAACTGATTGCCACAATGAAGCCACAAAACCGCCAACAAATTATAGTTTTCAATCGATTTCTTTTTTTGTCTGTTTGCTTGTGTTTGTTGTTTCCGTTCCATTGCAAGGCTTGAGCTTTTTTTTTCAATATGCAATTCCAATTATCCTATGCAAATGCAATTTGTCTCGCTGCCGAGCAATTTAGGCCCCCCTCGCAACGTCCCGACGAGGCCACAAACTAGGCCCCTTTGATGTGTCTGCTGGCATAGATTGTTCTGAATTATAGCACTAAATGGCTAGACATGTTACATAATTCATTTATGTAGTCCGCACCAGGGACATTTTCCCTGATAGGCAGTTTGACTGTGTGTGGCACAACAATAGACTTGTGTACGAGTTTGTTGTTATTTATTTTTTATTAGAGCTTTAATGCATATCCCAGATTATTTATCGTATGAAAAATTCAATTAGCTACATATTGTCAGTAAAAAGGGGTGAAAAACAAACAACAAATTTAATTGATTTTTATATTCATTTTCTGTTTTCGTTCTTTTTGAATTTATTAAAACATTTAAAAGGATCTCCAACGGCTATTGACTCTGGAGGCAAACAGTCTGAATGTCCGCCTAAGTTGAGTTTTATTAAGCAAGACGCAACACGGCGATTTTCCGGCTTTTGCTTTGGATTTCTTTTTTGCCAACTTCATAAAAATCCTAAAATAAATATTTGCACACATAAGTTCAGCCCATGTCGTCACCGTCGTCTCCAGCTTCGTCTGGAGACAGACAGCTAAATAAGCAGAAAGTTTTGTCGCAAATCCTCGGCAGGGCCCAGCCGCAGGCATTTGATAGAAAGAAAAGCGCACAACGAAATTAAAATTGGTAGCAATGCTCTCACTAAAATATGCTCGCAGAGTAGATACTCTCTCATTATAAATTAAATTATCTAATATATAATATACATATTATCATATCATTGCTAGCTGTTCGAACACTGATTAAATTTTGCTATCATATATTAAGACTTTATACTTTTTCATTGTCTGTCAATCAATTGCATTGGGCATTCCAAAACTCCCTTCTTAGTAAGGGAATCAAACATATTGCAGAGTTTATCGAAAAATTTAAGTTTATTTACAATGTTTAAGCTTCTTGTTCGGCTGGCTCTTACACATTTATTATTCACAATATTTACCTCTTATAGTACGAATATTTTGTATTTATTGTGATAAAAACAACATCTGCATTGCAACATTGAAATTGTGTGGCCAATGGTGCACAAGACCGGAAATGCCACCTGTTATTTGTATACAATATCTCAATATTGGCATGAATATGTATGTATGTCTATATGAATGCAATTGGGTCGGATTGGGGGAAGGGCCTTAGCATTGGCATGTCACAAATTGACAGCTTGTCGGCAAGTTCAAGCGTATTGAAATGCTTCAATAAATAACTCGTATAAATGCAACTGCTTAAATTAATATATTAAAAATAAAAATAAATAAATCGGATAAGTCGAGCGCACGCGAACATTTAATACCCTGCACAGCTCTCTAAAAAGTATAAAGTATTTTGATAATTATAATTGCAAAACTGTTTCTTGTTACTAGTTTTCTAAAACGAAAGTAAATTTTAAACTGGGCAATTTCGGCAATTTTCAATATTTAAATATATTTAAAATATAAAATAAAATTATAATATTCTTTATTTTAATCTTAAGCCTAATAAATATTATAAATAGCATCATAAATGCATATTTTTCACAATATTGTGGATATTAGACTTGCAATTATTGCAATAATTGTCGATTATTAAAATTTATTCCTGTAAATTAATTAAATTAAATTAATAAATTCCAAATTTAAGTGATGCAACACTCAGTTACTGATCGAGTATGCATACATACGCAAATGCTTTCTGCTTTCTGCATGCAAAAAATCACATTTACATATACTTCAAAATGTTGTACTCTTTATATCATTATTATACCCTGTGCCCATTAAAAATGGGCAAAAAAGGGTATAATAATTTTGTGCAAATGTATGTAACAGGCAGAAGGAGGCATCTCCGACCCTATAAAGTATATATATTCTTAATCAGTATCAATAGCCGAGTCGATTGAGCCATGTCCGTCTGTCTGTCCGTCTGTCCGTCTGACCGTCTGTCCGTCTGTCTGTATGAACGCGTCGATCTCAGCAACTATAAGAGCTAGAGACACCAAATTTGGCATGAAGGTTCCTGTATACCCTCTCCAGATCGAGTTTATGTTAGATTTTCGATATCTTTCCACCCACCCCCGCAATTAAAAAAAAACGTATTATGGCCACATTTCTCAACGTAGGCACTTCTAACTTAACAAGTGCGTTAAGAATGATATATAGAAGGAACGCTGAAAGTTTCATCAAGATCGGTTTATAAATAAGACAGAAAATCAGCAAAGAAATTAAAGTTATTTTTTTTCCACGGAATCGTTGAGCAGCAGGCAGCACATGTGAGCGAGCGAGACAGCGAACGACTGTGATACATGCGTCTGATTACCATATTTGCACATGTGTGCGAGCGAGATAGCGAACTACTACGACACAAGCATAAGTAAATTAAGTGTCGTAACACTCAGCTTTGATTGAATATGTATACATATGTGAAAGCTTGCTGTTATAAGCAAGAAATAAGCAGAAATCATATGCTAAATGATAGTTTCAAAAGAGTATTCTTTAATAAACACCTGCTACGTTCTTATTTCTATTATAAGCAAAATACTTAATTTATAAAACTGCACAGGGTTTTATACTGTCGCGCGCGCTCGACTGATCCGCTTGTTTTTTGAATATCTTTTTTATTTCTTGACCGATCTTTATTAACCCATACCTATGTTTCAAATGAGTATTATTTAAACTCCTGATAATTAAGAAGTGTGTTCATGTAATTTTTTGTAGCCAGGTCGTGGAGAAATATATACCAAATAAAAAACAAAAAGTATCAACTTTATAAGTGATCCTTTTTTCCTTAGTATCTTAGTAGCAGAAGTAGAAGTTGTTATTGTAGAAGTAGTAGTAGAATTAGTAGTTGAAGTAGTAGAAGTAGTAGTAGAAGTATCAGGAGAATTAGTAGTAGTACTAGAATTAGTAGTATAATTAGTAGTAGAAGTAGATGAAGAAGTAGTAGTAGCATTAGTAGTACAATTAGAAGTTGAATAAGTAGTAGAAGTAGAAGTAGAATTAGTAGTAGAAGTAGTAGTAGAAATAGTAGTCGAAATAGTAGTAGAAATAGTAGTAGAATTTGTAGTAGAAGTAGTAGTATAATTAGTAGTAGTAGATGTAGTAATAGTAGTAGTTATAAAAATAGTACCAACTAAAGTTTCAGTAAAGAAGTAAGGTAGCAGTTTTGGTACTAAATTACCAAGTGTGGCAACCGTGGCTATGATGTCTCTAGTTCTTATATCTTCTGAAATCCACGAGTTCATACAAACGCACAGGGCATGGCTCAATTGACTCGGCTGTTGATACTGATGAAGAATATATGTATATTATGTGTACTTTAAAGCGTCTGCTACGCCTCTTTCTGTACAGGGTATAAATAACTTCGTCCTGTTATAAACAATTGCATTTTCACATAACAATATTGCAGAACTTCACGAGTTTGTCGAGTGGAAAACAATGAAATTATCGTCATAAATGTATTTTCAGTAACAAAACTAAGAAATATAAATATAAAAAAGTAGATGAAAGAAATGAAATGAAATTCGAAAATAAAGCTCATTATAATTCCGAACAAGAGTCGAACCATTTCAATGCCCTTCCCTATAGTTTCATTCTGTGATTGCTTGTGTCTCTCTTGTTTTCATTCTTTTGATTTCATTATTGTTTTTATTATTTTTATTGCTTTGTACTTTCGGGTGTCCAAGTGACTGACTTTGCCAAAGCAAAAGGCGCATTTTAATTTCATTATTTTATTTGGTAACTCAGCACGTTTCGGAACCCGGCCCAGTCCCAGCCCTGTGTTTCCATTGAAATTCGCATAAAAAGGGTATTAAAGCAGAAGCTCTCGCTGATTGTGAGTTCTTTATTTTTTTTTTTTTGCATTTTTTCAAAACCGAACACGCCTTGCCACATTTGTTCAGGCTTTTTTGTTGCTATTCTTCTGCTTCGAATTAATAAACAATTTTTTTCTTTTATATTTAAGCTAGCTACAAATTTGCGAGTTATTGCCACATTTTTGTATTTCTCTTTTCATATTTTTTATGATTTCTGTTCAGAGTCTTCTCGGTTTGTCCTAATGAATCATGGTTATGTCGGCTATAATTTAGTTTTAATAGCATTTTGGTGACATTTATGCTGTCAGCGGCATGCAATTTTATTAATGTTCAAATGAGCGCCCATATATGATATCATTATAAAGAGATATCACGGCTTTTAATGTCGTTACTAGGGGCTTTGAACAAAATGAACTTATGGCCTCCCTCGGTCTGTGTGCTTAAGTTTGCCAATTGAGAGTTATGTACTCGTACTTAAAGCTGCTGTTTGAAGATTTTTTAGAGACTTCATATGCCTGTTGACAGCATGTAAATGCGATTCATTCATAACTTATAGGCATGCTTTATTTAATATATTAATTTATATTTATGCGCTCATTTAGTAGCTGCCTCTACAAACGAGTAATGGAAGTAATTTTATTTAAAATAAGTAAAGTCTTAAAAGACTATTTTGTTATGGAAGTTAACAAAAGTAAAGCTTCATTAAAAAATAAACATTGCATATTCCCATCTCATATAAAAACATTAATTTCACTTCTTAATTTTACTTTTTTGCATTCAAAACTCTTTCATAATGGGATTTCTTAACTTACACTTTGTTTCCTTTGCTTGATTCGGCTTACAACCCTTTAATGAGCCACGGGGCGACTACATCGCCAACCTAACCATCTGGCTCACTTAAGTAATAAAGCAATTTATTGCTTTTCAATATCCTTTAAGCAGTGTTTGCCTTTTTAACTCCTATTATTGCACTTCCTACGCCAGGCCTCGATCCGAGGGAATGAATAAAGAACCCACACAAATTATTTTCGCGCTGGTTTCATCTTGTTTTTTTTTACAGCTCCTCCGTCTCCTTTGGAGGAGGACTAAGATGACTGCGACTTTGGTTGCTGCTCTTTTAACTTGTCGCTTCGCTTAGCCGGCGGCACACGTTGCCATTTTTATGTGTTGAGCTTGGCACAGGGATTGGGATCCCGATTGGGATTGGGATTGAGACTGGGTCATATCCAAAGCCGCCTACACGTTTTTCTGCCCCGCCGCTGGCGTTGCCAGACCAGTTTGATTTTAATGCCCAGCCCTACTACAGACTAAGGGCCAGTAATGATTTTATTACACGATTTTATATCCAATTTTATTACCTTTGGGCATGACGATGCTTCCACTTCCACTTCCGCTGCGGCTTCTACTTCTACTCCCATCGATGACCAGAAGAGGAAAGCCCAAGGATTGCGTTGTCGTTGTCCTTACGCCTTTGGCAGCTGCCATTGGAATTTACGCAATCATAAAAATTGGTCCGTTTGAGTTGTGTGGGAATTTCGGAGCAAAGTTTCTTGCAATGACCCCGACCTCGGTCATCATAATTCAATATCATAAAACGTTTATCCAATTAATTTTGACCACTAATATTTATGGCCAGTTCGTGTAAGGATGCGAATAGTTGATCGTTTTCCTGCCAATGTGCTCTACATTTCGATGATGTGAGTTATAAAACAAACTGGGATCATTTATCATCCCATCATTGGCTATCTATCTATAACAAACAAGTTTATTGTTTTGCATATCATCGCATCGCAGATTACTTTACATTCAACTCATTTACTCGTCCGATAAGTCGCATTGATCTTGAAAATGTATCCAACGGCTGTTTTGGGGCACGCTTCAATGAATTAGAATGCTGCCAATCAGCTTGTTGCTCTTTTTATACCCTATACTCAAGCGTTTACAATTGCTATCTATCTAGTTGAACAAATCTGCATTGTGTTTCTTACCGTCTTAATTATAATTATGGAAAATTTCATATGAATCGGGCAGTAAACAGAGAAGATATTGTGGAAAACATTTTCCATGCCGCTGAGCAAGAGACAGAAGAAGCAACTCTACCGCTATATAAGTTGAAGTACTTCAGATCTGAGTAGAGGGCGTCATCTAGTCGAGCACACTCTGTACTTGTTCTCTCCCTCTCTCTCTTGTTTTGACCTACTAGTTGCTCTCTTCCGCTGACCTAATCGGGTTAGATTTCCAATTTCGATTATGCTGGCACATTTGCTAATGAGCACACACCCTAACACACACACATAAACACACACATACACAGCCGCACAGCACCCACACATGCAACTGTCGAACGAGACAATTCCAAACGTCATTACCGCGTGTTTCTGTTTTCCGTTTGTTGACGTTGTTCTTGTTGTTGCTGTTGTTGTTGTTGTTAGTCGTATTTGTTTCAGTGTCAAGTTCAGCTCTCAATGTTGCATGTTCGTTTGCTTTTTGCGGCGTTTCAAATGGCTGCATGCCAAATATATAATGGGTTTCCCTTGATGACTTTGCAAGCTACATATGCAGATAGAGATAAACGTGGCAACAACAACTTCAACAACAATAAAAACAACAACGGCAACAACAACTCATAAACATGAGTATTGTGTTCAGTGAATGAATTATGGCTTAGTTTTCTATATTTTAGTTTTGTTAGTTTTCTGATTTAGCCAATGTCGTCGGAAATTCGTTGAAGTGCCAAGCGAGGGGGGTTACCATGCACCAGGGGCATGCAACAAGGCTCATTAAATGTTCGTCATATGTGTGAGAAATAGTTTATAATTGTTGTTGTGCGAAAATAATAATAATTATTATTATTATTCGCTGCACGATATAAGTCAGTATAATAAACAAGTTTCAGTTTGTTTCCTTCAGAATTGTTTGTGGAGCAAAATTTTGTTTACATTGTTTTGGCATACACTGAGAGAAACTACATAGTGAAAAATATAATAAATATATATAGGATATATTGTAACAACTTGATTCTAATATTTAATGAATATTTAATCTTAAAAATCAGAATTCCATGTAACTTTCCTTAACAGCTTGCAGTTTTCTTTCAGTGCATCATCAGCACATTTTGATTGCGGCCTAGGCAATTTTCAAATTGGCATCTTGAGAGACACATCCGCCTCTGGGTAATCTAGATTTAACAATTGGCAATTGGCTGAAAGACAACAGTTGTAATTGTCAGAATCTCATCAGAGTTTTAGCTGGAAATGTCATTAAGATACATGCATTCCCATAGCCGAGCACAGCTGGGCTGTCAATGCATTAACATGACCAAATCTGTCTCAGAATCATGCGATTCATATGGCCATAGACGCTCTCAACCTCCACCCTTGTTGGCCAGCCAACTTCTGACGTCAGCTGAGCATTGAGCAGTGCGAGATTTGAGCAAGCCTCTGAACCGCAACAGACACATGTACATGAGGTACATGTACAGATGTAGATACATCTACATCTAAGTAGATGCCACCAGAGCGGGCACTGAGCTTACCTGAAGTTCATAGTTAAATGATTTCATTTGCTATTTAATTTTCATTTGAACTTCGCTGCGTATTCGGCTCAGATTCAGTTCTCGCGCGGACGCCGAGGCGGACAAATGCGAACAGCACACGCGATATTAGCAAAACGTCAATCCAAAAGATGTGTTCCCAACGTGTTCTATGGCTCAGTGTGATGGGTCTGCACTTAGTTGCAGCTGTGGTGCACCAATCGTTGCTGGATGCTCGACAGGAGCAGCAACAGCTCGTGCAGCGATATATCAAGACTCTGAACAAGGAAGAGGGCGCCTTACGTCTAATTGGAGGAGATGCCGAATATGAAGGTAGAAAAGATCAGGGCAACGACTATATCATGCAAGGATGTCTTATCTAATGTATATAATATATCCCCTCCCTCTCTAGGCAACATTGAGGTGCTGCACAACAACAAATGGGGCGCAGTTTGTGATGACGAATGGGACGCGGCTGAGGGTGAAATTGTGTGTCGCCAATTGGGTTTCCCGGGGCTGCGTCGTTACACACATAGTGGATACTTTGGACCCGCTCGACGGCGCTATTGGATGGACAATCTGTTCTGCGAAGGCCATGAAGAAGAGTTAACCCAGTGTCACTTTGAGGACTGGGGCGTCAATGATTGTGATCCCAGCGAGGCAGCTGGTGTCATCTGCTATCCGCCAAAAGACGCTGTGAGACCTGTGCCCATAACTCTGCCAGATGATCGCCTGTTGCCAAAGTATCCAATACATCCGAGCTCCCGGTTATATGTGAGACTTCGCGGCGGTCGCACCCACAACGAGGGACGCGTCGAGGTGCGCATTGATGGTCAGCGCTGGGGTAGCATCTGTGCAGATGGATGGGGCATGTTGGAGGCGAATGTGGTATGTCGTCAGCTGGGATTGGGTTATGCCAGAGAGGCCTTCCAGACGGACTACTTTGGTGGGGCCAATGTCTCCCGTCCCATGCTCAGCGGCAGTGAGTGTTATGGCAATGAAACGGAGCTCGCAGATTGTCTGCACCACGATCATATACATGGCATTGTCAGTTGTCATGGCAGCAGGCAACATGTGGCAGCTGTGATCTGTGATTATCTATCGCCGGATTTGGTTGTGGACTATTATGAAATCGAACAGACGGCACATCTAGAGGATCGCCCCATGCTGCTGATGCAGTGTGCCATGGAGGAGAACTGTGTCTCCAATGAGGCCTATCAAATCCAACGGGATAATCCCAACTGGCGATATCAGACGAGACGCCTTCTTAAATTCACCGCAGCTGCGATCAATGCGGGGAATACTGACTTCAGGCCCTTCAAGGAGAAGAATCAATGGGAATGGCACATGTGTCACATGTAAGTGGAAGTGGACTTACACATATGTTATCCTTTCTCTTCTTACAAATTCAATTCTCTTCAGGCATTATCACAGCATGGAAGTGTTTGCCACCTTTGACATATACGATTTGCAGGGACACAAGGTGGCCCAGGGCCACAAGGCATCCTTCTGTCTGGAGGACAGCAGTTGCCTGCCCGGCGTGCCCAGAAAGTACAACTGCGCCAACTTTGGAGATCAAGGTAACAACACATTAAGTTGATCTTTACCACGTTTTTAACTGTTAAAATCGTTGTAAAAGGCATCTCCGTCAACTGCTCCGATGTTTATCTTTACAATCTGGACTGCCAATGGGTGGATATAACTGAACTTCCGCATGGCTCCTATATTCTCAAAATTGCCATCAATCCTGAGTTCAAGGTGGCTGAGATGAGCTACGACAACAATGCTGCCATCTGTGACCTTTTCTATATTGAAAATTATGCTCGTGTTGACAATTGTCATCTGACGAGACCTTAACCCAGCTCAGGCTGCAGCTCCAAACAGTTGAACAGTGCCAAATATTAGGAAACACCAAAGCGTAAAGCCTTAAGATGTTTGTATTATCTATACACCTTTTTTTTACCAAAAAATAAAACTGCACAATTCGAGGTCGTCTGTCAAATGCTTATAGTACTAAACGATGAACTTGAAAGTTACTCGAGTGTAAACCTGTCAGAGACATGAACGGCATTGTCGTCGCCAGCGAAGCATTTATCAAGTGTCAATAGCTGGGGCTTCCACAGAGGTGAGTGTTGAACTGGAACTGAAAGGGGAGGTACAGATAAGAGAACAGCCTATAATGATAGTAACAGAAATAATCACTGCAAATGCTTACATGTAGAGCATTTCTCTAAGATA